>JAWNMH010000397.1:5165000-6365000 GCA_035044325.1 Drosophila nr. medialis 2 BK-2023a | reverse complement strand
TGACTCCGTTTTACCAGTACCAGTACTAAAACAGCTAATCACAAAAGGCAAAGAATCATCTTTTGGAAGTGAGGGCGGTGAAGTTCCTCAGACTATTAAGTATTCATTAATGTGCCCCGAAAATTCTGTAAGTGAAACTCTTAAATAGCGGGGAGATAGGGGCTCTTGCAATTTCTGAGTAAGGGATCAGCGTGACAAACAATTTTTTATACAATTCTTAGGAGAAAGTTCTTAGTAATATCTTTTCCAAGTATGCTGGAGATGTAATTTGTTTGAAGTTTGGAGATGTACATATATACTAGCAGATGCATAAGTCCTACACTCATGGGCGTAGCCAGTTATAAGCAGAGGACAGCATCTCTTTCCGCAATTCCCTTCTCTCGCCTCTGATAAATTCGGCCAACTTTGCGAAACAGTCGCTATGCCAACCTATTATGTAGAAGAAAGAAAACATCTTTGACGAACTTTATTTTACTCTACCCACTCGAGTTGGTTTCTAAAGGCCAACGACATTTAATATAATGCAAAAGCCGATATCTCGAAAGGGTTGTGGATTTAACATCACAATACGGTTGGTAACTCATTTAAAAGAAAAGTTTAAAGTTAAATTCTTGTTTGATAAGATCGAATGAAAAAAATGAAGAAAAGTAAAATGGAACTTGAACAAATTTAAAATATTATTATTAATGAATTTGAAGAAAACAAAAATTTTGGTTGATGCCCCAGCTTTCCAACTGTGGAATACCTCATTTAACCTCAAACTTCATTTTTTCCTTGGTGAATTGCATATAGCACACATTTATAATATATATTATATATATATATACATATACAGTGGGTCACAGTTCAAAGCAAGCAGTGTGAAAGAAAAAACGTAACTGCCTGCCATAAGCTAATCATTAATTATTTTTCAAAAATTCCAAAGACCGATGGTAGGTATATATATTAACCACCAAAATTAATATATGACCCCAATAAATTGGGGTTTCCATACCTGCTAGGTAGGATTATGTAAAAAAGTTGCCTATTTTCTTTCACACTGCTTGCTTTGAACTGTGACCCACTGTATATATTTATAATATATATATATATATATTTGTTAAACATAAAAACAAAAGACATTATCTTAAGATCTAGTTTTTGCGTCGTTTTTTGCTTCTCTTTGCTGATTTTTGACTTGCTGCTGGATGTGGATTTGGATCATCATCATTGTCGACGAAGGAGGGGGAATTCTCAATTGCGGCGACTGCCATTTGAGCCGATAGCTCTTCGTCCAAGTCTGGAATGATGACGTCGGTATCTTGCGTGCCATCGTAGCTATTATCGAAGTTTGGCTGTGAAAATTGGGGTGCTTTCACATACTCGTCCGTGATTAGCAGCTCAATTGCGCAGTCATCATCCTGGCTGATCATTCGGTTGAGACTGTCGGCAAAGAATTTCATTGGCTTGGGACCCGCATCAAATTGGGCGCTGTTCATCTGACGCACTTGCAAATTGGTTATCGCCCCCGGCTGCGCTATGCTCTTGATCATCTGGCGACTGCTCACGTCCCAGACGCACACGCGCTTATCCTCGCCGCCCGAGATCAACTGCTGGGCATTTATCGACAGCGCAAGGCAAGTGATCGTTGAACCGGCGGTGTGGCCGACGAACGCTTGACTCTCTTCCACCTCCAGATGATATTCTCTCATGCGCGGCACTTTGTCCATGCGAAAGATGAGCACCTGACCGTCCTCGGTGCCGACGTAGACGCTTGTCTCCAGCCTGTCAACAACGACGCTGTGCAGGGCGACGGGAAAGACGACACTGAGGAGCAATGTGCCATCGGACAGATCGTACACCTTGCAGCAGCGATCCAAGGAGACGGTGTACATAAAGGCTCGAATGCCGCCCTTTCCAATATGGACATCGGTGACAGCCAGACCGTGATCATTGAAGCTGTAGAAGGGAGCGTTCTCCTCGCTGTCGCCGGCACCCAATGGAGCTGCGGTGCGCGTCAGATTCCAGACGAGGACGGCACCATCTTTGCCGGCTGTGGCAAAGTGTTCGCCATTGTCGGTGAACCGGATACACGTGACAGGCTGATAATGCTTGGCGAGCGTTGTCAACAGTCGGCCAGTGTTCAAATGCCACACATAGATCGTCTCCTCTATGCTGGCAATGAGGTAGCCACTGTCCGGCGTTACTGCCAAAGCGTTCACTTTGCCGGCTACCACATACCGTGTGTTGCCTATTTGCTCCTGTCCATTGATAGGCCACACATGCACAAACGGTTTTTTGCTGTTTGCTGAAATCACAAAATGATTCCCGAGCATTTGCAGGCTGTGCGGCTGCATTGTGCCCCCACCTTTGTATCGCATCAGGTCGGTGCCCGTGCGCAGGTCCTGCACACAGCAGGAGGCCCGCTCATTGTTCAATGTGCTTACAAATAGTGCTTCGCTAACGTCGCCCATCACTCAAATGCAAAAATGAAACACACGTGCACTGTGCACACGAAATAAGCAAACGATGTTAAGTGTGAACTTAACAGAATAAGACAGAAATGTGTCCTTATACATAGTGGTGGTAGTTCGATATCCCAGTATCGATATCCCTGTTATTAACATTAGTAATCGGAATGTTGTTTTGATCGTTTACATATTTTCAACAGTTCGAGCAACAAATTTATATTGTATACAAATGCGATATTAATAAGATAGTTTATTTATGATTTAATATGTCTTTATTTTCATTTTAGATTAACTTCCCTTTTTGTATCTTGACACGTGGTTAATTATCATTATAATATTGACGAGTTCCCTTTATTTAAGCATTTGATTGCATTCACCTGAGCCTCAAAGTCTGTCCAGTAGGTCAGCAAAACACCTGATACTCAAAAAGTTTTGACATCGACCTTCTTAGTTCTTCACTGATTTGAGTCCAGCATTCCTAAAAGTCAGGATTTTTTGATGTTTTGCCATTCAGCAAGGTATCTTCTGGAAACTTCGCATTGAATTCATCCATATTGTAAAGCATAAACAATTGCATTTCGCGCTCGATGCAACTGAGGATCAATGAATGTAATTAAAATGAACTTAACGCGAAATAAAACCATTCCGAGTTAAACAAGACAGTCGTGTCAACATTGTGAAATATTAAAAACAAAAATCCTGCTGCAATCTCTGAAGTGGGTAACTAAAGAAAAGTCCACGCAAATATAAAAAGAAAAGTTTGTACTGTGTCTCCATGCACTGACAAAAATAATAAATCATCAAATATGCACTCAAAATTAATTATGCCAAATGTTATTGAACTACGGAATTGGATAAAAGCGGGACGAAATCCTGTCTGAACGTAGCTTTAATAGGATGCCCGCCACTAGACGACGTAAGCTGAAGCGATATGGAAAGCAATAGGAATAAAAGGACACGAATCGAACTGGCATAGGAAAATAAATAAATAAAATAAGTTGGATTAGACAACTAAAGGCAATAGCGAATATACATCATCTAAAAAAGTGAGAAGGTTGCAGTTGGGCTTAGCTGACAGCGAGAAACTCAACAAGTTACCAACAAGTAACACCATCTGATAATAGGTGCCACAGAAAGCTGCACGAGAATTGAACCCACAAACCAAATTAGGTGACTGTTAAAAGTGCGGGAGATAAGTGGTTTAATCGATTGGTGATTATTGGTTTTTTTAGGTGTCAAAGTATAAAAAGGATACGCTGAGGAAATTGCTTGAACGACTTAACTTGGCTACATTCGGAAAACTAAGATTAAACGATGCGAGTAGGCGATCTTGAACAACTTATACAGGCTACGCTTGAAACTAAGCTTGAAAGTAAGCTATTGCTTCGATGGGAAATAGAGGTAAGGTTTAGTTGAACGACAATACACCCAGGAAGCGCGCATTGATATTGGTAGCGATAAGTTGATCGATAGAACTATTGATGGAATATCTGACGAAAATCCTGTCTCATCAGCTACAGGCGTTCGTTATTTTAAATATTATTAACAATATGCCCCACTGGCGATTTAGTTATCGCATTCCAGAAAAAAGAGCAACCGTTCGCCAAACATGTGTGCGGAACATGCCGCTCAACTATCGCAATAACACTCTGCGAAAGGCTTGGATCATGGGAACCATGTCAAATGCTTAGTCTGTACTAATGTCCTAATATAAATCCCTAGCGTTATTTGCTCGACAAAACTCTATAACTGAGCCCTCCACGAGGGTGCCGACTGCTAATAGCATCACAGTGGTCCGCAAGGTGGCAATGCCAGCCTTGAGACTTGTAACCTGAACTTCGGACATGGTCTGTTCTATAGTCATGTTCCTGGTTAAGGATCAAGTCATGGTTCGAGGTAATGGGCCGGACTAAGGTGTAGTACGACACATGCCGATAGTTAGCCTGGCTGGGAGCCCGTAAATAACCCAGTCGTTCACGAAGCATATCGGATAACTGGCGACATCCGATATTTACAAGTCTTACCTGCATAGTGTAGATCTCTGTGCAGGAGGACCTCTCTATTACCGTGAATAATAATTCGTGTTTTTCAAATGTATCACAAAATAAATAAAATAAAACTAAAAGGGTCCCGCACGCGCCCAAGCCGGAAGGGAGAAATCCCAAGCCATCAAAGCTTCAAAGCCTGGGCAAAGTGGGTTAAAGTGGCATCTTTATTCCGGCATCGCTAAAAAAGCAGGGGCTAACGAAGGTACAAAGGCGTAATACTGTAGTGATGCTAAACAAAGAATCACTTGCTCCGATTGAGGCCGCGAAGATAGAGCAGCTGGTGACGACTCTATCCAAAAGCCAGTCTAGCAGGATCCCTCTCCGGAGATCGAGGCACCCGACGATCAGTTGGACGAGGACGATTTCTCTCTGTCAGAAGAAGAAAAAAAAACCGGATAACCCTCCACTTGCTTTGCTGGGACTGAATTGGATCGTCAACTCTCTTCAGGTACTTCGGCAGAGGAACGCTTTCAAGGGGGCGTCCTGTCATCCCTACTATGGAACATAGCAGTAAATGGACTGCTAAGGATCATGCAGGGGCATCTGCCACACTGTCGCGTATGCTGATGATATTGCGGTTATCTTCAGAGGAAAGTACCCCTAAACTAATGACCTAATGATGATTAAGCTAAAAATACCATCATCACAAAGGAAATACAAAATTTCCAAATGGCAAAATGCCAATCTGCTGTAATCCATGCTATAACCGACCACAGGTTAGTGGGTATTCATGTCAAAAGCTGCGGAGAAGAGAAAGAATTTGCTTCTGTTTTTTACTTGCCAGGAAAAGACTCCCAACCCTGGGAAGCCACTTTCTACCAAGTCTATCAGAGAGAATGTAGCACCGACCAGAATTGCGAAATTTATAAATGCAACTGGCTGGTTCACTTCTTGATCTTATCTCACACGAGTGCCACAGAAATAGAGTGAGAATCCACACCGTATCAGAACGGGACGCGCGTTGCCTATGTGTGTCGACCGTATAATCTAACTTAACTTAACCGGAATGAATTGTGAATGTGAGTTTATTGTATTTTTTAAACAGCATGCTTATACATGTAACGAGTGGTAACAGTGGGATTTCAGAGCAGTTGGGTGGCAGCGCTGGTTAACAGTGGAATCACAGAGCTGTTGGGTGGCATCGCTGGTTAACAGATGGTTAACAGCAGCATAAGCTTTAATGGAAGAAGCAGAGGCGTAAAAGAACTGCAAGTCAATAGAGTCGTGTTCGAGGAGCGCAGCGTGAAGATCGTCAATGAGAAGTCGTCAAAGTCCCGAGTACCTTGTAGTGTTTTTTTATTATATGGCTTAATCGTCTCCATATATGCCAAGGGAAGTGCTGCTTTTAAAATTATTATTAGTACTTATTCTTCAAATTGTATTAATTCTTTAAGGAAATTGTTCGTATTAACACGTTTATGTTAATATTGTCGATATATTAACAAGACAACGATCCCATAGCAGCAAAATTCTGGTTTGGCAAAAAATCAGTAATTGTGGAGTGGCCTGCACAGTAACCAGAATTGACCCAAATTGAAAATCGGCGGATTGAAGTCAAATAGGCAATTGCTGCTACTAAGCCAACGACCATCGTTCATCATCGGGAATCCTGAAGAAACATTACTACACAAGTACATCAAGACTTTTGTGTTTATTTTTCTTAATTCTGTTAAAACCGGAGAATACAATAACGTTCTTTTCTTCCTTACTTTTTTAAAGCTTAAAAACGTTTTCATGAGTTCCTTAAACTTGCAAATCAAATA
This sequence comes from Drosophila nr. medialis 2 BK-2023a, assembly GCA_035044325.1. Classification (NCBI taxonomy): domain Eukaryota; kingdom Metazoa; phylum Arthropoda; class Insecta; order Diptera; family Drosophilidae; genus Drosophila; species Drosophila nr. medialis 2 BK-2023a. Next base: position 6,358,739 of record JAWNMH010000397.1, on the reverse strand, counting down.
AAGACACATTTGAAAGCTTTCTAATAGAATTTTATTTTTTTTGCAGCAATGTTTGCACAAAGAAAATATTTCTCAAACTTTCGCAAGGAACTGAGCCAGAAGCATAGCTGAAAAACAAGATAATGCTTGAAGTAAAAATACCGGCAACATTCAAATCTGCTAGATATTATGTAAAACTGGAAAGACATTATTTATTATTGATGTAATGATAGCCAAAAAAGCCTTACTTTGTTCCTGCCATAGTATAGATATATAATGGTTTGGGAGTTTTTTGAGCAGTCTGTTGAACACAGGAAGGTAAGCAATTTACTTTGTCCCATCTGTTTTTTCCGATAAAAACAGCAAATATTTATCAACCGCGTTTATTTTATATCTTGCTAAGTTAATTGTTTGATGAAATTTTCAAGCGACGTTATTCCATTTTGCCATCCGGCAACGCTGCCGAACCGCCAGGGCTGGATCGCTGAAACGACTAGCAGAGTGTGTCTGAGTATGCCAAACAATTTCGCACAGCGCCATCTATTGTTCATATTTATTCCGCTTGTAAATTTTGTAGTTTTGCTAGTGAATATTTGCTCCGATAGTTGGTGGCTCGAGTTGACTCAGACGATCACCAGAAGCAATATCTACATTCCACACTTAACGAAGGCCGTATATTCGTCGTTAACTTATCATTGCTACAACTTAGTGGAGACACAATTCAAACGGATCTATTTGAACTCAGTTTTGTCGCCTGGCGCTTGTCCGTTTCTCAATTTTGAAATATTGTTTTTCATTATTGATTTTTTAACTTATAATAACAATAATCAAAAAGTATTCCTAATCGGCCATTTGCTATACGATATTCTCCCCATAAAATGTAGAAACAAAATTTTAATAATGTGTTAATCAAAATGTTATACACAAAATTATAAATGTATTTAAAAATACGCTTTTCGTTATTTGCAACTTAATTTCATTTTGTGCTCAGCAAGTTTATCAAATTTATTGCTCTCATTAATTGCAGTCAGCGACAACAATATTGAAAACATAAATAACAAGAACAAATAACTGTCTGTGGCACGTCGAATATTAGATACACTTCCAGACCATGGCATACCTGATGAGTGATAACTTATCAGTTTGATGATTGATTTAAAAAACTTAAGCATTGTGTTATCAATTCTCTATGATATGGAAGACCAATCACAGTTAAAACTGTAAACTGCATTATAAAATGGATAATTTGTTATTTGATTCACAAGTTTTGAAAGATCTCATTCGATATTTGCCAACCATAGCTTATAGGACCAAGTTCGTTGATTGAAATTTGATAAATTGTGGAAAGCATTCCATTTCGAATGTATGTATATTAGTCACAGGTATGTGTCCTCTAGTGCTTCACACATTTCGAGATACTCTCTACTATCAAAAGGGTATCAAAAGGCAAACCTAATTTTGATTAAGCTAAAACTGGTTTTTATTGATTCGTCTGGATAGCTGTGCTCAGCTGCACAATAATTTTACATATATCAAAATATGTACAAAATTGTCCAATGAAATTATTCTTATTTTATGTTATGAGCCAACTTCGAGAGTGTAACCAATAGAGAGAGGGAGTTCCTCATAGAGAGAGAGAGGGAGTTCCTCATAGAGAGAGAGAGGGAGTTCCTCATAGAGAGAGAGGGGGAGTTCCTTATAGAGAGAGAGGGAGTTCCTCATAGAGAGAGAGAGGGAGTTCCTCATAGAGAGAGAGAGGGAGTTCCTCATAGAGAGAGAATGGGAGTTCCTCATAGAGAGAGAGGGAGATCCTCATAGAGAGAGAGAGGGAGTTGCTCATAGAGGGAGAGAGGGAGTTCCTCATAGAGAGAGAGTGGGAGTTCCTCATAGAGAGAGAGAGTGAGTTGCTCATAGAGAGAGAGAGGGAGTTGCTCATAGAGAGAGAGAGGGAGTTCCTCATAGAAAGAGAGAGGGAGTTCCTCATAGAGAGAAAGAGGGAGTTCCTCATAGAGAGAGAGAGGGAGCTCCTCATAGAGAGAGAGAGGGAGTTCCTCATAGAGAGAGAGAGGGAGTTGCTCATAGAGAGAGAGAGGGAGTTCCTCATAGAGAGAGAGAGGGAGTTCCTCATAGAGAGAAAGAGGGAGTTCCTCATAGAAAGAGAGAGGGAGTTCCTCATAGAGAGAAAGAGGGAGTTCCTCATAGAGAGAGAGAGGGAGCTCCTCATAGAGAGAGAGAGGGAGTTCCTCATAGAGAGAGAGAGTGAGTTCCTCATAGAGAGAGAGAGGGAGTTCCTCATAGAGAGAAAGAGGGAGTTCCTCATAGAGAGAGAGAGGGAGTTCCTCATAGAGAGAGGGAGTTCCTCATAGAGAGAGAGGGAGTTCCTCATTGAGAGAGAGGGAGTTCCTCATAGAAAAATGATTCATTAGCACAAAAAGTTGGTTAAATTCGTAATAATTTTCATATGTTTATTTATTTAAATTGCTTGTTAAATAATAAAAATTTACAGTAAATAATTGCATTAAAATGTAAAAGACTAAAAGATATAATAAATTTGGGAAGTAATAAAATCTGAAATGATGTAATAATGTTGCAAGGTTACGGGACACTCAGGAAAATCATCAGACCAAAAATTATTGTATTAAAAATGGTAAAACGATAAAAGACGCCCGAAACAATCTGATTAATCTTGTTATTTGCACAATATGAGTGATATAATGTTACAAGGATCAATCGGGGTATTTGAATTTACAGATCTGAAAGAGAAGGCGTGCTAAAAATTAAAGTTTTTACTACCAAAAAAATAGTTTTCATGTTTCTTTTTATATATATTTTATTAGTAAATTGTTTACATACATGATGTTTACATACATGATGTTTACATACATGATGTAATTATTAAAAAAACTGTTTCCTTATACGTATTACTTGAATGACTTTCATCAATTTAACGTATTACTTGACACCAAAAATGAATCTGTTAGATTTAGAATTATGTCAAAATATTTGCAACCAAAGATTCAAGTAAGTTTAAAAAAAAAAGAAGTTTTTTAAATAAATTTTAAGAGTACATTAGATAGTTTTTGGAGATGTTTATAGCACACATAAATATTTTTCATTTGAGTAAAGTTCAATTTGCCAAATTGCTCTGCCTTATTCAGTGCAATCCTAGCCCCTTTGGGAAGTGGGTCAATAATAAAATAACAAAGAAGAAAAACCCTTTTCAGTTTGAAATAACGATTCTGCTTCTTTCTGGTTTTTCCATACTCGATGACCCACATATTGGTCTTATATACAGTGGCTCACACTTCATTTCAACCAATGTCGACGAAGCGCCGAATGATGTTATACACAGTTGAGTTGCTCAGATTGACCATTTCAGCTATTTGGCGATGTGAATATCCGTTTTTGTGGTGTTCCAGGATGAATTTCCGTAGTTCAATGGTAGTCTGTTTGTTCATAGTCCTTGTTGGCTTATTGCACCCGACATGCAGGATAAAACTAAACTGACTACGAAGGATTGGTATATTTATACCGAAAATACTCAACTTTAGGTAAAATATCCGGGTTTTATGGCACCCAGGTGTCCACAATATACCTGCTCCAAATGAAAACTACGCCTGGAAGTATTTGTAATTCTACCTAGCAGGTGGGGATACCCCAGTGTATTGGGGTCATATATTAATTTTGGTGGTTAATATATGTACCTACCATCGGTCTTTGGAATTTTTTCTATGACATTGGTTGAAATGAAGTGTGAGCCACTGTATGTATATTTATTTATTTAATGTGGACTAAAACCACTTTACATATTTAAAAACAAAAAAAAAGTTTAAAAAATATATATTTAAAATTAAATTTATACAAGACAAGCTGTATTTATAAATATATATACATATATACTTATCGGCTAAATCTATCAGATACGGTGTATCTAATGTGACACCTTCTCCGTCCGGATTGCAGTTTTTTAAGTTGTGTTTCTGAACAGAGCTGACTGAATGACAACGGCCAATCAAGATGTCTGTTTTGGATGTGGGGCGAGTATTTCAGTGGTTTCAATGGGTGAAATAAAAATGATTCAATTGGCGGTTCAGCTGAAATAAAAGCCGTCAGCGGTTGTTGCTTTGCTCGTTGTTGCTGTCGTTGTTGTTGTTGCTGCAGCGGTGGTTGTTGTTGCTATATTTGGTGTTCTTCTGGCGCTGGGCAACTTCGAAAACGAGTTTCGACTTCCAGTTTCCAGTCCCGTCGAGCCGTGCAGTTTCTCTTTAAACGCCGACTTAAAGTTAAATGCGCCTTCGATAAAGACGACGATGCGAAAATGTTAAAATAAAACAAATTTATGTTGCAATTAATGCCCCCGATAAAATCGCTCCCAAGACATGTTGTGGTCCATAAAATCGGTACAATGCACCCCCCCCCCCACCCGCTCGGGGCTCCAATGAGATTAACACATAATCAAGCTAACATGCGCGACATTAACATATAGAATTGAATTGAATTTAATTCGAGCTGAATACGAAATGCGAGCGTGGATTGTGCGCTCCTCCATTCTAATTCAGTTGGAAAAAAGGTTACTTAATTAATCCGAGTGAGGCCAGCAGGAAAAGTGTTCAACGGCACTTGGAAGTGGGCTTAAGCTAAGACAAATTGTATGTTTGGCTGCTGCCTCTGGTTGTGGCCGCTGCCTCTGGTTGTGGCTGCTGCCTCTGGTTTCTGGCCCGCCTTCGGGCCCAAAGGGGTATTGGTAAATAATCCGAAGCCACAAAGGACTCCATGATTACATCAGGAGTGCCATCCTGTTTGGGCACTGAGGATGGAACGATGGCAAAAAGTTTTTGTGGCAAAGAAAAAACGAGACGCACAAACAGAAACACGTTGGTGCCACAGACTCCCAGCCAGCAGAGACACAAAGTTGAGTTTGAGTTTGAGTTTCAGTTGTGGTGCAAGTTTGGGTTTCGGGCTGCGGCCATAAATTATCGCAGACAAAGTCATTCGTTCCATTTCGAGCGAAGCGCTATGCGTGCAGGCAAAGGAGACGACGATGGAGATGGGGAAGGAGAACGGGACGGAGGTGGAGGTGGAGGTGGAGCAGTGGAGCAGGGGCCCAAGCCGCAGGCTGTCAGACAGCAGCAGATGCAACCGCAGAGGAGGGTTCGGTGTGCGGTGTTTGGTGTTCTTCGGCGGGCTTCAACGGTGCGGGCGCAGAGCTGCTTGGGCTTAGTGGCGGTCTCGTATCTTCGGAATCACAATTCCATTTTAAATTAAAACCCAAAGACGAATGCGTGGAGGGGCATACCTAGAAACCGAAGAAGATGAAATCCAAACTGAAACAAAATGAACGCAACCGGGAATTCGAATACGCGTCGATGTTTCTGATTATGAGAATTTGTTGTTGTTGTTGTTGTGCGAGTGGAAATTGTTGTTGTTGTTGTGCGAGTGGAAATTGTTGTTGTTGTTGTTGCTGCTAAATAACCATACAAAGGGTTCAAGCTGCTAATAACAATAACACAAAGAGCGCACAAAGAGATGGCCCATAAGGCGGGCAACAAAAAAGATAAATTGCATCTGTGGGATCACACGCACGCAGGTACAAAAGCCACAGCCACAGCCAAAGCCAAAGGTGGGCACAGAGCTGAGCCATGTGCTTTCCAGCAGATACATAAAAAATGCACATAATGGCCGTTGGATAATGGTGGGCCTACACACCTGACACTGACACTGACACTGACACTGCCCCAAAGAGTGGCATTCTAGTGCGGGTCGATTGTGTTTTAAATTGCAATTGGTTGCATCTGTTTTGGGCGCTGCTTGGCTCGAACTCATACAGTTAAAAAAAAATCTATATATATATATATATATTATATGATCGCTTAGATCTGATATATATGTTTATCTCACAACTTTGCGTAGACGCCGAAAGAATGATTTCAGATAAAAAGTGGCGGAATTTAAAGAAGTAGAAATGCTGGCAGAAGATTTACTAGCAGAGGCAGTCTCCGCAGCTTGGCTGATCACAAAAACTGGATTTGGAGACGCAAGAATATTACGAATCTGTGGAGATACTGGAGAATTACATTATTTGAAACTTGTGGGTCCATGTGTGCAGGGGACGACAATTTCACTCGCACTTTTTTTAGACACGCGTTTTTGGCATTGGCAACACATTTATCGCATTCTTGCCTAGAGAGCCTTGCACATTTGGCATGCTTAGGTTGTGCGGAATTCTCGGCAAGATTTATTTTATTTTTTGTAGCATAACTTATTGATAAAAACAAAATGCAGAAATTAGGTAAGGTGAGCACAATGAGGCAAAAATAAGAACTCAAATTCATCTTCAAAACTAGGAACACAATCAAGTGGATTGCAGAGCGAATGATGCCCAAGAACAAAAACAAGAGTTGGCAAAGATAAGTGCTAAAAAAAGTTAAGTTTTCATTATTAATTTATTATTATTTTGCACTAAATCAACAAGATGCCAACAATCTTGGATTCAAAGATCGAGTAACACAAAATGCAGAAGTAAGCTAGTTAGCCAGTTAGCACAAAGAGGCCAAAACAAGCACTGAAATGAATTTCTCAAACTACGAATTGTACACAAAAAATGCTTGTGTAGGTCGAAGAGCAGCTGTCAATTTGGGAGCGCATTGCAGAGCGAGTGATATTTTTCAAGAGTGCCGCCGGCTATTGCAAATAAAAGCGTTAACAAATTGATTATAAAATTAATTGGCTTACGATTTAAGCTGATGTTGCTTTGCAACAAATCAACAATTTAGAATTCACAAAAGGCGAATCGCAAACACAAATCAGATTTGCGGAGCACAAAAAAGCGAAATGAGTCACACTCAAACTGAGAACAAACTCAGAAAAGGTAGGAAATATACAAATGTATATACAGATATATATATATATATATATATATATATATATATATACATAGAGTATTAATTAGTCGGCAAACAGAGTAAGTTTACTTGCAGTTATCATTCAGCTAAAACTGGAACAAAGCTGCTGGAAATAACCTACTTATGCTATCCAGTTAAAGTAAGTATTACAGCTGGATTTATGTTTTGTTCTTTTTGTGTTAGGGTTAAGGAGATGAATTCTAACATTTGGGAATTACAGTCATAATTTTCGAAGAGCATTCCATAAATGTAAGTGGTCTTCTCGGTAAACACGCGTCAGTGCTGGCCTCTAGGAGCATATGTTTGCAAGTATTTTATGAACTGTTTACTGCCGTTAAAGTCATTTTTATGTGCCGTCCGCAGTCATAACTGTCGCCGGCGATGGCCTAGCGGAAATTATCGAAGGTGCCGAGAGATCAACGTGCACCGAGAAGATGTGGCAGGATCGAATTCAAAGTACTGCACCTCGAACAGCGTCGACGAGAGCCACTGGGAAAGTAGACAGTTTAATGTCTGTTTACAGTCGTAAACGTTGTTCAATTGCACAGCCAAATCAAAATGAAGCCCGAAAGAGCTCAAGGTGAGTCCGAAAGGTCTGCCTTGGTTTGAATAGATACGGATACAGCAGCACCAGTAGATGCGGCTGTTAGATACTTATGCGATGCGAGTATAAATGAAAAGTGCCCACAGTCAACCGATTATAATTAAAACCAAGACGCGCAGGAGGAGGAGAGGAGGCCGACGCAAGCAAAAGGGAAAGCCAAGGGGCATGGCCAACTGCCATGTTTGCATCAAATTCAAAACAATGGCCGTATCTCAACTCTAGTTGCTGTTGCCGTTGCTGTTGCCGTTGCTGTTGACGTTGCTGCTGCTGTTGTCATCCCTGCTCACCACACTTTATGGCCTTTCCTTAATCTGACAGATACGTCACGGTCGCTCAGTGGTAGTCCCAGGTATATATGTATACACTCCACTGTATCTATGTATATATGTGTCTGTGTGTGTGTGTGTGAGTGTGTGTGTGAACCAGGACTAAAGAATGCCTTATTAAATATGATTGTATAGTACGAAATTCAAAATTTGGCTGCCATTCTGCGCCAGAAATTACATCTGTTCAAGTGGCAGCAAGAAGATAGATAGATATTTATGGAGGCGGCTGCTCAAAGGTGGTTTGTTCCAGTTATGACTATGGTTGGTTGATTCAACAAACAAATGGATATCCAAGATCTATGCGATTAGATGTATCTCGGGCTGTGCCAAGTCTAACTCGATGCCATAAATTTGTCACAGATCAAAACAATTGTCCTTGCAAAGGACCTCGCACCAGTTGCTGCGTCTTTGGGAGTGGGCGTGTGACATAATGCTTATTGGCTGGCAAATTGTGTAGAGCAGCCTGAATTGCTCACATGGCGCACCTTTGCCAAGATGGCGATATCGGAGTCGTAGTCGCAGTCGTAGTCGAGGCAATTTTCAGCTCGACGTTATTATGCAATATAAATCAGCAAATGGGCTCAGCAGACACCAGCACGCAGACACACAGATGCAAAGAGCAGAGGGTGGCTTTGGGGATGAGCGGTCAACAGCAAGCAAGCCTCTAGGCCATGTGGTCCTGGCCAGACCAGGACTGAGCAAGGGCCCTCAACTACTGCAGTTGCCAAATTTAATTCGAAATGATAACAGAAGTTCCGAAAACGTAATAGGCAACCGTGAAAACGCCGTGCGAGTGACAGCCAACAGTTCCTTACAGTGGTCAAAAATTTGTAAATATATTTATATAAATAAATAAATAAATAAATATAAAAAATAATAAAAATGAATAATAAATTAAAATTAAAAATAAAAAAAAAATTGTATTTTAAATTAAATTGCATTAATTTATATATCAACGAAAATAGTTTCAACTCGCTTGCTGAAAACCATAAGTATTTTGGAATATAAAAAATTAAAAAAATATTTAAGTTTGTCATTTATTGGAATGGAATTTTAATGGTCTTAGACAAGCAATTGTTGAAGTTTTTAAAAGTTAATACACAAATGAATATTGTGTTTTCTGAATTTCCTAATAAAATGATGGATCTATTCGCAATTAAAATTTATATTTTAGATATTTAGATTTAGATATTTATTTTTTACATATTTTTTTATATTTTTTAAATTAACAAATTGTAGTAAAATATCAATAAGAATAATTATTTTGTTTTATGTACCATTTTGCAGATCTTAGCACAGAAAGTATATCAATACTTCAACATTAATAATTGCTATGATTTTATTTTAAAAATTGCAAATATTTTTTTTATATTATTTTATTCACTTTAAATTTTGATTAGTTTTTTGCCATTTCTATTTTTAAATGAAAAATTTGTACACTTTCAAATGTTGCTTCCATAGATGCATTTATTTTAAGTTTTATTATTTACTTTTTATAAAATCTCCATCGACTTTGTTTTTGTGCCACTGTCCACACGCACAGGCAGTCAAACAATAAGGACATCAGGACCTTACCTGGAAGTGGAACTGAAACTGAAACTGAATTTGGCTGTTTTCGACTAGCAACGTTCCATATGAATTAGTCTCATGGGTGCAATTTTATTAAATCAACAGAATTTTGCAATGTTAGCGGCGTATTTCAGCCCTCCAAATACAGTTTTCGTTTTACGCCCCCTGATTATGGAGGGTGTCGTCCTGGTAATGTCCTAAGTAGCAATAGCGAAACAGGCACAAGTCGCTTGGACACCTTTCAGTTCCGGGGGCTCGTCGATATTACAAATATTGTATATCATTTGTCAGTTGACTTTTTTTCTTTTGTTGTGGATCATTATAATATATGGAAAATCGCTGAGCACAAAATAAATGTTTATGTGGAGCACATGAAAAGGAAACTGGAAAATTACCTATTTTGTCTACTGTTTTTGAATAATATTTGGCTTAATCTGCCAATCTAAGTAATAAGTTAAAAATCTTATTTTTTGACAAAAGGAAAAGCAGAAATTTAGTGAAAATGCTTGTTGTAAGTCAACTTCAAAGTTAAGAATCTTTTATCAGTGGAAATGGAAGCGGTTCCAAGCCATCAATTCTCATTTGGTTTGTACCATTTTTTGCGACTGCTCTCAGATATATTTAAAAGTGAAAAATGTGAAATATGTGCGCCATGGGCTTTCAATGACTGTGGCAAGTGTTCCACACAAAAAAAAGGCAAAAAAGGAAAAACTCATTTCATTTTGTTAATAAATTATGATACTCGTACACCAAACGCGGGTTGAGCAATTTCGCAGAAAAAAAGAAGAGCCGCAACAAAAGCCTATTGCTGAGCCAAACAAACACATTCGGGGCGGAACATGAAAAAGTGCCAGGGGATAAAATCAACCTGTGCATTCGCAATGAGCTGTGAGAGACACCCGACGCATCATCGCAGCAGCATCAACAACAACAGCAACAACAGACACAATGGCCACAGGTTGTCATTTGCTGAAAATGGGTGACTGCGGCAAGGTTTGCAATTGGGGCCCTTTATTTGCACATATTGCACACGAACTGGACTGGGAATAGGACTGCGGCAGGCACAGAAACAGGCACAGGGGAAGAGGGGAAGGAGAGGCTGGGGAGGGAGGTGGGTTGTTTACATTTTAAAAACACCCTTCGCACATTAATGGCGGATGACTGCGAAAGAGAGGATGGGGGTTGTTGAGGAGGGTGAGGGCGCCATTGAACAGGGTGTTTTATGCCTTGTTTTATTTATGCAAAATTATGTTTCAATTAAACGAAACGCGCTTAGTAATTGCCAGTAATTACATTTGCCTAGCATTGCAGTCATTTTGAACCGCTGCTGCCAGGCGAGAGGATTACTCGTGAGCCACATTCCTCACCAGGTGTGGGTAGAGCAGCGTGTAGCATTGTGGCAACGGCAACATCTGTGGCACGCTGTAATTAGGCCGCCCATATGCCGCAGCAGCAGCATCAGCAGCATCCAAACATCATCTGAATTTAAAGTAGGATCAGCGCTTGGCTTTTGTGGCTTTGTTGCCTACGTCAATATATTATCATTTATTTTTATTTTTTAATGCATCCACCGATCGAAGTCATTTTGGCATTACAATTTTTCAGCAGGCTCATTGGGGTTGCGCCCGGTTTGAATCTATGGATGAATGGCCATAATAGTATATATAGAAATATAAAGTATATACGATTTGGATGTGCCTCACATCCGATTTGGATATGTTGTTCAACTAAGCTCTTAACTTTGAAACTATCTTCAGAATGCCAGTGAATTTGCCGAATCGAGTTATCATTAAATCTATAGTTTTTGAGATAAGTTTGTTTATAAAAATCTACTTAGTTATTCTAGTTCAAAATTTATCAAAATCAACATTGCGAAACATATTTTTTTTTTAAATATTTAAATATCTGTAGGTCAATGAATTAGGAATTCTTAAAATGCTAAAAAACTTTTATTGTATTTATTTGAGTGTTATTTAGTTACTCAATTAGTAACTCAACTAAATACAATAATAGCTTTTTAGTATTAGCATTAAAACTAATTATTGAGAAACTATTTTAATTCAAAGTTTATGATTTTTATTCAAAGTTTATGATTTTTATTAAAATAGTTTTAGTCAGTCAATTAAAAGAGAATAATTTTAGCGTAAAATAAGGAGAAACTATTAAATAAATAACTTTTTTATTAGGCTGCCGTGCTCATCCGTACTTATCCTAAGTATAATTAACAAGTGGCATTGAAATACAAGCCAAAGGTTGGATATTACTGCATCCCATAAAAATAAACGAGTAATTTCCATAATCAATAAACGGACAATTCAGAAAACAATAAAGAGGAAAAATTCGTATTAGTTTCATATAATCGAGATAGCAATTTGTAAAACTTGTATTTGGAAATCACTTTTTGCGTCAGGTGAGTTGGTTATGTATTCATGCTTATTGCTATCCATCTGTGTACGCTTGAGATTGGGATTGTTTCTGCTCTCATATTTGATACGCTGCCTTATCGCGTCGATAATCGGCTTCGGGGCCAGTTTATCGCCGAAACTTTTCTAATAACAGCATCCAAATGGGAACTTATGGCAGGCTACGTGACCGGCATGCCAATGTGCTACACCCCAAACAGACCCGAAGTCGGCCTGCCTCCGGCCTCCCACGCTGCCGACTTTGCCGCCCACTCATCATTAATGGGACAATTTTCGGAACGCCATTTTGGCGTTTTCGAAAGTTTCTTTTATTGCATACATGAGCCATTTGCGTGCTTCTGCTTTCGTTTCCGTTTCCGTCATAGACGCAGCTCGTTGACGCAGCCATTATGCTGTCGTTGCTCCGAAACGGGACAACGTCTGGCCCCTCTCTATCTCCCTCTCCCTCTCTGTCGCTCTCTCTCTCTGTCTCTGAGTGGGAACCCTCGTCCTTGTTGGGTTGCCTTGCTGTGCACATGTGTGCCTCGTCATAAAGGCCGCCGTTATGTGTGCTCTTATTATCATAATCCGTTGAGTTGTTGCCGCATTAATTAAATTTAATTAAAGACGTTTTGCAACATGTCTGCGGTACGTGGCAAACGTTGCAAATTGCAAGTCGAGCCCAGAGCACATGGCACCACCCTCAAAGTGTAACCCAAGCACCAGATTTTCTCCGCCTCACACAAATCAATTTCCACATATGAAACTCCTTAATTAATATAAGCAGCATCCACATTAGGCAGTCAGAATTTATGCGTCGTACAAACGCCAATAAGCCATTGATATTAATATTAATATACTAATGATTTGGACTAATTGTAATATATTTGGAATAATATATAACTGGAATAGTTATCTCACACGCCCAGGAAATTACATGCACAACTCTATCTCCACACATTTTTGTGACTTTCTGTCTTAAATACTCGTTGAATAGTTATATGGTCAATAATTCCAATCCTAAAACTCTGCAAAATGTATTCAAATATTAATTTTTGTGGTGTTTTCCTAAAATGAGCTGAAAGTCAGTTTTTGCATCTGTTTGGTTGCCTTTTCCCTTGCATCAGAGTTTTCTAAAATTTAGTCAGCCCATTTTCTACCAGACCCTAACAAAATGTATCTTTAACTTTTTTCAAAAACCGATAGTTTTGCGAGAAAATTTGTTTTATTTTATATTTGTATCTCAGCAGATCATTAGAGTTTGGATTAACTTTAAAAGTCGAGTCCATATAGACATGCCCAACCGTCTGAACACATCGGTTATCAGAATCAATCTATAAAAGCTGGAGCCACATAATTTTTTAATATAAATTCTTGTAAATCCTACACAGATCATAATTTATATTTATCTATTTGCGTAGCGTAAATTCACAATATTTAACTTTTCACAGATATCCACCGATCACACCCAAACTTAAATGAACTCAATTTTCGATATGATTACAAATTTTAATGTCGCGTAAATATATAAATTATTTATGAATCAATTTGCGCTGATTTTGCCCCTTTTGTGTATGCACCTAAACATATCTTCTAGTCAAGGACTCTAGACTGAATCGACTCGTCTGCTGGCCACGCGCAGCTCTCGCCTGGCGCAGAAACGCTCCTGTTCGGACGACATGCAGCTGACCTTCGCTGCTGCCAACCAGACGTTCTACGATGCGGCTGTAGTGCGGCAGATCGATGTGCCCTCGTTCAGTGGCTCCTTCGGTATTCTGGCCAAGCATGTGCCTACACTTGCTGTGCTGAAGCTCGGCGTTGTTCAGGTCATCAATAATGAGGGCAAACTTACAAAGTACTTTGTGTCCAGCGGCTCGGTAACTGTCAACGAGGACTCCTCCGTGCAGGTGCTAGCCGAGGAGGCGCACAATGTGGCCGACATTGATGGCACCGAGGCCAGACAGTTGCTCTCCAAATATCAGTCGGCACTCAGCTCCGCTGGCAGCGACAAGGCGAAGGCGGAAGCCGCCATTGCTGTGGAAGTTGCTGAAGCGTTCGTCAAAGCTGCCGAATAATGATCCAAAAAATAAGAAATATACAAAAAAAATCCGTTAACAACCGTTACAACAACAACAACAGCAACGACAACAACATTTAATAATTTAATTTCAGGAACTGAAAACCTATGGACGATTTGCTCTCGGTCTGGCCATGGACATAATACCCATTAGTACGTGTCCTTCGGAGGATGCACCCGATATGTATTTAAATCACAATGATGACCTTGATGAGGATGTAGGCGCGCCCACATTAAACTTTCCGCCCAACGATCTGTGCCGGCAGAAGATGTCCACTTAAAATTCATGATTAGATTGCTGTAGTACAAGTTATTTGAATTTTGAGTTTGAGTTTCATAATTTAGATCTAAGATTTAGGTTAGATTAGACATCAAATACTTTACCCCAATACCAAGTAATATGTTTACCGTTACGTTTCTCTAGCAGCCAACTTTCAAAGAACGATCTGCACCTTTTTCATATGAGTCTTAAATTTGATGTGAGCCACAAAACGCTCCTGACACAAATCGCATTTGTAGTAAGTGTTGCCCGTGTGGCAGGTTGATGGAGACGCAGAGACTTCTCAAATAGATAAGAACGTCCACAGGTGTCACACTTTAGCCCGTGCTCTAAACACCTTGGAGCGCACTCGCCAGCTGAATGTTGTGATACTGGAAACGAAGGCAACTGTGGAAGCAGTAACCAAATTGTGGAACTTATCGATTCCTTAAAACCTAAATGTGAACCGACTGATGAAATTTCCAAGCAGTAATTGGAATTTGCTGTTTACATTTTTTTTTTTAATTATATTATTTTATTTATTTTAATTTTATTAATTTAATTTATTTTAATAATTTAATTTTATTTTATATTAATTGCTTATTTTGAACACACACAAAATGTTGCACTGCCAGGGGAACAGTCCGACTACCCGAGTGTAGCAGCGGCTTCCACCGCCTTGGTGCTTCCAGATCCTGTGGTTGGGGTCTTCAATCTTAACAAAAAAAAAAAGAACAAAACCGTGTGACGCGTCTATTTGCTTCGGAACCTCGCACAGAAAAGGCGGAAACCAGAGCTAAGAAGCAGAAGCTTCTCGCCCGCACCGCTGTTAACAGCTGATAACAATTGATAATGGTTGTTGATCACAGCTGACCTTGGCGCGCGTGTCCGAACATTTAAATGCAATTTTAAATTTGGCATTCAATGGACTATGGGGCCCTTACACGCATTGAGTCTCTGCGCTGTCTGCTCTTGACGAAATCGTACTTTATGGGGTCTGATGTCGAGCATCGTTGACATTAAAGCCACAAAATTGATAATGCTTCTGTGAATCACAATAATAATATGCTCTATAGAAAATATGCTTCAGAGGTGCTGTTTCTTCAGTTCTCTGTTGTCTGCGCAGCTGTCTTGTTAAGTACGATGCAAATTATTTTCATAACGCTGCTAATCTCAGTGCCTCCCTTATTGGGTGCCAGTTCTACCTACAAGGAGGAGCAAACGGTCGCATTGCAGAAACAAGTGAACAACCAGGAGGATAAGGAAAATGCTGATTTGCTAGTCAGGGATTTTCAATCAGAGCTGGAAACCAAGAAAGTGGAGACTGCATTTTTAATACACAAAATTGAAGAATACGATAAAAAGCTTAAGGATGCCGAACAAAAGTGTGTGGGTCAACCACAATTGTTTGAGAAAATGGGATCCAAACAATACTATATAGAAGAATTCACAAAGATGAATTGGCATGCCGCGGCAAAAAGATGCCAACAGTTGGGGGCTCACTTGGCTAGCTTACAAAATATGACAGAATATGCCGCGATAATACCTAAGTTAAGTCCCCCCGAATATTATTGGATTGATGTTCATGATCTCAGCGAGGAGGGCAAATTTATGTCACATACCACTGGCAATGAAGCAGCTTTTTTAAATTGGTATCCAAAATATAATCCAGACAATTTTCAGGGTAAGGAGAACTGTGTACATCTTTGGTACCAAGATGAAAAATACGGGATGAATGATATTAATTGTGCAAATAAATATTATTTTATATGTGAGACATTTAATGTGAAATAATAATAGTTTTAAATCAATTTCAGTTATCAAAGAAAAACTATGTAAAATATTCCGTTTAGCAGCACATTTTACAGAAACAAATATATTTTGAATGCCCTGAAAATTAAGTACTTTTTTATTAGAAACTACTTTCCGTTTTTTAAATATACTTTCGAAGTTACGCTTGGCACCAAAAGTACGAAGATTTTTTTGTATGGCAAAAAAGATCGGCTACAAAAATGTAGTTATAAATTATAGTCAGATTTTAATGATTTCAAAATTGTTAAGAACCAGATAATTTCAAGAATCTGTAAGCTCGATATAATTTAAAGTCGAACGTGCAGCTGCATGCAGCTAAGCATGTAAATATGCTCTCTCCTTCTCTTCATCTCTCTCCATCTGAGCTTTATTTATGTAACATTTGTATCAGGCAGTGGAAGTTTTAACTATGGTAACATCTGCGTAGGTAAAATTAGCCAATTCTTCGATTGGACCCAAAACGCACTTGTCGATGCGGCTCGTGGGACTGCCAGTATACTTTAACCAAATGCGCATGGCCCCAAAGCTGATAGGACGTCCCTGAATGAGTCCCTTAACTGTACCATTTTCTGTGTTTCTACGAACACCCAGTTTTAGAGCCCGGCGCAGAGTATAACGTCGAAACGAAACGTCCTGCACTATACCAAATATTTTAAACTCACTGCTGTGAACTGGAGCGATATTTTGCTCTTTGTCGTATTCGCTTCGCTTAGTCCGTAGCATTACTGCCTTTTTTTGTATCTGCGCTGAGCTGGGGGTGTCAAATCGGTAAACCTCAAAGGAACGTCTTTAAAAAGTGTACTCATAATCTTACCTCGAAAGTGTAAATCGATGAAATCAACGCACAATCAAGGGATCATTAGGAACTCCCCCAAAGTAGTGGAAAATCAGCTGAGAGAAATCAATGTTATCCGATTTTGTAATAAATAAAATAATTTTGTTAGATAAGGCTGAAGAAGAAGAAGCTTTCTTTTTAGTTTTTTTATTTATTTAATAATTTTTATTGTGTTTTACTTAAGATTAGTTTTGTCATACAGCGCCGTTTTAATGCTTGCTTTAATTCAGTTTTCATTCAATTTTCAACTCACATACTTATCTGTTGTTTGGTTTGCATATTTTAAAGGATCGTTTAAAGGACTCTTTTGAAGCGCGAAGAAGTCCGTTCAAATCGAGTAATTTAATTGTTTACTTTTGTTTTTTTTTGTTTTTCTTATAACTTATGCGTTGCACTGCATTTATTTACAAATATTTGGGCAAGAGTTGCTGCGTTTTAAATATTTGTGAGGCATCACTCTCTCTCTATCTCTCTATCTCTGTATCTCTGTATCTCTCTATCTCTGTATCTCTCTATCTGTAATACACTTGTAAGTCCTTCATAAAGTTTGAATATCATTCAATTACGTATATGTGTGTGTAGACGATTTCAATCGTTTGTTTCGAAAACGTATTTCGATTTCGCATTGTAGTTGATTAAATAAAATTGTGTATCTTTATTTTGGTTTTTTTTGGTTTTTTTTTTAAATTTATTTGTATATGTGTAGTTGTTAATAAATAGGTTTGTTGACTTCTACGTATATAAGTTGTTAGTTTTTAGGCTAGTCGATTCTCGTTATATTTTGCGACCCTGACAGGCCGGTCAATGTCTTGGATGGGCTCTTGTTATAGTTTTTGTTATTTGTTATTTGTTATTTGTTATAGTTTTGTGGTGTTGCGTGCGAAATAAGAAGAACAAGTTTTCGATAGGATTTTAATTATTTTCGTATTCATTTGAAAAGTCGCATTATATATCATAATTTACACAATTTGTCACAACTTAGACTAAAATTAGCAGTAATCATTTTTGCTTTGTAACTAAAACAAAAAGTATGCAAATAACGTAAATATTCTTTTAAGAAAAATGAGCAAATTAGCTAGGCCACATTAAACTAAACTTATTTCAAGTTGAAACTTCCACGAATCCATATAATATTGTATGGCAACCAAAATCGAAAAGGCGAAAATGCAACAAAATTCCATTCATTCAAATTGTAAAAACAAAACAAAAGTCAAAAGGTCCTTCAGATTGGGTGTGTGGATGTGGATACTATATAACAAATTACTAAAAAACATAACGTGCCCATTAATTAGTATAATAATATATCACTTGAGCCAATGTCGGAGAAACAAAGCGAAAGCATAAAGAATTTTGGGAAAGAATTTGACCAAAGATGTCGCAGGGAATTAGTCCTGCACATCTGGAGACAAATGTGCGCGAAATGTGACTGCGTTTAATGATGACAGTACTACATACATATATAAGAATATATAAGTTCATATTTGTATATATATATTTGTAATATATATGTTTGTCGTTAAATCGTTACGTTTGTATTTGTAAATATGCATGTGAAAGTGTTTTGCTTCGCTCCATTTATGATAAATAAATATACTTCTTTTTTACCTTTAATTCTTTCAATTACTTTAATTACTTTAATTACTTTAAATCATCTTGTAATTCTCTTCTCTCATTGTTTACATTAATTTCATTTTATTTTGGGAAGTTAAAACTCTACGTATATGGGTTCTAGCAGGCTCCTCTTACTTGGCCTGCTCAATGCTTGTAAATTTTTCACTTGTTTTTTATGGTAATTTCAGTTATTTTTTATTTCTGTTTCTGTTGTTGTTTTTGTTGTTGTTGTTGTTGTTGCAACCTTAAGCTGATACGTATTTTAAAGTTAAAAATTTGTAATGTTTAGCGCATTTCATTTAACGCTTGTTACACACCGAAATGTGTTGAAAACATTTTAGTCACTGGCAAATCGACATCTATTTTTATTTTTATTTTTCATTTTTCTTTTTCTTTTTTCATTTTTCTTTTTTCTTTTTTTTATAGTTAATAATATTATTACGTATTTTAAATCGTGATTATGCTTTTGGGTATGTTGCATACCGTTTGTTACATATTACAATACACTTATACTTGTACATAGGGAAATGTTTGCGCTTTTTTTAGTTTTTTGTTTTTTGTTTTTAAATTTATTTTTGTTCGTTTTGTTTTTTTTTATTTTTGCTTATCATGATTTACATTTAGCTGGTATTATAATTAATATTAATATGGCATTGACGGAACTATTGTACTTAGATTTCGTCTAAGCAAAATTTAAAAGCGTTGGCATACAAACAAATTACTGCAAAACAAACATACAACACAATAAACAAAACGTTGGAAGAGTTTTTCGATTAAAAACATAAACACAAAAATTTCCAATAAATATATATATGAGTACAAAACGTACATACGATCTCTATTTCTCTATTAGTAAGTAGGGGTATCATATCTGTAAATACAAACATATATTTCTATATATATATAGATTTCCATAATATTCATAAACATAGTTAATCGTGATTCTTTACCATACTATATATGTATATGTATATGTATATATATATATATATATATGTATATATGTATATATATGTAATCCTACAGCAGTCGCAAATAATTTTACAGTTGAACTCGCTATTCGCTTTGTCGTCCTTGGCAATGTGCCACTGGCAACTTCACGGGGTTATCTGACTATCTGACTATTTGACTATAAAATATAGCTCAATTCACATGGTTATCTCCAATCATTTGTTTTTTTTTTTGTTTTGTTTCTGCGAACCTCTCAGATTCAGCGTTTTGCTCTCGAAAGCACTACGTAAGCATTTACCGCTATTCTTTTTTTTTTTTTTATTTTTTTATAGATCGATGTATTCATTAATTTCACTATGATGTGCACAGTGGGCAGGGATTGATAGCGGCTGCTTGAACTGAAGATGAAAGGGAAATGAAGGAAATTGAAAGTAAACTTGACTTGGCAACACTGTCTATCAAATAGGCAACACTGCCAGGCGAAGCATCGATTCCGAGAAATTATAATCTCACACAAATTAATATCTGCGAATAAAACAAAGAAATTTGTTTTAAGAATAATTAAAGCCTTTGCAGTTGAAAATGTTTCTTTTTACTTTGAATCAAATCGACATTGACCCACTGTGCACAGTCATGGAAGTTGCATGCGAGTACATACATATGTACAAGTATGTATGTACTGTGTGTTTTCTATATATGTATGTATATCCGTTATATGTAGACTTAAACAACTATTTACTATGTAAAACATTACGTATTTATGTTATCAACTTTTGTTTTGTTTTCTTTTACACAGAAGAGACGAAGAGACGCCAAACTCTAGACAACTCAAGCGACGACGATGACGATGACGATGACAATGACGATGACGATAACGATGGCGATGGCGATGACGGTGGTTGTTGGATTGTGGCGCTGGCGACAATGACGGTAATGATTGTGGCTGACTGATGATCGGCGGCCCATTTAGGAGTTGACCTTACTGACCGCTTTGAGTAGGTCGTGACTGCTCTTGTCGATTGCGCTCATCATTCCCAGATTGCCGCCAAGGCCAGCTCCCAGGCCGGGACCGATGCCACCGCCGATGCCAACACCAACGCCAACACCCATGCCCAATCCAAGCTTGAGATCGTTTTGACCGACAACGGAGTGGTGCAAGTGGCCCGGATTGTGTGTGATGATCGAGTGATGATCTTGTTGCTGCTGTTGCTGGTGCTGCTGCTGTTGCTGTTGTTGCTGCTGCTGCTGTTGCTGCTGCTGCTGTTGCTGCTGCACTTGCTTGTTCTGCTGGGCGGATTTCATCGTCTCCTGAGCCTTCATTTTCTCTTGCTCCTCACGATCGCGTCGTGCCTAACAAAGGAACATGAAAAGATTCAAGACGAGAGCACATTAAACGCTTGTTCACAGCGGGGGTTTCTCGTATTCTCAACTCTGGTGACTAATTTCAAAATGCCATCGCTATCGATCCGTTATGCAAATCGGGGCAACTAACCTGTTCGTTGATCTCTTTGACCGCACGCAACTCCTTCTTCAACTTCATGCGCCGGTTCTGGAACCAGATTTTGATCTGGCGCTCAGTCAGGCAGAGGGCGTGCGCAATCTCTATGCGCCGTCGCCGCGTCAAGTAGTGGTTGAAGTGGAACTCCTTCTCCAGCTCCAGTGTCTGGAAGCGGGTGTAAGTCTGGCGGCCGCGGCGACGTGGGCATCCGTTGGGACCTGCAAACCACAAAGAAAATAACAAAAAAAAAAGGAGCGTTAGTCACGATTGTCAAGTGGCGTTGCCGGTCTGATTCCGGTTCTGTTTTTGGACACTCTTAACAAGCTGCGAAGAAGATGCGCCCGGCCAGAAATGGAATTTCGCCTTACGTTAACGGGTTTCAGCATCACATCGGTAACAAGGCGTTTTCTTTGTGTGCAAAAGTTTTGCTAACAACTTTGCTTAATTGCAGGTGCAGGCCTAAAGAAAAAGGGAAATGCGATCGAAAGCGGCTGCGGGAACAGAATCATCTGCTGCAAATGACGAGCAAAATAAACAGTTCTTTCAACCGGGCGAACTCTCTTACGTCAGTCGGCAGCGCCACACAGTGCGAGGCGCGGCAGGACACTATCGCCCAGGGGGTCGATTGTCGGCTGGCCCGGCTCTGATTCCGATTGCTTGGCATGTAAAGGGTGAACCAGAGGCAGAATTCACAACAGTAGCTCCCGCTGGGCTGCGAAAATGTTTTCCAAGCAGTTTTGTCTTACGTTTTCGATTTATTTATTGTTTTGACTTTTTTTTTTATTTTTTTAGTAATTTTTCACGCTACCTGTGCGAATTTTTTGCTCGACGGTGCGTGGATGATGCAGCAGAGAGAAAGGCAATGGAAATGGGAATGTTGTGCTTCGTGTTTATGTTTCGGAAATCAAAATTTCGCTATCTGCAAATTGCAGGCCACGTCTCACTTTTCCCGCTTGCTGTTTTATGACAGCACCTATCGTTTTTTTCGGTTTTTTTGTTTTATTTTTTGAGTTCTTTTTTTCACGTCAGCGGCACATTTTTTATGGTTTGGCAAGTTGCGAATTTGCGACAACAATGCAAGGGACATCTTTTGCGTAATATTTTGAAAGGTGCATTTTCACAGGAGTTGTAAATCATTCCCAGAAAATGTTGTACTTTATCAAAATCTGAGGAGGTTCAGTAATATTTATATTAAATATGCTCAGTGGTAGACTTTGTGCTAGTCACTAATATTGATTGCATGCGAGTATTTTATCAATTCGATGCTTGAAATTCCTGGGGCAGGCAAGGGTCATAAAAATATTGTGGAGCAGCTGTGGCCAGTTGACAACAACTTGAATTCCAATCAGCACCCAGCAAGGAGCGGAGACAGAGCGCAAAAATGCAAAACTAATCTAAATTATTTACTCGCTACAATGAGCAGCTACAATTCGTCCCATAAATCACGACTCCCAGGACACACTCGCCCCTAAAAGAGATTTACGATGCCCGCAATGATGGCGCACAGGTGCGAGCGGGATGGCTGCATTGCGCACAGGAGTGCTGGAATACAATATGGCTGCCTTTGCGTACAGGTAGATACACTCACACACACACACACACACAAAGCGGGAGCGTTGTCATGGCAACAACTGTTGTTGTTGTTGTTGTTGCTGGCAGAGAGCAGTAAACGTTGCCGTTGTTATCTGGTGGTGACTCTGAGTGGTGGTGAGTCGGCGCACAGCTGAGCGAGCCAAGCGAAACCTGAATTGCTGAGAGCAGAGCAGAGCGGAGCAGAGCGCACTTTGAGCCAGATGGTGAAGCGGGCCAAAGAGCCAGCACTCAATCTCTGAAACAGTGCGAGACATATTGATTTTTCATTCAAGTCAACGGCAGATTTTTGTAATGGCCGTCAATGGACGACTCTTGTTGAACCCGTCCCCCGACCCCCTCTCCCGAGCTGCTCCCTAAGGTATTAACTCAATGCAGTCAGCTTGCAACCTGATCGCACTGCAACATAGATGAACACAATATGCACATTAATATTGATGGCCAAGTTTCGCATGGTAAAGTCTCGCTGAAAGCATAAAACATGGTATCTGTAATGGGTCTTCATCAGATATATATGCATATATAAATACCGTTATACTATCATTATATTTATATTTAAATACATTTATTGGCGACATGTTTGATATGCATAATTTGTAGTTAATATGCAAAATACTTGTAAATGTTCAATTTGAAAATAATCTCGAAATATGAATATACAAAAATATGAAATTTATTTTACATTAAAATCAGACTTGAGGTATTCAAAAACATTTCAGTTAATTGCAAATTTGCTTTTCAATTGATATTGTGTTATATTTCATTGGCTTACATCCTCCGTTGCAGTGATAAAAGTCAATGAATTTATGGCCATTTAATTAGCGGTAACTAGAAATCAAGTTTGAGCCCCGACCGGCGATCCCAGTTTAGCTAACCGGTTAATTGCACAATTCGTGCAAAATCAATTTTCATTTTTTCAATTCAAAATCAATTAGCTTGCCATAAACTTCAGCTGCAATTGACGGGCGATGTGTCTTGATTCTTGACCGGTAATCGCAACCGCGACTTTTGTGCATCTCAAATAAGTTATTGAGCTATTGAGAGCTATTGGAAATCGAAAGGCCAACAGCCAGCGAGCCAGCAAGCCAGACGCCCTGGCGTTGGCCAAGTGCCGTCGTGGCTGCAACTGAAATGCATTTGTGAGATTTTTAGGGAATGCCTCGACAACAATTGAAAATATTCATGATATTCCAAGTAATAGTTCCATAAATTGCGACGCGTATAAACAAGTCTCAATCATAAAAGTATACATACTTAAACTTATGATGACATTAAAAACATAAAAACAATTCCATAAACACACAACACACACACACACATATTGACACAGCCGTCCGACGGGGTGCGTAAAAGCGTTATAAGTATTTGGTATGGCCGAAAGTGTTGGGGAAATATTTGTCTATATATATAAGCGTGAATCTGTGTGCAGCAAGCCAAACAGTATCTAAATTTATATACATATGTACATGGAATTGTGTGTGTGTGTCTGTGTGTGCATTTGAGAATGCTTTCAACGGCTTCGTTTGTTTACCAAGCGACACAAAATTGTTGTCGAGTAAACAACAGCCATTTTGCTGCTATTTTCTATGCTTTTGTTGTTGTTTTTTGTTACGATGCACAATAAACAAATTTACAATTGTTTGACACAAACTGTGATACATTGTGGCGAGTGTTTCTGTGTCGCTTTATCTGCTTGCAGAGTTGGCAATTAATTGGAATTGCTGCCATAATTTGCATGATTTGCAACTGAATTTCGGGCAATTGCCGAAGTTTTGCCAGCAATTGTTTGTTGTCTTTTGGTGCGCAACATTTTTGGCAACCGCAAACTTTGTTTTCACAAGTTTGTTTAGGAGCTGCGTACCAAAGATGCTGATGGCATTAGTTTTGCAAAGAAAAACACAAACAGAACTTGAACACTGGCGAAACCCAAGATTTGTGTGTGTTCGCCAAGAAATCTACTTTGAAATTCATGTTCAATAAAACAATAGTCGCAAAGAGAACAAGTTTAAAAATAGTAATACTTAATATCGGCAGACTTTAAAATGTGCAATATCCTACAGCAGCATATCATGAGGCCAAGGGACACAGAAACCCTCAACCCAACAAAGATTCTAGCATTCGTGCAGGAGTTGGCATTGATGGAAGAGCTGTAGACTCAGTAAGGGGGAACAATAGACCTTATAGGTGGCAGTGCTAGCTTTTCCCCAATTATAATAATAATCGGCAGACTTTATGACTTAAAGTGAGATTATTTCACTTCTCAAATAACTCCAAACAGATCAGAATGTTTTCAAGTATGTTAATATCATAACTATCATATATGACGAACATATTCGAATAATAAAACAAATAAAAAGCGTGAAGCATGAGCAGAATTTGTTTTGGTAACTGAATTCATTTAAATGCTTTCTCAATTTGTTTAATGAATTATTAAATATTAAATGGTCGACCTCCTACCGAGCATGGATCTTGAACTACACTTGTCTACACTTTCTTCTGGTTATTTCACTGCTCAATGTATTTTGTGGAGGGTTTCGTATCTTGTATACTGATTTGTTTGTATTTGGTATGCATTTTTGAAACGAACTTCCCGGATGGCATGTTGAAAGATATATAAATAAACATCAGGCATTCAACAGCGCACTGCGCACACACCCAAAACAGACACACACACACGCGCACACACACCCACACAGATGTATCAACAAATACAAAATGAATCGATGTCTTCACAACTGGTTCCAAATTGGCTCCCAGATTTGGGAGTTCGCTTTTGACAAAGCGTTTCGTGACGATCTTTTAAGTATTTAGCACAAATTGCAGTGTTATTCGGTGAATGCACGACACAAAATGGCTTCCCCAGGGACCACGAGGATGTGCCAGGATATGCAAATGCGAGCCAGCAGCGGTGCCAGGACTAATTAAAGTTTCAAAGAAATGCCGCTCAGAGTCTGTTTCAGCTCTGGCTCTTGCTCCACTGTTTGGGCAACATCTGGCGGCTTTTGTTTGGCTTTTAGCAGAATGCGAGGAGCAGTCAGAATAAAGGCGTTTGCAAATTGGTGGGCGGGGCAGGTAAGCGCCGCCATTTATTTTCAAGCTAAGAGGGTGGCAGTAGTTGATGCTCGCTCCGCTCCGCTCTGTTGCTGGCTGCCGCTGCAAATAATTTATGTTTATTAAATTTATTTAAATTTAATCAGACGCGCAACATTCCGTGCTGAAGGCAAGCCGGCAAAAGACACGGAAATATTTGGGTGCTGTATGGGGGAGGGTGGCGGGTGGAGGGGGCTGTCGGTGTGCGTGTTTCGTGAGGGGTGAGTTGCTGCTGTTGAGGCCGAACAACCTGGTAGCGACAGGACAGGAACCGGGGATGCTTTTTGTGCAATTTATGTGCAACGCGTTGCCAATGTTGTTATTTTCGTTAGCATTGCTATCCGGCCACGCCCTCATCCTCCACCACATCTCCACCCACATCCACAACACCGTAACAGCCCCAGCACTCCCCTCAATTTACGGAAACCCAGGCCAGCCAGGAGCAGCAGTAGCATAAATTGCTAATTGTGTGCTTAATCTTGAAAAATATATGGCAGGGCGTCGCTATCTGTCTGGTTCGGGCCTGTGCCACCAAGTGGCAAGTTTTTGCTGTTGCAAATAATATCAAGCATTAAGTGCTCGCTCCTCGGGGATTAATATATTCCCATCAAATATTTCGCGCCATTATTGGAATTGCACATTTTTTTGTTGTTGTTGTTGTTGTTATGGTTGGTTTCTAGACTCAACTGCCAACTGTAAAATAAGTGCTATGGGCCCCCAATGGATCTTATCTCATGTAACGATATGCAAACACAGAACACAATTTAAGTTAATGCTAATGATGCTCCAAGTTTGGCCAAGGCAATAAATACATTTCATATCTGCAACAAATTTTTAGTCTTATCTTCAACAAGAATGTGAGTTAAAATTATAAAGTAAATTTAGCATTTCGAAAAATACATGGAAAACTGGAAAATGCTCCGTATTGAACGCACTTTTGTACGTCGACTTCACTTATTAAATAAAGAGAAAATATGCGAAATATTTGCAGATATTGGATTTATATTATTCAAATATTGCATATATTTTTTGGTCAATCAATATGAAAATCACTGTGAATATTTTAAGCAAAGCACATTTTTTAAGAGATAGTTATTCTGAAAGTACAATTGTAGCCCCTTCAAATCTTTTCGAATAGATATAACAAATGACTACGAAAAGAGACAAGTTAGAATATATATATATATATATATATATATATATATATATATATAGAATTTAAGCTTAGCTACTCTAGCTGCGACGCTTAAGCTTTAAGATAATTTAAATAAATATGTATCTTGGAGTTTATTAAATCAATAAATATATTAACACCATTTGGAATCAATCATATTTGAAAATTATTAAATAAATTACAGTTTTAAGTATTTTGTAAAACCTGTTTAGAATCCTTCTGCTATTATATTGGATATGTTTTCAGTTGTTGCCCAATTTTAAGTCATTAATTTATATTTTAATAAAAACTATTTTTTTTTAAACATGATATGACAGGAAACAAATTGGCATTTAAACATTTTCTGTTTGTTTCCTTGCTTCAACTTTATAACACCGTTTGAATTGAACTGTGAGACACTGTATAAATATTATTGAACCTACTTTTTACAGTTATTTCTTCCCTCTTCCCTGAATATTAATAATTTAATGAACTACAACTTTCTTCGGTGAACGATCTGTGTAGCTACGCTGATTTGGCAGAATTTAAAAATATATTTCAAATAAATAATGGAGAAAATTGGAAAAGTTTAAATGTAATATATATATATATGTATATATATACACATAAAATAACAGCGAAATATAAAACATGATAGTTTTATGCGTTTTTTTTATATTTATTTTTGAGTTGTTTTTAAGTACGCCGAAGTTTATAGCTACATTTAAACGATCCGATCACAATTGAAATGAAGACTTATGATGCAGACGATAAACTTTGAAGATGCCACTATTTGTTTTATTGAGATATGTGGAAAATATATTGTTAATATGCCTGCTCAAGATTTATTCACACTGATTACTGATGCTTCAGTTGCACAGATTTGCGTGCGTAACAATTGTCTGCATATGTTTCTTCGCCGACATTAAAGACAGCCTCTGCACAATGATAATGAAGGCGTACCTCCTTTTAAACAGGGGCTGTTATTTTCTACTTCCAGACCGATGTGTCTGTGTGTGTGTGTGTGTCTGTGTGTGTGTGTGTGTGTGTATATATACTTGCACGCATGCATAAAGCCATGACAACAGTAACATTTGAATTGTGCAGGGAACGGGAGCGAAAGGGAGCGAGGATAACAGCGCATAACGAAAACAACAACAACAACAACGAAAGCAGCAACAGCAACAACAACAACAACAGCAGCAGCAGCAACAACGGCTGCCATTAGAGCCATTCACCCTTACTGTCTTTATGGTATTTTTAATCTCGTGGGTGGTTGGCGTTGGCCCCACCGTTGCCACCACATCCACTTGGCAAGCCTCGTGTGCTTAGTTGCAGGAGCAAGGAGTCACAGCAGAGAAGCAGAGAATACGGAGAATACAGACGACGACAAGGATGCGTACGAGGTCGGAAATTTTTTGCACGCACTGCAAAGACGAGGGTGTGATAAGACAAAATACCCGCCATAAATGTGAAAAATATATGGCCAGAAGTAAAAGGGAAAACGGAAGAAAACCGCACAACAACAACAGCAACAACAACGACAAACAGCATAAAAATACAAAAAAAAAGAGAAAGCAAAAACCTTGCCAAGGCAGGCGAACGGAATCAGAGGGCTACTTGGCGCTGCACACCCCTCTGCCGAAACTGAATGAAAGTTTCGATAAATTTGTTGGCTTGGCCCCGGGGGGAGTGCGAACTAATTTTGGACAGACGCCGCAAGAAAGAAGGCGCAAGGAGGCAAGGAGGCAAGGCGAACGGATTCCATTCGGGCAGCTGGAACATTTGTAACGATGGCCAATAAATGGCATTAGGCGTCTAGAATTGGTAATCCGCAAGATTTTTGCCAATGACGGTCTGGACTGGTCTGGCCTGGTCTGTGCTTGACAGCTGTCGTTGCTGTAGCCGCAGCTTCCGGCCACGCGTCGCCAACTGACCTCAACTTGAACACACTTTGCTGTGTATGTGTGTGTGCGTGTGTGTGTGTGTATTATTGTGTGTGTTTTTGGCTCCATTTAATTGCAAATGAAAGGCGTTTAATGCGCACCAGTTGCGATTAAAATCGCCGCGAATCGACACAACAATCAACGGCCTCTCAATGATGACAATGAAGTGGTGCCAAACATCTCTGTGTGTGTGTATGTGTGTGTGAGTGTGCACAGCAAACACATGCGTGTGTAGCCGCCGGGTCGTCAACACTTTTCGACAGAATGTTCACATATGTATAATAATAAAAGAAAAAGGTTCAGCGACGACTGCAATTGGCCTCGTCTTGCCCTTTTGGATGGCTCATTGGCTTTCGGCAAAGGCGAAGAAACTGAATTGAAATTGATTGCCTTCATTGGGTAGTTGTTGCCGAGTTGAGTCTGCATCTGAATCGGAGTCTGATTCGGATTCTGATTCTGAGTCTGTTTTGTTGCCAAGTTCATTTGTGCGTTCCATGAACCTTGGCAACCTTATAGCGACTTCTATTGAAAATTAGACCAACTCTGCTGCTTGCAAGTGAGAAAAGTGCTTCCATTCCGTTTACGGCCCACTGAACACGTCGATATTGATAAGGCAACCGTCAATAGTCAATAGTCAGAGCTGTTTCCACTTGGTAAAAACAAACACGAATTTCGAATTTCTATTTCGACGAACAACTTGAGCAGATGTCGCCCATAACTTAAGTTGTGTGGGCTGCGCGACTGCGGCTTGGAACGGTGACGTATTAAATCGCCATTCCAAGAGGGGTGACGTTTCCCCCATCCCCAATCCCACATCCCCCGCCCAACTCCCCCCTAAATACACTGCGAGTCAATCCCCTGCCCTTCAAAAACGTGACATTTAAATTCGTATAAAAAACATCGATTGATCGACGCATTTGCTGCGGGTTCTATATTTACCTAGCCATGCACATAACTCATGCTTAGCCTCGATTCCCATTCCCAATCCCATTCCCAATCGCATTCCCATTCCTATTACCGAACCCGGATCCATACCGAGGCCTTCGCATAGAAATTTAAATGTGCCCGTTGCCCAATACTTGTAATTTCATATTGTCGTGGCCCTCCTGCCTGCCACTTTGTTTGAGGTGTGGTCCTGTGTGTCTGTGTGTGTGTGTGTGCTCCATGGGCTCTCTCACCCACACAAACACACACTCATACACTCTGCCTCGCTGTCAAAGGTGCCCAAATTGTTGGACGCCTGAATAGCTGCTCAGATGACGACCACAGACCACAAATTCCGCTTCAGCTCACTTTTTCAATTTCCCCCGCGTTTTTTTGTTAGCCAACAAACTTGATTCATGTTACCCACACATACGCATCTGACAGTGTGTGTGTGTCTGCGAGCGTGTGTGTGTGCGTGTCTGCATTTGTGACTGCATTCTTTTTGGTTAATGCAGATTCTAAAAATGGCGTCCAAGACCAGGTAACCATTTTTGATGCACTGTTTACCCACATCGATGGTTGACTACCCCCAAAAAATTACTCTCAAGCTCAAATTACATAAACTGGAATTTACGTCTACTGAAAGGTCTACTGAGAGGCCTAAAGGGTATTCAAAATGATGTGTTCATTAGAGGTAGAAAGAAAGTTGATTTACTTCTTGCTGCAACAACAGATTATTATAATTGAAAGTGGGAACAAAAACCAGTTTTAAAAGGCGAATCCAAAAACCAAGAAGCAGCATTAGCCGGTTATTTAGTACTTCCTGCACATTATAAAATGTGTCTTTAAAGAATCTGAATTTCCCTTAAATTTGTTCAAAATTGTTAAGTTTTATGTCGATTGATCGATTTTCAATGTAAGCCAATATTAATAGACTTTTATTAGCCTAAGTACTTGTGTAGATTGAGTTGGAACAAACTAGCATCTCCAAAATGTTTCAGTTTTCATTTTACTTTTTTTAAATTATTTGCTTGGCAAATATTAAAATGAAACTAAGACTATTAATTTCATTATGATAATGAGACACCAATTATGTTGTGCATATTTAAGTTTCAGGCAGAATAATCGATTCGAACACCAAATTCGAAATATAAGTTTTGATACAGATTTTTTTCTAGTTTATTTACTTTTTTCGAGCACTCCGTCTTTTTCCCTAAAATTTTATTTTAAATTGATTTTGCAATAAATGTGAATTTTGCTGCAATAACTTTAGTTTAATCTTGTCTACATTGTTAATGCAGTGATGGACTTCCGGACGGAGAAAGTTACGTGTATATGGGTTTTCGCTAATTCTGACTACAGTACTTCAATATGATTTTCAAGCTCTCTGGAATAGAGCGCGCAACTTGCTATCTTGTTGAAGAACTTGAATTGAAGAGTATTCAAAAGTAATCTTAGAAAGTTGAAGTATTTCAACAATTTTTGAGCAGAAACCTTTTCGCATTGTTGCAGTTCCAAACGACTTCAGAAATGTTAACAGACAGCCGATAATACACGGCTGTACTTTGCCACCAAGGTTTTTTTAAAAATTAATTACAAATTAAAAAAGTATTAATTATAATATTATGCTTATATTAAAAAATAAGTCAAAGCATCAAAAAGATTTATTTGCACTAATGGGAATTATTTCTTTTAAACGCACGAAGTGAAAACTTTTATTGATGCAACATTAAATTGTTAAATCAATTTTTTCTCGAATTTTCTTTCTTGTGGATACAATTTTGAAAGCAGCTTCGGATTCCTCTAAGTGCTGCTTTAATTGCCAATCGTCAGACAGGTAAAATTCTTGTATGCATTTGGGTAACAAAAAATTCGAATATTGCCCAACTAATTGCTTAGAAGCATTATAATTTTATTATTATATTTTTCAATTTAGCATTAATATTTTAAACATTAATCAAGCTACTAAAAGCGTATACAACTTTAATTTGTAGCATTATTGATTGAATTATACAGTCACAAAACGTGATTAATAATTGTCGGAGCAGGGATAAAGAAATGTAGAAAAACAACACATGCCCAGAGCCATCATGAGTGAAATCAGCAATTAGTTTTTTCACGTAATTATTTACATATGTATTGTTTGAATATTTATATGGCTCATATCGCTAACGATAATGGCCGCAATCGCAGCTCAGACACACATAATAAAAGTTAATCAGGCAACAACTGAAAGAACTGCAAAGTGCATTAGCCGGCGTGTATAATAACGCCATCAAATTTATATTAACGACTACTTGCACTAATTAATGGCGGCTGCTCGGAGGCCCGACAGCAATTACAGCTGCGTGAAATCCAAATGGAGACCGTCACGCAGAGTGCGAAATGCGGAAAATGGCTGGGAAATGGAAAATGGGAAGTGAGGTGGAGCACGCGAGACGTGAAAAACAATTCAACACAAATAACACCTAAAGTAAACCCCGTTGCAGCAACAACAATTTACTTAAACAGCAACTTCAAATAAAAGTTTAGTGCGGCTTTGACTAAATTTAAATTATAATTAAAATTAATGAAAACGCAAAAGTTCGCGTCGAGGATTTGCGACATGTGCGAACGGACGAATAAACCTTAAATTGGAATGGCAACGAAGGTGGCTCCACGGTGGGGAGCGAACGAGGAGGGAGGAGGGAGGAGCGAGTGACACCCAGGGGCTATTGTCTGTGGAACGTGTGCGCTTTTAATTTGATTTCGTCTGCAAATTTGCATGTTGTCTGCCTCTCAAGTGTGTGTGTGTGTCACTGTGTGCGTGTGGCAAGACAAAGCGCCAGCCAGCCTCCGCCTGTCTGTCTGGTTGCCATTTTAAGTCTCAGTTACCCAGCGCAGCCCAGCCCAGATCAGGCAGCCCGGTTTGCAGTGCTCTCGTTCTGTGTGTGTGTGTAATTCAAACCCTTTTGCCAATTTGCGCCACTTGGGCATTAAAACCGCGATTAATAGCCACACAGGGTAGTTAAAAACTCCATGCTTTGGGCGCAGGGTTACTGGTTTGGTTCTGGCCTCGCTCGCATTCGCAAACGTGTCATTTGAAATATTCCGTTGCTGCGGAGCGGGAGCGGACCAAAAAAATACGCCACGAAACGTGCCGATAACACGGTGTCGCACATTTACCCCGCCCACTGCGCGCGACACGCCCTCGAGGGGCGTGAGTGCCGCGGCACAACAGAGCGAGATGCAAGAGGCCAAATGTAAATACATGCGAGAAAAGAAAGAAAAAAAAAACAAAAAATAAAAATGAAAATGAAAACAAGAAAACAAGAAAACAACAGAAAATCGGAAATTAAACAAAACCGAAACGAAATGGAATTCGCTTATCGCGCCTCATAAATTAACCCTTGCAGCGTCGGACAGACGGACGGACAGACGGACGGAGACGGGACACCAAATTTCAGCTCACTCCTCACTCGGCCCACTCAGCAAGCCAGCCAGGAAAGTACACGGATTGATGCCGAGCGACAGACCGAAGACCCAACTAGGCGTTAAGTGGTTGCTCCGTGGCCTGCAGCAGAGTTTATCTGCGTCGCGCCTGGCCAGGCTGAGGCCGAGGCAGATACAGCTGCGGTCGCGGTTGCGGTTGCATATGTACACTCAGCAAAACAAAATTGCCCTGAATCAAGGGTGACTCAGCTTATTATTCAGAACAGACACCACCTTCCGTTCCTTCCAAAAACCCTTTCTTTACATAAGTTCAGGGTACATTTTGAAAATAATAAAATAAATTTAAATATTGAACAAATATGTCAGATTTTCATGTTTTATATATGTATATATATATATATAAAGAACTCTAATATTAGATTTTCGCTTGCTTATGTTATTAATAAACATGAGTATTTTTAGGATTTGGAAATATAAAAACTTTTCAAGCTGAAAAAACTCAAAATTTTCTTAAGTTCAGAAAGCGATTTTTCTAGTTTTAGAAATATTTTCAAAGAATCAATTTATGACAATTTCTAGCAGTTTCAAAAAGAACTTTCTATTTCTTAGTTTGAATTTCAATTTAGGGCAATTAACTACAATTCAGTGTGATTTTTGTCTGAGTGTAGAGACGTTAACATTGACATAAGCTGGATCAAAATTGTAATTGAAATTGAGAAGAGCGCTTTGTGCCACTGATTTGAACGATTCGACAACGAATGGAACTGAAGCTCAAAGTGAATGTGGAACTGTGACTGTTGTCAGTTGAAGTCCGACCCCAAATCCCCAACGCGATCAGTTATCATGAGTTACGATTATGGCATGTTAAATTAATAAAAAATAATGAATATTATTGTTTAGCACGCGATTAAAGCTATCTCAATAAAGGTGAAAAGCCAAGCGAAGCGTTCAGACTGTCTACAGATAGAGCAGGTCCAAGATCATCAGCACCCCCTCATCATATATATGTATATATGTGTATATATGTCTATATATGCTTGTCTCTTATTATATATTGATGATGTCGGCATGAAACGATTCAATAAGAAATACACGACATAAAACTGAAATAATGCTGACAAATACAGTCCACAAAACATCTTCTAATTTCATAATATACAAAATTAGTTATGGCATTTTATTTGTTGGTATTTATAAAAATTCAAATAGTAGCAAGAATGAAAAATGTGATTAGCTGAAATGTGCTAATTTAATTAATAATTGAAAGTGTTATTTTAATTAATAATTTAAATGTGGTATTTAATTGGAAATGAGAAAAAATACGAGCGGTATTTCAATGAATCAAACACCTGCTTTTCTGAGCAGTAAAATATGTCATTGTAATAACCACAAGCAATTAAGGCCAAAAGCACTGGGGAAGTCCACAAAACGGGCTAACAAAAAGAACATATGTGAGCAAATTGAAAAGAAAATCGAGTTAATTACTTGTCAAACAACGACTGTTACTGTTGTAAACTGCGCAAATGACTTTACCTACACTCCACTCCGGCAACGGCACCCACATTGATTTATTTGCAGAGCAAACAAACGACTCAGCTGAACAGTGCTGAGGGGCGGGTTGGGGGTTTGGGGCAGGGTTAGCCAACTCTCGAATATCAAACGATCTGTGAAGCTGAAAGCAACGCCCCAGCACGTACGTAGAGCAAACCACCGAGTGGTTGCCGGTTGCCGGTTGACCCGCGCCAGAGCCGACTCCGATTTCAGCTGAATCCGTCAGACTGCCTGGGCCAAAGATTGGTTTTGGAGCGGCACCAATAAAAAGTTCCGCAATTGCATGCCAGCAGCCAAGAGCTGTGGCAGTCACACAAGTGCCACAGTCTCGAATGAGCCAAAGGGGACCGGTTGGAAAATCGTTTGCAACTACTGTGCACTTATGCTGCCAAATGCTCATTCAACTCCAATTAATGGCACCACGGGAAAAATGTGAAAAGCGCTTTTCACGTTGCACTTCAGAATATGTCTGAGACATAGTAATAATAAATATTAAAATAAGAAGAGGAGAAAATGATTGATTTATTGTGCACATAAGTGTGCACTAAATATGTTCTCAAATCCGATTCGATTTGGTCAATAAAGCAGCTCGCCTGTGTTAACTAATTGAAGCAATCGGGGCAACAAAATTGTTACGTGACGCACATAAACCGAATTGAATTGCGAAGGCAGTCGTTAATCTTTTTATGACTCCCATTGTGGACGATCGTGAGCTGCTGCTACTCGTGTTCGCTGGTGTTGATGGCTGTGGCTATGTTCTGATGCTCTGATGTTCTGATGCTCCTCAGTCGTCGGTTACTTAATGTTTATGGCCATTATCGATGAACTGAGTAATTAAGGCGAATTGCAAATCGGCCAGCACCTGGCCACATGGCCACGGCCCGACTGGGAACAATCGGGCAACATAATCGAGCCAATTATGCAGTGATCTTTGCGTGCTCAGAACCGTATCGTTGCGGTAGTCGTGGTCACCATCGTTATGCGTGCCGCAAAACCGTCCGTAAAATCGTAAATAGATCATAAAACGCTCGTAAAATCCATTTAACGACAGCAACAGCAACAGCAACGGGGCCAATTCACGATCGAATTGATCACTCGAAACGGGTTTAGTTTGTTCAAATTGTGTTGAATTGAATTACACTCTCTATTATGGTTTACAACATTTGGCGCCTCGCATTTTGGGGATTGGGTTACGTGCCTTTATTGTTATGCGTAGACAGTTTTTGGGGGGCCTGGGCTTTTGCGACTCGACTTGACTTTAATAAGCGGCGAACGCCGTGCAGACTATCAACGTGATTTATGATCTAGGCAGACACTTGACCCGCATGCCACATTGGCTCCATATACATATATAGTTTTTGAGTGTAGTCAATTCAGCTACTTTCACAGTTGCACGGACCTGCGATCGAAATGGGAAAAGGAAAAGGCATCGTCTGCCAGTTGCCGGATGTGTCCATTGTCGTGCGTGAAAGAAGCCTGCACGGAAAATGACTTCAATAAACAAACGATCGCACCAGGACTCAAAAGGCTGAGCGCAGGATTTATGATAGGTCGCCATAAAGTCACCGGCGAAGTCAGCAGGAGCGAGCATTGTGACGAATGCAGCGAGAAGGGTTCAGCTGCTCAGCACGCAGCAGGTATGGCTTCTTCAAGGACATTTCGGCGTAAAAAAAGAAAATGTTTTGGAAAAGGATAGACGCGGTTGATTCTCTCCATACTCATAATTCATATTTATGCGAATAACCCATTGGCCAATGCCATTCGACGCGTTTTCTCAAGGGTCTTGCTTAACTAGCGGTACTTACCATTAAAATCGCCACAAACGACACGCTCAAAGGGACTTCCCATCCAATCTGCAAAAGAAGTAGAAGTATTTTTTAGTTGTAATCAATTATGAACTGAGCGAGGCTTTAATTTCTGTGGCACGGCTTGTTTAGCCTTGAGCTTCATGGCTGACTCTCAACTACACATGGCAGTTGCCTTTTTCTATCCATATTCGTATTGACATGACCTCACTAATTATCTGCCACATTTTTTAAACAGTCTTTTTTAACATTGACCAGCAAGCAACTCATTCAAAACATTTTACGCTAAGCTGTCAGTGCTAAGCATACACTGAGAAATAAAATCTGTCTTAAATTTAAAACGATTTTCCTGAGTTTATAAATAATTATTAAATATTAGAAAAAAATTTCTTAAAATTAAATTCTTAAAAATCTTAAAATTAGAAAGGTTTGCACTAAATCGAGCATCCCAAAATTGAAGTGTAGTTTTGATATTTTTAAGCATTTTTTAATTTTTTATTGTTTTTTTAATTGTTAAAAGTGGAATTTGATTTCTTAGCTGATTTATTAGATCTTAGATGCTTTTACTTAGCCGCTCTTGACTGCTTAGTGCTGCTATCTAATTCAAGTTCCGGTTCAGTGAGAAATCAAAATAAAATTATGAGAATTTGT
Organism: Drosophila nr. medialis 2 BK-2023a; assembly: GCA_035044325.1. Classification (NCBI taxonomy): domain Eukaryota; kingdom Metazoa; phylum Arthropoda; class Insecta; order Diptera; family Drosophilidae; genus Drosophila; species Drosophila nr. medialis 2 BK-2023a. The sequence continues at coordinate 6,321,772 of JAWNMH010000397.1, read as the reverse complement.
ATAAACTATGTAAAATCCAGAAATGAATTGGTGCCAGCCCTGGTTTTCATAGATCTACAATCTACAATTTAATAAATAGTATTTCTGCAGGTGCTTTTTTCGCTGAGTGTTGCCACTGCAGTTCCAATTCGAAGGTTCGGACCACCAACAAAGTAAAGTGGCCAATGACCAGCGGCTCCATCCAATGTGGACCACGGAGTCGTCGTCGACAACGTGACGCCTAATTAATAAGCAGATGAAGCTGCTCGGCTTTTAGCCCGGCGCGTTTTTAATTAAAATACACAAATTTGTGTGCAGTTGCCCTGTCCGCTGTTGGCAGTTTATGGGACAGAACAGACGGACAGACAATCTCAAATGTGAGTGAACAAATTCGCCAGAGAGCAGAGTCGCCGCGCATGGTGCATGATTTTGTCCCATTCAGAATAGCAGCCTTTTTTCAGTATTTTCTGTATTTATACATAAATTTGTACAAGTTACCAGTTCTTCTTCATTCATTCGCTGTCTCGCTCCCCCTCGCCCTCGCCCTCGTTCTGTGCAACAATTTCCTTTGCTCTGCGCTTGCTAATTCAAATTTTTACGAGTCTCCTGCTTGCCTCGCTTTTCCAGATAATTACGAAAAGTTAACGTGCTGCTTTCTTATCAGCATAATCAGAAACTGCAGCTTCAGCGCGATGCATCTCCTGCTCCCCAACCAAGCGCATAGCACAACTTTGTTGTTGTTGTTGTTGCTGTTGCTGTTGTTGTTGTTGTAGTCTGGCTGGTGCAACGATGTGAAAATGAAAATTCATTCAGACGCTTTGGCGTAAAATATTAAAATTCATTAGTTAAATTGCATTTGGCAAGCATTCAGCTGTAAAGCTGCGTCCGGGTCTGCCTGTAGACGCAGAGAGCGAAATACAAATTGAAACAGACAGAGAGAGACAGAGTCAGAGAGAGAGAGAGAGATAGAGAGAGAGGGAGCAAGAGAGAAGGCCAAAGCTCAATGGCTGCAGTGTGTGTGCGTGTGTGTGTGTGACATATTTGGGACCTGGAATCGGCTTTGGGACAAGAATGAGACCGTTGTCCACGACTTGGCATCGATTCTGGCCAAGCACAGCTACAGACCCAAACACACATGCACATCTATATACATATATATATATTTGTGTATGTATGAGTGGCTGACTCGCTCTCTTAAGCAACTACAAATGCATTGTTGTAATGTGTGTTGTATGTGTGTGGGTTGTGTGTGTGTGTGTATGTTGTGTGTTGGTTGTGTGCTGTGCTCCGACGACGTGTCGCGCACTTGGCTGCCATAATGGCGTCATGCTCATATTTACTTTCATCGCAGCCAGTCTCGTCTATGATCTCGCTGACAATTTTATCGCTGCGAGAGATATGCAAAATATTTCATTGCGCAAAATGCCGTTTGTTTTCTGGCAGCGGCCTGTCAGGCGGGTTTTTCGAATATTAGTCGCATTTTCAACAAAATTGCATATGGAATTAACATGTCGAATCGAAGATTTTCATACTTCATCTGTAAGATGAGCTCTATATACTTGGTAATTAAAAGAGTTATTTAAAATATCTAGTTTCCGGTGCAGAGAACCACTGACAGATAATCATAGCAACGAGTTATTTTATATATGTATCCAATTTTTACACGATATTTGTGTTACGGGTAATATCTGAATACCTTATAAGTGTGTGCAGATTTTCTGATATTAATCCAACTGAAAATCGAAAAAGTTCTCCCAATCTGGCGGTTATTTTTCATATATTTAATTTTTATTAAAAACTGTTTTTGCAGAGACAAATCTAAAGAGCATTTGATAAAATTGTGCTATTATTTTAATCGTTAATTTCTTTGTTTTTGTGAAACTTAATTTTCAATTTATATACAAATAAAATTATGTGTTTTTCCTTTCTAACCTCAATTTGTTTGAGCATTCTTCCACTTCTGAAAACTTAATCAAAATTGATCTTAACTGACAAATTAAAAAAAGTAACATTTCTTGGAATTATTTTCTTCGAATGGTCCAAAGAATGAATCATTTTCAAAATTGTTTAAGTTAATGAATTTGGTTATTTTTAACTTTATTTTAACAAGTTTTTAACAATAATGAAGTATATTTTGTATGCGAAAGAAATGGAATTGAATTTCTTTCCTTTGTCGAGACACTTTTGTGATGTTATTTTTGTGAGAGACTGCGCTCCAGTAGGACATAAGATTCAGATCAGAACGCTCACAGATAACAAAATTATTTGTTTTATTTGGATTTGCCTAACAAAAATATATTTGCAGTTGAATGTGTTCAATTTTAAATATATACAAAATATTTTTAATTTTATTCTGCTTGCGACGAGGCATTCAACTTTTCGGCTTTGAAGTTGGCTTAAAGTTAAACAATTAAGTTAGTCAGTCGACTGAGTGTTTCTTTCGAAAAAACTTCAAAATCTTTTTGAATTTGCCTTGTTAGTGAATTTTCCAACAACTTCTTAACTTCAGTTCAAACGTAAGCTTTACTAATTTATTTATATAGAGAAATGCCTAAGAAAGTTGAAAAGCTTTATGAGGATTAATTTGAACATCAGATATGCCATCAGCCAGATGATTAAGTATTTAAGCGGGCGGACAATGCGCCACAATCTCTTTGTGCCTCATGCTGCACATGGCGATTGATGGGTCGTTCGTAATTCAGACTAATTGACAATCCATTCATATTTTGATTGCCATAGCTCCCGAGAGAATCGAGACAGCTAAAAAAGCCGAAAAGTCAGAGCACTCTGTGAGCATTATATAGAAGATAGGGAGTACTAGATAAATAAATCAGCTGTGCAAAAATGCGATGCCAAACGAGGTACTCATAAATTAAACTGACCCACATAAAATGCGCGCGAATATTGTACTACGCTTAAAGCATAACAAGAAACAAGAAATCAACAGCAACAAAACATTGAACAAACAGACAAAAAACATACAAAAAACATACAAAACAACAACAACAACAACAATTGAAAAGCCACTGTTTCGTCTGGCAGCAAAAGCAATATGTATCTGTATCTTTTGCCGAGTATCCGACACTGAGTGATTGCGCGCTTTGTATGCGAGGGGTGTGTGTGTTCTTCATCTCTTCATAGTGTGTGTGTGTGTGTGCGTGAGTGTGTGTGATTGTTTCAGTGTGTGTGTGTGTACGGCAACCTTGAAGTTATTTAAATTACAAATCGACGAACCGCTTCAACGAAAAAACAACACATTTTTTAACCATTTTCATTTTTATACTCTTGCTGGGGGGCATTATAAATTTGTCACGACATGTGTAACATATGTAAAAGAGACATATGTATATATATATATATATAAGTATATTTTTGATAAACAGCATTATTTATTTATTTTTGATAACCATGTCCGCCTGTCCGTCTTTCTTTCTTATGAACTCTTGTTAGGACTTTGACTAAATCTTTTTTGGTGCAGGCAACATATTTGTAGGAATGAGATGGAAAAATATCTCTCATACGAGAGACATTTGTAATTATACTTAAATATAATAGTAATAATACTTAAATATAATCCAAATAAGCCTACTTAATCTCACATATGAGATTCTCATATCTTATGGTCTTATTAACGGTCTTGAATTACTTATTTCATTTTGTTATTAGTTAAATGTAGAGTAAAAAAAGTCCACAAATAAATAATAAAAAAAGTTTAAGTAAATAATAATTAAAGAAAGAAAAATTAATTACATTATTAATTATAAAATTATAATAATTTAAGCCAATAAATGATTTTTTCCATTTTAAATTTTAATTTAAGTTTATATTATTTAATTTTTCAATTCTTTTTTAAATTTGTGTTTTTAAATTTTCGCAAATTTGTGGACTGTTTCAATTCAACTTTAAATAATTAAAAATAATATTAATTTAAAAAAAAAGAAATAAAGAAATAACATAGAATAAACTTTCGTTTTTTTTTTATAAATAAAAAAAATATTATAAAGTCTAGAACTGCAAGGGTATCAATTGTTCGGCGTGTCACAACTATTTCTAGCATTTTATTTACTGCCGCCACTTTTTAGCGAGCTGCTCGTCTGTTTGCGAGCTTCAGCGGCATTCCGTCCGCTCGTCCGCTCGTCGTATAGAAACAAAATATTGTAGTTCTTATTTAGCGGAAGACTTATGCGAATCAAACGACTTGGAAATGCCCCACAAAGTATTCATTATGAATTTGGAATTGGCCCAGAACGAGCGCGTTTATCTATTGTTTATACGCCTCAATGGCCATAAAGGTATAAATTAAATTGCCGGCAATTGTTGTTCCCCCTCCTCCCTTTCGCCGCACCCATTGAGTGGCAATGATTTATGCACAATTTAATCGAACATTTTATGTGCGAAATAAATAGGATTTCGATTGGTTAATCCAATCCTCGACTGAGGCAGTGACTCACCTGTGAGTGTCATCCAGGGATAGCGCGGCAGATCCGCAATGCTCTGCCCTGCGCCACCGGCTCCGGGCACCCCAGAGGAGGGCTGTGTGCAGGCGTTGCCCAGCGAGTCGACACCAATGGCTCCTGCGCTGGCCGCCGATACCGCCGAGGCGGCCGCTGCATGCTGATAGAACTGGGCGAAGCTCGCGGATGCCGAGCCAGGTACGCTCATCGACTGGTAACTGTTCATCATGCTGTCTGTATACCTGCTGGTAAATCGAAAACAAACACGATTAGCATAATTGAGTGTGAGTAGGAGTGTGTGTGTGTGTGTGACTTAAAAATCACCAGCCTAATGCTAATCTGCCACGCACATTGGGCGAGCTCTGCGCCCTGCCACAACAGCCCACTCAAAGTGTGGTTGCATCTAATTGCGCTCTAATTTTGTACACGTTACGCCCGCGGCGTGGTTCCAGCTCTCATTTGACCCCGGCCATATGCAAATGGCCTCAGCGGAAGGTCAATGTGCGTGCGAATCTTGTGGCCACCAAAACAGGCAGCAGCCACCAGGCAGCAGGCAGCTGGTGAAACCGCAGCGCTACTCTAATTTTCCCAGCGGCCATTTGAGCACAGTTGCTCGTAATGGCCACTAAATGATTGGTCAATGGACGACTCGATAATCGAGTAGAGTCCCTGGCAAATGGATTTGTGGTTAGCCCAAAATGAATTATGGCTTTTATTATATATATATAATATGATTCACATCATATGATAGACGATCTCTATTTGATTAATCCATTTACAGTTAAGCTCAAGTAGAAGAATTTGGCTTGATTTGACTTCAGGATAATAATGCTTAAAGCCGTCTGTATTATCGATATAGATATATACATATATAAAACCATTTTTTTCTGACTAGCTGCACTCATAAAAAATCGCACTAAAATCGCCTGACTTAGGAGCCAATGGGTGGTCCTCATTATATACAGAAAGTAAATTTCTAAAATTTATGTTTGCCGTTTTCTGAAAACTGTTGTTCTTATTTCGAAATTTCAGAGTGAATGCTTCCTAAAATTTAGAAAAAATATGTCTAATTTATAGTTTGTTACTTTCTCTCTGAGTACATTTAAAAATTCTGCTACTAACTTGTACTATTCTATAACCTCTGGTATATTTAGACCTCACATATACGCAAACATTTTACAGGACTTAAAAAATATACTTTACTTGACAGAACTTAAGTGATCATTTGAGCAACTCGACTAAGCTAAGCTGGCCTATAAGGCAGCTAACTTCCAATAATGAGAATTTGTTTCTATATTGTTTCTGAGTTTGTGATTATTCTTTTGGTCTGAAATATATTGAAGAATGAAAGGAAGGATAAAAGGAAGTTTAAGTTTGAAGTGAAACTTCTTTTTAGGAACTAAGCATTCAGATCAGGTTGTGAAATCAGTTTGTAAACTTCGATATCATTTTGTGCACCTATATTTATATATGAATTCCAGTTTGATTCAATCGATGAGTCAAAATTTCTAAGGTTTATAAATTGACGAATTTAAGCCCACTTTGAAAACTAAAAGATAGCAAAAGAAATGAGCTATCAATTCTGATTTGTCATATATATACATATATACCATTTCAATAAATAGATATTCTGTCTAAGTGTTGATGAGCGTATTTTGAGTGGACTCACCTGCAGGATTTATCTTCTAGGCCCGAGAAGCCCGGCATGCCGGAGAGGCCACCATGGCTGGTGGGATGATTTGACACGTAAGGATACATCTTGCTGGTGGGGATGGCGAAGGAGGAGCTGGCCGCTGGCGAGGGCGAGGAGCTGCTGTCTCCGGTCTGCGAGTTGCCCGCCGACGGAGGCGTCAGCAGTAACTGCTGGTGGGCGTGGCTCAGCGACTGATGGCCACCAAGCCCGGATACGCTGCTCTGTGAACTGACCGCAGCGGCAGCGGCGGCTAACTTGTTGATGTGCTGCTGCTGCTGCAGCTGCAGAGCGGCCGAGAGGGACGAGTACTGCGACTGTTGTTGCTGCTGCTGTTGCTGCTGTTGTTGTTGCTGTAGTTGCTGCTGTTGCTGGGCAGACGAGGAGGGCGACGAGGAGGAGACGGGTGAGTTGGAGGACTGGCTGAGATGATGCTGGCCAAGTTGGAGGCCACTGGAGCTGGGCGAGAGCGAGGCGCTGATGTGGCTGCTGCTGGTGCTGCTTCCCGGATGGATGCCAGGCGTCGACGCTGAGACTGTTGTGGCTGAGACGGCTGCTGCGGCTAGGGCGGCGGCAACTGCTGCTGATGACGAATTGGGGGCTGTTGTGGTTAAGTGCGAACTTATAAATGGCTGAAACTGTGGGTACTTTGGCAGCATACTATCGAAAACAAATTTTGACATTGCACATATCTTTTTGCTCTGGCCCAGAATTGCCGAATTGCCTCGGAGTCGATTTTGTTATTGGTTTAGTGCATTTAGTTGATGTGGTCGTTGTTGTTAATCTTTGGGTTTGCAGCTCTCTTATCTGAATCGATACATATATACATATATATAGCTTGATGTATGTGTGTTTTTGTGTGTATGTATGTGCTCTTTAACAAATTTGGTTCGATTTCTGATGACTTATAGACTCTACCATTATTATGCGAACCTACATCTTGAAACAGGACAGCAATAGCATCCTTATGGAAAACAATGCGGGTTAGAGCGAGAGAGAAATACAATTCAAAAACTCAAATCGAACACATTTGCCTTCTCTCTCACTCCAATCTCTGCCTGGAAGCCAATAGATATGCCGATAATTTAAATGGGTGGAGCATTCGAAAATCAACGATACCCGAAAGAAACTACGCTAAGAGGGATATCATTGATATAATGACTATCTAATCAGAGTCTGATGGGAAGAGTGCAACTTGTGCATATGCAACAAAACAGGCGGCAATTCTTAGGTTCAAAGATGGGAACTTCTTTTGGGACACTCAACTATGTGGCATGGTTAAATGATTAAATGTAAATGGAATTATGTTTAGGTATTTACATACACACAGAACTACTCCTTACTACTCCCTCCACAAAGTGAACTCCTAAACAGAATGAAGACTTGACTCCTAAGAATTGAGTTGGCTCCTACAGAATGAAGATTTGACTCCTAAGAATTGAGTTGACTTTTTTTTTTATGTATTCCCTGTGTTGCAGCTTATACATAAAGTTAATTATATTTAAAATTTCTGTAACTTCCAAAAAGTAATATTCAAAGCAATGAAGTTTTCAGCTCTGATTTTTGATTTCTCACAACTAAGTAGCATTTTTGTATGCTGAAGTTTTTACATCATTTAGTAAATTGAAACTGTTTATATTATGTGGCAATCTCATGTGAATAATCAGTTTGCTATTCAAGTGGCTTATATTTTAACCAGCTGCTAAATACTTCAATTTCGTTAAAAAATGTGTCTTCATTAACATAACTTAAGTCAAACAAATAAAAACATAAATCAAAGACGTCAGCTCTGTGAAAATGGGGGAATATTCTTTAAAAAACATACATAAGAAGCACATAAACTAAACTAAACATATATTCAGAGGCGATATAAATCTCATTTTCAACTTAAAAAAAACCGATGTCTGCTTGACCAAGTAAGAGAAAAGACTTTTTTGATATGGCGCATTTCCAAAACTTAAATTTTACTCTGCACAATGCCAAAGGGTTAGTGGAAGATTGGACAAAGTTATGGGGGCACCACTAAGTACAGATGAGGATAGAGTTAATAAAAAGATAGTTTTCTGGTCTGTGTTAAAAAGATGCTCGAGGAGTTAGCTTGCCAAGTGATCAAGTGTACCATTTAACCCGAATTTGTTTGAGCATTGCGAGAATTAAATGAGGCAAGTTGTTAAGTTGTGTTTTACCTTGCGATTAGCGGCGCTCAGCTTGCGCTTTGGCTAACTTGAAACTGTGTGTGGTTGGCGCAGTTTGTGCAACGCGTTTCTGTTGAAAATGTTGCACAATGTGAATTCGCAACGAAATTTGTTAAATTCTGCACATGTATTCAGATGCACTTGCAGCTGTTCCTCCGCTTGTTGATGTGTGTTGAGTGTGCGTGTGTGTTGAGTGTGTGTGTGTGTGTGCTGAGTGTGTGCGACGTTTATTTGTTGTAAAAGTAATTAAACAGCGGCCATCAATTACACGGAAAATGTTTGAGGGCGAGGTCTGTCCGCCGTCGCTTGATTTATAGGCGCGCGATTTTTAATGGCTGCGACGGCACTTGGCACTTGGCACTTGGCACTTGTCTCAAGATTCCCGATTCGAGGGATCGGGTCAACTGGGGCGATATATTTTTAATGGCATTCGAATTTCACACACAGTCCACGCTTTCACAGTCTAGGTGCTGCTAGAAAGTCCCGACGCGTTTTTCTCTTTTTTACGACCTTTCGAGTGCGTGTGGCAAGCAGATATGTCGCCGGATAGCTGCTAGGGTATTGGCTTTAATTACTTGGTTTTAAATGCCATAAAATAACTTTTTTTCCGGGCTCGCACAGGTAGGTAAAAAACTATCGAGCTGTGCGTCAACTTTATGACTTTTTTTTAATATTTATTTATGCGCGCAGCAGCACTTATTGTTGGACAATTTTGTATTTGTTTTTGTTCACGCACTGATTTGCGATTAACGATCCCCGATAACTGATTACGGCAGTTTAAGTGTGTAGTTTTGCTTGTTGATTGACCGTTAATTCACTCGACAGTGTGTGTGTGTGTGTGTGCAAATATGTGTACTCATGTATTTGTTTGTTTCGCTTGTTTTGTTTTGTTTTGTTTGGTTTTTGTGACTGCTGCCGGTGAGTTTTACGCGAGCTTCGTGCCACTATAAACCACACTATAAAGCCATAAGCAGCAACAGTAAAACGACAATAAGAATGCCACAAAATAATAAACACACTGCGAATGCGACTGCGAATGCGAATGCGAACGCGAGGCGAGTCCAATCGAATCGAATCGGATCGGATCGAATCGGAGATCGGAGATCGGCCAAGTCAAGCCAAGCCAAGTCGAGCTGAGCTGAGCTGAGCTAAACTGAGCAGAGCGGAGCGGAGCTGAGCTGAGCAGAGCTGAGTTGAATTGAGTTGAGTTTTGGGCGGCGAGCGCTGTTCCGCAGACACTACTGCGCGCAACGATAATAAATATTATAATAAAACGAAATTTTTAAAAGAGTATAAAAATTTCGTGTAATTGGTAATTTTTGCTGCCGACGCTGGCATCGGCGCGAGCAGCGCAGCAGTGCGGCGACGTTGCGACGACGTTGTGGAGAGTTTTTTTGGGTTTGGGTCTGACTCTGTCTGTCTATCTGCCTGTCTGTCTGTCTGTCACGTATGTAGTAGTACATACGTCTGACTGGGGGCTCTCTGCCACTGTTGGATCGCTGTCTCCGCTGTCTCGATGCCGGGTACGAGTGGGTGCGGAATTTTTGGTGCTTGCTGGCTGGCTGGCTAACTGGCTGGCTGGCTAACTGGCTGGCTGGCTGGCGTACTGGCGCTGTGTCCGCGTCGGCCGTTGTGGCGTTACGAGCAGCGAAACGTTTATGGCGCAATACAAAAGCCATGCGAGGCTAAGGCCGCAGCTTTGGCCATGCAGAGACAGTGCCGTCGTCGTCGTCGTCGCCGTCGCCCAGTCAGCAGCAATTCATTTCAAGCGCTGCGCTTAGTCTCTCACACACACACACACACACAGGCGCACACATACGTATAGCAGGCACGCACACAGGCACACGCGCATAACACGCAAATATGCAGTCAATATAGTCTCATGTCTCTCAGTCGACGCTGGCGGCGCAGCGATGGCAATAAGAAATACGGATCTCCAATAGCTGTTTGTCTCGCTCGCACTCGCCGATTCGCAATAAAACGTTAACAGCAGCAGTTGCCATTGCTTGTTTGAGTTCGTGTGCGTTCGCCTCTTCGTCTGTGCATGTGTATATGTGTATGCGTGTGTATGCATGTGTGCGTGTGTTAGGCATGATGGCCGTTCACAGTTCGAGTCGGAGACAATGGCAACAACTGAGCGCAATGGCAATTTTTTGAGTGCAAGAGCGAGTTTGAGTGCGTTTTTGGAGTCGGTTTTGTGTGGGGCATTTTCTTATATGATTTCTGGTTTTTTAGAGCGCACCCAATGGATGCTTAATTTTGATGTTTATAACGTGAGAATGCGAATGCGTATGCGCCAAGCATCCACACACAGCCACACACCAATTGCCACAACAACAACAACAACAGCAACAGCAACTGATGAGCGAAACTATCGTTTGGAGTGCAAGTGCTTAAGCTATGAGCGAAAGAGTGAGAGAGAGAGAGAGAGAGAGAGAGAGCGTGAGTGAGTGGGAGCGAGCGAGCGAGTGAGCGAGTGAAATGCCTTCTTAAATGTTTTATGCTTTGTTTGGCAAAATGTTATTGTTGCTTAAATTATTTTGTATTATTCATGTTGTTTATACCAATTTCTTATGCACGATGCGCGCCACATGCGACAAAAGCGCGCCAAAAAATGCGGCAAAAACATTGTTGTCGGTTTGTTTCTTATTTACATGCACGCATTTTTATATACATTTCACATTTCACATTGCGCTGCGTTTTCTAATAAAAATTAGTGCAAAATTTAGTCACTACAAATTTTTATTGTCATTTTTTATTGTACGCATAAAAAATTCGCAAGTCTGCAGAGCTCCTCTCCCTCGCTCGCTCTATCACTCACGCGCTCTCGCTCTCGCTCACCCTCAACCGAACCAGTCTTTGGATGTTGTTTTACCCTTAAGCGAAAGTACGAAAAATCCATAAATTTGGGAGATGAAAAACGCCGACACAGTCAAACTTAGTTGTTGTAGTTGCCGTTGTCGTGTTGCTGTTGTAGCCGTTGTTGCCGTTGTTGCTGTTGTTGCTGTTGTTTCTGTATTCTGCCATTGTCGCTGAAATTGCTGTTATGACATTTTTATGAAAAATTTCAAATTTACGATTGAACACGAAGAAGACATTTCTCTCTGGGAATTTTTTGCCAGCCTGAAATTTATTGGGAAATGCAACGAATTCGCATTTTCTCAACTAGACAGTTTTTGGACTTAGACATAATCGAATCTTAATGGGTTTTGTTGGCAAACTACTCAGTTCCAAGAAGCACAAACTAATGTCATTCTAATTTTTTTAATGCCAGTCTTCAAACTTTGTCCAAATGAGTAAGCATGGACTTAAACGTATTTATTTATTTATTTAGTGCTGAAAAATACAAAAAGTAAGAAATAAATTAAGTTTAATAAAAACATAATTAGGACTTAGCTGATATTAAATATTATTTTATGTTCTCTTCTGGCAAATATAATATTGACAGAATCTAAAAAAAGAATTAAAACCCTTTTTCATACATTTTGTCATTTGATTTGAAAATATATGTAAATCTTAAATACAAAATATAATTTACACAAAAACAAATTACATTCATACTTACATAGTTTCTAGAAGTTGTTCTTTCTTTATATTTTCAAATACTATTATTATTATTATTGTTACTCAAACATCAAACGCCGCTCATAAGCTTGAAATTATCAATGAGCGTTGGTTTCCGACCGATTATACGAGGTAAAGCAACATAATGATCACACGGCAACTTATCAATAACAATAATATTTCACTATTGAATAACGATTCCAATGCGCATCGGGCAACATGCTGAGAAGTTTTTTGAGAATGGATTGTCCACTGTGTAGGGTTTAAAAAAACAAAAACAGAACAGATGCCTAAGGCCTACACACACAAGTGTGTATCTATGTTTCTTATCCATATCTATATCTAGCTATAAAATGACTAAAGAGGGTTTCATACTATTATTAATTATTCGTTATAATAAATAATTACATTTGCAGCTATTAAAACTTGCATTCAAAATGTATAAGGAGGGTTTTACACTATTATTAATAAATAATTATATTTCAATGACGACTTTTGTTTTGGTAGACAACTTGGGTGACTCACGTCGTTTATTTTCCACTCCAAGTTTTGAGATTGAACAAACTTATATAGAAACTTATATTTTCTTCACAAATCTTCGCAGAAGATTTTTGTTTTCTGATAGTTACAAATCTAAATAACTAGATTAAAATATGTCTTGCAGTTTAGCCGAGGGGTCATCTTTATCCGTTTTAGCTAAAGCTAGTTTGAGCTGGGTGAGAGGAGTGGAAGTTTAGTCTTCTACTTATATGGACAAAGTTATCGGCAATGTTTTATAGCTGCACCAAGGTGTGTAAGGTTGAAAATTATTACTTTATTTAAGAGTATTTCAATTTATATCCCAGAAATGGGTACTTGCTACTATTTCTGAAAACAAACATCCCACTAGAAACATACTTTCCACCTTGGCGATAGTATTACAATTGTAGAACATTGAACTGATTACTTATTCATATTTTGTATTATTATTAAAAGCCGAGTCATTTTATTTATATTATTAGATTTATTTATATTTGCATTATTTTATATTATTATATTTATTTTTATCTACAAGACTGAGAATTATAAATTATTGCGCTGGTGTGGCTATAGCTTAATATCATTAGGCTATAAATAAAAGTGAACATAATAATACAAATATGCTTAAGTCTAATTAGTTTAAAATTAATTGTTAATATTATCTGGAAGTTAATTTAAATGATTTGTTCAGTGTTGTCTTTTTTTTGTGCTGCAAATTAATGTTAAAGTTTTAATTCAGTTTTTGTCATATCCGTTTTTTTCATGTTTCAGGAGTCGTAAATATTTTTCTGCAAGCTAAGTTATTGAACTATTGCAGTAGTTACGCCTGTTATTATTATTATTATTATTATTATTATTATCATTATTGTTATTATTACTGTTATTATTATTATAATCTATGCCATCCCTTTGAAATTGTTTCGTTTTAGATTAACAATTTAACTTTGCTGGTAAGCGCTGTCCTGCAGGAAAATGTTATTCTCGGAGTGTCAAAGATTGCTCTTCACCTTTCTTTGAGCTATCATTTAAATGGTTTCCCAAATCCAAAGGAATTTAAATAGAAAATGCCGTTATCAGTATTATTTACGTCATATGAGCCACTTCGGCGTTTGATTTCTGGGAAATATTTATTTTATTTATTGATCCAACTTTGTTCTGACTTTGTTGCCTTACAAGCCCCCGCTTTGCTCTTTTTGCTAAACATTTTTTTATCCCTACTCATTCAATCTGGCGAACCGCAAAAAGTCATGTATCGAATTGATATTCATTTAAAAAATGTGCAAATAATTATTTATTTTTTAAAAGCGTTTCTTTATTTATTCAAAATATGAAATGGTTTTCTGTACTTACATTTTTAAACATATGAATACATTACATGTGTTTACCTTATGTATAATTTTGAAATGGTTTTACTTACTTATCTAATAATTATTTACTTTAATAACAAGGTGAAAGCGCAGCCTTTAAATATTATCGAAATATAAGTCCTTTTTCAAATAAATTATATTTTAAGCTATTATTTTGTATTTTAAATTTCGATTTGGAAATTGGATTAAGTTGGATCGAACACGTTTGCTGGCTGCAGCTATAAATTTGTTGTTATATATATATTATAAATTTAAAAATTATGTTTTGTAATTTAAAAAAAAGCAAACAATCAGAAACTATTTTTGAATGTTATTTGCCAATGAAGCATATACAAATGCCTCGGAAGCACGTATGAAAAATGACTTTATTATTATGATTGCAAATTAAATATATGTCGCGGCACTTGATGGTCAGGCGACACAGACGAGGCACGAGTCACGAGTCGAACCATGCGATTGCCGCTTTGAGTGCATTCAGATGGGTCCTGGTGGTTGCCACCTGCGTAGCGGAACAACGCCAACGGGGAGGGGCTGAGCGGGGCGGAGCGGGGCGCCTAACGACCGGAAAATGTAAGCCGGCCATTTTGATAATCAAAACAAATAATAAAACAACTTCACACTTTATTGCGGAACAACTGGCCATGCGAACAACAACAGCGACAACAACAGCAACAGCAGCAACAACAACAACAGTAACAACCAGAGCAACAACAACAACAACGTCAACTACTCGACTGTGATATGTATATACGAGAGCAACAACAATTTGGAACGTTGTCAGCGGCGGCGCTCGCGAGCATCATTAAAAGATAATAACCGTAATAAACTAATAAAATTGAAACTGGGTGAGCGAGAGGAGAGCAGCACATAATAATAAAAATGAGCAAAATCACAATAAAACACTACTCGACGAGGACAGCGTCATGCGTCGTCAAGCGGGAGGTGTTGCTGGTATCGTAAATTGTATATGTGTATAGAAGTGTGTGTGAGTGTGTGTGTGTGTGTGTGCGTGTGTGTGTGTGTGTGTGTGTGTGTGTGTATGTGTTGCTGCAATGTCGTGTTTCGTATCTCGTAAGCGGAGAAGAAAAGCGGAAGCGTAAATATCGTAAAATGCAAGCAAAATGGATCCAGCTAAAATGCACTCGACAGGTTGAATCTAAAAAATAAAATAAAAAATGCGAAAAAGCAAGGAAAACATGCAATGAAAAACGACTTGTAAATCCATTACGTTAATCGGCCCTATATATATATATATATGTATATATATCATATGTAGCACACAGCAGGAAACGTTGCAGAAACCATGAAGAGTAAATATGCCGAGCCTTAACCACCACAATAATTTTTATCTTGTTGTTGAGATCTCTGCCTTGGATTTAATTTATGTATATGCCAAAATTTGCATTCAATTAAATTTTGGCAAACTCGATATATTTTTGATTAATAATAACTGCCGATTGGACGAGATTCGATTTAACTATTCTTTAATTCTCTTAATTCTTTAATTACTTAATTTCATTTTTCAATTATCCTCAAGCAGAGAAAGATTTAGCATAACTATTTTTGAGCGCTTTGCCAGATTAACTCCGACTAAAACTCGCGCTGAATTTTAGAAAATCGCCATAAAATCTTTATTTTTTAAAATTACATTATATGATTTTAAGAACCATCTAAAATGATTGCATTTGTGAAACATAAAAAACTATTGCTTACTAATTATAAACAATCTTTTGTTTAAGAAACATAGTTTACCAAGTTATGAGCTGATTTACCCTTGGATATTTTTTAAAATTCAGTACTAGTGTTTAGAAAGCAAAAATGGAATTTTTCAAATAGTACAAAGATGTGAAATATTTAACTTGTTGGAAACCTCATCCCGAGTCAAACTTTAATTACCAAAATGCCACTTTCAGCTTGAATATGACTTTGTGTGTGTTTTTGTAAATACTTTCCTGCATTCAGTTATATTATTATAAATAACGATTGGGGGCTTTAGCACTGAAATTTAGTCAGATCTATTGTGTCCCCTTCTGAGTTTACTGCTTTCTTTCCCTTCATTAAAACTTGATTTTCTGGGATATAAAATCTTCTGGCAAAGGCGATGCAGTCTGTTCTGGTTACTTACTTATCACTCTCTCAAAATCGTCAGATTCCGGAACTGATTATAAATAGCTTAGATAGGTAATACTTGAAGCTAACTATTATTAAAAGTAGCATTAATATATAGCTATATTTATCTATATCTAAACTAGGCATAATCAGTGGCAGGCTAGGTAGAGCCTATCTATATGTGTATATAGCATTCTGAACCCACATATTCTTCCTTGTTTTCATTCATTTCATTTTTATTTGATAAACACATATTTTTTATGGTTTATTTAAACTTATTTAGTTATAGTGTGTTTAGTACTTTTAAGGCAATGCGAAAATAATCTGTGTATTTATTCTGGCAAACAAACAATGAGTGAATAAATAATAAAATGAACGGAAAATAATTGAACTCATTTTGGGTGCAGACTGCTTTTGGAGGAAGTGACTAAAGACAATTACTTGGATTCAAACACACAGATTGCAAGCACTTCAAATCGATAATATCGGAGTGAAACCGAACCGAAGTGAGTGAAACGGATGTAATCTTCTGCTCAATGGCAGCTGAGTGGAAACCTTTGAATCACTCGCGACACAGTTGTAAAAGCAAGAAGAAGAAGAAGAAGGTCGCTTCTGGTTGTGTTGCACATCAAATTCATTCCTTAATTTGATACACTTTTATTGCGGCAGTTTATGGCTTGTTTGGCCCTTGCGGTTCGCCTAAGCCCAATCCGGATCGCACCCCGGCTCTGACTCCGACTCCGACTGACATCTACTCACGGGCTGCGCATAAGTCGGCAGCGACGATGGATGTGTTTTTAAGTGATTCAGATGATGATTATAAAATGCCTTGTCACGCAATCATTTTTTAATCCTTCGACGTTGTCGCACAAAGCTGTGTTTTATGACACCAACTCCCCGCTCCCCGCTCCCCGCTCTCCGCTCCCCTAGCTCTCGTTCCGCATCTTGCGCCGGGCTGGACGAGCACCAGCCCCCGCCCAGGAATGTGGGCTTGTGTGTCACTCTGCCTCCGCCCCTGGCTCGTCTGTGCACCTACTCAGTGCATTCCTCAGAACGACTCAATAAAACGTATACGAGTGGCAGGCAAGTGTCTTTACGTCTGGTTGGGGCTCCGCTCGTCCACATTTATTGCATTTTAATTGCACCAATGATGTACCGTTTTGTAAATTACGCAAATGAAAAATATAAATCACAAATCTAATTAAAAGCGGAACAAAACACTCGTAAAACTCAATACCATGCCGAATACTTAGCATTCCCACTTACCATCCACAAATACACATAATAAAGTATTGCAGGCTCGAATCTCCACGTGCATCTGCAAATAGAAAAAAGTGTACAAAATTTAATAAACAATCGCTTTTTATTTATTAGTGGTTTTCCCACCAGTCAAAGAAAATCATTTGCACATTTTACGTACGTTTAATTGTTGAAAGATGGCTTTCAAAAATCAGCTAAAAGAAAGGCCATTAAATTATTATTATTTTTTTTTTTTAATTATCAAAGCATTTTTTTAATTGTTAATAAAAAAAAAAAATTGTTTATAAAATAAAATCATAAAAAAATATAGTTGCAAATAAGTTGCAACTAATATTCAACAATTCGGAATTATTTTTTATTTGTTTAATTAATGTGGTTTTTATATGTTGATCAATATTTCCAATATCATTTTTTATGCACCAAAAAGACGAAATAAATTTCATTTTCATATTGAGCAAAAGAGTGGAAAATCCATTGTTCAAAGAGTTCAGTTTGCACTGCATGTGTTTATTTTCGAGTAGTTTTTGTTTATGTGCAAAAAGTAAAAAACGAAGGTGTTTTTTATGCGAAGGTCATATTTTTACCCACTTTTTATGAGCACAGCGTATTCCTCTTTTTTCGGTCAATTTTAGACCTTAGAGATGATAGGTCAATACTTGGCGTGATTTTTAAAGGTAAGCTCACAAACTGAAAGAGATGCTGGTCTTTGCGGAGGAGGCAGCGTGGGCGGGGCTTTGACTGGGGCAGAGCCAGATCTGGACAGGAAGTTGGTGGCAAACTCAATGCCAAACTTTATGACTACAATTTAAAAGTTGTAGCAAAGATTTATGTTTATCGATTGACCAGAACTATCAGTGGGTCTGGCAGCTCAGTCTGAGCCAGGGCGTCAAACTGAACCTAATTTAGGTTCCGATTCCGTTTCCGATTCCGTTTCCGATTCTGTTACGTAAAGTATAAAAAAACCAAACTTTTTTTTACGGTATTCGGTTACGGTTACGGTTAAAAATGTGGGAATGTTTCAGTCGCGCTTAACTCTGATATTAGCGTAATGCCAGCCAATTGACAAACAAAATTATCAAAATCGAACAAATTTATATATATATGGTTTGGTCGGAGTCTTAAATTTTTATTGAAATTTTGATAATTCTCCATCCTCATTAGGTATATATATATTCTTGACTAGGATAAACAGCTGAGTCGATCTAGCCACGTTTTGTTTCAGATGCGGCACAAATAATATCAGATATCTGATTCCGATTCAAATTCTGATATTCTTTTTGTTCGGATTTCTATTCCGGCTTAACACCCCGACTAAAACTTTATCTGCTGCAGTCTTTTACAGGTATATGTTTCTACATGATATAGCGGTACAATCCTACCATTTAAAACATGTTAACTGCCTGCATTCCAAGTTAGAGCAAAACAACATTAAATTGGCCTAGATAATAACTCATTTAACTTTCCCAATTATATGTGGACTTGTCTGGTCACTCGCTCTAAATTTCCTTAAGTGAATGCAAACTTTCATTGAGGCTGTCGTCCCTCTGTCTACACGATGAGCGAAAAGACGTTAACATATTTAGCAGCAGTGCGGCGACGAGTGTATTTTATAGTCCCCGGCAGAAAGATATTAAAATACGCACACGCCCCCTTTGCAAGTGCATATAACGGATGGTTTTGTGGCTCGTGGCGAAAAAGGAGGACTTGGTATGTACCTGGAGCGGCTTTTCAGTTTTCCCTCAAGTTGGGGAAAATGAGTTTGGGCAAAGTGCAAGGCAAATCAGCGAAAACTGTTGGGCCTCAGATGTTTTTCTGGTTGCTGAAAAAGACGAGGCCGATACTGCTGCTGCTGATGCTGCTGCTGCTGCTGCTGATGGGCTGGCTGACTGGCGAGAGGAGATTTCAATATCATAAAAAATCATATTAAGAGAATCTCATATTGGGAATCGTAAAATTTTTACGAGCGTTTAATGGACTCTTGCAGTAAGCGTGAGTATTTACGCGCTGCTTAAAAGCGGTAAAATATGGCCAAGTGGTGCCAGGGGACACGCACACTCCGATTCACGGACTCCGGGCCCTCTAATATGTATAGTAAACATGTTTTTCAGCCGAGCAACGGGGCTGGCATTATATGCCAGAGCCGTATAAGTCCACCGGAAAACAGTTCTAAATAAATATTATAAACTTTGTACGATTCTCTCGGAGAAATTGTCAATTACAAGAAGATGACAGCAGCGCCATCTAGCTGCGATATGCCGCAACAGCATGCCCAGCACAGTCGGCCAAGCAGTTGAGGCAAAGCAGTGCAAATGCGTCCTTGCTATTACATTGAGCGGGAGGAGGAGTGAAGTGACGGAACTATCCCAAGTTGGCAAAGCTATAAAAATGATGGCAATAAAATCCAAACAGTTCGAGTTGGACATGTTCTTCAATGTCTAGTTAAATGCGGCGTTGAAGTAAGCCTCAGCTAAGGCAAACGTTGTAAATAATGCTGTACTGATATCCAATTACGATTACACGTTGAGCAACACTGCGGACCAGTGTGACCAAACATTGCAATTATACTCAATGCTATTGCCAAAATCAGCTGCTCCTGTTCCCCGCACCCATATTTATTATCATATTTAATTTAATGATATCTTTTGATCCTTTGCTGTTTTCAAATCGGAATTAAAATTAAAATAGGAATTTTATGGATGTAATTGGCCAGCGAACACTGCATAAATATATATATAATATCTGAGAATAAGTGTAGTAAGTAAATAGCGTTAAATTATGACAAACATTTACGCTTAAGCACCGCTTCAACTTTCATTTTTATCCCTTTTATTGCCGACAAAACACGCCAACTGCTATAAAATACATATGTATATATATATATATATGTATTGGTTAAATATGATACTAGAATAAAGTTGTGCCTATGATCTCGACAACTTTTTCGATACAATCTAAAATACAGTGGGTCACAGTTCAAAGCAAGCAGTGTGAAAGAAAATAGGCAACTTTGTTACATAATCCTACCTAGCAGGTATGGAAACCCCAATTTATTGGGGTCATATATTAATTTTGGTGGGTAATATATATACCTACCATCGGTCTTTGGAATTTTAGAAAAATAATGAATGATTAGCTTATGGCAGGCAGTTACGTTTTTTCTTTCACACTGCTTGCTTTGAACTGTGACCCACTGTACGTACATATCTCAAATATCGTTTCTTTAAATTTAGTAGCCTTAGGGAAAACATTGTTTTGGCCAAGAAATCGACAAAATCGATAATCGCAAATCGATAAAGCCGCATTTCTCACACACTTTTAAGGCTACTATCACCTAATTTGATTGGTTAAAGATGTGCATATGCCACGCCCACCCCTCGTCTAGAAATATGAAATGGCTATATCTTCTTATCTTATTAAGTTGGAACATTCTCTATAATTTTTTTCAGCCAAGCCCTTATTTGTATTATTTTCCCGGTGCTACTAGCTTAACTTTACTATTTGTAGATCGGGTTTAAATTGACATCATTTTAATTAAATTATTTAAAATTAAATTAATTTAAATTGAATGTATAGTAATACATTTAAAAAAAGCGACAGATTCCCATGAAAGATATATAAAATTATAGTCAGATGCTGATCACATTTTGTCAAGGTGTGAGAAGCTTAGTAGAAACTGTTAATCACCAAATTTTATTTAACAAATGATTTATGATTAATGATAAATACTACGATTCGAATTTTATATATCAGGCATTATTTTAAGTCATATATTCATTTGGTTTGATTTGTTTTGATTTTTCTATTTTTATTGTTTATGTGTGTTCGTTAAGATATGATATTAATTTAATTTTAGATTTTAGTTAAATTAAGAAGAAATGGGTTCCAGGTGAGAACAGCATAAGTGACGAAATGTTTTTAGGATAAGTATAAAAGTTTTTGAAGGAAAGTTGGTGTTTTTTTGTAATTATTAATTATTAATTATAATTATGTAATATGGATCGAGAAAAACATTTTTTAGGTATTTTAATTTTGTGGAAAACGCTTGTTGGCAACTGATAATCAGTATATCACCAGGCATAAACAAAGTATATCTCTTAGAAGGTATTATAATCTTGAAAACTTGGTATATAACGGTCTTAATGCTGCAGGCAGTACGTATGTCGGGGACGATCAGTTTGGATCATTATATCCTATGGCTTTCAACAACAACACCGCTCGAGCGATATTCATATTCAAACAACTTCTTTGCTTAACACATTATTCAAACAAACTTTCTCATAATCAAGGAACAGTGGGTCGGAAGATAAGTTATTGTAAAAAATACTTTTTTGCTTAACAAGTTATACGAACCAAACTAATCAGATATGCGAATTACTATGTCATAATATTTTGCTATTTAACTACGGTTTGCATTCACAAAAAATATTTGTGGTTTTTCAAAATTAAAGCTTTAAATAGGAAAAAGTATTCTTAAAATTTGAATTAATTTTTTATATATATATAGAAATATAATTCATCACAATATAATTTTTTTCTATAAATAAAACCTTTGATTATATCACTTAATAAACGATCTAAAATTGTTGTATGTGAAAAACCTTAAATCAAACCAAAGCCAAATTAAAGAGTTTTTTTAGAACACATATAAAAAAACACCCAAAATTTTGACAAATGTTTTCTCAATTTTAATAAAATGTATCCTGGATTTAAGAGAAGTAAAAATCTAGCCTTTAGGAGGAAACAATCTTTCGTTTTAAAGATATACTTTCTGCACAATAAGTTAAGTTAATTTTACTGAAAAAAGCATGATATGCACGTGTGTTTTCATGCTATATAGAATGTCAGCTACAAATTGAAAATTAAATCTCAGATATATCTGTTAATAACATGTATTATATAGTTCTATAATACAACTTAGCTGCTATACGAACAGCTGATTAAAAATCGAGATTACATTAATCTAAAAACTATCTTAAATACATTAGATAAACAAGTGTTACTTTGAGAAATCAACGGCTTACTTGGAGTACTTATTCTAATTATTATGAATGCCAGCCCATATGCAGTCCCAGACAGAGTTTATTGATTTGTATACGCATTAGTAAGACCTCCGCAACTACTTACTTTGGGAATAGATGGGAAACTACCTGGGGCGAGTGTGGTCACTCGGATGCACTTGCTCATTGGGTGCAATTCGTAGGTGAAGTCACGTAGAACGACAGTTTTCAACGCGAACAAATAGCATATGTCTGGTGACAACGACCCGACGTCTTCATTAGACGCGGACATATATCAGCAATGTGTCGGACTAACGACTGCCCAGAGTTATGTGACTTGTCGAAAGGATTTCCTATAGTCTATAGTGTATAGTCTGGCCTAGCCCTGGTGTGCCCGGGATGAGAGTGTAGACGTGACTTCCCTACGTCCTCGCCACTGGTCTGCAGTTGCTGCTTACTGCTTGCCCCATGGTCGAATAAATCAAAGGCAGTGCCGAGTGGAGTGGATAGCGCACTGGCACAGATCGTAAAACAAATTTCACCGATTCGACGAATGTTTGTTAATTATGGTTTTGCGTAACATTCTCTCCCAGCCAGGCCCATCTGGCAGGCCACTCGAGAGTAATTTGTGTTTGAACTCGTTAAAGTGTCGAACGATATAATGAGGAAATGCCCAGATACTTATTCGCATATGCAGCGGCACGACTCTGTTCGAGATTTGTGTCTTTGCCTGCCTGGCTGCACGCCCCCAGCTACACATTTGTGTGGCGCGCATCTTCTAAAATGGCACGTCCGGCCGAGTGTTCCTCGCAATCAAATACAATTTGCAACAATTTAAAGATTCTCGCTGCGGTAGCGCCCCATTAAAGTTAAACGCCAGCTCGGATAGCCAGCACAAGAACGAGATTCGAGCGAAACTGCCTAGATGCAAACTGGAACAGTTGCTCTGCCGTGTTTGATGTGCCCATAAACTGCCATTGCTCCTGGGACGCCACACAGCCCCACCATCATCATCCTCAATGGGGGCACAGCTCTCGTATGGCGTCTGCTGCCTCCCCCAAACCACAAACACCAATCCCCAAACAAACAAAGAATGCGCTGGGATGCAATTTAAGTTTGGCCCGCAAACGCTTATAATTCTGATGAAAAATGATATCGGCGCACGCCGGCGCCTGCCTGCTTGGGGATCCAATTCGGATGAGCCGGAGCAATCCGACATCGAATCGAGCTCCCATACAACCATAGAGCATTCAAATGGCGTTAGGTATGATCATTTCATCATTTGAATATATCCAGATGAAGTTTTAGAGCTATGAATTTACTCTTTGGCATATTCACATATTATAAAATATTGTCTATAGCTTTTCACATGCGCTGGTCGGACTTGACTCATTATTACTAATTATACTAATTTTGTTTGTCTGATTGGGTTTTTTCTGGGTTTTTCCCAATTCAAAGAACAAATGTTGCACCATTTTGCATATAAATACCCCCAGAAAGACTTACTTTAGTTAAATAAATAAATAAAAATAAAATTTAAAAAATTTATTTCCCAGTATTTCCTAGTTCATCTCGATTAGAGCACTCTCGATTTAATTCGCTCATCAACACATTTTTGGTATCTGGCAACCCTATCAGAGAAGCACTGAGTCCTTATCAGCAAACAGCTGACTTATTTGCTAATTCGGAAACATCTCCGAAAATTATTATTAGTGAGAGAAACATTATAATTATTATATCATTCATTATTATTATTATATAGATTTTGTGCCCAAAAGAATTTTTTTATTGTTTTTTACGCAGATAGACCAAAAAGTTCGATTGCACATCGGTCCTTTGAGTAAAGAACTTTATCCTAACTAATATGTGCTAGGTTTGAAATTTGTAAATTGTTATTAATATGAATAAATTTGAAAGATTATATGGAAAAAAATCAATTAACATAATGGATATATGTGTATTTATGGCTTAAAGAAAAAAAAAAGTAGGATTCTAAGACGAGAGAGGTCTGGAATCTGAAACTGCAATACGTAATGCAAAAATATATATTGTTTTTTCTATAATTTAATTTTTGAAAAACATAAAATAATATTAAGCCTACAAGATTTGTTTTCGTCACAATTTAAAGAAATTAAATTTTTATATAATATTTAGTTTTAGTCAGGGCAAAGCGGCGGAGCAGCTGCTAGCCAAAAAAATAATATTTGTTAAATTAAATTAAATTAAAATAAAATGAGAAAATAATTTTTGATAATAGAGCGAAATATAAATATATAATATAATAAAATATATATTATATATAATTATATACAAATTATTTCAGCATCTAAAGTCGTCCTCCATTAAAAAGCAAACGAAATTTGCAAAATCTCGAATTCAAAATTCAGGAATTTTCCGATGAGCTCCGTCTAAATCAATTTCTGAGCAACGGCTTCGAACAAATTTGTATGCTAATTTCGCGCAAATTACATTTTCTACTTTTCTGGGGGGACGTGTAGTATTTAATTAATTTAAAAAAAGAGTATGAAAATAGGCAAACATTTTTATACTTTACTTGGCTTAAGGAAATCTGAATTTTTCCCACTTCTGATATAGAAATGCAGAGTAATTATTTTATTTACACTGTTTTCAAGTACTTAATTATAAATTATAAAGTATAATATTCTTTAGTAATAATATTTTTTAATTTAAATTGAAATATCAAACTCAATTTATTTATTAATTAAATTAAGTAGTTAAGCAAGTGGTATAAATAATTAACCCTTATAGATTGTAATTATATTTTTCTTCGAACTAGCGTAAAGGGCGTCTCTCATTAAGTGAACAGCCAATGTAAATTAAATGTAACTATAACGAAGTGAATTCACTAATTCTAATTAGCGAGTTAATTGGGAGTCAATTGGAATTTTCGATGGTATTTGATTAGCATAATAACAAATTGTGGGACCCATTTCGGTTTAACGATGCCAATTTGTCGCAACTAAGTACTCATGCATAATGAACAAATGCCACTCGAGTGTGCAGCGCGACAATTGGAATTCATTGAATTTATTATGCAATGACCGGGCTCAGGTGCGTATCTCGACTTAGAAGACCGAGAGGCCGAGAGACCGAAAGACCTTCGCACGCTCCCCGAAGACCCACAAGCGAGCGGTTTAAAGAGCAATGAGCCAAGCAACACGCTGTCAATTCGGCTAGGCGGCAAGGCGGCCGGGGGGACCGTAAACCGGATCAACCACTTTGAATGTGGTTCATCGGTGGCATCGCATGGCGGCAACAATGGCTGTGGATGGAATCAGCAAATCGCAATGGCTCTGATAACAGAAGCTGCATAGGAATGGCCTGGACTCTTGGCTCTGCTTTGCCACTTTCAATGTAAATAAATAGATTCAAACGAGACTTGGCCACACTTCAACCCCCATGCGCACATCTCGCCGCTCTCCGCTCTCCCGCAACACACATTGCTTCAGTTGAGCTGAGTTCCTTGCCTGCCTCGACGGCCATGCGGTTGAGTCAGGGATGTTTGAAAAGGCGCAGGGCAGCCATGATGACAGCGTGCTCAGCATGGCGTGAAACTTGTTTCGAGCTATTGACTCATCGTGCGGTCATCTTGGGGCAAACTCTTTCGCTGCGTACTCAAATTTAATGCTCTCCTCTTGTCTCTTACGATAGAGGTTGAAGTAAAAATTCATAAATCAAGAATTCCATTCCCTTAGAATACACTCGGCATGCAGGTCAGAGACTAAACACAGATTAGTTCATTGTCGAAGAATGAATCTAAAATATCATTGTCATAAGCCCCAAAGAAGAATTCGAAATTTTTCGAATTTTGTCAGTGTAAACCAAAGTTTATACTCCAAAGCAGTAATGAAAAAAAATATTTTTTCTCACTCAATTCACAATCAGATGAATTTTGATTATATAAATTTAATTTGAACATTGTTTGAAAGCAATTTAAAATGAGGGAAATTTATATGAAATTGAAATTGAAATTGGTCAAACTGGGTATTTGGCTTTGTTGTGCGATTGGGTAAATTAATCTTTCTGTTGTTAATTTAGTTAAGTCATATTTGGTGGAGTCTTACACAAGAAATATAAAACTTCGTTCTATGTTTTTCTTGAATTAAAATTATAAGATAAGTTGTAATTCGTGATCTAAGCAAAATAAAAATGCCTATATATTATGATCGTTTATCGAGTACTAAGCAAACTCGATAAGCAGTCATAATTTCCATAAGGAGCAAACGTCTCTAAAGAACTAAAAATATTAGAATCTTGCCAGTAAATAATATTATGAATGTATACAGTAAATACAAAAGTGAGTTAGTTAAACTACAATAAATATTTGAGATTTGGTATAACTTGAAGTTAAAGTCGATTAAGTCTGTCTGCAGTTGCTGCTCAACTTTTGAAATCACTCCTGACAGGGACAATCGTTAAACTCTCTGTCTAACTTTCAATACTACAACTTTTGAAGTTATATTTCAGGTAAGCTCCTTTAATAATGTAAAAACCAATTTCCTGCCACGCCCTTGTGTATCGCGAATCGATTTATGCGGCAGACTTTGAGCTTGCCATTAAATTCGAACCTGCCCTTAGCCTTCTTCAAAGGTCGACTCAAGTCCACACCCATATTTATATGGAACATAGATATATTCCAAATATATTTGAGAGCAAGTTAAATAATACTCAATGCCCAATTCTTAAATTCTTAGAAGTTGCTGCTATTTTTCTCTTTAAGCAATGATCTGCTAAATAATACACAAGTTTCAATGGCCGCTAATTAATGTAATTCCAACCCACTTCTGATAGCAGAGTCGCAGAATTTAGTAGCTTTGTATTGCTTGGGAAAGTAGTCTGTGGAGAGGCAACTGCGAACTGGTGTTTTGCGAATATACCAAATACGTGACGCTGACACTTGCTATCTGGAGCCATAAAATAGCCGGGCTTATCATCGCTGCCGGCCATTAAAAGTCAATTTTTAGTACTGGGATAGACGCTCCAGCGGCAGTCAACTTTTAAGCGAACCTCCGCCAATTATGCGCACAGTGGACAGTCGGACAGTTGGACAGTCGGCCAGTCTGACAGTCGGACATTGCGTGTCCCGTCCCTCTGCTCACTCCGACGTGGGCAGGTCCCGCCGTGAGCATTGGCCGTGGCGGAACTGTGGCTACGGCAAGCCAATATTTACGAGTTCTTCGAAGTCGGTTGCGAGTCACTCAGCAAAAAAAGTTCGTCTTCGAATTTAGAAAATTCCCATTATTTTGACTAAATCAACTCACTTATTTTGTCAGAATATAGATTTCTAAAACTGAATTTTGTTGGTTTCTATAAGAGTTCTATAAGTTTTTTTTTGAGTGTAGGCGTGATTTATAGATTTGCCTGCTTTTAGTCTGATACTCAAATAATAGTTCCAAATAAGTTAAGCTAGCTTTCAAATTCTAAAATTGTGGCATTTCCATTTATCATACTTTTCAAAAATGTATAACTATATAGATATATATATACATATAACATGTAATATATATATAGATAAATATATATACATATATTGAAAAGTATTTCTGAAAAATAGAAAAAATTTCAACTTCTTTAACAGATTATAAAAGCATCAAGTTTGTCGTATTTCAAAATTTATATATTAATCGTAAATTTAAAAATTATCTCCAGAAACTTTTTTTAAGTGTACACTTAGAATCCTACATCGAATTTCAAAACTAGCTAGAAAACTAGTTTCTAACCTGACACAAAAAGCTAAGGCTCTAATTCTCAGCACACAAAAAAAATTGAAATGCAAATGAATGAGAACATTTCAGTAAATTTAGCAGAAGTTTTGCATTCTAATTTTTAAAAATATAAAATATTTTTAAAAATATAAAATATTATTAAAAATAAGTTTTTTAAAAAATATAAAATACGTAAAAAGTAGAAAAAATATAGCTTTCGATATGAAAAATGAAAAGCAATTAAATTGAAGAGTTATTCGTAAAATGAATCCATAAAAAACTTTCTGCTTTCAGATCTATTTTAATTTGACGCTGATTTTCGTCTGACGTTGAACTTTTCTCTGAGTGTATGTCCATCAGCAAGTAATGCAGTGCATTGCGAGTGGCTCTGAGGAGGTCTGGCACTCAGTTGGACGGCCCACTAATTCGTAGCACTGCAGCATGCCCAAATTATGCGAGGCAAGAAGAATGTACGCTGAACTCGCAACCAAGTATTTGTTGCATTGCCGCTTGGCGTGGCAGCAGCTCTCGTGCCTGCGGGCCACGACATGAGCATGAGCAATGCAATGAGATTAGGCCAAGTGATTAGCGCTAATGATCAGAGTGAGTGAGTGCAGTTGTGGTAATACATTTAGCTACTTGGTCTTTAGATTGAATTAGATTAGATTAGGCCATTATGTTCGAGGATGGCAGCGCTTTGTGAACAGGTGATTGTCTTGGTCCACTTTAGATAGACTTCCATATTTCAGAGCCAGCAACTTATGTTGGCAATATGAAGCCATTTCTGCAAATAAAAACAGTGTTCGAACCGCAAAGAGTTGTCGCAAATTAACTTTCCGGTTAATTCCGGTTTTTTAGGCCCATAAATCACGAAATGTGTTGAAGAAATGTTTTGTCTTTTTGTGTGTTGACCGGTCAAAATGCCAGATGGACTTGCAGTTGTTGAAGGCAAGGAAGCAAGACACAAGTTTCCAGTTTCCAGTTTTCAGTTTTCGGTTTGCTGTCACTTTTCACGCCATGAAGCTGAATGACATCGTCCATTGAAGGGTTAAACTGTCCAATTCTTATGCAGGGCCATAAAACATGGGATTCTCGTTTTTAAAATGCATTGGAAATCCTTTGGCGTAACAATAAAATGCCAAACAAAAGTCAGCCAACCAGCCAGGCTGCCAGGCTGCCAGGCTGTCCGTGTCCGTTCTCATATTGATGCCTCACACCCCTTGCCCACGTAATCGACGAGCAAAAATATGGAAGCAGCAACTCCGCCGATGCCCCGACAACAAAAATATTTAACGATATATACATATATATACATATAGGCGTGTGTGTGTGTGAGGTATATCTGGAAAATGTCACACCATGTTGCCGCGTTTTACGACCGCCGCTCACCTTTTGTTCGAGGAGTTTATGGCCAAGCGGGACTCACTCCCGAACCACGCTCCGCACAGCTCCCTGGCTGCGTTTTAACTGCTTCACTTTCGTTGATAAACTGGCGGCAACTGCAGCTGAGCATTGCCCAAATGGCGAACGGCGAATGGCGAATGGTGAATGTCGTCGAATGGCTCTTAAAAATCGCTTCGCCAAATTAACAGTTTTTTAATATATCGCTTGGCGAAGCAGGCAACAAGTTTGCCTTTAATTCGTTGAATTTGTCCAAATGCCTAAAAAACAATCGAATAATTTCAAGGACGTAACGAAAGGTGAAAGGCGGACAGGTAGTTTGAGCGGCTGCTGTAAAAAACATATTTCGGGGCATAACTGCACACGGTTCAAGGACTCCGGATGACATACACAACAGGACCTGACGCGATTGCCACAACAGTCCGTGAATACATAACCATAACCCTTAATGTAACCCAGTCTGAAACCCTGTCGATGTCCTTGAGTGGCATTTTCTATTTTTCGGAGACAAAAATCGTTCCGCCCATAAAAGAAACGATGTAAAAAACAAATGAAAAAAGTTCATGCTGAAATTAATGATTTCAACTGTTGGAACTGAAAAACATTTCCTATTTGAAAATGCTTTACACAATGCACAAAATGTTAGTTTCAATTCAATTTGTTGTTGAACTCAATTAAAAACAAAGCAATAAATCACTTTAAATTCACAACAAAGTCCAAGAACTTGGCATGAATAATCGAAATATTCACTCTTTTTTCAAATTCCAATTATGGCTTATTGTAATTTATATTTTTGAGCCAACTGGTTTGTTAATGTGTAGTGATCTTATTAAGGGTTGCTGCTGCCCACATATAAGCCTAAGTATGCCATAGTAAAGAAACTCAAAGTCGCAATAGCAACAACAACAGCAACAACAACAACAACAACAGCAACAACAACAACAACAACACTCCACAATGTGGATCTGTCTGTGGGTCTGTGGATTCACATGCCAATTCATTCATAATTCACTTTGACTGAGTCATAAAATGTTTTTACTGTCCATAAAAATACGATTAAATTCACATTCAACTTCAACGCTCCAAAATACAACTAAATATTTTTTAAATATTTATATATATTTTTTAGTTCTTATATCACAGTTTTTACTTGGTCTGCTCTACTCTTTTGGTAATTAATTTAAAATTGTTGCACATAAATTTTATTCTTTTTTTAATTTTTTGCTTCCGCAATCTACCAAATTCACTGAAAGTGCACGACTGGAAAATATCCTGTAGACTAATTTGAATTTAAACATAGACAAAAAGCATAATTAAGAACTTAATTAACGCTTTAATTATTAATGCATAATCATATCACAACAACAATTCGGATGATCGTGCTGGAAATGGGCATATTATAATATAAAATACTTTTCGCGATTGGTGTCTGTCTGACATGCTCAAGGCGTGAGTCGAATATTTATTTATTAACTTATTTATTTCCTGCGCATTATTCGCACAAATTAACATTATTAATTACCAAATATTTATTATCGTTAGCCATTTTTGAAAACTTTCTAAAGCGGAAATTATATGAAAGACAACAAAATTTATTAAGTATGAAAAGCACAATAATAATTAACAATTTTTGATCTGATTGCTTTTTACTGGATTTTCCCAAGCATTTAAATAAATAAGTATATTAATTTTATTACTTATTAATTAATTAATTATTTTACTTATTTTTGAATTCATTTTTCATTTTTTGTTTTTAATGTCTCTTTTTTCATTTTAAATAATTTGTAATTTTACTTTTCAATTGTTGTTAAAACGTTTTTTAATAACTATTAACTGCTTTTAATACATATTAAAAAAAAATTAAAAATTAAAAATAAATAAAATTTAATTTATATTCCGGCAATATAATTTTTATCGCTTATTTTCAGAATCTAAGTGTTATACACAGTCCAATTTCAAGTAGTTTATCTCAAAGTACAAATTTGATGTATAAAGACTTTTGGTTAATGTTCTTAACTGTTTATCTTAGCCAATTAAAATGGCTTTCACAGCTTACTCAAACGCAGCAGTTTCCAATTATAAATCGATTGAAATTGAAATTGAAATTGCGTCTGCAGGTAATTAGTACTTAGAGAGTGACACACACACAGCTAGGTTGGAGCAGGAAAACACAACACAATTGATTTGATGACCAAGTAGAGCACATGTGGCACTGGCTGGGTTGCTTGTTACTGGTTGCTGTAGCCCATGTGCCACATACCTTTTGGGGCAATGACAAGCACGCTGGCAAACTAGCCACTTGAGCCAGTTGCTCATTACACTCGGCTGAATAATTATTTCAATAAACAACAATCGGGCTCTCGAAGTTGGCTCGGGGCTCGGGGCTCGGGCTCGATTATGAACTGTGCTGGAACGACGCGCACATAATACAATATTTCAAATTTCAATTAAGTCCAAGTGCTGAGAGAGCTGCCCCTTCCTCCGCCTCCTCCCCCAGCTACTCCAGCTACTCCCCGTTTCCCCATTGAACTGCCAATTGCAGCACTGCATTTCTCCACATATCGGGGCACTGTTGATCTTTTACGATTCGTGTTTGACTTTTGACTTTTCGAAATATAAACATTTCATTTTATGGCATTCAATTGGTTTGCCTTACATGCCCCTAAAAGGAACTCAAGTGCATAGCCGGCCAATGTTCTGCAAAACATTTCGAAGCCTGCCCCACTTGGGGCAATGCGTTGGCAAATCTTTTGGCTCAAGTGCGCAAAGCAACACAAAAACAAGTCAAAGTAATGCCGATTAGCGATAAGGTAGCCCCCTCAGCTAAGAAACCAAATTTGTTTTAAATTAAAAACAAGTTTATGCTTTGCATTTACAAAAACAAATGCAGTTTATAAAGTCTAATAACAGGTAGTCGAGAGTTCTGACTTGCAAATACCCTGTAGCCATGCATGTATAAAAATGAGACAGATTTTTGGAATAATCGCGGAAAGTTAGCAAAAATAGATGATTCCCATTTATAATAAAAATATAAGAAAATGGTTTCGATATTTATCGATAATTGTATGAGGGGGAGCTATTAACGATAAACGATTTATCGTGTTATTCCATCTGACAGCGTCTGATAAATGGACGGACTTAGCAGCTTATACTGAATGTACAAATTTTCTCTATTTCTTTCATTAAGAATTCAATTTTAGACCTTTTGTCTGGGGATCCTAAATATATCTTTTATCTCTTATTAGAGTTCTTGTCATGGGAAAAATATTATTGTCTGCTGTTGTCTTTGAGCATCTTAACCAATTCATACTAAGTATTTTTTTGTCTGAGTTTGCCACAATCCATGCAACAAATCTTGGACCAATTTGGAAATTTTATAAATTGTTTCTTATTTTTCCTAAATTTAAATATTACATTTTATTTTAAATTTCATTTATTTTGAAGTGTTTATTTTTTGACATTAAATAAATAAATAATAAAATTGAATAATAAGGTTTCTTTTGCTCCCCTAGCTGCTTACTTTCGCACAACTTCACGATACCTTTTGAAGCAACTCTTAATGGGTATAGCGTTTAAAAAATCGAACGCCGGCCATCGCATATCGATGAAATAATGTATGCAAATAAACATTTTTAATGTGTCACACTAAGAGTTTGGGCTGTCAAATAAATGTCCGTGCCCGAAACAAATTCCAGCGATTAAGCTCCGCAGAAGGCAATGGACTCGGTCTGGTCTCGCTCAAACTGGATAGAGCCTGAGTGGTTTTAGATACAGATTCTGTTTCAATATTTGTTTTAAACGGGGAAGATAAAATCATTTGAAAGTTGAGCAGCCAAAAAGATTGAAAAAACTTGCTGACCCTTCTGCGTTTGCATCTCATTCCCCAGTGCTAACAACAATAAGACAAAGAAAAACTTGGCTCCAAATTAACATTTACTTAGCCATCCCAGCCGGCAAAGAGTTACACCTTGGAGGATGCTCTGCTTGCTAATCTTTCTGTCGATCTGGTACAAAGTCTGTTGACTTAGGCGAATCCCAACTTCTAGCTGGGACTGAGTCTGAGGCTCCACTGTTGCTGACTAAATATCCAAACAATATTTTGCATAATCCATTGAATTCTCGGCTCAGAAATGAGTGCGCGCATAATCAGGGCGCGAGCGAGACAAATTCACACCGTGCTAACCATGGACCCCACACAAAAGACAGAGAGAGCGTAAGAGCGCGAGCGAGAGAGAGAGAGAGACAGCGCTGCTTAAGCTATGCTGGGTGTGTCTACACTCAGAAAAACATTGCTGCAAGGAAAGTTCTGTCTTTCGCAAAGCAAAGCAAATTTTTTAAAATTTAATTGTACAGCAAAAAATTAGCTGCTTTTTTTGTATATTAATAATTAAACATTAATAATTTTAAGATTTCAGATTAAGATTAGAGAGTTCTCACTGAGTTCAGAAGAATCAAGAATGGACAAAAGCCAAACTCTAAAATAGCAGTTGGGAGATCAGATTTAATTACTATTTATACATTTCAGCCATAATTTTTCATATCTGCATTTTTTTTTTAAATATTTTCTGTTATAAAAAAATGTTTTTTTATATTAGAAAAAAAGTTTTTCGAATTTGAATAAATTGTTATATATTCTCTAATGAGCCAGGGTTGTCATTTCTACTTATTTTTAAATATTTTCTATTATTAAAAAATATATATCTATAAAGTAGAAAGAAGTTTTTCCTTTTTGAATAAATTGTTTTTGAGTATTTAGAAATCATTTCTAGGTCTCAGTGCAATTTGCTTAAATTCTGATCTATCTTTTTTCTCAGTGTAGTAGTCGTAGCGTAGTCGCAGTCGCAGTCGCAGCCGTGTAGGAAATGTGTCGCCAAAGAGGCTAATTTATTATCGATTTGCTATCATGTTATGCTTCATGCGCTCCAAAGTCGCCGTCCTAGCAGCAACTCTATTTTGCATTCCATTGTGGCCTTTTCTAAGCGCTGTCGGCTATTGCATAAATCTCGATAGTTTATGTTGGATGCGTGCGAAATGCTAACAAATTAAGGCTCGAGTCGCCAACGCCCCCACAACCTGACGTGACGCGACTCCTCCTGCCTCCCCCATCCCAATCCCCATCCCCATCCCCATTCAAATGAATGTTGTAAATGTCAAATGCAAATCTATAAATGTGAGCGACAAAATGCAGAATGCAGAATACAGAATGCAAAATGTGAAAACATGGCCCACAGACAGTTGTTGTCGCATTTGAGTTGCTTTGTTGCTTTGTTGCTGTCGCGGTCGTCATTCTGACAACTCTCCAATTCTATTTAATTGTCAATTTGTGTCGCACTTCAGCTAACGATTTTCTGGGCAAGTTCATGTTTTGCGCTTAATTTATGACACTTCTTGGATGTCATTTTGATATTGATATTTCTGAAGATTATTGCAAATATTGGCAATATCCACTTCGCATGCACAAGTGACCTGCACTCTACACGAAATAATTAATGACTGATCGAAATTAAGGAAAATAGGTTTCTGCTGAGGCTGTACTGAATATGGACTCGACATTTGAAAATCCAAACCAAGCCCAAATCTTGTTCCTTTGTGAGACGAGTAAAAAGTAAAGCAAAGTTTTAAATGGGGGCGCAGAGCCCCCTGATATGCCCTGAACCGCACTGTGGCGTAGGTAGACACACAATACGGCTGCAAATCAGGGATGAAGAAAGCCAAGAGTCTTTTAGGTAGCTATAATCAAATACAATTTAAGCAAGTAATATCCATGGAATAGAACAGGCTCAGGATACTCACCGGTCTATTGACGGGGCACTGTAGACTGAGAAGTCACCTAACCAAATTAGGTATTTATAGTAGCGATGCATGCAGGTTTTGTGGACATGAGGAGGAATCCTCAACGCACATCCTAGCAGACTGCGTCGTCTTATTTAGGAAAAGATGCAGCATCTTAGAAAAGCAAGTCCTGACTCCCAAGGACATAGAAACGCTCAACCCAACAAAGATCCTAGCATTCGTGCATTGGCTGGTACTGTTGGAAGAGCTGTAGGCTCAATAAGGGGGCACAATAGACCTTATAGGTCGCAGTGTTAACTTTTCCCCCAATTATAATAATAATAAAGTAAAGTTTGAAGTGCAACGAAAATGTATCTTTTGATCAAGGTGTCGATCACAGCAACCCCCAGAATTGTTGCATCGAAATTGGGCTCTTATGTCTATGTATATAATATTATATATTGATGTAAGTCAAATATATATATATATATATATATATATGTTTCAATTAATCGGAGACCAATTGTTAAATCGTATTAAAACTGCTTTCTAGGACGTAAGTAAGCATCAAAAGTAAAATTAAAATAAATTAAATCAAACTCAATTGAACATGTCTAATTTTAAGTATAACATAGAAAAACGATTGAAAATAATATTAAATTATAATCGTCAAGGT
Organism: Drosophila nr. medialis 2 BK-2023a; assembly: GCA_035044325.1. Classification (NCBI taxonomy): domain Eukaryota; kingdom Metazoa; phylum Arthropoda; class Insecta; order Diptera; family Drosophilidae; genus Drosophila; species Drosophila nr. medialis 2 BK-2023a. Next base: position 6,286,063 of record JAWNMH010000397.1, on the reverse strand, counting down.
CTGATGTCTATATATAATTTATTTTAAGTTTATAAAATGGATTATTCATTAGTGATTAGAAATAGAAAAATATCAATTAATATTAATCAATGAACAAGGAGCTAAGAAAATTTAGAAAAATTTTAAAATATGTGGAGAAACTATTAAATAAAATTTTTTTTTTTGTGTAAGCTCAAAATCTGTGTGATCTATCAAATGGTTACTCATATAGTAGTATTGTGTTCCAGATTAATCTGAGAAAAATTATGAAAATAAAACTCCGCAAATTTATTTCAATTTATGTTCATCTATCAGAAACTGTTTGAAGAAGACATATTTGCATACTCTATGTTAGTTAGATCTTAGATCTAAGTTTAATTTGCTGTTTATTGGGTGTTATGGGTATTACTGAGTACCAAGATAAACACCCATGTCTTATGTTTATACAAATTTTATGCATGGCATTGTTACAACTTGTTTGTCTCGCATTCATTCCCTTTGAATGAAAAACATTCGCAGTGATTTCAGTCTGAGTTATTTATAATTTAGTAGTATATATATCTAGGTATATAAATATACCTAAATATATATATATACATTAAGCGTGGGCGACAACTAATTTTGTGTACGCTAAAATTATACTTCTATGTAAGAAGAATGTCAACTTTTTCTACCCACAATTCACATTTTTACTTCATGAGTTAAATTACAACGACGTTCTAAATACCCTTATTGTCTTGCTAAATAGTAATATAAATAATATAAAATTTAGTCGTCTGTGAACTATATTCTGTAATGCTGTGATGACATATATGTACATATAAATATTTATATATATTTATGCAGAGGTTAGAGACCTTTCGAGCAGAATTGTTGAGAGCAGCTGATTTCAAATATTATGTCTTATTTTTGACACTGAATAAAATTCAGAAAACATGAAATAAAATGTATTTTTATATATATAAATATGTATATATATATATTATATTCTATTATCAATTTTATATTCTGTATTCTACTTCATACTAAAATAAGTTAACCAATTTACTCAAACTGCTCACAGACAAACAATTGAACAGGGGAAGAAGAAGAACAGGAACAGGAAATAGCAATTTCCGAGTGCAACTTTCTTGATTGTTTGCTTTTTTGGGTTAAAGGCTAAGCACAAATAATAAACCTACTCACAGAGCCATGTCTGATTAGCTGATGGATTGCGATGTGGAATTTGTAATTGTTTCAATTGAGATGTGTGCAACTATTATTAATCTGTCGACAGACAGTTCCGTGTGGTAAACACTTACTGATTGTTTATTATGCAAATGATTTCTTAATCGCAGGCAGAGACTGGAAGTGGGACTAGCAGATAAACAGACCAGAGGACAGAGTGCCACGAGCTGTTGGCAAGGTGTCCCCGAACAGCTGTCAACTGTCAGCTGTCAGCACTGGCCGGGGGCACAATAAATGAAGTAATCAAATAATTTAAATCTGTGTTTAATTGACAATTAAGCTCATTATACTCATCACATGATAAGCGGCCATTGTGCCTGCTCGAGTACACAGAAAACAACAATAGTTGTAATAAATATTATTATATATATATTTATATTAAAATTAACTTTTATTATGACATGATAGCAGCTGAGAATTATGCAGATTTTGTCATGCGGATAAAATTAATATTTTCTGAATTTCAGAAAGGATTTCATCTAAGAAATTTGGTTTTAAAAATGCATTTTCCATAAATAGAAAATATTACTAAGAAATAAAAAAAAATCATTAATATGTTGGGATATTCATTTAGGACAAGCCTTTTTAGTTTTAAGAAAAATGTTGTCTTATATTTAGCAATTATTTCCGAGTGGCTACTTCCTTTTTAATGTCAAAGTTGCAGTGCATTGAAGAAGTGTCTCTGACCACATAAGGACTCTTGATAAGGATCAATAACCATTTCCACACAGCCATGGCTTAAATGCGACTACCTTCTTAGTTTTAGTGCAAACTTGATGAAACTGTTAAAAACTGCACATAGGTCGGATATAGTCGGATCACACTGCTATATCATATAGGTTCAATCAGTCAAATTTGGAGTTTCAAGTGACATGTATGTCGGCGCATATTTGAGCCAGAAAAAAGGGATGTCTTAGGTCGACATTTGCATACCCTCGTAGACCAGAGTTAACATGCTGTCTAATACATATATATACATATATATATATTTAATATATATAAATTATGTATATAATATAATATAGATGCGTGTTTATGTATATGGAATATTCAGTTCAAAGCCAGCCGAACTGGAATCATTCGAAAAATGTTTTTGTTAAACATATTTGTGCAAAAAGAAAATTTTTTTTTTGAATATTTATTACGAAAATCTGGCATATGGACTGTGCTGCAGGGCGTGTCCAAGACCTACAAAAATATAATTATATCTGAACTCCCTCCGAACAAAGGGGTTTATGCAGATTTTTCGGGGGTTTCCCAAATCGTTGTCATAAATATGCGACCATTTTGCATTTGAATGCAGTCAGATTTGTTTAGTTATTATATACTCTATCTTAATATTTTTTCAATTTTAAATTTAGTTTAATATCTCACTTTAAGTTTTTAAATAATTTAAATTTAAATTTTAGATTTCATTAAAGATTTTTATGTATATTAGAAACTTTTGAAAAACTGTCCAAATGAACTCTGCTTTACAAGAATATGCAATCTTTAATGATGTCAAAGTTAATTAACTATTGTTGAAATTGATATTGTGTTGCTTAAAAAATATAGATATATATTTTAAATATAATATAATATATAAATAAAAAATATTATAGTATAAAAAGTTTAATAAAAAACTGCATAAAATGTATTTGTTGCTTTTAAATCGCATTTGCAATGTGTAAATAAATAGAGAAAAGCATTTTCAATTTGGAAATTTCAAAATGAAACATTTCAAAAATGAAACTTATCAAAAATGAAACTGAATAAAATGCATTTGGAGTACATATACATATATGGTGGCCAAGTGTAAGGACTTATCGCGGTAAGGTTGAAGATATGTTTGTTGTTTGTTGCTTGTTTGTGGCTTAATAAAAAGGCCTTATTACGAGCATTCAGTGCAATATATTAATTGCTCCACCTCCAGCTACAGATATAGATACAGATACAGATACAAAGCATTACCGTGCCCCACCTTCTGCAAATGATCGGATTTAAAACTGGAATAACGCCCTCAGGCCTCCCTCTCTCTCTCTCTCTCTCTCGCTCGGCATGTTCCTGGTTAGCGGCTAGCAGCATTGGGCCAGTTGCCAGTTGCCCGCTGCCAGATGCCAGTTGCCGGTTGGAGGGGATCTGTGGCATGACGGTTCGGATTCGCGGCGGCTGCGCCAATGACGCTATTGAACTTTGTGTTGCATGGCTGAATGGGGAGCGGTGCGGTGCGGTGCCGATGGCGGCGAGATTGTGTCACATTCATTTCCCAATTTACGGTCGACTAATGGCAATAATGAACGAATTTTATAGGACCATCCATAATGTCGCGAGACAATCGAAATACGGCGATAATTACACAAAACGTGCAATTTTTTTTGCGCGGCGCACATTTTGGCCCCCAAATCACTATCAATTCAATGAATCAGCCAAACGGGTCACTTAAATTATATAGCAAAAGGTCAAATTGCCAAATTAGTCCATAAAACGATTGCATGTTTTTTGAAGAATTCTTTTTTAACGTCTCTTTTCGGCCTGAGTTCAGAATCAAATTCGATACCACGAATCTGAGCCAAGCTGGAGTCCAGCATCGGCTCAGATTTCGGGCATTATTTTATGGCCATTTTAATGTGTTTTTAAAGCGCTTAGGCAAGAAATTAGTTCGAAAAGTACGTGAGTCCGAAGTGCTTAAGGCAACCGCTTCGCAGACCCGTAAAATTTGTAGATCGATTCATGCGCAACGCTCGTCGGCCGGGATTATATCTTTATGCAATTATATTTTATGCTGATTTATACTTGAATAGATTTAAAATGCGTCTTGATTTATCCGCTTTGTTATTCGGCTTTGTTATTTGTTATTACGATGCTTATAATAATGCTAATAAAAATGTGCGCATTTATATATCATATAAATTTGAATACTAACCCTTTAACGTAGTGAAGTGCGTGTTTTTTATAGACCTAATCCGCAAATTTTATGAACTTAATCCGTCAATTTTGCAAAACAAAAGCAACCAAAAAAAAAGGAAGAAATTCTGAAAAGAGAAGATTAAAATTACGTTTATTAGTTATGAGTCGTGATTTACAGTCCAATATAAATTCAAAAGATGTTCGTAGATGTATGCTAACAGCATTTTTGCGACACTCTAAAATAGATTTATAGATTTTTTCCATAATATTAAATATTGCATAAAGTAAGTCGCTTGCCAGCCGGCGGCACAACATAAAAAATGAACTAGGAAGTTGCTCAAGTTTGGTTAGAATGAAAACATTTCAAGTAGAACAGCAATTTTATATTGATAATTTTGTTGGGAAATTATGCAACGTTTATTGGGATTTTCGTTAATAAGCTGTGGCACTTAGTGGTGCCACAAATGCCACACCCGATGCTCTTATTGCCAGCCATTGGCTTGAATCTAAACTATTCGAGTGTCAGGTGTCTCCAACGATAATGTCAAGCTATTTGGGAGTTGATTTTTTTTTTTAATATAATGCCCAAAAATCAAGCTGGGCAAAATCAATTTCAGCCCGAATTTTATAAGAAGCGATCCGAAAACTTAAAGTTTGGGCTGTGAGTGAAGCTGAATGGAGCCTTTCCCCAACTTTTCTCACTCAAAGCATTTCGCTCGAGCAGCGCGAGATTCTCAAGAATGGAGCCACAGCCGCCAAATTCCAAAGCACATATTCTTGTATATGTATGTGCGTGTGTGCGTGTGTACGTACGTGTGTGTGTGTTGCTATGTACGCTCTGGGCTCGCTGAGCAGCCAAAGTCTCCAAAGACAGGGCCGCTGACCAGCTGCAGTTGCGGCCGCTGTCGACGTTGACGCGAGCGTCTCGCTCGCTGTCGACGCCAGCGTTAACGTTAACGTCGTCTCTGCTCGTTCAGTACGTCGCTCTCGCTCCCACCAAAATGGCCGCAGCAGTCACACTTACCTCGCTCTCTCTCTCCCTCTCTTTCTCTCTCTTGCACTCGAGTGCGAGCAGCATTGCGCTGAGTCGCTACCTCGCTCGCTCGCTCGCATTGTTATGGATTTTCGGTGCGGTACGACTAGCTGCTGCTGCTGCTGCCGCTTGTCCGTTGGCGCAACAGGGCGCACTATAGTGCCACAGCAGCTGCCACGCCCACGCCCGAACACTGGCCGCCCCACCGGCAGCAGCAGCTCCAGCTTTTGCAGTCGAGAGTCGCGAGGCCGCGGGCCGCTTGCGCCGCTTATCGCCCGTCGCGGTTGCCGCTGCTGCTGCTGTTGTTGCTGTTGTTGCACTGTATCTGTTATCAATTCAGCTGTGCGTTGCTGCTGCTGCTGTTGCTGCTGCTGCTGGGCACTTAACTCAACGCTTGGCAATTTCCAGTTGATTGGCAGCACTCCTCGAGATTTTCTGATATCGTCTGCGAGAAATTTGCATCTAGCCAACGGCAGGACACAGTTTGCTTATTGCAATTGCAAACTGCCACAAGCAGCTGCTGCAGCCACTGCTGCATTTGCCACACGCTACTTGCCTCGCATCATTCGCATCCATTTGGCTATTCATCCATTCCAGCATATTCATATTCCTCTCTCTTTCCATCTTTCTCTGAAAATCTCCTTTGTCAACATTGAACATGCTGCAACGCATAATTTGATGCTTGCCACAACTGGTTGCCCTTTTGCAGCTAGTGCTTCTACTGCTGATAATGGCCAGAGACCTCATTGTCTGCTCTTCCTTTTCCTTAGCCAGCCGAGTGTCTGCTCTAACGACAATGCCACGTTGCAATCATTGTTGAATGCAACAGCAATTGCCAAGAGTCTCTTTCAGCTCTTTCAGCAAGCTCTGCTCTCCCCTTTGCCCGCTCGACTCAGTGGTTGTCCTTCGTTTAAATTGCAGTTTTTTATGGCATTGCAATTAGGGGTAAGCTCTTCAAGGTACACACACACACACACACACACAGAGTAGGTAACGCGCTCACTTACACTGTTGCATTTGTGTGTGTGAACTGTAAGGGTGCGAATGTTTAGCTAAGGGTAGTTCATTATCTGTGCACGCAGGTGAGGGGTTGACACCAATACACATGCATTCACACACTCACACACACATACACATGCACATTCAGCATTATCTCGACTAAATATTATTGCAGAGATTCTGTAGTTAAATTTCAACTGGAAACTGAGTTTGTTTGGAATAACAAACAATTTTCTTTGTTCGATTTAAGTGGAATCAAAATCAATGAAGATCAATGGAAATTTGAAATACAAAGACAATTATCTGTCTATAAATATATTGTTCAATGTTGTTGTTATATATTTTAAACGTTAACTGCTATTATTAATGGGGGGATTTAGTTATAACTATTCTACACCTTCTGTGCCAACAGTTCTTCCATTAAAACTAATTTATATAATATACAAAATAATATCATAATTTTGAGTGTTTCTTATTCCTGTTCTCACCATCACAAAATCGGTGGAGGTTGCTACTGACTATATACTTGCTTAGTTAGGTGTTTTAGAAGTCTAGAATATCCTGTCAATATTCCGATAAGCATTCTAAATCGGTTCTTTTCAATAATCGTTTTTGATTATTGATAAACTTGTCAACTTGTCTAGCTAAGTATTTCTTCGTTCTTTAAATGATAAACAATTTATTACAAGAAAATCAAAGTCACACTTCAGAGCGATAACAAAATATCAGGCTATATTGTATAAGAAAGGTATAGGTATTGAACAAAATATATTAAAAAATCGTTGTGCAACATTTATTATTAATTTTAAGTACCTATCGGGTTCGAGTTTTCGCAGTCTCATTGCTCCACATCTAAATTCAGCTTGCCAGCCATTCCAATTATAATCAGTCAGTCGCAAGTATATATTCTTATAAATATATATGTATACAACTTAATTCTGATCCATTCTTAACAGTAAGATAAATAATAACTGCATCTAAGATCCACAATTTGAGCTAACCCACAAATAGAGACAACGTTAAACCAGTACAAATAAATAGACATAAATTAGGGCAACGCTGCCATATTTTTAAGACTCTAGTTTACCTGTCGCTTAACATTTTATTGAAATGAATAAATACAGCTTTTAATTTCAGACTTGCTTTCTTTATAACAAACAAAAAAAGAACAAACAAATCGCACTTCAAGTTTTTAATAAAAGCCGAGTGCAAAATTTATTATCAACAAACGATTTATTAAATTAGAAAAACCCACAGTAAAATGCTTGACGCAGCCAACGGTAAATGGGTCCAAGTTCTGACCGGATCCCGGGTGGATGCCACTGAGGAAGGGCAGGGACAGCAGCAGGGGCAAGGGCAGGGTTGCGGTTGTGGATGGGTTGGTTGGGCGTTGGTTGGTCCATTGTCGACGTATTTGCGCATTGTGCGGAAAAGTCGTAAAAATTTCTGCTGTCTACGTACGACGTGAATGGGAAAACTGGATTTTGTGGAAAAGCAGCCGCTCGCCAGCTCGCCAGTTTGCCTGTTCAGCCGTTCAGCGGATGAGAGTGCAAACGAAATGCCAGCAAACAATTCTTGTAAATTTTACGATCGCAAATATAATTCAAATGGCCATTAATTGCAACAAAAACTACAACAATAAGCAGAGGGGCAGGGCTGGGGCAGCCAAGGGAACTAAACTTAAAATGGGTCGCAGACAGCCCTTAAAGTGCCTCATAAATGAATTGAAGACGATGACAATGGGCACAAAACAAGCTCACCAACAGCAACAGCAACAACAACAACAACAACAACAACAACATTATTATAAGCAGCGTGGGCGTTGGGTTGGGTTATGTACAGCAAAACACAAAGCTAAAAGCTCGCGGGAAAAAGCACAAAAACAACGGAACAAAACAAAGTCAAAGCAATAACAATTTGAGTGCAGAGCACGTGGTGAGGGAAATTTGGCAGCCGTTGCCGGCTGCACACACACACACACGCTAAACTCTAGCCGAAAAATATCCCAATTTCGAATTTGCAATGCATGTAAAGTACGGCGCTAACTGTAAACGTTCGCTAGTGTAAAGCGAGCCAAAAAAAAATATCTGCCATGGGACATTTGCTGAGTCGCTGCGCGCATGGATAGCATAGATACTCACACACACAGCTAGTAGTGGCACACAGATACACACAGATACTCGGTCTGTGGCTATGGGGCGATATCTGTGAGATACGCACAGATACACATACAGATACAGATACACAACACGTCGCTGCTGCAGTCGTCGGCGTCGTCGCCGGCAGAGGCAGCGACTAAGCGGCGCACAAGAAATTGTCGGGCGACGGCTTCAAATGAACGCAAAACGTTGAAAAGCAAACATCCGCCAAAAAAATAAACGTCCCAAAAATTGCGGCATCTAAAAATAAACTTCAAGTACTCACTATTTGCCACAGCTGTAAATGTAACTGTTGATAACGATCAAGTTTTAAATGTGTGTTTTTTAATTGATAAGTTCCCAAAAATTCCTAAAAATGTGCTTTACGTGTCAAATTTATGTGTGATATATTTTTAAGTTTCTGCTTGTTATTGTTTACCGTTTAAGAAAAAAAAACGGGTTACAGTTGTATTTGTATATGGATGTGTGTAAGCGGGAGGGCGAGTGTGTGTGTGTGTGCGAGTGTATGTGTGTGTGTAGCGTGTAAGTGTGAGCAGCGTCATATGTAAACTTGTTCTGTGAATGCTTTGATAGGAGTATTTTATTAAGGCGCTCACTTAAGCTGAATATTAACTTAAACATTCTGATATCTGATTTGTGATAACTAATAACTGATTATTGACTATCAAACATTCATTCGCATTTCATTCTCTTTTATAGATGACAGCGTGGCCTAAACGCCTCCCATAAACACCAAATAACCAATTTCTGCTCGTTTTCATTTTCCGTTCTGCGTTTAGTTTCAGTCTTTTCGAATTCGAATGCGAATGCGTTGCATGTCAAGGTCTTATTAAATTTGGAAACACTTCCAAAGCACAGCCCCAAAAAAAAGTGCTTTGTTGTGTGTGTGTGTGTGTGTCTCGTTTGTCTGTCTGCGTGCCATTGACATTGACTTATGACACTCGTCGTGCAAAGGGGGGAGGGGGCTAGCGAAGAACAAGAGCGGCTGGCGTCTAACGACTAACGACGAACGAAGGGCGGGGTGGGGCTCGAGGTCGACCCTTTGACGAATACACTGTGGGTGACTTTTTTGCTTTATGCTTATCGCTTCGTTCCTTGTTTTCGTTTTCATTTTCGTCTTCGCATACATACGTATGTGTGTGTGTGTGTGTATACATTGGCGATGGCTACGCACGTTTATGGTTTGTTTTGCTTTTGGCCGCCAATTCGCAGCAGCGTCGCGACATTACACAAACACACACACACACACACACACACACAGAAGCATAGAATGCACGCACACAGCAACATTTAAAAATGCCCGAAAAATGCCTACGTGTAATGCTCACAGCGTGCACGAGGAGGATGGATAGCAAGCAAGAGAAAGAGGGAGATGGCGATAGAGGAAAGAAGAATGACGAACAGAATCCCATCTGTCTGGGATGATAAGTAGGAGCTTTAGGCATTGTGGCGAGCCAATGATGTCTGCATAAATGACTGACTGACGGACAGACTGACAGACTGACTGACAGACTGGCTGTCTGGCGGGGGTACGGTAAACAATAAGCGAACTCCAACTATGAGCACACTCCATTCCATTCCGTTCCATTCCATTCCACTTTCGCATTCCATTTCGTTTTATTTATATTGCTGCACATTTCTAGTCTTTGCTACGTCTAAATTTGTCGGCCTCATTTTCTTTTCAGATTTTCCGTTTCTGCTTTTGTATTGGGGAAGGTTATTTCGGGTATTTTATATGAGGGCTTCTTTCTTGTTTTCAGACCTCTTCAGATGTGCTGGAACAGGCCTCACAAAATGGTAAGACAAACTTGGTGAGTTATGCTTTAAATTATGAAAACTCGATTAATATGTACAAATTTAAATTTACGATTTCTATAATTTAAATTATCACAATTTATGTACAAATTTAAATTTGCGTTTTACTAAATTTAAAATTTATACATATTTATCTATATAACTTTATATTTATAGATATATAACTTTGCATGCAATTAAAATCGAACTTTACATTTTCTTTTATGTATTTATGCTCATGTAAATTACTTTTTGCTTGCATTAGCTTTAACTGCACATGTTTTAATAATTACATACATAAATATGTACTCATGTTCATACATACTCCACCACACACCCCCTTGAAGATAACGGCCAATGGGGCGTATGCGCGCCAAATATGCGCATTGCAGCCCCGCTCGCTTAGCTTATAAATATCCCATTTTGATTGTTAGCTTTCGTTCAAATAACATTTTAATAATTTCTTAAAGATATTATTGACTTCTTTTGAACTATTATCGGCCACATCTCCAACTGGCTCTTAATATTATCCCATAATTAAATCACATTCAACTCAATGAGAAGCAGTTATTTAGTTTATAATCATTCAGCTCGCTTCGCTTGATTTTCACACACGTATAAATCTATCAAATGTCGGTTGATAGGGGGAAGGGGATGGAGGGGGGGAGTCAATCATGACTATCTTCGACAGCCATAAAGTTTAGTTTTACGACAGCGAACGCATAATTACGCACACTCGCACCTACAAGGGAGCACAGGGCGGATTTACTCCCCTCGCCGTGCGACATTTATTTTTTTTTTGTTGCCATTTTATTGGTGTTTCCCTTGTCGCGCCGCATTTAAGACATAAAACATGATGCGACAGATGCAGGCGTGAATTGTGAGCATCATGTATGTGTGTGTGTGTGTATGATGCACATATATGTGTGTGTGTATATAGAACATATGTGTGTGTGTGTATATAGCATAGCTCGGACACATTGTCTGTCTGCCTGTCTGTCGCATTTTTCGCAAATTATCAAATGACAGTTTTGTGTGCGCTTCTCTCTGATTTATGCATCTGGTCTGAGGCTGCTGGTGGTGGGTTCATAATGAAGCTGGTTGAATGCTTTGACCAAGCCACAGAATTTACATTTGCGAGCTGCCACACATGTATGCCTGCCACATGCCGCATTAATGCCACGCGCTCGACGAAGCACAATGGAAAGCTTGGCTTCAAATTGTCGAGCTGCGAGCATCAACCTTGCACTTGTCCAAGTATATATATATGTATGTATATATCTGAATGTCTGTGGGTGTTTGCTTTAAATGCGAAAATTGCTCGCAGACAATAGCAAAATGAGATGGGCAGCCAGTAAGGCAACAAAGGCGTGGCTGCACTCAGAAAAAAGGCTTGGGAATTTGCCATACTGTTGGCAAGGGTTTCTCAGCTTATTATTAAGCAGCTAAATTTCTACATGAATTTTTTAATATTAGAATATATTTCTTTGATTTTGGGTAAACCTTTCTAATTTTTATGAAAATGTTTTTCTATATTTAGAAACTATTTCTAAAGACGAGCATTTTTTTATCTGAGTGTATTTAGCATAAGCGGAGCGCTATCCAATTTGGTCATTGGAATTGCAGGACACAGACAAGGCACAATCATATAGACGTCAAATGACAGTGGGTTGTTGCTGCTGCTGCTGCTTGATGGGGCATAAATTGCACACTAATTGTGCACATTTCAGAGTTGCCACTTGAAGTTTAGCGCAGCTGTCGCTTATATGCCACCAAACCACTGAGCAAACTCTGTGCGCAATTGCCGGGGCAGTGGCTCTGGGGCCACTTCAGTTTTCAGCTGCGTATCAGTCTCAGTCTCAGTCTAAGGACCAAGGACCAAGGACCAAGCAAGCACAGGACCAACGCCTTGTGTTTAGTTTTGGTGTGAAATCTAATTTGAAAACTTTTTGTGTAGCCATTTTGATGCCAGCGCGTACTCAGCAGCATATGCTACCCACCGCATGGGTTTTCTTTTCTAATTTTGTTTGCAAGTAGTTGACGCAATATTGCCCAGCAACCATTTTCCACCTCCTCAGCTCCTCACATGGGTTTGCTGCTCAAAATTTAAATTACTCCTGATATTAAATAGTTTTGATTTGGTGAATCTGATACCATGCGAGTTGATGCCAGCAATGCCAGCTGTACTCAGTTGAGGGTGATATTATTGCTGAATCGACTACACTCAGCACAAAAATCGCAAACTTTACTATTCAGAAAGTATATTTCTAAAATTAGGGTTTTTCTTTCATTAATTTCTACATCTTTAGTTTCTCAGCGAAGTTATTTTCATTAGTAAGAATCAAGTTTTGCATTTCTTAATAATTGTTGATTTATGGCAAGTCTTTCTAACTTTTAGCAATCGTTTTCACATTTACAAATTACTTTTAAAAGCAAAGAAAACTTTCTAGTTTTAAATTGATTTTCATTTCTAAAATTCTGCACGGGTTTTTTGCTGCGTCACTTTCCTTGCTATTCAAAACTTTTTTGCAGCAAAAGTCCGTGCGAGGTGAAACCAATTTAAAAAAACTAAATTAAACTTCAATTTTCAAGATCTAATCCCCAATGAGTGCTAAGAGAAAAATGTGCGCGCAGAGCAAGAAGACAGCAAAATTCGAATGCGGGAAAATAATTGGGTAGCCAAACTAGAGAGAAAGAGAGGAAAAAACTCATTTGGGAGCTACGCCCCCAAAAGACGCTGAACGGCGGTAACAAATGCAGAAAACTTTACAATTGATTCGGGATGGGTGGGTGTGGTGGGTTGGGTGGTTGGGTGGGTTTTGTGGCTGCGGTTGGCTGCGTACCCCCGCAATCAACTCAAAGGTAGGAAGTGCGAGCACATCAACAGAGGGTTGGACACGGAATGGAAGAATGGAGTAGGTGCTGTGGCTGTGGCTGTTCTTATGCGTCTGCTGCCAACAATGGCGCAATGGTGTCTGTAATTTCAAGCAATTGTTTTTTCTCGCTTACGACGTCTTGCTGTCTGTCTGTCCGTCCGTCTGTTTCAGTTAGTGCTTGGCCAAACGGAGCGTGCAAATTTCAATCGCACTCATGAGTAGCGTTTAGCACCTTGGCAAAAAACATCGGCCAACCATTCGCTCTAAAGTCACGTAGCATTGCGCTGTGCGATTCCGGATACCCGATTCCGTACAGTTGGCAAAACGGATTCCGTTCGCAGTCCCAACTGGTTATTTTAGTGATGGCTTCGCACGGCTCGTTGCGTTTGCAAATTGTCGCACATTCTAAAGGTGGGCGTAGCAGCAACAGCCGTATATCAACAGACCCCCAATCTCGAAATGAAACCCCAAAACATGCTCAGGATTAAACAGCCCTTGGCGCTCGTTATGCGGGCTCGTCTGCTCCGCTGTTTGTCCATTTGTCCACTTGTCCCTCCGCTCCGCTAAGTTTTGCATCGGAATTTGCTTTGCCAAATGCCGCCATTTAGGGTTGTGCCAATAAAAAAATGATATTTATGGCTGTAACGGCCGTTTTGCGTGTACACCCCCCTCCACCTCAACCTCCATCAACCCCAACTCCAACCCTGGCTGGGGTGCTCCTTGCCAGGGAAAATCATACAAATAGTCTCATGTACTTTGATGCTCCTGCACAATGGGCCAAAATTCAAGTTTGTCTAATCTTTTTACCTTGTGTAATCAGCGACTAACAATTATTTTTAATCATATTATTTTGAGAATTTCTTCATTTAAATGAGTTGGCCATATATCCAAGTAGGCCCATCAATGCTAGACTTTAATTGTTATCAAAATTATTTTACAAATCTATTTAAGTATAATCCTTGCAACAAATGTTGATCCATTCAACATTTAAATTGCCACAAGTAACCATATAAACATAAACATTTTTTTTAAATTTAAATCAAAGTATTAAATTTTATTCGCAATTTATTGCTTATATATTTATTTTTCTTTATTTATTATTTCTTATTTCTAATTTATTATTTATTATTTATTTATTTATCTATTATTTATTTATTTATTATCGATTAAGTATTATATATTATTTATTTATTTATTTAATTTTTACTTCTTGTAGTTTAGTTGGCATTATATAAATTATTATTGATTATTTATTATTTATTTATTATTTATTTATTATTTATTTATTATTTATTTATTGTTTATTTAGTATTTATTTATTATTTATTTATTATTAATTTATTATTTTTTTATTATTTATTTATTTTTTTTTATTTATTTATTATTTATTTATTATTTATTTATTATTTATTTTTTATTTATTTATTATTTATTTATTATTTATTTATTATTTATTTATTATTTATTTATTATTTATTTATTATTTATTTATTATTTATTTATTATTTATTTATTATTTATTTATTATTTATTTATTATTTATTTATTATTTATTTATTATTTATTTATTATTTATTTATTATTTATTTATTATTTATTTATTATTTATTTATTATTTATTTATTATTTATTTATTATTTATTTATTATTTATTTATTATTTATTTATTATTTATTTATTATTTATTTATTATTTATTTATTATTTATTTATTATTTATTTATTATTTATTATCTACTATTTATTAATTTATTTTTTATTTATTATTTATTTATTATCTATTATTTATTTATTTATTTATTTTTTTTTTTCTTTATCTATTTTTCAGTCTTAACTGATATTAGTCGACATTAAATTAAGAAGAAAAATTATGCATGCCAAGTAGAGTCATCGCTGACTTTTCTTATTTTTGTTTGTCATATCTTTTTAATATATTTAATACTCAATGTATGCACTTTTTGTTGTTGTTGCATAATAGTATTTATCTCTTGGTTTGTAACTGCTTTTTCCTGTTGATTCTCCACAGTGCTTTGGGGGTTGGACGCTTTTGCTGTGCAACACAAATGAAATCTCACAAGCATAACGAGCTCGTGACTCTGTGCTGGCAAGGGTTGGGCATGGCTCGAGACTCGCACACACACACTAGCACACACACACAGCACTGGGTGTGTGGCACATACACATATACATAGAAAAATATGGCACGTACTCCTCGTGAGCCATAAGTTTACGTTTTATATCGGGCAAACTGTGCAATATTATAAATTTTGAATTTTATCTTCGGCATTAGATTGCCAGAGAGTTTGGCAGGCTGGCAGCCTGGCTGGCTGGCAGGCTGTCTGTGTGTGTGAGTGTGTGTGTGCTTGCCATTTTGGATTAAATGACAGGACGTGCGCGGCAGTCGGGACCTGGCCTCGGGTACAGTGTTCTGCTTGCTCTGCCAGTGCCAGCAACAAAGGGTGATTATCGCGATTGGCAAAACGCTGAGCGAGCAGGAAGCCCAAATTCGCAACATTCTGGCAGTAACTTGGTAAACTTACTGTTGATGCGGCTAATCTGTTGCCCTATTTTGCTACCACCTGTTTTCAGGACCAAGTCTCTACAAGTGACGGCTGCTTATCTAAATCATATTCCAGATGACTCTCGCCGAGCAACCACCAAAGTGCAGCGCAGCGCAGACCGGAAGCGTTGCGTTTTGTCTGCCGTTTCCTGCTCGGAGGGGGAAAACGTTTATTAAAGGAAAATGCACAACAGGCACGAACACGGCACGGAACGACACGACACGGCAAGACACGAGGCGGCGCGACACGACACGGACACGAGCCTGCACGAAGAAGGAAACGACAATTACGGACGATTCGCCGGTTAGTTTTTCCTACCGGCAACTCAGTTGCGGCCGGGCAATCGTCGGGTCAACAACAGCCCCGAGCGCAGTTATCGAGCGATGTGAACTCAGTTTACACCGGCACCAGGCGAAAGGAACACTCTTGTAGAACCTGTGCAACTTCGTATACGTATACTGAATGTATCCTGAGTGTATCCTATCCGGTATACCTTCAGTATACGTAACACGAGGAAACACCAGCAACGCGGGATGTGTTAAAAATACAAAATTACTTAAAATAAGACACCAAAAAATACTTTACCGCACTTTAGCAATCTGTTGCACTTGCTGCCATTCCACAGCAGTTAATATTGATAATTAAATTGTACTTAAATAACATTCAAACGTGTTTTTTATTCATTCTCTCGCCGCATTTGCAATAAGCGAACACTTTTCAGACACTTTCATGCCACCTGTTGCTGCGCCATTTGATTGACGGCTCGCTCAGAGCACAATGATGAAACAGCTGGCTTGACGCTGCACCCGCTCCATGGATTTCAAAATATCTATATATCTCTGAGGCAACCTAACTTGGTCTCTGACAGAAATACTCATGGGCATAGCTCACTCTCAACTGGTTCCTTTTTACAGTAACTAATTTAAGCACTTCCTAAAAATAATCAGGTCAATTTATTTATTATTTTATTTATTATTTTTTATCTGTTATTTTTTTATATTTAATTATTTTGCATCACGATTTACAAGTAAGTTTTTTGAGCACTTCGTAAATGATAAATAAATAACAAATAGGCCCGAAAACCGGTTAGCTAAAACGCGACCAACTTTGTTTATATGCTTTTTTCCAGTTTATAATTATTAATTTTTAATTTATTAAATATAAATAATGAATTTAAATATTTGATTTAATTTACGATTAATTTAAATGAATTTTTGCGAAATGTTGGAATTTCAGATTTTCGTAGATTAGGCGAAACACAATCATTTAAACTGCGCCAATTGAAATAAATTTAATGAGTTTATTTAGCTGCGTGTAGGGTATTTGCTAGTCTGATATTAGATTAGATATATACATACATATTTATACACATATACATATGTATATATAAATTTAAGGCTACAAATCAATACTCTTGCGAATTTTGGGGGAACACAGTTTAATGTATCAATAAAAATAACGTAAAATATATATTGCTAGACCTTATAGGGTATTAATGCTGGTCAGTTATATTTATGGCTTATGGAGTCGGAGATGCTCTCTTTATGAGATTATAATATCACTTACACTTATATTTAATGGGTGCTTAAAATCGACCTTAAAGTTTTATCACATGACAAAACACCGTTTTTGTGCATAAAATGAGGATTGAAATTAAAGTCAAAGTTTATTGATGTATTTATAGTTATTTTGGTTAAGAAATGATAAAAGTTATACTATATTATATAAACTGGTACAAAGTATGAACACAATTTAAGAAGAGATAGGAAAATATTTTGGAGATGGCCATCTGCGTTTTAATGTCACCTTGAAGTTGTTGCACACTTTATGACACCATGAATACACCCAGCGTAGGGTTAGAAGGTTTGTTTCAGTTCATTTGTCAAGTGGCACAAAAGAACAAACATTTTTCGCTATAATTGTGTATGAGTGGGAAGGACCTTTTTTTGTTGTTAGTCGGAATCAACAGTTCAGTCTAAAAACCCCTGCTCTTTTATTAGATCTAGGAGAAACTCCGCTTCAGTTTAAGGCCTAAAGGATACGGAAATGTTGGAAAGAGTTGAAAGCATATGCCAAACCAAGTCGCAGTTTGTTTTATATATATAGTTTATTGATATAATGCGAACTAAGAACAGTATACAGTTTTTAAAAAGGTTTCAATAAATAAAAATTAATATTAAATTCAAAATTAAATTATATAAAATTAAAAGAGAAAAACGAACTAAAAGGAATAATAAATGAATAATTAACAACTCAAAGTATGCGTGACATCATTTGAAATATTTTGAGTGTATTTACCTGTGCTGGAGGCAGAATAAGGAATCTCTCCATATTAAGATTCTTGATCTGTTTTTACGATTGTATGTTACTAAAGGCTGTTCGAACAGATTTTAATTTTAATTTAATTTAATTTAGTTTCTCTTATTTCAGTAATTAGCGGTTATTTTCAGATTTTTTTGAAGCTTATGTCAAGTAAAAATAAACTCATTTCTTATACAGAAATCATTCTATACTGATAATCAGGCCTAATACTGAGGCTTAGCGCTGTGGGCGAGAGTTTCTGCAAGCTGTTTAGCGCCATCTATTGTTAAAGTGTCGCAACCTAACTTGAATGCATTCCATTGAGTGCGCAAAATCTTGTATTCGTCTGCGAAGATAAGGGATGAAAACCCATTCTTATCAGAGCAGAGAAAAAAATAAACCAGTTTTATGTATGGTTTATGATTGATGACTGTTAAATATATATATATATAGTATAAGTACAGACTTAAAATTCTTGAATACTTTGCGTAAATGCCTAAATTCATGCATGGCCATATTTTTAGACGCGTTTAGCTTGAGCCAACAGCTCAAAGGCAATTGCCTTAGTCGATCATATTGTCAACTGAGAAATCATTGAACTTCAGCAACTGAACGCATTTCCAATGTGCCCCCATTGAGGAGGGAAGGAGTAAAAGAAACAGACAACCGCAGAGAGAGCTGAGATAAGGAAAAGAGAACGAGAAACTGACTTGAGAACGACAACAGCGACAACAACAACAGCAAACAAACAACGCCTAATGAATTTATGAACATGCGGCGCTTCAGTCTCGTTTGCCAGGCACGCACATCAACATCAACGTTGCCGTACCCCGTCCCGTGCCCCATTCAACGCTCTCCCTCAGTCCAACTCCTCCTCCTCCTCCTCCTCTTGTTGCTCAAGCGAATGCAGCCGGTTGCCATGGCAACAATGGCCGCTGCGAAGGAGCGCACAAAGCGCAGAGCAAGAACATTTTATTCGGCCATATTTGATTTTGGAAATACTGAAATTGTTGTTGCTGTCATTGCTTGACTGCTTGTCTTTCACATTCTTGTTTTTGTTCTCGTTCTTTTTCTCGTTCTCCTCTCCTCTCCTCTCCCCTGCCTGCTCACTATTTTCATTTTTCCTGTTTGTGCTCTCGTTTTGGTGTTGCCGGGGTGGTTTTTGCTCTGTTCGTCATTTGCCCGGGCCACTTTGAGATGTTTCGTATCTGTTTTCCATTTTCCATTATTGGCATTCAATTAAAACTTTCCTCACCACAAGAATAGAGAAGAAGAAAGAACTTACAGAAATAAAAACACAAAACACATATGTAGATACGTAAGTTCGTTGCCAAACACACAGCTTCTATGTGTGTGTGTGTGTGTGTGCGTATGCATGGATAGCCCCACAACAAAATCCACAGAAATCTTACGTGATTTTATGATGATCGTCAGTCAGATTTACGATAGGGCAATTAAGGAACTGTGCGCTAAACACGTCTTTAAAAACAAATAAATCACCTCGGGATTGTCTGTCACGCGTTAAGATTCACATCAAACACACACACACACATATATATATATATATATATACATTTGTCTGTAAGTTTCGATATATTTAATATGCAGTGGACGCTTATACGCATTATTTGCCATCTATTAACTATAAAAATGACAATTTACGATTGCCGTAATGCCATCCGGATTGGCAGCTCGCAGGCTTTGTCTTTGGGTTAGGTCGCAAATTTATAAGGAATTAATCTATTCGACAAAAAAAAAAGATTTATTTTCGTAGCGAGCGATGGCAGATATCAACAATGAGATGTACAAAATCAGCAAGTTGTTATCTAATGAATCAACGAAGTAGTCTATATATAGATTAATAACAGATTAATCAGTTTGTTTCTAATGCTTTTATTGACAGCTGCGAAAATGGAAAAATTGCAAAAGGTGTCTATATTATATTGAAAATGAAATATGAAAATTTAAGGAACTTAAGAACTAGTCCTTAGAAGTGGAACTATCTATAAAAAGTATGACATAAACATGTATTGTTCCAATATCTAAATATCTATATTTAAATCTATGTATATCAATATCTATATATATATATCTATATCAATATCTATATCAATATCAATATCTATATCTATAATTTAATCTTTGATTGGAAGGTCAAAATATTTGAGCTAATGTATAATTTTCAGATTAACTTTTCGACAAGTCAACGGCCGGAAAACATTGAGCCAGTGCGAAATGAGGAAGTAACTTCTGGTTCTACAATTAAACTACTGATTAAACAATTTTATCTATATCTCAACATGTAAATTAATAGTTTCTATGCCGTGTAAGACTTTCCTTGAAAATAAATAAATTGTATGTTTGCAAATACTCTTATACTTCTTTGAAGATCGACCCGAATTTTAAATTTCTAATTTTAAATTCACAGATACAAAAGTACTAAGATAAGTAGTTACTTTACTTAGTAATTTGTAAATGTATGTATTACTCTGCTGATTAAATATGTATCTATAAAAAATTTATACAAAAAATGTTTATACTTACAAATGCTTAAGGTATCCATCCGCCAGTCTCGAAAAAAACCTGCAATGACAAAATGAAGGAAATTATTTATATTTAGAAGTGAATTTAAGATGATTTTAATTACTTTATTTATATATATTATTATTATGTGTTATTATATAAATATGAACAAGTTTAATTATCAGCTGAGGGGCATTGAACTCAACGAGGCAGGTCGAGCAATTGGATGACCAAGTCAAGCCAATTGTGTAAAATAATCTTCATTTCAATGAGTCAAAGACAGTGATTTTTTAGGCGATTCGAACTGAAGCGGGGAAGGCGAGGGGTAAGCCAAAATCATGGCAATCAAGTCTGCTGAAGCAATTTATGCATTCTTTGTTCTGTCTCATTGTCTACATGCCTTTCGTATTAATACTTGAAACAAAAAACAAAACACACATAATACTGAGGGAAATATGTATGTGGATAAATGTATGTGCTTTGTTAACGATTGGAATTGAATATTTAAATGCATTTGCCGACTGGAGGCGGACAGGGACTGGACTGGCAAGTGGTCAGATAGCCACGCCGAATCAATTCCCAGGTCCCCCGGTTCCCGAACCCAACTCCGGGAGGGAGTCGCATGTCGCATGCAAGTGCAATAAATAAGTATCCAACTGACAGGCATCATTTTGAATTCCTGCCTGTCACACGACATCAGCTCGAGTGCGTCACGAATGATTTACGATGTAGACATGAGCATGAAAGCATGCATACAATGATGTACTTATGTATGTACATATGGACGACATTTGAGAGCTGAACTGTGCTAGTTTGTAAGATCTTGAGGATCTATCAATAGGCCACATCACACGTCATGTTGCGGATAAAAGCGACCTCGAAATCATAATTCACCGTTTAATGTTTCTTTAAAGGCCATTAAGTCAACTCTGTTGCCCGGGGTTGGGTCCAGGGACAACCACTTTCGTTTTTCGTATTTCGTTTTTCGTTTTTCCACTTAAAATGTATAATTGCAACTCTTTGACGAGCGCCGAGTGAAAAAGATTCGTAAAGCAACGAAACCGTACGCAAAATCCCACCCAGCCCATAAAATTGTGTGCGCTCGACGACTCTTTTGGGTTTTTCGATTTCTTAAATTTTCACTCTATTTGCTTTCCGCAACGTGAGGCAAGCAAGCATGACTGAAAAAAAAGAGGAAGGAAGGCAAACGGTCATTAAAACTATTTTACGATCTCTAAAAACGAAAGCGAGAGTTCCGCATGCAGCCAGAGGACAAGTTCGTGTTTGTGTTCTGGTCGGAGTCGGGGACTGGCTGGATGTTGAGGAAACTAGTGGAAGGATTAATATTTTAATGGGCCAATTTTCTGGGCGTTTGCTGAAATTTGCAACAATTTCTTTTACGATCGCTCAACGTGCAGGCGACTGTCTAAATCATGTGCCACGCATCGGAACATGCAAACTGAATCGTTTTCGTATTTCTGCATTCATCTTAATTCAATCGTAAATTCGGCTAACGGGCTTTCCAGCTTATTAAAGAGCCGATTAAAACGGTTAAATAGAAAAGTTGAAAACACATTTGTGGCAAGTCTTGAAAAAAGTGTCAAATATCATAATCCAATATATTTATGCACGATCTTATCTATTCAACAATGGGGACCACAGTGGTGGGCCTAAAAATAACTTGAGGCAAGTTGAGTGTGTGAAAATAAACTTATGTCATATGATTTGTATTCAAAGATAATAAATAAAATGCAAAAGAAGCTCATCAAAACTGTATAACAATAATGCAAATTAGATTATCCGCATAAAAAGGCGATTTCGACACACATCTAAAAGCAAACGATTAAATTTGATGTTTTTTGGTTGTGTTTTTGAGCTGGAAAAGTTATACCCAAATGCAAGAACCTAAAACTTGAAGAAAGAGCTTTCGCTCATAAATAAAAATAATAATATAATACACAAATAATATATATATATATATGTACATTGAATCAATTTAAAGTGAATTAAATACCAATAGACAACACAATTTGGGAAAACTAATTGCTTGATTCCATGTGGCTTGGTAAAAATGAATTTTCGATTTCTTTGACTACATTTTTGATTCCATTTTGCAGTTGCTTAATTAAAATTTAATTATTTTGTTATTTGCGATTTTGTGCTTTGCTTTCGATACAAGTGTTTGAAGTAGGTCATAAGCAATACGCAAAAATTGTTATTTTTTTCTTCATTTATTGTACGATTTGGGCATTTTATTAGGGTGTCTATTTTCCAAGTAGAATGTCAGTTTAGGTGACGATTCCGATTCTGTTAAGTTAAGTAAAAAATGGCTTTTATACGTATTGGTACCTTGTCTTAACGGTACCCTTCTTTTTGAAGGGTGTCGGCAGGTAAAGGGTATGATATCTTCTGCCTGCCTAACCTGAACCTGAATAGACGGAAATCGATAGGTTGACTGCTGATCCGGACACTTAACAAACTTGTTGTGACCTGAATCTATCAAAGATTGGCAAGTCTCCGGCTGCGTCAACCTAGCCGTTTAGATCTGTACGAACAAACGGATCTCCGAGACTATCAGAGCTAAAGAGTTCGATTTTGGAATAGGTGTTCTCGCATACCAGCAAAAGATACAAAAATTGATCATTATGATATTATACTACGATGTTTGGGATCCCATACTGTTATCTCGGATCAAATAATATATACATTAAACAAATATTCAATTTAGCACATAATTTGAAACCGATTTCGATTCTCAATTTCAATCGGGAATAATGCGATTCCGATTGCAATTCCCATGTCAAATAATGAGTCTCAAGTTTCACGAGACTGACATTGCAAAACTTGTATTATGCACAATTTGTTGTTCTGTAAAGAGAATACTTAAAAAGCCCTTGGCACAAATACTTACAACAAAGTGTAAATACAAACATTTCAACAATGCTTTCTTTTTTTTGCTGTGCAACGCGGCTGCATTTGATAAGAGCTAGAGGCACCTCCGGCCGTTGGTAAGAGATCTCCCCCAGAGACTGTCTGCCATTTATGTGCGGACTGAAAGCGCCTAAAGTAAACATTTAATTGCGCCATTAATTGCGCGGTAAGTGTGCCAGATGCACATGCTCTGCGGTTGCAAGAGACTGAGCGACTCTGCCACATACACAGCCACAAGGTGCAACCGAAACGCCGACTGCCCTCGCCACGCCCCTGCCATGACCAACAAAAACAAACAAATTCCATTATTTAAGTGCTGCTCAGTGGTGCATTCGCTGCCTTCTCGATTCCCATTTCGATCTCCCTCTGCCTGAGCCCCACTGGCTTTTACGAGCGCTCCTCCATTAAAGAGCTCTGGCTTGGATTTTTGCTCCTCGATAGCTGCCCCTCTGGCGTCCACCTTCCATCCAAATCCAAGTCACAGCTGAAACTTTTGGTGCATTAACTTTGTGTGTTAATGCGAAAATTTATTGGCAATACAATCGACGTTTTACGATTCTTAAGTTGACAGTTTTCTTCTTTACTTGATGCCTAATTGTAGCCGTTGTTTTTTTCAGTGCTCTGCCTCTTCCTTCACTAGCTAATTTTAATTTTTTAATTTTACAAAAATTAAAATTTATTCATGGCAATCTTTAAATTGGGGAAAATTAGAGCAAAGTCAAACATGTAAATACATGTATATATGAAAATGGATTAACTGATTAATAGAGAATAAAGAGAGAGGCTAGGAGACTAAGAATTTCTCATGAGTTAACTCTTAAGTAAATCTATTAGAAACTTAATTGAAAACTGCTGTGACATTTTTTAATATTTCACGTCTTCATTTAAATAGTAAACAGCATTGGAATAATTTTTTTATTTTGTTCTCGACCGGTTGGATTTTAGATTATGTTCTGGGCAGGTGGAAACAACAGGGATAAACTTTTCTGTTACTATTCAGTTAGTATTTATATATATCTAAACAATACATAAACTCTAATACGGGAATACAGCTCTTTTTTATTAGTTAGTTAGTATTTATCTCAACAATATATGACTTCAAATGCTTTCAACGGAAATTTTAACTACTCAAAGAAATAAAAGCCTGAACGAATGGCAAATCAATTTTGTTGGTAGTTTTCTCCTTAGTTGAATGTTTCAACTGTTTGAATGTTTTTGAATTGTTAATTTTGCTGGCTAGTCAAATAAGGCATACACATAAACACGCAATTGTTTAAACTTTAAATGACTAGCGATTCCTGCCTGGAGGTAAAGACACCCTCAACAAAATTACAATCATGGAAGATGGCCAACTTTGCATTCTTACTTAAGTGTCCAATTAATGCCACTTGTAAAATAGTGTGTACAATTTTTCCCACATTTTCTAATTACATATGTATTATTGCAAAGAAAAGCATTATATAATAACATAATATTGAAACTTGGATTGGTTAATTTATAAATCGAGCTAAGCCTGGTCAATTCAAAGCGTGAAAAACATTGTTGCATGTTTTGGGATTGGGCATCCTAACTAATTCATGCTATATATAAACTATACTATCTACTATATTATATACTATATATCCTAACTAATATATATATACTATACTATATAGTTTACTATACTATACAACATTTTTAATCTGTTTGATTTTTTTGTAGGCTTTCCCCAATCCTTGCAACTAATGTTGAAGCAGTTTGCACTTAAATTCCCCAGAAATTATATATTTATTTATATGTTTTTAAATTTAAATACAATATTTAATTAATAATTTAATTTAATTTATTTTTAACTATTAGTATTTTTAGTTTATTGTACATTAAAAATAAATAAATAATAATGAAGACAGTGTATATAATTTTTAATTTAAGTTTAGCCTTCAGTTAGCAATCTTTGTGTAAGCTTCAAGTTTGAACTGTTGTTTTGAATGCCATCGAATAATATATTCAAACTTGTTCTTTAGTGATGCTAAATACAAAACCGTTTTCAAAGATTGCATTTATTCCTAAACGAATCGGCGAAATGAAGGTGGGAAAAGCGGTGCCTGGACAAGGCAGCCCATCAGCTGGGCAATGCCTGAGTCCATTTAGTTAATCGAATGGAAAACCAAACAAAGGCCGCAATTAACATTGAGTCCTTCGCGAGGAAATTTCTCGGTCTCCTGGGTTCGGTCTGGCTGTGGATGCGGAAATGTGAGGACGTAAGGACGAGGGGAGTGTGCCGTGCCACGGTGTGCTCGCACACACACATATGTGTGCTAATTTAGAATTTTGGTGTTGTATGCAACAAAGAGGCGAAGTAGCCTCACTTTCAGCAGCAGCAGCACAAATGTCAAACATTGTTGGGTTACATTTGAGAAAAGCATGTTGGTTGGCAAACAATTTCACATAAATTTGCCTCAAAATACCACCGACAAAGTGTGCGAATGCAACAAAAAGCGAGCAGCGGGCAAGGTGGTGTGGCAGCAGCAGCAGCAGCAGGAGTTAGAGTTGGAGTGGGTGTTGTGCCACAAGCCGTGCCCAAAAGTTTTGCTTAGCACTCATTTCTTTTTGGCAAACATGAAAATGTATTCCAGACACGCATTGCTGCCATTTTGCAAACGTGCCATCGAATGAGTCTCGACTCAGGGACAAAAACTCAAGAGTCGGTTGGAGGCAGTTGTGGTGGTGGTGCTGGTGGTGGTGGGGGTGGTGCTGGCAGAGGACGCGCCCAACCACTGACATTCGCATCCGCCCACACAGTCAGCGAGCAGGTTGAAATTTTCCGCCTGAGTTTGCGCCCCTGCGCCAAGGAAAACTTCGCAGGGCAAACTTATATTGCGAAAATAAGTAAAGTTTGAATTTCGGCGAACATAAATTATTTGGGGAAATGGGAAATTGCGAGGCCTGTGAATTGTGAATGATTCCCCACGGCCTTGCCATAGTTTTCATTTTGCGCATACACTTTATAATCGCTGGCGAAAATGTACGAAATAAATAAATAAATATAATACAGTTGCAGCCTGGCATCCTGCTATCTGCGCCCAGCCATTAGGCACAGCCAACGCCAGAGTCAGAGCATCCTCAAGGAGCAGCCAGCAATGCCATTTGCCTGTCTCTCGTCCCCCGTCTCAGTTTTTGCTTGCTGCCACTTTTTTCTCGCAGCTTGCCGAAACTTTTGCTGTTATTGCATTTGTTGCTGTTGCCGTTGCCGTTGCTTTTCCTGTCGGACTACAGATACTTTGCGCTTGTAACTTATGGATACGACCCCAGCCGCAGCAGCCGCAGCAGCAGCCGCAGCCAGAGCTGTAGTTGAAGCGCCAGCAAGGTGCGCAAATTGCCAGGGTAACGGCAAGGGCAACGACACACTCAGAAAAAAAGTTGCATGAAAAACTAAAAACTTGTTTCTGTTTTTAAATATTTTCTAGATTTAAGACAACAAAATTTCTAAAAATATGTTTTTTTTTATATCTTTTAGAAATGTTTCTTAAATATATCGAAATATAAATTAAATGAGTCTTATAAACGTCTGAAAATACCAATACTAACTTAAAAATAATCTAACCAACTTAATAATAATATATTTAAGAAAAAAGTTAATAGAAAAATTCTTCTGCATGTCTAATAATGTGTGCACAATAGAAGAAGAGCACACTATAAAAATTAGACATAGGTTTTCCTTCAACTATTAGAGAAACCTACTCTGAAATTGGGAAATGAAAATCCTGATTATTTAGAAATTGACAAACTTTAATTTAGGAAATTTACTTCCTGAACAATATGGGCTTCAAAAGTATGGCGAATTTCTAAAATTCCGTCCGATTTTTTTCTGAGTGCAGGGCGAGTGGCAAGGAGGGTGCAGGAGGAGGACTACCTTGAAAGCTGTGGTGTAATTTGTATCTAATCTTGCCTCATATTTATATAAAAGCAACGACGACACGGAACGAGGCAAAACTACAGCGGCACACACATTCAGACACACACACACACACACTCTCTGACACACACACACAGAGACGCACCAATAGAGTTTTTCTTTTTTGCAATATGGCGCTGTCAAGGGTGCTCTCATCCTTCTGGTTGTGCGTCGTCCTGTTTCCTGCTGTCCTTGCTCCTGTGTCAATTGTCCAAGTCAAAACTACATATATGCGAGCATGTTGCTACCTAAACAAACATATACACATGCATACATACATCCATTTGTATATATGTATTTATACACATATATTTTGTATTTATATGGACTGCTGAGCAGTGCTGTGTTTGGGGCGGTGCCTTTTTGCTGGTTTTGGAATTTTAATAAAATTGCACAATTCCCAACTAAAGATAGATACTTCTCGTGTAATTTACGATGATGGAAGACAGCAGCGATGGCAAACGGAGCACACAGCTGATGGGGGGGGGGACTGTGTTCTTCACCAATTTGGCTGCATTAATGGAGAACACAGCGTTGCCAGATTGACGCCAATGAACACAGCTTGAGGTCGAAGTTTACCGTTGAATGTGCCTTAAATTGTTAATGTTTATAAAATAATTGAAACTCTGACTGTCATTTTTAAGCAATTACAATTTTCACTAATTTATTTATTTACTGCAGGAAACTGTCAAAAAGAGGTAGAAACTAAAACCAATTCAATTATTTGAATGTGCTAGGAATAATTTTGGAATAATAATAATAATTCGGGTGTAAGGCTGCTCAGCGCAGATTTTATACTGTAATTTTTTAAATTTATATTTATGTCTTTGCAAAAAAGTACTGTAAGCAATTAAAATATTTATATTTTATAACTTTTCTACTTTTTTTTAACAACTCTGCGATCTTTACTCAATATTTGGCATGCCACTTCTGAATGTTTTGTGTTGAGATGTTAAAAGTTAATTTTCGAGTGTAGCTGTTAAAATTAATAAAATTTTAAAAATAAATGTTAGTAAATAAATTATAGATATTTTTAAAAAATTTGCATTGGTTTTTAAAATAAATTTTTTTATTTTTAAGATTAAATTGCATGTAGTAGTCTATGATTTTTTTTATGAAGAGACGCTTCATCCTCGAACTCTTTTGTATATTTTTCCAACAACCCTGTGTAAAGGAACAAAATTCCTGCATGCCACTTCTCAATTTGTTGTGTAGAGATCATAACAGATAATTTACTATTGTATGAAATGACATTCTTTTTATTTGCATAAAAAACTGCAAAACTTCTCTCAGCTGCTGGTCACAGTTCTGTTCACACGCCTCAAAATTCAAACCGGCCTTCTGGCAACGCTGCTCTGGTGTGGGAAAAAAGCTAAAGGCCAGGTAAGAAGTGTCCAGGTCTTGGCTTATTTATTGATGAAATCAACTACAATTTGACACGAATCTGCCGAGTGAGGGCAGGAGGAGGAATTGCCAGAGAGTGCCAGCTTAATTTTACCCAATTGATCAATTTGCCCTTATGACCTTCTGCGCCCGTCTTCGTGTTGGTTACATATGCAGATGGACGTTGCTGCTACCGTTGATTGTGCCACAAAATCGAAAGCCCATATCATGTTATAGTAATGATGGCAATCATCAGGCAAGCGGACATCAGCAGGAGCGACAGACTCGTGAACTTAATGTAATTACGAAGCGGTCATGCCCAACCGCGGCCATGCCCTAATTGGTCATTGAGGCCTCGCTGGCGCTTAATTGGAATACCATTAATTAAACCTAGAGCGACCGCCCGCGCTTCTAATTACCACACAGAAATTGTTAATCAAACTAAGTTGGGAGTACGTAACTTTTGCTGAGCGTCCTTTATATTTGCCTGGGATTACAGCTCGCTCTCGAACTTGTCTCAAAGTGAAAGTTGTGTACACAAATTGCTGGGATTACCTGCAATGTTGACAAAGCCCCGGCATCAGGTGCCCAGCCGCGAAGGGGTTAGGGTTAGAGTTAGGTTTAGGGACACGTATCCTTGCGAGCGTAAAATTCGTGTAGCGAAAACACAAAATTTTCACGGTACGTCAAAAAATGCGCATCTTTTTATGATTTGCGGCATAAATGGATTTTTAACTCCTGCCAAACAGGCAGCTGAGACGCATTGACAGAGCCAGAGACAGAGCCAGAGACAGAGCCTTATCCCTTCAGTGGTTATTGCGATTTAAAGGGAACTGAAACTGCGTCGCGTCCACGTCTAGTCAGGTTGCACAAAGGGTTGTACGGTTTGCGATGACAATTGTTGCAATTCCCTGAGACGGAATCATAAAAAACACACACAAACACAGAGGCTCTGCCTGCCTCGGCAAGGATACGGCTGTAAATCAAAGTTGGTTCTGCGGAAGGCAAAGTGAAAGTGAAAACGGCAAAAAGGCCGCTTCGCTTCCCGAAGAGTATCCCGCCCAGTTTGATTCGAATGCTCGCCTGATTTGCTTTATTTTATGGTTGCCATAATGGAAATTGCGAGAAAACACCCCGTTTTTTTTCAGGTGCACTCGTCAAACTTTTTAAGGGTTGTTCTTGTCTTCGGTCGCTTCAGCTGCTTCCACCATTTAAATGTTCGCTTTAATCCATGTAATGACAACATTTACAATATCTACCATTGAAATTGGATGGCTCCTCCTTCCGCTTCTATTTCCTTTTTATGAATCAACCGCAACTGCAGCAACAATAACAATGGAGTTGCCTTTTGCAGCCTTCCTATTTTCAAATTGCCTTTTATTTTCTTATTTTTATGCCAGCTAATCGCAGATCATAATTTACTTTCACAATTTTGTAAGCCCTTTTTAAGGCAGCCTGTAATCTCTGCGATTTATTTTGTTTATAACTGCGAATTACCTTTAAGAGAACCCATAAAAGTTTCAAATTAAACTTAAAAGTATTTCAGTTACAGGACTGGAAATATTGGCTCCATATTCTCAATATTCCCCATATTTCCATTCCTTCAGCTGCAGAAGAGCATGCATCTGAAAGCTATGATTATTCTGGACTTGGATAAGAAAGTGGGTTATGATATTGTAAAAACTAAAAGCAGCATTTGCGAAAGCGCAAAATCATTTCGTTTCCATTTTCTAAAGGAACTCAAAAGAAAATAATGTTTTGCGTAATTTGGAGCCTGAATATTTTGATTAAAAAAGGAAACGGAAAAGTGAATCGTTAATTGGAATAAGGGCAGAAATAATTGAGAATACCCTTAAACAGCATATCTCAAACTAGTGCACATTCAAATCGAGTAATCACAAGAATAAATTAAGTTGGGAACTAATTAACTTAAGACCTTCTCCATGTTGACTAAGTCTAAGTTTAATTACTCAATTTTAATTTTATACAATTTAAAACAATATTTTCATTTTAGCTTTTAAAATTAATTTGAAATTTATATTTAAAACATTTTTTTTTAAACTACTTTAAATAAATTAAATTAACATTTAAAATCTTTTTTATTTAACATTTTTAAACTTTCATTCAATTTGAGTTTTACACATTTTAATATGTAACTTTTAGTTGATCTTTAAACTTTTAAAACATTTTTTTAAATTGTCAACTGTTTTTAGACAACAATAAGTGAAATAAAAATTTAAATTACATTTTTTATGGTCAGCTTCGAAGCAGTCAGCTGAAAAGTGCATGGCAACCAGTAACAATTACTAATTTTATTGAGAGTCTTTATGTATGCACAAATAAAAAAATAATAATAAAATGTTTCAAATTTCAGTTTAAAATGCATATGAATTAAATTTGTTTGTTTCAGTTAATTTATGCATATTTGTTGTCTTCTTTTCTGCGTCGATTGATGTTAGTCGACATTGCATAAATAAATAAATAAATCAAGAAAAAAATGTTGAACAAAATTGTCTCCACTTTGGAATGTCATTTGCATTTCAAATGATTTGAACTTTTTGGGCGGAGTTCAAATCCATTATGGAGACAATGTGGGATTATGCTAAAGAACTGGACATATCCTTGACTGATTTAGTGTGGCAACCAAAATATCAAGAAGATAAGATAAATATTGAAAGGCAATAGGAAAAGACTCCAACTCCCAAGAGATCTGTCAGATATGGGGCAGCAATCTGCTAACGCTAACGGAACATGTGTTAATTCAGGATCGTAAAATTTGTGTGGTGTCTGAGCTAAGCAGAGTGAAATAAATATTTACTGCATTCCAAATTAAAAATAAAAACAAAACACCAGACGAGAAGGCACAACCAGAGCTGGGCACGCAAAGTAATTTATTTATTTCGAAGTTTCCACCGCATAGAAATGGACAAGATAAGACGTGGGTCAACTCAGACAATGGACTGAGATTTGAACTGGGTTTGGGACACGCTGGTGACTTATGTTTCAGCGGCGGCGTTGAATTATGTTGATAAAATACGAGTGGAAAATATGAAAACAACCTAAAAAAAAGAGACATGACAAAAATGCATTTCAAAATATTGAAAACAAGTTTCCATTGAAATGCCCTTTCAGGTTTGGCCTGCCCACGAGCATGGCGACGGCCGCCACTTGAGTGTCAAGTGCCAAGATCTGAATATGGATTTGTTTTTGGATTTGGATTTGGATTTGGTGCACGCCTGCAATTGCCAGATCGGAGACATTGCTCATTTTGAAGTGGCTTTTACGCGCGTTGGGAAAACAGACATTAAACTGTTTCGAAAATGAAAAATTGTGCTATATGAGCGGCATATACAAGTATCCGTATCAGTATCAGTATCAGAGCCAAGGAGCTGATCGATGCAGCAAGTTTGCGCTTTGAATTTCAATGGCGGCCGCATCTCCAACCCCAACTCCAACCCCAACTCCATCTGCATCTTCCGCAATGGGTGCCGACGACGAGTCCCATCGAGTCCCACATCGTTGCCCGATGTACTTATAACAAGAGTCAAGTGCGGGGCAGCAGCAGATAGCCAGCAATGGCTGTGTGACTGTGAATAGTGCACTGGGGCACAGTGAGTTATGGCGCGGGCGGGGTTAGCCCACTATTGATAGCCGGGAAGAGCCGAGCCGAGCTGGGCTGCGCTGAGCTGAGCTGAGCAGCGTGTTGCGTCGCCCATTTTAATGCGTTTCTCTGACACGCCATCAAAATATGCCTTGTGATTTTTAAAATGCTTTAATTGAGGCCCCGAGAAGTCCGAACTCGAATCTGGGCGGCAGACAAAATGTCTGTTTTTCGTTCTTCAGATGCAAAAGTGGCAACTCAATTAAAATTCTCAAAGCATTCACTTTACTTGAAAATCGTTTCAACTGCCTGCTGCGTGTCATTCACTTGTCGAGTAAAAGCACGAAAAAGGCGTCGGCAATGCCAGAATCTCGTGTTTATCATTTCTACATTTAACTCGCATATTTCTCAAGCTTATTAGTTAAATTGGAGAGCAGGAAACAATGTAGTTGGCAGATAAAAGTATTAACAGATTTATTTACAAACAAACATCAGCCCGAAAAATATCCGTAATGAAATTGTTTGCCCAATAGCTGAGTCGTAAACTCGAAAGCAGTAAAAACTTGAATGGTTTATTATCCCAATGAATTTGAATAGTAAACTGGGCACCATATAGGCTGAAAATATTTGTTCTATGCTTGAATAGACTTATGCATCCGTTCCCAACGTTTTAGTTTCTCAGATGCCGAAGATAACAGAGTCGATTTAAGATCGCAGTCGAGTTTCTTGACTGATGTTAAGTTGAAACACATGAATCCAAATATTTTTGAATGAGCAGATCTACAAATAACACAACAATAAGCAGGAAAATGCAAATTTAATTCTATTTTGTAATGTTTTGCTTTATTTTCGATTGGCTCCAAAGAACAGGTGATTTTAAATCCGATTAAAGTCAAGTTTGTTTGACCTTTTTCCATTTCAAACAAATGAAACTGAATTTGTTTAATGATCAAATTTATATATAGTGCAGGAAAAGCAATTACAAATTAAATTAAATCTTTTATTGTAATGTTAATAATTGGCTTCAAGACAGATTGATTGAAAAAGGAAACAATTTGAATTTTTGGAATGAGCGACATTTAATTTAATAATAACATTTTAATTTTCGACCGATTGGCACAGGTAATTTTATATCTGATTAAAGTCATGTTTATTTGGAATATGAAAAAAAGGAAAGACAAATTATAAATGAAATTCTATTTCGTAGTATTAACATCTGAGTGAGTGAAGATAAATATGATTTTAAACTCGATTAAAGTCAAAATTGTTTGATTGTTTGTTATGAGTTGAATCAAATAAATCTTAAGAAAATGCTATATAAAATATATTTAGAGAAAGAAAAAATAATTTCAATATTGTAATGTAAAGATTTTTATTTTCCTGCTTTCCAGCATTTTTTTAAAAATTAATATTTAAGTCAAACACTTGCAACGGACAAATTCAGTTAATACCTGCTGTTCGCAGTTAGTGAGTATTTTGCTTTAAAATTGCATAAAATATTGCTGCACTTAAAATAAAAATGAGGCACTTAAGCGAAATGAATTTTGAATTACAAAAAGCCGCAAAAGTGCAATTTTAATGTTTATTCGACTAATTTGAGTGCTAAAAAGTACATATTAAAGCAATTTATGAACACTTCGAGCGCAAAGTCACATTTTGTGTTATTGCTTATGCGATGTGTAATTAGATAATTTGTAATTTGTTGGGATTGAATAACAAATAAGCCGCAAATTTATGGCCTGAGTCAGGTACCAAAATAAATTGAGGAGCAAAACTGTCCTTTTGCGGACTGCGATAAGGCAAAGTGCAGTTTTTTTTAAGAAGCAATCGAGAAAACTCTTCCGCCGAGTTGCAAATGAAAATTAACAACATTAACGGAAACGTACAGTTGCTTAAGATTATAGATATATATGTTAACTGGGTGTGGCAGCTGGATGTATGTCGAAATTGATTTGAAGCTGTGCTCTTTCTGCCAGCAGCCCATTTGGTATGTAAATTGGACCGTGGTCGCTGGTCGCTGGTTGCTCGTTGCTCGTTTTATTGCCAATATTAAATTAAATTAATTAAATTTTCTGCAGCATAATCCTTTGCAAAACGCATAAATTTGTTCATTAAGTGTGTGTGTGCGCAAATTCTGTATACAATGTTCCAAGTACATACATATATACATATATATTTATATATAAATATATAGAATTCAAGCTGCTTGATGTACATATGTACAAGTGTGTATTTATGTTTGACTGTATGTACCTACTTCTATTGATTTTTATCTCGCCGGCATCGCAGCACGAGGGATGTTGGTATCCTTTGTCCGTGCCCAGAGCCAGTCCCTAAGCGTTTTACATAACCATGGTTTCCTCGCTTTCCCTTGTTTTGCTTGCCACACAAACAAACAGTTATACAAACGTGTACATAAGTATATAACACACCAAAGCTCCGTGTACATAAGCGACGCCCAATATGAAAAAGCTCTGTGTTTGCTTTTTTTCGAAATGAAACAAACACAAAAGCCGGCTGAAAAATTGCGATGTGCACATAATATATAGGCGAAATTTATTGACTTGGGTTATGTGATTTATGGTAGCTTAAAATATTTGAAAATATTTGTAAATTTATTTTTATTATTTATCTATTAGTTTTCATTCTCTCTGCGTTTGTTATTCAATTGACTGAGAAAAATGCCCAATTTGAAGAGCTGCACGTGGAGTAAGCCAATACCCGAACCATCACTGCTTGCGCCCTCTGGCGCACTGCAAGCGCACACACAGCTTTATGGCTTGCACGGCAGAGGGCGCCCATTAGGTGTGCCTATCGCACGCACACAAGCATAACTCAAAGCTATGCATGTGTTGGTGACAGCGTGCGACCGAAACGGCTACAGAGAGACAGACAGATAGAAAGAGAGAGACAGAGATAGAGTGATGGTTGCTCTGCGCACAAATCAAACATGGCTGCCGCACACAGTTAGCACTGTGTGTGTGTGTGTGTGTGTGCGTTGGGCATATTTATCTGGCGCTGTTCAGTCGCCTGGCTCGTTTCATCCCCCCTTGCAGAGGAATCGCATATATGAGACACATGCGCAAACAAAGTCGGCGTCAAAGTCGACGTCGAAGTCGTTTTGGGTGCAGCTGCTTATACGCTTTGTCCTCATCTATATATATTTATATATACATATATATAAAATTACTTTTTTCTTCATTTTTTTTTTCTTGTTTTCTCGACTGCAGTTAGGATTCTCGATTGCAAGCTTGGAATGCAAATTTTTGAAAAAGTTTCGAGCACTGCTTGCAGTACGCCGATAAGCCTGGATATCTCTTTGAGCTTTCGTCAAATGCGGGATTAGCTCATCTTTTATATACAGCACATTTGGCTAGATCACAAGACGAGTGTTCATTAAATTCTTGTCTCCCCGTGGCATGGCCAAAACAACTTAATCCCAAATGCGTGGCACGTCCGCATAAATGCTGTCGAAAATTGTCAAATAAATCACTCATATTTATACAAATGCCCCTGATATCCGAGCCATTGCCGCAGGTTGACTCCAGACGTCACTAGCCGTAGCCAATATGCAAATTAATATACCACCAGGCCAACACACCGCCTCGCCACATAGTTTTTTAGTCTACGTCAGCCAGATAAGCGCGTTCGCTCCAAACGTGTTTCCGCATAAATTATTACTAGCCAGCCGACAGCCAGCTGGAGATGACAAAAGACAAACGACAACAGACAGCAGAGAGTCCAACATGGCAGGCAGTATGGCAACTAAGTGGCATGGCTGCTGTCTGTCACATATGTGTTTCACTCTACATCGCTGCTGCTGCTTAAAACGAACACAAACAAAAAACAAATCACATCTCTCTACTTGAGGTCAGCTCAAAATTATTTTGAATTTGTTCAATGTTGTGTTAAAATGAAAAATGTTTAACTTCAGTTGTTTTGTAAAATTCCACTTAAGCATTCTAATTGTTATAAAGACATGCATTCCACAAAAAAATAAATCAGCAAGCAAAAATTCGATTTTTTGTGCGATTTGCATTTTGGATTTTTGAGTGCGATCTTGCATAGTAATAAAATTCGTTTTTAGGGGATATTAACTCGGCATCTGTAAAGAACTGACCGAAGATAAGTATACAAATTTTGTCGGCTGCATCAATCAAAAAGGTTTTGGCTCGAATACTTCTCATTGGGTTATCGATAAATTGTATAAGGGTTGAGTGCATCAATCTACCTTAAACTCGGAGCACAAGAAACACTCAGCTCCTCAATGATGCTTAGATTTGTTGCTAGAACAGTTATAGGATTAAAGTGCGTGAATTCCATTAAAAAAAAAATAAAGTTATAATAAAAATAATTTTAATGGGTTTATCGATTTTTACTATATGATGTTATAGATTTCTCAGGCACTACAATCTTATCACCTTGATGCTGACAGGAGTGAACTTATTAAAATAATTAATCGTCTGTATTCAAGTCTATGTTAAAAATGAAAATAACTGCATGCAAATATTTAGGAGAACATAACATATATACACATATCTGTGCGAATGCATAAAGGTTTTATTTTGTCCAATCATCTTGAAACTCATTATTGGAGCTGTAAATACACCCTCCGTAATTCAATTGAGACCAGCTGCTTTTTTCCTTATCAAATCAAATATAATATTCTTCAGATTTTGGTTTTTTGAGCTTCTTACACTTTGGCTAACTACTTAAATGCTCATTGAATAAAAGTTAGTGCATATATAATAATAATATATATATATTTAATAATAACATTATTAATTATCAATAATATTCATATTTAATATTTGTAAATTAATTAGAATTAAAATGAATAATTCATAATTCATTTGTTATCATGGGTGAAAATTACCCCCATGGGTTGACAATATTTATTGAGCTTTTATGGTTATTCGAAATTTGTTCAGTAACAAAGTGACTACTTGATTAGCCAACTGCAAAGGTTTGAACATAAGCTGGCTGAAATATGAATACCCGATGAAGGCATCAACTTTTCCTCTATTATAAGAAATTGAGAATTGAATATGTATGCAGAAGATATCATAAAATAAAACAAAGATCAAGAGTATTTAAATCTGTTTGAAAACATTCGAAAATATATATTTTTAGAGATATGGCCCCTCACATTATTTTGCATTACTATTGCTATTATAGTTCCATTTCTATGTGCATTTTGTTCAACTCTCTTGTGACTTGCGCAATAATTTAAACAAAATAATTAAATATCTATATTTAAGAGACAGCACAGAGTATCTCCAAGTCGCCTATATCTACACAGCACGCCAAACGATCAGCAATAAAACAAAAGAATTTGCATTTTCAAAGAGTTGCCACAGCATTTAAATTCGCTGCTTTCTTGCCACTCAGCGCCATTGTTGTTCCCGAGCACTTGCTGCCCATAATGCGACACACTAAGGCCAATAAAATGCCACTAAAAAACAACAAGAAACAGCTGAAAAAAAAAGACTACTCGAGGCAAAGCAGTTTCATTCATAAAACTGCAGCCGCAAGACGTTGCACAGTCTCTGCGACTATTAGAGAGGCTCAACGACCTGGGGATGAGGAGGAGGTTGAGGATGAGGATGAGGATGAGCAGTGGAGCCTTGTGTACTTCAGTCAAGTCGCGCGCTTGGCTTTTACGACCGGGAGAGAGTCATATGACATGGCCAAGACCAGTTGGGTTGAGTCTATGGCCGCTTTCAGCTACAGCTACAGCTTCAGCTTCCGTCAACGTCTTGGGCGGCACTTAACGTCGCTTAATGGTTGCCATAATAATGCTTTATTTAACTATCGAATGTGCTCTCTCTCTCTCTCTCTCTCTCTCTCTCTCTGTCTGACAGTTGCTGTCTCTTTCACTCTTTGGTTTGTCTATGTATGCGTGTACATTTGCGGTGTCTGGCGAGCGTCTGCCGTTGACCGTAAAATTTTAATATACCCGTCATTTTGGTGCGTGCTTCTTCAGCGCAGAGCAGAGAAACCGAAATCAATTGGCAGCCAATCTGCAACACCTTTATGGCCATTTTATGTGGCATACTTTTAACCTTGACATTGTCAATTTGACAGTGGCGCCGCCAGCCTTAATGACCATGTCCACAACCACAGCCACAAGTACAAGTAATGCTCAACAGCACTGTACTCTGTAACCTGCCTCAACGTGTCCCACATCGAAAGTGTCATAAAACACACAAGTGGCTGCCAGAATGCTCTGCTCGTCTTCGCTACCCGCTGCTGGATGGGGGAAGGGGGAAGCGGGAAGCGGGGGGCGGCCAAGCGAGCATAATCCATCATAAACATTTTTATGGTTGCTCGCATTTGGCCCACTGCCCCTCCCTGCTCCCTCCCCTCCACACCAACGGCGTCGGCTGACTTTGTTATTCTTGTTACTGACGGCAGTAAAATTCGTTAAACGCTCAACAAATTGTTTATTATAGCAATTTGGCAATAAATGCGGCCATTAGCTCATTGTAGGTGTTGCCACCGCACACTTATCCATCACTTATCGCGCCCCTCGCCACCCCTCCCCTCTTGACTTCCCTCATTTTGCATATATGTACACACGGAAATAGAATAGAGATCGTAGATTTGTTGTTTATGGTTCGATTTGAAACGTGTCAGCATTTTTAGCGATTGGCTAATCACAATCGGGCCTACACTGCGATGAGTACCTCCAGTTATCCGATATGGGCTTAGACAGACCATTATATATTCATATATGTCATCATAAATCAAAGTATCAATTTGCATGCATTATTATTTTATTGCTATTCGCGCAAAGGGGTATATTGAAGTTGACCAAGGGTGTGCAACAGGCAGAAAGATGCAGCTTCGTTTACACTCATTATTAATTAATTAATTAATTAATTATAATAACTATTATTCACAGACTAATCATTATTTTAAACTATTCCAATAAATATGCAGTATTTAAAGATTCATTTAATGAAATCATGTCTTTCCTTATTCTTTGCATGAATTTACTCTCAAATATGCTTCTCATATCGCTTACTTTTACTATCTAAGATGTGTTCTACTTTTGATGGGTAGTAAGTAGTGCTTAATAATTATTTTACACTCACTAATCATTATTTTAACTAAACACGCCGTATTTAAAGATGACTCATCTGAAGAAACTCATCATTCTCTCGAGCAGTTGCCAAAAATCACTTAAGTCATTTAATTTATTAACATAAAATTGCAGAAAAATCAAATTTTTGTTTTATTTGTGAGCAAACTTGAATTTGAAAGCATGTCCTTCCTTAATGTCCCAAATGTGCTTCTTATGTAGCTTACTTCTACTATCTAAGATGTGTTCTAAATAGTAAGCAGTGTTAAGGGTATTTAATAGTCGAGCCATCGCGACTATAACAATCTTACTTGTCGACACTGATCGATTAGGTCATATTCCATATTGTTTACCTAATACTACTTTCAAATAAATGTATTTATTTTAGTAAGTTAGTTTATTTAGGTAGTCAAAGTTCCATTGTTGATTTCCGAACCGGTTTTGCATGCTCTACAAAAAGACACAACTCAAACTTTTCAAATATTAAAATAAGTTATTAATGTTGAGGAAGTGTATTTAAGTGCCACATATTGCAAACTGCTGTTGGAAATGAATATGCTGACTGAACACAAGCTAAAGGGTGTCATAATTTGTGATACCCATTCAGTTATCTTCACATATGTATATTTGTAGGTGTATGTTTGTGACTCGCTCAGTCGCTGTTGATGAGTCCCAGCGGAGACCATTTCGAGCGAAATCTGCTCCCGTCATCGGAACTTATAAGAGAAGCTGACAAAAATTAAACGATTTTGGCATGCGGTGCTCGGATGAAGGCAACGAATAAGTAGTCTCAGTCATAAGTATGCCAGGGCTCTGATGCGGCGCCCATCTTAAGGAAGTTTGAATGTGGCCATTTGTATATGGATTCCATAAGTGAACACACACACACACACACACACAAGTTGACCTGTGTGTCGCCACACGCACACCCACGCACACGCACAGTCTCCCAGGGATTGCGATGCGATTTATAAATATCTTTCCTGTTATGCGCAGAGCGATGTGTCACTGCGAATGAGCAGCCTTCTCCTTCAACTGCCCCAGTCTGTCGTCTGTCGTCTGTCCTCTGTTGGCACACTGATTCCCTGGCCGCCCTAATGTCTTTGACCTACTTCCACTGGTTGACTGCTTGACGCCTCAATGTGCGTGTAGCCATGTGGATAAATAGTTGTACGAAATGTATCTGTATCTGTATCTGTTGTATCCGAGTTGTTTATGAAGCGGAATAAAAATATAATTGCGTCGTCGAAAATTTCGAATACATTTTGTAATTAATTCTATTGGCTCTGATTGGACTTAATTAAAACGGTCTGTGTGGCGGCTAACGCAGCACAAGACACATATATATATATATATATATATATATATATATATACTTATTTATATTTATATACATATGCTTAAATTAGCATGCATGCAGTCTCGAGTGTATCTGCTCGCCAACCAGTTACTCAAAAGTTATTTTTATTTATATTCAGCATTTAAGTCGACAGTTTACTAAATGTATAGAAATAATATTTAATTTATTTTCTTGTTGCGTAATTAGAGATCATTTTTATGTAGACTTGAACCCAAACATATCTTTTTATTTATAATATTATTATTTGTACATCTCACTTGCGACAGACCTGACGACTCCGAGTCTTTAATTAAAATAATGCTCTTAATTATACGTGTATAATATAGATGTTGGCTGTGACTTAATTCGTGTGTATATGCATATGAATAGATATGCATATGCACAGTGTGTGTAGATAGGCATATGCACAGTGTGTAGAGATAGGCATATGCACAGTGTGCCTAAATTACCAACTTGTGTATATTTCACTCTCCCAAAATCAAATGGCATGTTCGGTCCAATTCGACGTTGCCACTGCGTCCCAATCTTGGCTATTTTATCACACGTCTTTCTAATGGCACTTGTTTGGTTTTTATACTCTTCCCTAGGGTATTACAGTTTTGTTGTGAAGTTGCTTGGAGCAGACGACAGTGAGGAATGCCTACACTCAGAAAATAAACCGCACTCAATTTAAAAAAACTTGATTTAATAGTTCAGAAAGTATATTTCTTAAAATAATGCTGATGTTTTCTAAATAGGGAATAGTTTTCTATAATTCAGTAAAAAAAAATTTCAATATACAGATTTTTCACATGTCTATAAAGAAGTTTAATATGTGTTTTTTTGTTGTTTTTTATTACTACAAAATATTAGTACTTGAAGATTTCTCACATTTTGTTTTCAAATTCATATTTGGCAAAGCCATTTTTAGCTACCTGAGCTTTGCTATGCGAACTAATCGCTCAGTCTTCAGCCTTTCAAATCAACTTTTTGGCACAGAAAGTGCATATAGCCGGATCCGATTACTATAGCACATAGCCCCAATAAGAAAGACCAACTGAAAGATAAGATCTCTTATAAAAAACTTTTGTTTAGCAACGCAGCCCATTGGATTTCTGGGTTCTTTTTCGTGATTTATTTATAAAATCGAGTTATAAACATATGGACTACACTTGGAGAGTGTATTTGATATTCGGCCTGCATAAGATAACTGCTACATTTTTTTTTTTGATTACCCCGCCCTTTGTTTTGCTCCACTGTGTGTGCGTGTCTGCGGCAAAGTCAAGCACAAAACTCATTTAAATTCAATTCGAATGTTGCGTTTTGTGCTATATTTTTGGTTATTTTCTTCGGGGCTGGTACATATTTTGGGCCTTTGATATGCTTGTTTGTGTGTGTGTGTGTGTGTGTGTGTGTGTGTGTCACAAGGCGGCGGAGGATGGGGGCGGCAAAGTCACTGAACGTTTAAATCGATTTGGGTTCGAATTCGAATTCCACCTTTGCAGTCTTCATGATTGTTTTGTTTTGTTTGGTTTTGTCTTGTTGTTTTTTTCCTGGCTGCTGTTGTTTTTGTGTTGTTGTTGTTGTTGTCTTTGTTGTTGCTGTGTGCTTTGTTAACTTCCATTCTTATCCAAAATGGCTGCATTATTTGTACACACACTTTCTGTATTTTTCTTACATGTTGTTCTGGAATTTGTACTGAGCCGCAGCGACTCAAAACGTGATTCATGCGAGTGTTGTGGCCATTGTTGTTGTTCTTGTTGCTGTTATTGTCTTTTATATTGATGGGGTGTATTTTATTTTATCGTCCTATGTATGTGTGTGTGTGTGTGTGTGTGTGTGTGTCTGCATGGAGCATTCTTAAACAGTAGTCGACATTATGTAAAAGCTGTCGTCTTCAATTGCAGTCCCGGTTATGGTTTCTGTCTGATTGTTGGCAATTTTCATAAACGCACTAAATAAAATTGATATGTTTTTCGCTTATGATGCACCGTAGCTCAATGTTAAATAAACAGCACATTGAATTCAACGATGAACAGCTGCAAATACTAAGCAATAGTAAACTAGTCTACCTGCAATTGTAAATATTTTCATCTTTAAAGTTGCTTCTTGCTTTATTTTTGCAACGTTTCAAAAATACTTTAACTTGAGAGATAATGTATTCCACATAATTTTACGCTTAGCTGCTGGCATTATTATGATTCCGAAGTGCAAATGCATCTGCTGCCTCACTAAACTCGTCAGTCAGCAACCAAGCAATGGAATTAGCACGCACCCTCTGAATATTTTGTATATATATATATTGTCTGCTCGAATGCAAAGTATGCTTGTCGCATACAAATATTTACATTGCCGGAGCAAGAAAAAATTATAATATATTTATTTCGTTCCGGTTCAAATTTGAAATCCGCATCAAAACATTTTAAGCTCCAAAAATTTGGTGGGCTTTCGCTCGGAAATTAAGATGTTTTCAAATGGCAGTCGGAGATTGTTGTCTGCACAGTTTTAACCAGATTGTTGGATTAAGGGATTATTAAATAAGTAAGAATGCTCGACTCAACGGAGCTCGATTGCGAGACAAACTGAAGCCTACATGTTATCCATCATAAATCAAATATGTTTTCGATATGCAAATTCATTAATATAAATGGTGAAATAAATAAATAATATTTAATACAATAAAAGAATAATCTGATTAAAAATAAAAATTTATATTTATGCAGATTGAAATTATTTTTGTTTTTTTCTATTTATAAATATTTTATTTTTGTATGTGTCCACTTGTGGGCAACAAATGATTCCGCTTGCAAAATATGAATGTACTTTATTCTCTTGTATTGGAAATCTCGAAATTTGGACAGATTATAAGTATTATGTCAATGTATATAAATACTTAATTGGAAAGCTATTTTATTCAAATTGATTTTATTCAGAAATTGATTTTATGAAAAAATATTATCTCTATGTGGTATGCTGCGATAACTTCCATTTTAAATTGGGAACCTTTAGCTCGTACAGTGTCTGAGATCATCTTGCTCACACTGTTGAAAATTCCAGATGATTTCTTTTGCCTGTTGAATACTTTTGAACGACTTCATTATGCCGCCTTTACCCATTTATATTTCATATTCATTGAATAAATTGCTTAAGAGTTTACTTTGCTGTCTTCATTCCACAATAATAAAATGCTTAGCCCCTTTTAAATGTAAAGGAAATGGTAAAAAGTCACGCAAGTTTTTAGCTTTTTATTATAAATATAATTTATATTTTCTTTTCTTTTTACTTGAGCGGATAGTTCGGGCTGAGTGCCCAACGTATCTTCTGTCTGTAACTGATAGTTGCCAGATTTAATAGCTAATGGATTTTGTTGCCAACAGACTAATTTTCAAAAGTTAAACAGAATAAAATAGTTTTCAAAATTATATTCAATTGGTCAGAATTATTTTTATTGAAGTATAAGAAGTAAAAACGAATATTAATTCATCTTTCCGCAGTGGAAGAGAATGACCAAAATTTAAGTTTGGGTTTATTTATTTAAACGAGATTTTCTCGGACTTTTAACTTGGCTATTATTAAGGAAATACTAAGTAAAGTTTGAAGAGAGTACATGGATTAGATGAATATCCAAAGTAAGCTGTCCCTTTAGCCATTTTTAGTGCTTTGGCCCCACCTCTGCTCGGCCGGGACACATACGTTCAAACAATGTTAATAATGTTTAAAAGTAATGTGCTTCATTTCACCTTGCGAGCAGACCGAGAAAGATAAAAACTACAATGACAATGCGAACGAGAAATGTGAAAGAGTCAACAAAAAAAATATATTTATATGTATGTGGCAATAAGGTTGCAAGCAGCAAGCAGCAAGCAGACACTCGAAATGAGACAGACTCAGATAGAAAAACAACAAAAAGACAAAAACATAAAGAAAAGAGAAGAAAAGCCAGACAAATTTTATA
This sequence comes from Drosophila nr. medialis 2 BK-2023a, assembly GCA_035044325.1. NCBI lineage: Eukaryota > Metazoa > Arthropoda > Insecta > Diptera > Drosophilidae > Drosophila > Drosophila nr. medialis 2 BK-2023a. The sequence continues at coordinate 6,241,496 of JAWNMH010000397.1, read as the reverse complement.
TAAATAATTCACTGTTGTAACGTGCAAAGCTTTTCGAGACCATTTCAGTTAATTAATGAAACACAACCCAAACCAAACCAAGCCAAACCAAACCAAAGACAAAACCCAAAGACGCAATTGGTGCTAAACTGCCCCGCACGAAGCCAGCAGCAGCCAGGAGACAGAAGTTAGAAGGAGGTGAAGGCGACTAAAGGACACCAAATGAGACTCTGTCAGAGTTGTGCGAAAATTAATAACAGACGCACACAGCTCCGACTCAGACTCAACTCCGCAGGCAACGCTCCAAATTTGAACAAATGGCGCAGCAAGGCGCTTGCTAAAGGCGTGGCAGGGGGCGGGGGGTGACTCAGTGGCAAAGAGTTCTGGCTCTAACCAAGGTGGATGGATGCAGGGCAAAGTGCAAATAACGGCGACACCAACGTGCGCGCCTCTCTACGAACTGGAGTTGTACGTCAGGTCGGGGTGGTGGTTGCAACATCTTTCCACCACCAATAAACGTGCCACACACACAAGCATGCTGAGTGTACGCTGTACGTGTGCATGGAAATGGCCATGATTCCCAAATGAATTTGGGTGGTGGTTGCTGCCTGGCTGGGCAGATGCTGCCCAAAAAACACAAACCAGCCAAATGATATTCAAATTTTCTGCACAAAACTGACGAAGCGCATCGGGCGGAGTGTGAGCATGGCATTAGCCAAGTTTTAGGCTAACCTGAAAGGCGCCCAACTCCACGCCACACTGTGCTGTGTTCATTACACAAAATTTGCATTTAAGGCCAGGCATTAGAACAGTGAAAGAGAGAGAATGGGGAGGAGTGAGAGAGAGAGGAGGAGTGGTCCTGGTACATGTTGGGAAAAAGTGCACTTAACCATAACTCAAGCTCGTGACACCGACACAAAAGTCGTTTTGCATAGTTGTGCCACCAACGCAAAGCTAACTAGGACCTGAGCAGCTGAGTTGCATACACAAAAAAAATTGGCCGCAAGTTATAATCGCTGTGGCAACAGCGACGCGTCATGAGTGCCACATTATCTCAACATCAGCATCAGCATCGATAATCGGGAATGGGAACGTATTGAGCTGGGGATTTAAGTGCTTGTTGCCCCCGTCTCCGTCCTCAGCCGGAGAACACATTTCGATGAGCTGCTTATTTATGAGCCGAAGGAAGAATGAGGCGGCAGACTGGGCTAATAAACTCATCGCTTGTCAACTTTTTATTGATTGTCAGCGTTTCGCTGGGCTTCGGCAAATAATTTGGCCATTCATTGAGCCCAAATGCATCGTTTAACGAAATGAATTTCCATCTAAACGTAGCTAATTTAAATAAGTTTTAACTGTCATTGATTTCATTAAATTATTACTCCTGCATAAGTTCAGAAAACCAGTTTCATTTCCATGTGCTAAGCAGATAAAAGCAGAAACGGCTGGCTCACCTGAGTCACCCTGTGCCGGCACCCATCCTCCAATTTGACATTAAGAGAGCGAAAGCGCTCTCTTTGGCAGCGTGCGCTGCTCGACTCTCTTGATTTGGGGTTGGCTTCTGCTGAAGCAATGGTGGCACATACATCATTAAATATTTATTGCTGCACATTACATACATTATTCCGAAGCTTACAAATCGTTTTTAATGAGAAATATTTTTGCTGAAATATTTGAATTATTTTTATTTATTAATGAAAATAATAATAACAATAAAAAAAATAGGAATTGTTGGATAATCTAGTTCAAACGACTTTGAAACTAATCTGTAATAAGTGTCATCGAAATATTAATAGCCAAAATTGACTTTTGTTAAGCTGTTTTATTTTATTTTCATATCAACTTGATATTTGGAATATTGTTATTTAATTCTCCCACAAGTTGTATATTTCCAGTTTAATTGTGTATGAACACTGGTCTTAGGATTACAGGTGAGTTAAAAATTATTCGTAATTTGGCCTAGATCTGCCTTACGAATAATTAATGTTAGTTCGGTTCAATATATACCCTTATGACTGATAGTTTATCACTAGATCCAACTCGATATTGGAACCAATCCTCTATAAGGTGTTACGAAATATCAAAGTTGGAAAAATGTATGGAAATTAATCTAATGTTAAATCTACATAAAATTTACATATTTGAAAAATCCGATATTTTGATTTAATGCGTCAACATCGAACTGCTGATTGGAAATATAAATTTGAATATTTATATAATTCGCTTATAAAATAAGTTTCTTATTTATCTGAATAATTTTATTGTACATTTGTTGGTCATCTATGAAAATGATATTTCTTGTGCCTGTATTTTAATATTTCAAATCACATTGGCTATATAAATATAGAATTAATCTAAACTTGTATAAAAATTTAACTTTTTAGCCATTTTCTTCCTATTCGTCTACAAACATAGGAATCAAGTTCGTGGCCAAGATGCGAATGGCTTTTATGGTCCGAAGTCATTTTTCGTTTCAATTATTCTCAATGGCTACCAATGCAGGAAAATACGAGTGCTACAAATTTAGAATTCACAAGCTTACCAAATCCAGACGCATGCTCAACCCCCCTACTCCCACCCAAATATTCCACCCCCTCTTCCTGGCCCTTGCAGCACCTTAGCTTCCCATCCTAACGTGAAATTGGCCGAGGAATTTGATACTTTTCATCCCCTTTGCCTGCTCTGGCTATTTCAAACATGTTGTGTATACCCTGTAGATAATCCTTACAACTTTTTTAAGTAAGTAAAATTATATATTAAAAATATAAATAATTTGTAGAGGTTTGCATAACAACTGCATAATTTTATTTTAGTTTTATTTTTATTTTGAAACTACAACTAAATCAGTTAAGAGCTGAGAAGAGGGTGTCTGCTTGTCGGTCAATCTCGCCAATAGATTTCCTATTTTTTTTATTTTTGTTTTTTTTTTCTTGTAAACTGCACAAAACGTCTGAAAACTAAAATCCTTGTAATCAAAGTTGCTTAAGTTGGTCTCGGCTCGCTCTGTGCAGAAGGTGTGGATATTTTTCTGTGTGGCGTGTGGGAAACGTGGCTGCAGCCCAGGCTGAGTGCGTTGGCCCCGCTGGACGCAGAGGAGCAGAGCTTAAGTGCAGCCCACATCCCCAGAGAAACTCAGTTCAATTGAACTTAATTCGAGTGAATGCCGGGACTGCAGCTGAACGGAGCTCCGCTCGTCCAGAGACGCTGGAACGTGTCCAATTTGCGCTCATGAATGTTTTACCATGCAGTTATTGGATTTAGTTTCGGCACTTGCTACTAAGCATTTTTGTCGTATTTTTTGAATATTTCTCTCCTTTTTTTCGACTGCCATCGAAGCGTGCACAAAATTGGCAAATAAGCCAAGACTTTTTATACATATACACATATATATATATATATATATACAGATTGAGATTGAGAAAGTAAGCTGAACACATGCGATGAGAATTCCCTTCAGAGTGCTCGACAAAGGCAGGCAGTATTTGAAATTTATTATATAAAAGACTTTCCTAAAAATGACAAATTTATTGAGATATTCAAGTGCTAGTTGCCAGGGGAACATAAATTAAAATAAATGTAAACAAGAGTTACGTCAATTAATGTGCTTAACTGCATAAAGTAGCTCATGAGAATATTTGGGCCAGTTGACGACTCCGGAGAGCCGTCAGCCAGCACACGTTGACAGCCGTTTGCTCGCGCCATAAACAGCAACATAAAATTCACGCAGACGACCTTGAGAAGCAGTAAAATTTTTTAATGGCTCTCACTTTTTACTGCCATCTCTCGCAGACCGAACAGTTCCGAGCTGGAAGGCGGCATCGTAAAGAGCCAGTAGAGCAGACCGAACCAACTGTTCCAGAACCGGCCGGGCCAGCACCAGCCTCGAACTGGGCTCACTTCTCTCTGATCGGCCGCTAGCCGCAAATAGTCAATGGGCCCACTGTGCGGCCATAATGCGGCGATTTAAACTGGTGTCACTTTGCCATAGACACACACGCACATATGTATCTGACCAGGTATCCCGTTCCGTTGCTGTTCAGCTCAGCTAAAAACTAAATACTCTTCCTGTCTCTTGGCTGTCCTTGTACGGTTTTCACTTTTACTCGATGGCTTTTCCTTGGCTCAGCATTCGTCTAAGCCCTTCTAGTTTTTTATGGCTTCGCTGGTGTTGGGCTCATTTTATTATTTTATGATGGCCGATTCCCAGTTAAACAGACGCTGCACATTGACATTGAGCACATCTCTCTAACAATAAGTTCAAGAACATCAACCCTTCCGCTGGCTTGGCTTGCTTCTCAACTTCTTAACGCAACCCTTTGCGATACATCAAGGAAAACTAACGATAATTACATACAGGTTGTGCCTAATTTGCTTTCAAGGTCCGTTGTTTTTAGCAACGACTTGGAAACTCATAAATATTCTCCGACCTCCGCGCATGGTATTATGCCATATTTTCTAGCAGCATTTTGCCATTAGCGTTGGAAAGTGTAAATAATGACGGCCAAGGTAATTAGCTTAATGCAAGCCAGCAAAAAGAAATGATCTTACAGAAATACAAACTTCGAAATATTAAAGCTACATTGAGAGATAAGAACTTTACATTAATCTATGAATTTATACTGTACACAGTGGAACTGGCTGGAGTGTGTCTCTTAAATAACATAGATTTGTATCTGCATTCGAAGCGGAGGAGATATCAATGTGATGAATTTAAATATATGACACAACTTTAAAAAAAATAAACAATTTTTATTTTAAAATATATATATAAAATATAATAATTAGAGAATGAGAAAACTAAATAAAAGAAAGGCTACGCTAAACAGTAGTAGCATTTTCTATGTTTAGAAAGTAGAAATTGTTCTTACACTGGCGATTAAGATTTTTATCGAAGTTTTATCCCTTTAATCTTCATTTTAACTAGTCGCCATAACACATATGTATATGCATATATCAAATTGCTCAATTGTCTAGCTTAAGCCTATGTGTACACTTATAGTATGCTTGCTAATTGCACAAATAATTTAATTTTAGTAAAGCAATAAAAGTTTCATAAGTCGAAATCAAAAGTGTTGTCAATTTTAAATTAAATATTAAACTCGGATCAAGAAACTGCAGCACTAAAATAGATCGAGAAAATGCAAATGAGAAGTCGGAATTTGGATCAAAAACATTCAACAAGATGAAATAGACATAGAAATGCATTTAAAACTTTAACCAAAAGCCATTAAAACTATAATTAATACATCGACATGCCTAAAAAAATGAAGACGATATGCAAATATAGAAATCAGCGGCAACCGAAAAAATAGAATATCGATAATCCGATAGAAAAAAAACAATATTTTTTTATATATACATATATTCATATTGTATAATTTATATATATTATATAAAAAAAGAATATTATTTCCCCAGACAAGCTTATTAGATACGCTCTGATATGCTGAAGATGATCCATTCCATAGCTACAAAAACAAGGCTGCCTGAGAGTAATGTGGCAAACTAGACTGCACTTTGCTTGCAACATAGTTCAGAATAAATGCCTCAGAGGAGAGATGGCAACTTGCAGATTAATAATATAATTGATAGTAGTTAAAAGTAATAGTTTATTAAGAGGCAGGTCTTAATGCGAACTTTTAATATATTAATTTATATTTATTTTTGGCAAATCGAAGTGCATTCACACCTGTTTATGCCAGAGATGAGGCAACTGCAATCACAATGCGGCGCATGGCAACATCTAATTTTGCATTCTGCACCACTCTGTGGATCTATTATTATGATGGCTTTTGTCTGCTGATAAGGACGCTTTTTGGGGCCAACAAACACCGAAACTTTTAATGAGAAATGTCGCCAGTGCATGCGCTTCCAATTTAGTCGTCGCTGGCTTTTGTTCTATCCCAGGGGCGCTTGGCAAGTCGACAATTTTCGTTACGAGCGAGCATCTTGCCAAAATGAGAAAACTTCTGTCGATGTCGATGTCGACATTTTCGGAGCTGGAGCTGAAGCTGAAGCTGGAGCTGGAGTAGGAGGCGAAATGCTGCTCATAAAGCTTACCAGGCAGGAGCCATAAGTTGCCGAGAGTAAATCTGTTTCAAGTGGCAGTCACTCGCCGAATTGGCTGCTGACTGTTGCCTGTTGGCTGTTGCCAGGAAGCCTTTGAACGTGGCCCAGCAAACAGCGTAGGTGTCCGTATTGGTGTCCACCTAATGGGTTGGCGTGAAGCCGTCCTCATGCCTTTTGTCTGGACCGAGCCAAAACGTTTTCTTTCCCATTATTGGCACAGCGGCTGCAACGAGCCGTCTGAGGTGATAGAGAACAGAGCAGCCACGTTCTCTGCCCCGCACTTCCCTCACTTACCACACTTGCCGCACTTGCCTCACTTGCGACTTTTGGTTTATTTGTACATAAGGCAACGACTCGGAAGAACAGCTCCGTTTCATTTTATTGAGGCTTTATCCAAGCCCACGATTCTGTAGCTCACTTTTCGTCGTTTGGCATTTGTAGGACTTGCAAAAGTGTTGATGCCTGTGTTCTTTAAAGAAATACACTGGCAGAAATTGAAAGTAACACAGACTGAGTATTTTTACTGCAACGCAAATATTTATTTAGTTTACTTGTGCGTTTCGATTTATCGATCAAATAAGCAAACTCGATCTCGATATATTCCGAATTGGAAGTCTCTAGCTCTTAAAGTCTCTGAGATCCATGTGATCAGACAGACTTGGCTATATCGATTAGGTTGTTGTTCTTGATCAAATATATATATATTATTTATGTGGTCTAAAATGGTTCCTCCTGCCTTTTACATACATTTGCACAAAACCATTATTCCCTTTTTTGAAACTTTTGCATTGAGTTCAGGTTACAAAAATGCAATTCTTTGCATAAAGAGAGACACATAGATACCCTCGACTAGTGATACTAATCCAGAACATATATACCTTATGGAGTCGCAAACGATTAATTTAATTAATTTTTAACAAATTATTACTCTGCAAGTATGTAATAAAATAAAATTAAATTCAAAACTTTCAAAATCAACAGCTGAACGAATGCTGTGAATATTTCCCAGTAGACGAATCTCGGCGGAATCCAATATATATATTGGAGTATACATACACAAAAAAATCCCTATCCAGGAGCCTGCATAAAACATATTTAAATTATTTATTTTGTATATTAATTAATAAAAATTATTTGAGAAAATAACCAAATAAAAAAAATTTCAGTGTAAGAAATATGATTTCCAGTTCAGTTTTATACATAGGCCAACTCGCATACGACGATCAGACTGGTTCAAGTTTCAGTTATCGAATCAACATGTTTTTTCAGTGTATGTCGCAGCTAAGGCCAACTAGACTGAGAATTTAAATTTGCGTCTCGCTGATGTGCCTGGTCGTAGATGCCGCACCAATCGTTGCATGCGGCTTCCGCATGGAGCACACGGTGTTCGACACATGGCACACAAGGTGGACTCGGAGGACCACGCCTAGATGTACACAGAAATGGAAGCAAACAAACAATCATCGGGCCAACCTAAAAGACACAAATGAAAATGATTATATTTTGCTCAAGCGTTGTCTGTTTGCCTTCATATTTTGATGATTGCCCCTGCGACTAGGCCAAAAATATAAATTGGCCATCGGTATGGGTATGGGTCTGGTAATGGCATGGAAACGAAATAAACAGGGCATGTCAATGTGCGCCAGACTGCGAGAGGCAAGCATGTCTTAAAGCTACTTGGCAACTAGTTCTCGTAGCTGTCATTTCTATTTAATTTTGGCGACAAAAGTGTTGGCTAATATTTTTTGGAAAACATTTTATGGCCACAACAGATTTTTCTCGTTGTCAGTCTGCTTGCTGTCGTGTGTCTAATGAAATTCGCCACCTTCTCGCAGCCATTTGCGTGCCGCAAGCTTCGCACATATTGCGCCAAATTTGGCTGAGCAAACTTTCGCAAAAATCGGTCTTCACGACACTCGCTTAATTGCTACCGTTTGTACTGTGTGTGGCAGCTGGCAACGGACATGGGCAAAACTTTGATTTATTTGGCCGTAAATCTCAGGAGCAGTCTATCCATGAGCGGGGATATGCCGGCCATTTATTTCCGTCAATTCCAATGGGGGAGGGGGGGATCAACTAGGACCCGCCACATGGCGTTCATAAATAAGCGGGCATTCCGCTGCGGTCGGCATCAGTATAAATCTAACAGTTAATGGACTTACCTGCATGCCACAAACCTGGGCAGCCGGCACAGTCGGATATCGCTTTCGTCTTTCCAATAAATTTGCTTGCATTATGCACACAAAATAAGTTAAGAACTTTATTCCAGAATTAAGCGTAAGTGAATTAACGTGACTAAAATATTAATCTTGGGCCGAAGGGCCAACAACATTGGTTCGCACAGGTTGTACACGATTCCAACTAGTTTTAGAACTTGCCACAAAATCCACCCGTTTCCTTCGATATGCTCTTTGCCGCCGTTGCCTCTTCATCGTTGAGTAATGCGAAATACACACGCATATAAAAAGCGAGTTTTATGCAATGCTTAAATTAACTAAATATCTGCATTCCAGTTATGCAAATTGAGTTGTGTTTATCTTAAATGGTATCTTAAGACTAGCAACAGCCACTTATGCATAGACGGGAATTTAAATTCAACAAATAAATAATAGAAAAACTTTTAAATGAGAAATAAAAAAATTGTGCAAAAATAAAGTGTATTTGTGCGCATTTTCAGGTATTATAGTAAATTTACATATTTTCCTCAAGATGAATAAATTTAAAATAAAAATAAAGACAAATTCATTGCATGTTTTCTTACTGATTTTAATAGTTTTCTGAAATGTTTCGCACACAACAAATGCTTAAATAAATCAATAAATCGCCCAGTTAAAACAATTCATTCATGAAATGAATTAAATATGCTCTCAATTAGGCAATGCAATCAGCTCGTCTTCAAAACAAATGAGCCGGAATATAAAAATAGACCCATAGACCCATAGACAGATAGACCCCACAAGTTGTAATTAGCATTCGCCCATTGATTGGCGATTAGACCGGGAATTAGCATAAAATTAAAGTCGATGATAAGTGCCGGCGGCAATCGACAGACATTGATTGGAATCAGTGAAGTACGCGAATTGAATGCAATATGCCAGACTATCTATATATTATTAGACATATATATACATATTTTTGATTTGCTGCAATTTTTGTCGCAACTTGAATACCTTTGACATAAGCAACCATGGAGTTAATAGTTGGTCGGTTCAGCTGGAACCGATGATGCACTGGTGCCTGTCCGTGCCCGGTGCTCGGGCCATCCCGAAGAGCTTCCATGGCAACGGAGCCGCAAATAATGGAAGTCACGCGCCTTGGTCAATGGCCGCGGGCATGGGACGAGGACACCACCGGGCGGCGTGGAGAGCGGGGCTGTTTGTGTCGGAGAGAGCTGGTTTTGTGTGCGCTTGTATTTGTAGCCTGCATTGGTGTGTGTGCGCGCCGAGTTGTGCGTGTATTGGTGACGGCACTCTGCCGCTGCCGACGTCGCGAAGTCGGCGCAGACTGGCTGGCCGGTTGAGTATTTGCCACGCCTGCAGCTGAGGCGAGTCGCGGCGCATGTGCGAGAAAGGAAGGCAACGCGTTGCGCTGCCCTCAGATACATTCGACAGTCAGATAAATTCAACATGGCCGACAGCCAGATAAACCTGATTAGCCGCCCTCCCCCTCAGCTAAGGCACAGCAGTGACACAGCGACATCTAGCGGCGATAATTGCAGCAGTTACCGCACTCTATCTTTATCTACTATTCATGGCACTCGGGAGGCGGTTGCCAGGTAGAGCAGCAACCACTCGGGTGTAAGGATGCCAGCGCACACAGCTAGCGGCTGAGTTTCACATTTTAGCCGCTAGGCTTCTGCTTCTGCTGCTGAGAGATTGCCAAGATAAATATAAATCTAAGTGGAATGGGAACTGGTTAGAGATACCCACGTCAATCTTGTCCCATTCCGGCAACTATGCGAAGTGCCCTGTTCCCAAGTACTCCTCGTATGCGTAGATATTCAAACACCATTCAAGCAGACATAAATGTCAGATATTAAATTGTCGTGAGATCACCTGGGAACAACGGCATCTTGTAGAACAGAGCCACGCTGTTCAAAATAAAATACAGTACAAAATGTACCCATCTGAGTATGTAAATAATAATTTTGCAGTTAATAGCTAGTAGGCCAAGGTATATAATAAAATATGAATTAATGAAGAGATTCCATAAATAAAACTGTTCTAGATCGTTAATGTGCAGTATTTGTATTTAAAGTTGTGGTCTTTATTGCAGCGTGATTAATGATATTAAAGTGCTCCATAAGCGTATTATAATTGAGACCCTTATCCAAATCTTATGCCTTTAAAGTCTCAGATCTCGACACTTTCATACGAACAGAAAAACGGAAAAAGGGAAACACAGAAGAGCCACTAAATTATCGATTAAACTTATGCTTAGATATATATTATTAATTATACATTTTGCAGCATAATTATTCATATTATGGAAATATATATAGCAAAATTATAATACTTAAAGGTATATTAATAAAAAGAATAACTATACTATAAAATGTGTAATGAATTAGGCTGACTGAGAAGAATAAGTATATACATATTTTATTATATACTAACTGTATTATGTACTAACTTTGTTACGTATTCACAGTATAGTAGATATGGCCATGTCTGCCTGTCTCTAAATTAGTTTCGTAGCTTAAAAGCCATTCAGAATACACTTTGCATAAGTCCGTTTCTTTGCCGCGAAAACATAAACATAAACAAATCTTGACCACATATTTTATTTTTATTGTAGCTGAATCTTCTAATCAATTTCATTAGCCCAGTTATAAGCTGTCAGCTTTTTATACCCTTGTCGAGTGTACATAAATGTTGATCTCAAGTTTGCAGGCTATTCAAGGATATTTACATATTCAACGGATTAAAGAATAAGTTATCCACACACTTACATGATACCCTTTCTGACACAATGTAACTCCACAAATGTAGAGCATTTAAATGTTTAATAATAATAATTTTTATCGTGCGGGAAATCTGCATGTTTGGCGGGTTACCAGTAATTAAATAAACATAATATCAAACTGTTTGAGTGCAAGAAATGGACAGGTGATCAAATTACCAGATATCTGTGCTAAGTGGAAAAAACACGTTTGGCATGTAAAACACGAAACTGAAAATATAGTTTACTACATTTAAATATAAAAAATAAACATTAACACATTCGTATAAACTGGCGCATATAAACAACAACATTTGAAGCCAAGTCTGATTTACATAAAATGAAAACGCTTACGGCTAACAAGCAGTCGCCAGAACTGTCATGAATAAGTACGCTCAATGAAGGAGGATTATTTTTTTGTGGACAATCAGAGATGGACTTTGGAGCCATGTCCTTGAAGGGAGTTACTGCGCAGCTTCTAGGTGACATAAGCAATTTGTAATCAGTGGTGTTAACAATGCGGCCCATAAATTTCTATTGACCTCTATACCCTCTTGAGATTTCCAGCCCCAACTCTGGCACCCTGGAGCGAGTGAATTATGCAAGTGGTGCGATAAAAGCAAAGCCCTGCGAACTAAATTTATTGGATGTCATGCACTCATTAGCGTCCAAATGCGAAGACTGCCAGATCGATGTCGAAGACGGAGCTTTGCTCTGACAACGAACTCATTAATTGCACCAGACTCAGACCCTGGCACAGCCTCAGCCTCCACCTCAGCCTCCACCTCAGCCTCTGCCTCAGCCAGTTAGTCCACAATTGACAGCTCGCTCAATGGGCGGGCCGCCATGGCGCTGAATAAATAACAAAGTGACAACCACAAAAAACAACCGCGCCGGTGATGGGACAGTGCCGATGGCGATGGCGAGGCCAGAGCCAAATAGAAATGGAAATGGAAAGCAGCAAGACGGGAAAATGTACAATAATTGAGCTCACAAATCACAGGACGGAGCAGAGCTAAAGCAGCCGGCGCACCAATGAACACGAACCAAGTAATTTGAGATTCTTTAAATTTGTGCACATATTTTTTCTGTAACAGCAGCAAGCGAGTCTCCAACTTTCAAGTATATACAGTGTATATATATATATATACTTATATATAAATATATATATACATGTAGCCACTTAATCTCCTCGCCGACTTGGCCCCACTTTGCGCCCACCCACTTCCCGAATGGAGCCAACACGCAAACAGGCGCCTCCAGTTGGTTTACTCAAACTGATGCCTGCTGGTGGCTGGTGGCTGGTGGCTGGTGCCTGGCCATTGAGTTGGGCAGACAGATGGATGTCGATGGGGACGTGTGTGGCGTAGCATATTGATGAACCGCAGCAAATTGGCTCCATGGTGGCAACAGATCATCGTGGAACAAAAACCAAAATTGTAGCCAATGTAAAATATAATTCTATGGCAATATATTAACCAAAGAAGTACTCCCCGAAAACTACTATTCTATGGTATTACTAATATTACTTAAAAAATATATTTAATATATATTTATTTGTTTTGGAATGTGATTAATCTAGTATGCCTAAACAGACAAATACTTTTATATATAAGACATAATTTGCTTTTTTACGTTAATATTTATTTTATGATCAACAATATTTTTATTTTTATATATATATTTATTGGTGTATTTCATTCAAAGTCTTCTCATATATCGAATTTATCACCATATTTCAAATAACAGTGATTACAAGCTGATTACAACATTCATTTGCTGGTTTTAAGTCGAATCCGGAATACTCTGAATCTGGCTGATAGTCCAAAAAAAAAGACTCACTATTTGCTCAATCTTCTTCCACTGTTCAATCTTCTACATGTCTGGCATAACTTTTTCTATCCGTTATACTCGAGAACGAATTGTAAAAAAAACAACATGTACAAAATTGAGAGAAATAAAATAAGCGAATCAACTATGAGTGTGCCAGACGAGAGTGGGCCACTGCGAGCTACCCTGTAAAAGACACAGTAGTTCCCCACATACATATATACAATGTATTTAGTTTATGTTGCAAATATCTGCTTCAGCCTGACACATACACAGCCCAGCATCAAGCCTCCCTTCTGATTAATTTTTAATGGGTACTGGGTATGTAGCAGCAACAGCAGCATCCACTAAGAATCATGTTGACTACTCCAGCTACATCTGTAGTTGGTGGTTTGCAGTTGCAGCTTGGCAATCTGCCAGCAGTTGGCATAAATCTCCCATGATAAAACCCACGATTGCTCCCCATAGTTCATGCCGGTCTCTAAGCCACGCAATTTCAGACTAGGCTAAGACGGGACTCTGTGGGCTGGGCTCAGAATGATAGTGAGCACTTCTCGTTCCAAAAATCGTAATATAAATTTTTTAAAAATATTGCGCTGCCCTCTGGAGCCAGGAGAAGTTTTGGCCATAATCAACGCCAAGTTGGCTGCCATCGCAATTGGCCATTCCTATGCCAAATGGATGGACGGATGCATCTCATTTCGCGCTCGGTTCACACTCAAAGGCGAGTTCAATGCACGGCTTCTGCTCGCAACTCACAATGCAAATCCGCTTCAGTTCTAATATCCACCACTATCTGAGTGCCCCATTAAGTGTTGCAAACTTAATTGGACTCTTAACAAACGTCATCATTCATATTTAATGCCCAGCTCTGAAGTTTTCCCTTCGCCTCACTGTGCTTATCTGCAGCATTTCGTTTTGCCAAAGTGCAGAGCATAATCCATGAATTGTGCAGGTTTCGTTTCATTTTATTTGCTTTGCTTCTGTTGGCCAGCAAATATGAAAATGAAATAAAAAAAAAATGGATTCAATTTAAGTTTTTGCCCACCTAAAAATAAAATACAAAAATAGTTTTTGTATGTTAAATGGGTGCATTTGAAACGTAAATAAATGTTCCGACCCTGTTGTTGGCGTGTTTCCCTTGTTAACACACACACGCACACCCAGACACACACGCACATACACACACGCATATAAATACAAACAAACAAAAATTTCGTTTTACTTTTATGCGTCCGCAATATTGTTGGCCTAGAATATAAATTAAATATCAGAGCATCGGCCAAAGAATTTGTACAATAACAAGAAGCATCAACATGACTTTTGAGCCTTGTCTGTCTCTCTGTCTGTCTGTCTCTCTGTCTGTCTGTCTCTCAGTCTGTCTGTCTGTCCAAATAATTTTGCTCTGCACTGATACGATGCGATAATTTGAGTTTGGACTGGCCCGGCCTGGGCTGGCTTGGCCTGGACCTGGGCCTTGTGCAGCCCGGGCAGGGCGGGGGTAATGGCCTCTTGGTAGCCTTTTTCAATGGCCGACGCATTCCGCGCAAGTGCTGTGCTCTCCCTCTCGCCAACAGCGCGAGTGCGCGTGCGAGCGAGTGGGCTGCACAGTCTGCGCGCGGCCAGCAACACATACACATGCAGCTGGAGGAGATGCCTTAACAGACTACAGTGGTTTTTGCGTATCTCACTGTTAAGGCCTAAGCCTAAGCTGAAGTCTTGCTACTAAAAAATAAACTAAAAAGTTTAGAAAAACGCGCTGAAATCTAGAAAGTGTGTCTTGTTTTTGCAAATTCTTTCCAAATGTAAGAAACAAAAGATTTAAAATTTAGTAAGGCTTACCCAAAATCGACCATCCCGAAAATAGGTTTTTTTTTAGTTTCTAGAAACATATTTTGTTATCAGGAAATGCATAGAAATGCAAACACTATTTTTTGGAATAAATCATTTCTAAAATGGGGAAAAAAGGAATTAAATTTTAAGGTAATTTAATCTAATTTAAATTTGAGTTTAGCTGTCGCCTTAGAGGCCGAGTTATGCCCAAAAGTGTGTCAAAATTCTAAAATTAAGAGCGACTTTTTTTTCTGAGTGTGCAGTCTGGCCTTCAAAAAGATGGTAAGAAATAAATCAATTTTTGGCTGGAATTTAAGCAGTCAGCCAGCAAATGTTTGTTTGCTGCTGCCAGTTATATAATATTTCATGTTTACGACAGCTCAGCTTGAAATCCACAGCTCGGACTCGGACTCTCGGGGTGCAAATAAACAGGTAAGAGGGTAATTGGCAACACCTTCTGTGCCTTAATGAACTAAAGCTTATTGGGCCTCCCTCCGCGCAAGTAGGCAAATAAGCAGAAAAGCAACCCTTCGCCCCCGTTGCGTCTGCTTGTGTCTCATTGATGAAATTCGCCGGGCCTCTAATTGCGCATCTCTAATGTAATTAGGCCGTTCCGATTGTCCTCCCGAGGGGGTGCACTTGGCTCATGCAAATTGTGCTGCGAAATTAGTAAAATTAATTCAGCTTCAGCTTTGCAATTGGCTGCTCGAGTTGCTGATTAAAATTTCAAATGAACTCGACGAGTAAAACGAAAAACCCGAAAATATAAATATCTTGGCAATGCCGACGATCACATACTCTTGCAGGGCGCATAATAAATAACCATAATTAATTATGTTAATATATATAGAAATTAATAAAAATTAAGTAGTTGTAATATTGCTTAAAATGTATAATGATTAAGTCAAAGACTAAGTTGAGTAAAGTAAAGTCTGATAGAAAAGAGGAAATTGCTTAGGCATAAGAAAACTTTTTAATGTAAAATATTCCAATTTCAGTTTCGTTTTCAACTTGTTCAACTTGTAAAGCTAGAAACTCTATATATGTATATATATATATATATATATATATATATATATACAACTTTGTTGTTGTTCAACTTGTAAAGCTAGAAACTCTATGTATGTATATATATATATATATATATATATATATATATATATCTATACGTATATGTTAGCTTGTGCACACCCCAGGTTCAAGTTCTGTGCTGTCTGTGATACATTTATATGTATGCTTGTATGAAATGATGTACATATTTACATAATTACCTCAGTTGATCATTGTTTAAGAAAACTTTCGCAGAATTGCGGGCGTTGTGGTCGCTGCGAGTCGCATAAACAAAAACTATTCGGCAATTGTAAACAAAAATCGACTTGAATGAATTTGGATGCCTTTGACCTCAATTTGCAAACAATTTGTAAGCCTTGAGCAGAATGAAATTAAATGTTTATGTTTTAAACTAGACTAGACAAACTCAAATGAAAAAAAACGAAATTTGATTGAAATTATGATAAGGCTATATTCAAGCGATTGCAGCCTGAATATGTTTATAATATTTTAGAGGGTTGGAAATAATAAATAATAAACTAACAAATCGAGAAACAAAGGGAGAACGAGCAAGTTTCCTCAGTTTTATACAAATTAAAATTGGTATATCAATAAATTAATTCAAATAATTAATTAACTAATTTATGTAAACTAATACAAGCCAATTGACCAGTTGACTCTCTAAATAAATACAAATTTCAAAAATGTTGATCTGCAACAAGAAGAAGCAGAATAATCGAATGTGCCGCATTCCTTTGTTTCCCAATAAATGTTTCGATTTAGCGATTCAGGTAAACAATAATAAAAGCGAATAAATTGCATGTTTTGCTTTAGCTAAGGAAAATGTGGCTGACGATTTAATTGGAGTGTAAAATGACTTTGAACTGTAATCAAATTGAGTTTCAAATTAAACCGATTTAAGCCCGCACTTCAGTTTGGTTAAATTAATAGATATTTGCAGCAAGCAGGCAGCTGAGAATAACAATATGCACAAAGAAGTTAGCAGCCTGAAAAACCTGAGGCATATTTAATGTTAGTTTTATCTGCGACGAAAACGGGGAAAATGTTTAATTAAAAGCAAAAACACTGGCAAATTGCGACCTCAAATAAAGCAACCAATTGAAACGAGTGTGGAAAACGCTTGGTGGAAACACAAGAAACAAGAAGACACGCACAGCTCAGGCAAGCAAATAAACGAGGTATTTATGTAGCTTCTAAAGACGTCAATCCATCCACATTGAGACACACTTGCAGCGTGGTGGGGCGGAGGCAGCATACATAATAGACTGACGGGATAATATACTTCCGTGCACTGGCGTGCTTATTAAATTTCTGGGGTTGTCTCCGGGCATTGATTCAGCAAACGAAACACAAACCGGGGCCGGAGTCGGAGCTAGATCCGGAGAAGAGTGACAATGGCATTGGCAATGCCAATAGCAATGAGCGGGGCAGAGCAAAACGTTTATATTACGTAACCACATGTAACCACATCTAATTACACATATTCTTCATTAGTTGCCCTGCTCGAAATCGTGACAGGCTTTGGCTGCAAGTTCAATTTAAATGTCGACTCACAATGGAAAAAAATGAGGGAAAATTAAGTTCATTTTTGTCAAGCTGAATTCGACTTGAAGTCTTCAAGTAAAGTAAAAACGAACTTAAATGATACATTGATCTGATCAATTAGTCAATGTTCTTAATCGGATGTGATTTTGAAGTGTGCAGAAGAATTGCCTGATAACCAAGCTGATACTCCAAATAAATTATATTCTATATATATATTTCAGAACGTTAAAAATACTTTAAGAAAACTTTTATTTTAGTTCAGCAAAAATATATATTAGAATCACAGAATATTTTTAATTTAAGCAAGAATAAAATTTAGATAAAAATTCGCATTTTGTCTGCTTGACACTGAACAGATTCCATTGTGCTACGCATAGTGCCACAACTGCTACCTTGGGTTAGCTGGATGGAGGCATAAGATGCCCTTATTGAACCAAGGGCGCTGCGAGTCACGTTCGTCAGCCAACCCATTTACTTAGCTAAGCGATGGGGGTTGTACCTGCCGCCATCGTTATGCTCATACGGGGATGAGGCAGCGACGGCGCCATGCTACATGCAACACTTGTGGCAGCAACCACCCTAAGCTGGAGATTCGCACAACTTGTTACTTGGCCAGGCTGGGCTGCTGCGCTGCTGGGCTGCTGGGCTGCTGGGCTGCCGGGCTGCTGGGCTGCTCGGCTATCCCCGATTGATGGAAATCTTTGGGCTAAACAGCATACGAGTACACGTTCCTGTGCTTATCGCCGGAATATGGAAATTTCGCCATTTATTTGATCAACTTTTGCCTTTTTTTCATATCGGGTCCGCATTTGGGCGGGCCAATGTGAAAAATAAATGGCAAAAGGTACACAAACAGGGGCCAACTATTTCATATGCCACACGCATTGCTATTGCCTCGATTGCAATTTAGCAAAAAAAATCATGTTGGAAAATAAAAACGAAACGAATAAGAAAATAAGAATATTCTGCGACTTTCGAGCAGCGCCGAGGCCCAGACGGGATCTGGTTTGTATCTGCTAGATGCACCTGCGCCACAGCTCAAATTGATAGTTCGCCCGTTGCCATTTATTGTTTTATTTTGCTTATGCATACGTACATACATACATACACACATACATATATAGAGATATACATATTTTAGCATTCACATTTATTTACTGGCATGTGCCATAGACTCACCTGCAACACATGTCGTGTAACGTCTCGTCTCTTCGGGGGGTCCCTGTAAAAAATAATCCACCTGAAATCGAATGGAGACCAAGTCAATTAATTAAAATCTTTATTTGAGTTGTAAATTGACAAAAATTGCCAATGGATTATAATAAACTTATTGACATACTATTTAATAAAAATTAAATTAAAAAAAATTAAATATTTCCAATTTTAATTGGTTTGTTTTTCGTGTTATTTGAAATGACAATTTAAAAACAAAATTCGAAAAATAATAAAAACGATTTAAGTTTTTTTATTTTCCACTGATAGATTGTTGCTAACTTTTTTTAAATGCCGTTTTTAAGTTTAACGCTTGCCATTAAATATTTAATAAATGTGGCATAAAGAAAATTTACTTAAAATAAAATCAATATCGAAATATTTCTATAAGCATTTTTCAATTATCTGTTTCATATGAGCTAATTTTGAAATATTTATTTATTCACAAAAAATATGGAAAGTAAAAAAATCAAATTAAATTTAATATAAAATTTAACATTATGCATAAATTAAAAAATAAGAAATATTTATCCGATTTCTGGGGGTCTTTAAATGTAAAATGGTGCAACATGTGTTGCATGAAAACAACCCAATCAGTATGAATAACTACTAAATTATGACTAAATAAATAAAATATAATAAATAGTAAGTAAAATGCCAAGCTGTTCTCTATAATATTTAATTATATATTATTATTCTCATAGTTAAATACGTGTTAAACGTTTAAAATCTGCAGCTTTTGTTTCAGTGGCATGTTTAAATATTGCCCCCCAAGCCATAAGGATGAAAGTGATGAACTGAGGAAATGAACGCAGGACACTTTACTGAAATTTATGAAAGTGAATCCCTCGAAACAGTGTTTCGCACATGGTAATCCAACCTTGAATGTGAGGCATGTTTAGAGACGGATATGTGGGAAACAAATTGTTGTATTCAATCGACCACTACTCCAAAAAGAGAAGAAACCCTTTCATTCAATTGCCACGCCTGGTCTGCGGCGAAATCGCCATTAAATTTAAATATATTCGGAACATAGGGCAAAGACCCAATCCGATTTATGCCGGAACACGCTCCTCATTATAATTTCACGCTTATCATTTTATTTAAATATTTCACAACCATTGCTCGCGCCTCTCTCTCGGCGAAGTGAGCTTTCTTGTTTGCGAAAAGCAAAAGTATCGTGGCATCAATTTATAGTTGTGCCACTCCAGCGCCAGCATAGACAAGAGGAAAGAATATTTATATTGATGTGGGCCAAATGTGGCAGAGTGCGTCGCTGATGCATTCATATCCCATTGGGTCCAGTTGCGTGTGTGTGTGTGTGTGTGCCACACTCATGCCCTTTCCGTGCGCTTCATTACTTGCCGCTTACTCGATTATGTCGCCGGGATGTGTTGCGATGGCCGCACACTTGTCGACCCACACCCTGCCACACATGCTCGTGCGTTCTTTTATGGGTCGTGTGGTGGCCCTTTGGCTTCGAGATGCCTCCATCACCCTTTCCAAGTCATTGTCCGCCCAGTAGCCATCACCCATCCACATCCCCGTCCCCATCCCCTTCCCGTTGAGTGCTCGTTTGTTTGTCTATGTTTTTTGTGTTTTTTTTTTTGTTTTTTGTTTATCCACCTAACCATCCGACCCTGGTGCACAACAAACGCGAACAACCCATTGAAGAAGCTCGAGGCTGCAAAAGCATTCATCCATCTAGATATGTATGTACATCCCCCCTCCCCTCCCCTACCACCATTGTTATTCAACGACGTCATCATTTTTATGCCATGTACCCATTAAAACTGGCTAAAAAGGGTATCATGAAGATGTGCAAATGTATGTTACGGGCACAAGGCATGCATATATATTTGATCAGACCGGAACAAATGTTTTATTTTAGCCACGTCGCTGATCTCAGACCCTATTAGCGCTAAGGCACTGAAAGTGAATTTTGATGTATGCAAAACTGACTCATAGCATATTAATTATATTTTCCTAATTGTTTGCATAGCTAGGCAATCGATATATACTTTTTGAGGATTATGAGAGGCTCTCGAATATCATACACGTGTCAATAATGAATCACTTTTTAGAAACTACTTACATATCCCATAATACATTACTTATAATCCAGGTTTGGGCTTGATCAAGAATTGTAACTAATTTGGAGGAGGTCTCATTGTGCAGTTTCTACAGCAATCATACTAATAAATAGGGTATCTTATAGCAGGAGCAGGGTTACTTGATGGAATGCGAGTAATCATCTATCTCCCAATATTTCTGATACCATAAACTGTATACATCTTTCTGATCAGCAGCAATATTAGAGATATATTAATACATAATCTACACAAATATGAAAACCTTTTTTCTCTCGCATATCCGAAACTAATTACAAGTTGCATTAAACATTTTACATTAAAATCTTGACAAATTTAGTGTTTAAAATATTAGAAAAATTTAAATTTTTAAATCAATTATTATTCGTATCAAAAACTAAATATTATTTAATAAAAACTAATACCAATCGACACAGAAGGATTATAAATATTCTAAACAAAATATATTCAAAAATTAAATACAATTTTTTTTTACAAAATCTTGAACATAAATTGATCGAAATTTATTATTTTAAATACATTTAGAAAATTATAAATTAAATTGACATGGAAGTAGTGACTGGTCTGCAAGAGTATTTAATCTTCGGTGTGCTGTTGTCCCTTAATAGTTGTGTTATTCTGGTTGTTTGTCAGTAGTCCATACATATAGATAGATATATAGATGCGCGTCTCAGCTCGGTGGCAGCCTCATATTCCCCAGTGGAATATGCTCGTGTGCATAAATTCTGGCTAAGCATTTTTCAGACTGAGCCGGGCCAAAAGCTTTTTCCGTTACACCCGAATAACTACTTCATGACTAGTCGAACATGATTGTGCCGAGTTTGGTCTACTCCTGTGTGCGGACCCCTGCCCCAGCCCAGCTCCAGCTCCAGCACCAGCCTGAGCACTTAGTAGTTTCGCGTCTCTGTCTGGCTCCCAAATTTGTTCCATTTTCATAATGAGGCAAGGCAGCCTTGGAGGAAGACAACCATTTACGTATCGGGCCGGAGACGACTTATTCCGTTTGTCTTTGGCTTGTGGCTGTATAGAAAATCCATAAAATCTCTTTAAGCGCCGCCAAACTTTTTCTCATTAATATTTTCCGTTTTCAGAAGATTAGCAGGCAAAGAAAAAGTTTTTCTCTACTCACTTTGCCTTGGCGCTGATTTCTTGAATTTACTAATGCGCAGGCAAACTAATGAACGTTGCTATCCAAATGGTGGTCACAAATAGAATATTTTTATGAAAAGTATCTAGTGAGTATTGAGAGTTGTATTTGGGTCGCAAAACAAATTTAAAAAAAAAACGTAAGTGTGAAAGAAAATTTCATAAAAACAAATGTGGATATGCATATCGCAGCTTCTTCAAAAATACTGCAGATTTTAGTCCATTTTAATGCTTTAAACAGTTGACTAAAATCTTAATAATCGTCAGCAAATTTCTACAGCAAGGAAAGCCGACTTTAAATAATACTCTTCTTCTTAATAAAAAATAATTTAAACTAGTAATAAACATGTAGAATGTATCGCCTTAACTAGGAAAAGATGCAGCATCCTAGGGAAGCATGTCATGAATTCTAAGGACATAGCAACCCTCAACCCAACATAGATTCAAGCATTCGTGCAGGAGCTGGAGTTAATGGAGGAGCTATAGGCTCAGAAGGAGGCACAATAGACCTTATAGGTCCCAGTGCTGGATCGCCAATTATGATAATAGTAATAAACATAGGGTCTCCTGACAAAGCACTGCAGAATAGGAAGTCACCTAACGAAACCAGGGGTGTAGCCATTAGCGAATTCTGCCAATTTTGTGTTAATTACGAAGAATCTTCTAAGCACATCAGAGCTTATTGTGTCGCCTTGGCCAGCAAAAGCTATAGTATCATATTTGAAGCTAAGAAATCAAGCTTGATGGATGAGCTACAAGGTCAGAAAGGAGACACATTAATTTCAACAGGTTGCATGCAGCCCACTAATAATAACTTGTTGAGATACTTTTGAAAACCAGAAAGCCTTTTCACAGCAAAACATTTCTCGAATGTTAGAATTTATGATATGTAACATATAAATAATATTTTAATTCTATCTTGCAAAAAGACCAGGCTATAAGCATCTCTTTAGAAGGAGATAATAAAATAAAACAGGTATCAACAGTATCACTTCAGTCTTTGCACTTTACCTAATGCCTTTCTGTTTGTGTTAAAATGTTGTAAATAATGCAGCTAACAGAATGTGAAGGTAAGACCTATACTAAATTATAAAATTCGAATCGCAGCTCGTTCAAGGCATGTTTAGAATTTCTCTGACGTTTCAGGGAGCATGGCATATTGGTTTTCAACACATTCCTCGACTCCCCCGCTGCGGAAGTAGAACTTCGAGGCAGACTCTGGCGGCGCACAGCAGTCGCAAAAGGGTTTCTGGTGCGGAATGCGATTGCCTGCGAGGCTGTGTCGCTCCAAATACAATTTTGAACAAAGAACAGAAGAAAACCTAGAGTTTTTGGCAAAAAAATGAAGCGTTTCTAATGTTCCAGGAACCACGACGACGCCGTCGTCCGTCTTTGTTTGTCGTGATGGAAAAGTGAAAGTACGAACCGCGTTTATGACAGCCATAAAAATGCAATTTGCTAGCTGCAATTGCTACTCGAAAGGGTTAAGAGAGTGGCCTGTGATCTGCCTGCCTGCCTGCCTGCCGGCACCACATGCTGCTGGACAGCACAAATATTTGCAGTCGCCAGCTGCATTCGAATGTGTCTCTTTTTTAGCAGACAGACTCTTTGTTATGACAATTTACTGCCGTCTATTTGCCAAATGCATTCTGCTGACCAATTGCCGCTGACAACCAACTCCTTCCCCAGATTGGATGCCTGCCAAAGCGTAATCGTAAAAGTTATGGAATCCAACAGAGCAACAAACCCCAAGCAGCAGATGCAGAAGCTCTCGATTATTTTCTCAAAAAGATGCGCGACTTGCAACGCAAATGGAGAAAAGCTGCCGCAACAAGCTGCAATATTGAACGGAATAAGCTGCTTAGGTGACCAAGGGAGCTAAACGGGTTATGCGAATAAAATAAGTATTCGAGATGACAGCACCACACCCACAGTCTGCTAATACATACAGTCTGCTAATACATACATGTATGTGTTTGCCTGAGACTGCAGTAATTTAAGTAATTTTTTTTAAACTAGGAATGCATCGCTTAATAATGGCTTTTGGAACGCTCAAGTTGAGAAGGCGGCATTATAACTTATAAAATATAATGCGCTGAATAAGTCGCAAAAATTATATTATAATCTATATTATAATAATAATGCAATTCAGTATCAAATCTGAGTAGGTTTATGTATATATTTGATTCGATCATACTTTTAAATTCGCACTGAGCAAGCTCAAAGTACTAAAGTATATTGTGGATGCCAATAGAACAGTCAGTAAACAGATAACTTTAGACGCATAAAAATTTAACTCTGGTTATTATAACTTTGACGCTTAAGTTTTCCACTTGAATAATGTATATTTTCCAGCAGAACGCATCAACAATCGTCTTTGAAAATGAAATTGCAACCCACAAAATAAAGAACAAGAAAATTTACAAAAAAATAAAATCGGGCTTAAATATATTGTATCAGTCAAATTTGAGTTCTTAACCCTTACTTGGGCATAGACTATTAGTCAATTATTTTATTTAATCATATGAAATATATCTATACATGTTTATCATTTATCTTTTATTTACATAATTGCTTTACTTATTTTATTCAATTAATTATATATTTTTATAAGCAAAATGAACTTTTGCTCAAAGCAGAAGATTGCCATTGAGAAGCACCTTTGAACTAAAGTATTAATTATATTCATTATTATAAATGTTTATAATTTATTTGATTTAACTAAAGTATTAATTATATTCGTTGAAGAAAATGTTTATAATTTATCTCTTACTACGTACTTTATTTATTTATTTTATTCAATTAATTTATTATTAATTATACCCATTGCATGCACACCTTAAAACGCTTAATCATTCCAATTGAATACATACATCAAGTATCACATATGTTTTTACATTTAAAAGCCATTTCGTTGAGCCTAAAAAAACTACCTCAAACTGCTCTCCCTTTTTCAACCCAAGCACTTCAACTATAATTGGACTGGGAGTGCGCATGAGCGAGTTCTCGCACTGCCATTTTCCTTAGTCTGGAAAACTCATATACATTCACACACAGCACACAAATATTGTATTTCGTCCAGTGCATAGGTCAAAAGTTAAAAAAGTGGTTCAACAACATTTCAATTGTTATTGTCAATTGGGCTGCAGGCTGCTGCAATTTATTAGTTTATATTGAAAATATATATATTAAAATATTACAAATTATATTAATAATCCATATTATAAACTGTATTATACTAAAAATATAATTGTTATTTTGGTAATATTATTAGCTTTACTTCGTATATATTTTTTTTTATTTTTTTATTTATTTTTTATTTTAATTTAAGCTATTTATTTTTGTATTTTTCTGTGTCGACTGATATTACTCATTATATATTTTAGATAAATAAAATATAAAACAACTAGAGTAACGCCATGTTTGTGTATGTGTATCTGTGTATTTGTGTGTGTGTGTGAGTGTTTGCGTGTGTGTGTGTTGTCACGACGACTACCACAACTGGAATAAACCAAAATGCATCTCTGCATTTCGTTAAATGTTCCCATGCAGCATTTATGTATGCGCACACACACTCACACACACATGCATAGAAACGAGTGTGAGAGTGAGACGGCATTACTAAACTGCGTTGCAAGCAACGCCGTCAGCATCGGCCATGGCTGCCACTGAAATGTTGCTGCCTCACTTGGTTTTATGCACTCCTCATTTCTCCAGGGCTGCGTCTCTGCAGTTTTTATGTCATTTAGATATTCGTCCTTTCTCCCTGTCCCTCTCCCGCTCTCGCTCTAGCTCTGCTTCAGTCCTTGGCAGCAGCCAGAATCGGCTGCAGATAAAACTGTCCCTTCATTTAACCAAGAGTCTCTGAACGGTCGAAGCCAGCTGTCCCATTTGTGCAATAATTAGTTTGGGAATTAACCCATTCAAATTGCGGTCAGAGTACAAGCTTTGAAGGCAGCCAATGATTTTCTATTAAATCTTTATCGCTTTGCGAGTAGCTGCTGTTTCTGAGTTGTTTTGGTATGTCTTTAATATATTTGATGTTGATTTAAATACTTTTGGCACACTCAAATCTGTCAAAATATTTACAGCGTACATCAATAAATAAATGAGCACTTTTTAAATTTCATTTTGCCAACGGTCATAAAAACGATTCATGCAAACGAGAATAGGGAAAATCGACTCGTAATCAAATAGCAATAAAATGTCTATATGTACTTTCATACATACATATACATCCATATAAACATATGTATATATAAGCAAAGTTTAAATTTCGGGGAAAATAGCAACAGTTTTGTCTGACATATTTTTGTAGCCGTGTGAAAAATAAACGAAATGTTTTTTAATACTTTTTTTTACATATTTTTCTAAATTTTTATATGTTTGCATTACTGCCTATAATCTAAAGAAAATAATGTTTTTAATATTTTCCATAATTTCGGCTATAAATTATTCACTGCAATTAAGTAATATATATTTTTTATCTTTTGTATTTGTTTACATTATTGATTGCATTTCTCACATTAAAACAGTTTTCGACCTTAAATCTCTTTGAGCTAACTTAACGTAAAGTGTTTTAACATATTTTAAATATATAATTTAAAAGTAAATATATTTATCATAAATAAAATATATAAATTCATTTGAGACCGTAAATAAAATATATAAATTCATTTGAGACCGTAAATAAAATACATAAATTCATTTGAGACCGTAAATAAAATACATAAATTCATTTGACACCGTTCTGAGCAAAAGTTAATAGAGACATATTTTACAATAATTAATAAGACATTTATTTAGTTTATCATTTGCACTTTTATCACCCTGATAAATCAATAACTAATAAAATATATGTAAATTCGATTTTATTTACTCCGTCAGAGGTGTTTGCATGTACAGCTGCTTCGGAATTTGAATATTCTGTGCAGAGTTTGACTAAATTTAAACACAGTCCGCTGGCAATGAAACGTACACTGAAAGTTTAGCAAAGCAGCGAATTAATCGTATTTGCAGATTTAAAATGCATTGGGTGAAGCGCTATAAAAGACACAGCCTACTTGAACCTAATTGCCCAGAAGTAGATAGTTGACTTTCAGGTGCTGCCTGCCACTTGCCCCTTTCATTATCTGCCCCTTTATTGGAGTACGTTTGAAAAGTGCGGGCCCGGCAGAAACTTAGAGCCGACTCTGTGGGCGTTCTGGGTGGTTGGGTTCTACGTTGGCACGTCTGCAGTTGGAGTGATTGGCACTAGCACTGGGAATCTGTTATGACTTTTAGTATTATTACTATTTATTTTTGTTATTTTTTTTCTGTTTTTTCTGTGTTTTTGTTCGACCCATGTGGAATTCGGGGAACGTGATTTTCGGCATTGTTGTTGAACGCAAAATTATGATGCGAAACGAAAAATACGAGTCGAGTACGAGCCGTGAATGAATGAGAAGTTGAACTACACAAATAAGAAATACTATATATACCTTTATATATATATATGTACACCCACATGAAAGTAGTATATATATATATATATATCTGTTCAAGCCAGAATACGTGTCTGATACTTACAGCATTGGATTGATTAGGGTGTGGGGAAGGGTCAGGACTCAATGACAACAACAAAGGCATTGGCAAAAATAGCGAGCAAAATATCAACAACAACAATGGGGCAAGCTCGTGATGATAATGGAATGGTGATGATAGCTTTGCCTTTGTTGTTGTTGATGTAGTTGTAGTTGTTGTTGCTACTGGCAATGAGCAAAATGGAAACTCAACGAAAATAAAATCCAAAAGGAAAAAACCAACAAGAAAAATGAGAAAAAAAGAAAAACGTCGGCAGGCAGAACGCCAGAAACCGAAATGGAAACTAAAGTAAATCGCTTTTAGACATTTCTCAGATACACACGCATTCCCATTCCATTCCACCACAGATATATGCTTACATATGTACATATATCTATGCACACACATACACATACACATACACATAGCGATATGTATACTTTTGGTGTACGCCGGGTCGCGTCAAATATATTTTAAGTTTTCCGATTCTCGTTTACATTCCCCCCCCCGCACTTTCTTCAACTTTGAGTCTCGTAAAAATATTTAATTTTATCAAAGCAAATGAGAAATAGAGAATGCAGCTCGCATAAGAATCATTCACGGCGAACTTCAAAAGCTTTTAACAAAATTACATTATTTATTTTTTGTTCTTTTCATTTCAGCAGCAAATGGGAACAAATCCAAAAGCAAAACTAAAACCGAACAAGGATCAACGACATAAGTTATAAATTGTTATAAAGCACAAACAATTGTTTTCAAAATACGGTAAGTTGAAAATTAATATTGTTTCTCATTAGGACAGCCCTGGAATGATTATTAAACTATTTACTTTTTGCAGGATGAAGGACAACAATTTGACAAGTTATAAGATGAGCAAAAGTAATGCATGAAAAAAGCACAGACACAATTAAATAGGTAAAAAGCAGAATAGTTTTTCGTTGTGGGAACTCTGGGCTTGTGTTCATGAAATGTTTACAAATGTCAATTTTTTACTTTTTGTTCTTTTGATTTCAGCAGCAAATGGGAAAAGCAGACAATAATTTGACAAGCAATAAAAATACAAAAAAAAAGTAATTCATGAAAAAAGCACCGGCTATTCACAAAAAGAAGAACTATGGCAGCCCTGGACATGTGTTGCTGGAATGTTAACCAGATATAGTATGGTATATGGTATATGGTATCTGCTGCACATAACAAATGCCTTCCAGTCGCGGCTGAATATCATGTTGACAGCACAAATGAAATATGGCCGCAGCGGAAATGCTAAATGGAAATCCATTCCCCGATTACCGATTACCATTCTGGCTGTCTGCCATGCAAGTCTCTGTCTCTCTGCCTGTGCGAGGAGGAGTCAGGAGTGAGGAGTGCGGAGGGGGAGTCGGTGCGTTGGCACCGGATAATATCAATCAGCGGACATTTCTCATTTTTGTTTACTCACTTCACCTGGCTGGGGCCCTTTTAGCTTTAGCGTCAGACGGCTGTGGTTCTTCTTCTTCTTCTTGTTGCTGTTGTTGCATTTGTTGTTGCTGTTTGTTTGCTTGTTTGTTGCACATTCACATTGCGTCTGGCAAGCCATTTTATTTATTCCACGAGAGCACGAGACTTATGCCTGCGGGCAAATCACAAGTTCGCGGCAATGTTGTCAAGTGGTTGCCAGCGCTGGCAGTCGGTGCCTCATCATAGTTGCCAATTGGTCACGCTTTGCTTAATTAGATTGCCCATCGAGTATCGGCTCCATGGCGGCCTCCTCAATCGATTGCAATTGCAATTCAAATTGGTCGCAAGTGCGCCGTGACAATTGCATTTGTCGGAGTCAAAGTCGCAACCAATTATGGCCAGAACCAACCCATATTTATTGGCATATTTATTAGAAATACTAAACTGACTTATTGCGTGTACATTCGCATAAATGAGTATGCAAGAATGCAATTACACTCGAAAAAAAATCACACTGTATTTTAAAAATTGCCCAAACTTTTGGCGCATTTTTGCGTATTTAGAAACTTACTTTTTAAACATAGAAATAGAAAAAAAAAAACAATATTTTTGGGATTGTGGATTTAAAGAAGCCTTCGATTTTTGAGAATAAACTTTTCTTAAACTTAGAAATTACTCTTAAAAGCAAGAAAAATTGTCTTGAATTTTATTTTAGCTGGATTTTAATTTCAGGGCTATTTCTTGCGCTGAGTGTATATACGAGATACGACTGCATCAAAACTATTGCAGAACATTAAGATTGGATTGCAATTGACAGATTTTCCGAATCGATTTGCACTAAGGTTACTTTAAACTTACAGTTTCAATTTATATATATATATATATATTTGAGTTGCAGCTTATTTATGTGTGAGATAACACAATGAAAACATAATTGTTAATTTTTTCATTGCTTTTTTGCCATTGTACACGATGAGCTCCCATTGACAAACAGAAGCAACAGTTGACATGGTGATTTACAGCAACAACAACAACAACAACAACAACAGCAACAATAACAACGACGACAGAATTATTTCAATGCAGAGAGAAGCAGGCATATTCAGTATTTGTTTGTCCACACACCTCCAGCGATGAGAGCCACCTGTACAGTGGAGACCGCAGGCGACGCCGCGTCGCAATGTCATAAAAAATAAAACGAAATTGTCATCATTTTTATGACCCGCTGCTGCTGTTGGTGCTGTTGCTGCTGCTGCTGTTCTCCCGTTAAGACTCTCACTAGGACTGGCTGTGGGTGTGGATCGGGATGGGAATGGGGATGGGGATGGGCAACGGGCTCGTGCTTGTTGCGTGTGTCGAAAAAGTCGTATATTAGGCAGCTCCTTACAAAGCCACTTGAGCGGAAAACGCTATGTGGGGAGTCGTGGAGTCATGTGCTTATAACTGCCACACTTTGCCAGCCGAGCCCAAAATGAAACTGCCACTGGAATTTAGTGGGGGGGCCTCAATACTTTTAATGAGCTGTCAAAATGATCATAAAACAATTAAATGCACTTCTCACAAGAACTCAATTCACAACCGGCGAGCGGCTGTGGCAGTGGCAGTGGCAGCTATGTCCCATTGCCACTTGCCTCTACCCCTGCCCCCCCCCCTCCCCCTGTCTCCCTTCCGGTTGTCGGACCAATCCGAATGCAATGGCATTGTCCAATGCCTTCCCCGCTGCTTCCCCTCACGTTGGGCTCGTCTTCGGTTTTGCCTTCTCTTGACTGACACTAATTGGCTGCTTTATAGCCCAGTTAAATCGTAAAACTCAAATTTTATGCTTTGTCACTGAAACGATTATGACGTCCGTTCAGTCCACACAAACCAGTCGACAAAATCCCAGTCCAGATCAAGGGGAAGTGCCAGGAGTCCCATTGCGCTTACGGTAGCTTAGCACTGCAAGGATTTATGTCTTCACTCACAATATTTTAGCGACAACAATTTACAGTTTGATTTTGGTGTAAAGTTCTAATTCTGCTTATTTAACGCACATTTTTCCCCATTTTATGACCAGAGTCAACTGGGACTGGGCTCAAGTGTAAATAAAGTCAGATCAACATTAAATAGAACTTAAACAATATTTATTCATTTATATTTCAAGTCAGAGGTGGCAACGA
Organism: Drosophila nr. medialis 2 BK-2023a; assembly: GCA_035044325.1. Lineage (NCBI taxonomy): Eukaryota > Metazoa > Arthropoda > Insecta > Diptera > Drosophilidae > Drosophila > Drosophila nr. medialis 2 BK-2023a. The sequence continues at coordinate 6,210,601 of JAWNMH010000397.1, read as the reverse complement.
TTTAATTAGATCTAATAATTTATTTATGTATTTATTATTTGTTTTGAATTTGTTTTGCTCTTATGCACAAAGTCAATTTGTCACTGGACATTATAAAGAACTAACAATTCATTTATTTTTTATTTCTTTTTAATTGTTTTAACATTTAAGATTGCTACGGGGTCTAGTTTAAGTCAAGTCAGAGTAGTCTAGTCTAGATACATGAAGTATAACTAATAATTTCGTTATTTATTTATAATTTTTTTAAATTGTCTTAACATATTACTAGCTCATCTAAAAGTGTAAAGTTTTGTTTTCATTTAAATAATAATAAATAAAAATAGACAAACAGTAATAATTATAACAAATCCAAATACAAATACAATCAAATATTGTAAATATTTCAAAGTTTAACATGCACCATTAATTTTCAGACCTGATCTTTGTATATCCGTGTTTGGTACTTGGTATTTATTTTAGTTGTAGTTGCAACTGAAAAGTCTCAAATGGAACACTTACTCAAATGTGCAAAGTAAACAAACTATTTTTAATAAAACAAACAAAAAACGCATTGTTTCCATAACAAACATGCAGTGTAAAAATACTTATGTAATTGTGTAAATAAATATGTATTTACATCTGTATATGTATGTGCTTGTAAACAAACGTATAATCTCAGCCAATGGAGTTGATGCGCACTGCTCGAGACTCAAATTATCACAGATTTTGAGTCTAGTAGAAAAACACTTTAATTTTTCAATATCAATCGACTTAGCGCAGACTCAAACCAGTGAGCAGTTGGAACCCAATTAGATTCAATGGGAAAAATGCATTTGCTTTCAGCCAGCTGCTCTCAACTTATTGCTCAAAAGCATTGGTGAATATTTTGCAGTTGTTGTTGTTGCTGCTGCTGCTGTTCTTGCAATTGCGCCAATCATTCTTATCAGCACTGGCAGTGGCAGTGCCAGTAGCAGCAGCAGCAGCAGGGCATTGTTCCCAATCACCCACACAGCAGCAGCAGCAACAAAAATTGCATCGGCTGTCAACAATGTTGCCAAAAGTGGGGGGGAGAAAAGCGCATTATATTTCCCTGTGCAAGAAACAAGGACCACTCTAAGGATTGTGGGTGAGTCGAGAGGGGAAGGCGGGGTGGGGGGGGACGTGGGAAAAGTTGTGAAAGCGAACCGAAGCGAAAAGAATGCAATGAATGCGAGGCAAATCGTAAAAAAAGGAAATTGCATCTACCCAAAGCCGAGAAACTTGCGCAGGACTTTGAGATTCTCATAAATTCTAACAAGATTTCAAGCTGCGCCGGGGCTTCCCATCGGAGAGTGGGGGTGCGGGGAATACAAGTCAGACCAACTGCGTCCAATAAGCAAATAGCGGCAGCAGTCATAAAAACAAACACACACAAAATACAACAAAGAGAAAAGAGCGTGGCAACAACCAAAACAAACAGAGACGTTGCTAAGAGAGCGCTGAACAGGTGCAACGGGTGCAGAGAGCGACACTTAAGAGCGCCAAAGAGCGTCGCACTAATACTAATGCAAGTCGGCGCTCTGAAGAGAGCGCACCTTAAGAGAGCTCACTTTAAGAGAGCGCGCACGCACACATGCACAATTGGTTGGCAAAGAGCGCCAACACTAATACACAAGCAGTGTTTGAATGTGTAGGTGAGCGAGCGCATTTCGATTTTAAAAATGATTCGAAAAACAAAGTGAAACACAAATAAATAAAATTACTGAACACATATATATATATATATATAAATACACTTATATACACATATATACCATAATTAACAAAAGAAAAAAGTAAAACGATTGTTGTCGATAAATAAAAAACAAAATAAAAATTTTGAACAGAGGTTAACTAGCTTCTAATTGAGAGTATTAGTTCCAAATCATATTGGAATGCCTATGCACTTAGCAGAGACAACACCAATCTGGTTTGTGTACTCGATAGCAACCCCAAATACACACATACATATTTGTACATACATGTATCCCTTTCTAACTTACATGCACACTTCCACCGATCATTTTAACCCCCGACAGATGCCACTGGCAGAGGACAGAGCAGAGCAGAGCACTTCTTATCACAAACTATTTCTTCTCATTCTGTTACACACACACATGCTTGCATACATACCTTACATAGTCGCTTCGCTGCCGCCGCCGCTGCCGCGGTCGCAGCTTCCAACCGACGAGGTCGCGGTCCGGGCGCAACGCACGCGCATTCGTTAAGCGGTCGCCGCGAACATCGTTACTGCGGCACTGCGGCAGCAAACAAGAAACAACGGTTTTACCTGCTGCGATATTTCAGTCACGTCACAGAACTTCACAATAGCCGCCGCAGCGTGTGAGTGTCGCTGGCCAACAGCATGGCCGCTGCATGGCGGCTCTCTCTCTCTCTCATATCCAAGATGGCTGCCGCCGCAACCGTTGCCATGACAACCAGCCCGCTCTCTCTCTCTCTCTCTTCCATTTATTGCGTCGGCGCTCTCACTTGCCGTTGTCTCCGCTCTCACTTTCAGCGCGGAGCTGTTTCGCACTTTGCCATTGGTCTCTTCCGACGGCATTTTGTAGCTGCTTGCTAAAAGGAAAAACACATTTTATTTGCAATTGTAATTAACAAAAACCGCAAGAATTAAACGCAAAAACATTTTGAGAATATATCTTATAAATTATTCATGAAAAAAGTAGGCAAATTTTGGAGTATAAATAAATAAATCAAAGCAATGAGGTGATGAATTAAAATATAAATAAATACATAAAAATGCCGAAACATATATATAGATAAAAACAAGTATGACAGTGTCAGTCTACCATAATAATATCTGCAGTATTACCATCTCAAATGAATGAATGCCCAACCACAATTACCAAACAATGTTCAATTTCAAATTTTTGCTTATGCCCAATGTCTATCATATTAAAGCTAGCAGTTGTAGAGAATGAGTCATGCCTTGAACAAGGTAGATTACGGACAACCTACTTTAAATGCGGAGCTACGCCCACATGTTATAAGATACTTCACACGTTCAATACTTCATTAATAAGCAAACACAAAAAATAAACCCGCAGACCGAAGTTCAACAGCTCAAATGCAAACTTAAATACAAATTTGAACAAGATAACACATTCATTTAAGTCACGACGATGTTTTCACAACCGACTGCACCTGCTCTCATCTTAATTTATTTATAAATTAACAAAAAGCAAATGCTTGTTCCCACGGGATTCCGATGCTGTTCATTTAATTGCTAAAATGTCAAGAGCTGAAACATCGCTTATATATTGCGTTCTTTCTTTATTTTTGTGCATGTTTGAATAATTCTGATAAACATGTTTACCGATTGCAGACTTATTTGTATATTTGTTCAAGAATATACATATACACATTTTGGATTCCGAAGATGGCTTCAATGTCTAAGAAAATACAATGCACGAAGGCATAGAAACCTTATAAGCATTGGAGCTGATCAATCTGAACTGTAATTGAATTTAAAATGAGAGAATTATCAAGCATAATCATACACATTGTTTGGGGTGTTGCATTGTGCGCTTTGTTAGTTTTCTCCACACACTGGTTTTGTCATGTGTCTTCTATACAACGTAAATATCTATAGAAAAAATATCCATTGTTATACCCTTTCAGAGAGCATTATAATTTTGTTATGAATTTTGTAATACATTGAAGCAGGAGTCTTCACGACCCAATAAAAATATATAAATATATTCTTGATCAGCATCGTAGTCACTTCTGTCTCTCCGTCTGTCTGCCTGTCTGAACTTGTCCCTCAGCTTTAAAGCTATCTTTATATATATATAACAATCTTTTTTTTCTATCGCAGACTGCCGGATCGGATTATTATATCATATGATAAATCGTAGTTCTTGTTGTAACCAAGATGCGGGTCGTTATGCTTCTCACAATTTTCCAACTATCTCATATATGGCTTCCATAAGAAGCATCGGATTTTTATAAAAATATTCAATCTTACTTAAAATGTGTGCTATTTTGCTCCTCATATGAACTAACTAAAATATCAATATCCGATTACCATATATAGATTTAATAGAAACAAAGTATGTAAACTTCTGCCTGCCTAAGAAAGTTCCCTTTGAATTCCAATTTCGATACTTTTTAAAATACGATTTATTTAATTTAAACGAAACTCGAAATGTGTGCATAGACAGTGCTTAAGTGTAGACAAACTATGCCCTTAAAATAAACATTAATTTAAAGACTGTTCGTGAGCGAAACGAAACGAAACGAAAGAAAATGAAAACTTTCAATTCGATTTTCATTTGGGATACGAACGCAATCGCCAAGGCAAACTCAATTCCTGATATATCTCAGAGATGCTGATGCTGATGTTGATGCTGACGAACGAACAAAGAAAGAATTGCCTCGTTGACATTTGGCAATAAAAATAAATAAAATACCGTTTGCTCTGGCACCACCTACGAGAAAAGTCACCTCCCCAGAGTCACACACCCCACACACCACACACCACACACACACACACACATACACACACAGAGAAAAGCACACACCGTTGGCAAGCAGAGAATGAGCTACAAATAAATGCCGCCGCTTAGGCAAAGTCAAGGCAGTCAAAGTTTTGCAGCCGCCTGGGAGCATTATAAGTAAGTCCCGCACGAGGTGGAGCAATGGAGGAGGGATGGAGGGTTGGAGGCGTGCGCTTGTGCGTTGCGCATTTTAATACAATTTAATGCCTCATCGAGCGCCATCCCCTCCAACCCCTCCATCCCATCCCATCCCATTCCCATCCCATCCACCCACCGTGCGACACAGCACAAGCCGGGCCAGGAGAGATCCGGATAACATCGCGGCCCCACTGACTGCCCAACAATGTTGGTTATGGGAGCCGACAAAATTCGTACGGAGCCCAACCAAAAGCCGTGCGAAAAGGTGGGAGGAATAGTGTTTCCGGCTCACTGGCAGTGTTCTGTTTTATTGGTAATCGTTTATCTCATCGGCTAATGCTGGGCCCAGTAGCAAAAACGTGACCAAAGTTAAGCCTCGTTGCACAGTGGAGCCAGCTGCATATATTTAAAGTTATATTTTTCTCACAGTAAATAAATATGATATATATATATATATATATTCCCAATTCCGATAAATGCTTTGTTTAATTCTGCTTAGAGATTTGATAAGAGTGCTGGAAAGTACATCAAATGTTAGCCACGGTGGGATGACTTTCTAAAAGTCATCTCAAACACTCAGAAAAAAATCATGCTAAATGTTAGAAATGCGGCATACTTCTGGCAGTATTATATATATATATATATATATATATATATATATATATATATGGGATTATTCAGAAAGTCAATTTATAAAATAGAAGTTTGTAGCATTTTCAAAACGATTGCTTGCATTTCTTAATTTCAGGTTGGATTTTTCTAAAACGTGGCAAAAAATATGTCTAATTTATTTTCTATGTATTATATTATATTAATTAGTATCTAGAAACATTTCCTATTATAAAAGATATATAGAAAAATACAGCTTCTTTTTATGGGATTGCAAATTCAGGGCAAGCGTTTCCTATTTTGACGGAAATGTCTTCTTATATTTAGAAATTATTTCTAATAAATGAAAAAAAATGTTTTCTTATAGTTAGAAATTATTTCTAAAAACAAAAAATGCTTTTAAGGAAGACTTTTGAAATAGCCTGTCAATTTTTTTGAAGTGTAGTATGAAACTCACAAACGACGAATTAGTTTTTCGTTTCAAAGTGTTGATGTCTTTGCCCTGTAGGCAGGTCGCAGTGCTTTTTCTGTGGATTTTTGTATTTCATTGATACGTATTATCGGCGCTGCTCTATGGATGTGATGGGTTTTTGGGCTCGTGTTAAATTGGTCTACTTTAGTTGCGTGTCTCTGCCTAGTTTTATGATGATGAGTTCGAAGTTCAAGACTGTTCAGACTGTTCATGAATACACGTTGGCTATTTAGATAAGGCATGAAACACACAAACAAATATCCAATATTGAACAAGGACACTCCAAAGAGTTCGAATTTCATGGAAAATGTGAAAAGGGCTGTCAGTCGTCAATTGCAGGCGGCAACGATAATTATATTTCATAATTCATATTTCAAGGCTTTCATAGTGTCGAACTGGTGCGTTTCACATGAAAACGAGAGCAGTCTGATAAAATTTAGTGCTGCCGGGTGACCTTCGGCTGATTGTGCGAGATTCAAATGTAATATTTCTTAATGCCCACACATCCATAACTGGAGCGACCTCTAAGAGTAAAAAGGATTTCTCTGCTCGCCCAATAAAACTATTAATGACCAGAACAAACTGCCTTTGTGCCGCTGCGGCTGCCTCCGCCTCATCGACACATCGAGGTCGTTCCCGCTGCGTATTTGGTGCGATGTACACAAAAAGAGAAAACAACAAAAAACAACAAAAAACAACAGAAAAATAAACCCATTTGCCAGCCGCATGTGCTCGTGCCTGCTTTTTAATGCTGTTGCCTTGCCGATTGTTCGATGGGCACATTATAATTGTAGTCTCTGCTTTTTAAAGAGATTTCGTTTGGCATTTGCAAGTGTATCTTTTGGGAGGCTGATAAACCCGTTTTATTCTCTTTTCAAATCGAGTTCGCGCCTTATCCCAATTAATCCACGAAATGGGAATGCGTTAAGCCAGCCTTGCTTTAAGTAATGCTAGAAATTCTATTTTATGCTCCGATTCGCATCACCTCATCACCCCAGCGACCGACAACAACATCAGCCAGCCAAATTGCGATGGCATCTTGCCATGCAATGTGGCCCCAATTGGATATGGATTCCTCCCTCAGCTCGACGGCTTTCTACGTATTTCTTTTTTTGGCTGACTAAAACTGGCGGCAAGCAAAAATGTAATAAGGCAAAATCACGCAAGTTTCGGCTAATTGTTTCTACAACTTCAAAGAAAAATATCAAAGTTAAAGTTCACTTGAAATTCAGTTCAGTCCCAAATGGTTGAGTCTCGGCCTTTTCGCTCAGTGCGATTGTAATTTTCAGCAAAGAGCAAGATGTGAAAAACTGAAAAAAGCAAAAAATAAAGTAAGCAAAATATACGAGGCAAAAAATAAAAGCTGCTGCTGCTCGTGCACATAAAACTTGCAAAATAAGTTTCGCATGTTTCCGCAAAACTCAGGTACGAGAATTTTCGGTCCTGAATTTCGTTGACGAGTTTAGTAAGTCGTGGAGAGCCCCGCCCCCCGTCAGCTTGCCGCTTGAATATGCAGCAAATATTCTTCAAGCAGCAGACCCTTCCCCTGCGGACCGTCTCAGTTTTATATGCTCGAATCGGGAGCTGGGAAGTGGGAGCTGGGAGCTGGGAGCTGGGAGCCGCCCACCTGAACAGCCACCGTGCTAGGTAAATGAGAGGCGTCGTTGCTCGTAAGCCGCCATTGCTAAAGCTGGGTCAGGATTGGCAGCGTGGGGTGGGCAGAAACACGAAATGTACTCCAATTTAATCAAGAATTCTATTCTGTGAATGACTTGCACAAAAACACGAAGCCGCCTTCAGTTTGGGGCACAGCCCGAGAGCAGGGGCAGAAACTGCTTTTCCCTGCTGCTGCTGCTGCTGCTGTTCGCCAAGAATTTTCATTTCGCGTTATAAAAAAAAATTGCAGGGCCATGTCAACGCTGTACCTGAATAAGGGCTAAAAAGGTTATTAAGCAGGGGGGCGGACAGGGGGCCCAGAGATGGCGACTTTGTTGTTATTAGTCTCCCATACTGCGATGGAATTTTAAAAGGCAGACGCTGATTCTTTTTTTCTCTCTTTTTTGCGTCTTAATCTGAATATTTGAAGGCATATTCATGCCAAATTATTGCCACTTATGCGAGCAACGAATAATTTGCGAATATTTAATCGAACTGAAACAACTAATCTGACTGAAAGCACATGACTCACTCACATATATATAATTAATTTATTTTTATATATAGTTTTGTGGTCTTATCAATCTATACCCAATTAGTGTTAATATTTGAACCATCTGAAGCAAACAAAAAAAAACAAATTAAATACAAGTTTTCGCAAAATATGAAAACACTGTCGAATAGTCTGACATGATAAGATTGATTCGTCATTTGATGCTGATTGATCAAGAATACTCGTATATATATATTCGGAAATTCGTATTTTGTCTGTTCTGTATCAAAACTTCCCTAAGACTATGCCAGAACTTGGTTGTTGCAGTGCCAAAAGATGCTTCGTAATCATTATTGAAATCAAAAGCAACGAAACTAAATACAAAATTTATAAATTATTTGTAAATTTAGACAATAAGCTGTAATTAATTAAATATTTAATTATTAATAATTCGCATAGTTTTAAGTGTACATTTAAAAACTGATGCGATTATTTTTATGCTTATTTTCTGATTGTTTTATGAAATTTCTTAAATTTATTCTTACTTTTTAAGAATCGTCCACTTCTACGAACATATTCCTAAGTTCAATAAATTGAATAACTTGAAAAGTGTGATAAGATAGATATGTTATATATAGATATTATATATCTTATATTATAAATATATATATTATATATAAATATATTATTTATTTCACAGATGTTTATTAAATAAGACAAAAACATTCCAAACTAACCAAAACCAGAGTTCAATATTAATGTAGTCAGCTGAGCTGCGTTCTGCTAGGGTATCTAATATTCGGCGCGACGAGGAGAGCAGTTCTCTCTGGTTTCAAATGCCAAACAATCAAGTGTATCTCGGCTTCTAAAGACCACTTGGAAGTATTCTTTTGGAAACTGCGTTATTGTGTGTAGAAATGTGCATTCGAGTCGAGCAAAGATCTAAAAACACTTTCCCCCCCAATAAAAGAATTGAATAAAATAAAACAATCGAGAGAAAATGTTAAATTATGCCGGTCCCCAAATACTCGAGTTTTCCCCATAAATTGATATTCGAATATTTATGCAGTCGCTCAGCGACAGCAAAAACTGTACAAATATTTGAAATGTCAGTTGATGGAGAGAAACAACAACGAAACAAGAACTGGAGTTGAGAAGGGGAATGGGACTGGGAATGGGACTGGGACTGGGGATGAGGCTGAACTGAGTTGGAGTTGGAGCTGGAGCTGGAGATGAATGGCTGTCGTTGTTATTGAAATAAATTATTATAAATAAATACGCAAGCCGAATTTATGATGGCATGTTGTTTTCTGCTCGACGTTGTTCAACTGCCCTGCCCGTTGAGGAGCAGAGCGAGCCGGGCTCTGGCTGCTCTGACTGCTCTGAGTCATTATTTTTGTTTATGCGCCGAAACGGCTGGAGTTGAGTCCAGCGACGAGCGCCGTTAAAACAAACAGCTTATTACGCCAATGACATTTGTGATGGCACTGACGCCTTGGCCATGGCCTGGCTGTGGATGGGGAACGAGGATTGGGGATTGGGGGAGCGGTGCGCCAATGAATACCATTGATAACTAAAGAAGTCGCAGGTCGAAGATGGCTTTGAACACTTCGAGTGGATGTCAAGTTGTCTGAATTTGTTTGCTTTTCGCTTGTCAACAGCCTGTTCTTATCCGTATTCATGTCCGTTCCGTGCTCGTTTGCCAGCCTGTTTATTTGTTTTTGTATTTGTGTCTTTGACGTGGGTGCCTCGTTTCACTTGTAAACATTCCGCTGCCAATTGAATTCGTCTCAATTTATTTACTGCTGGGAATATTGTTTGTGCTATGCGGCCAATAACAACATGGAGCTACATTTTATGGCTCCCAGCGTTGCTTCAATTAGAAAAGAAAATCATTTCTGTTTCTCTTTTCCTTTTCGTTGTGGAAATTCTTAAATTCTTCGTTTTCAATTTATGCAAAAAGACATTCGATTGATTTGACAGCCAACTGCTGTCTGCAGCCGAAGTTGGCTTAATTATGACCAGACCCCTCGTCACTTGTAGGTTCGGCTTATTATGTGGAATACTTGCTGGGAATAAATTTGTTGGTTTCTCCTTTTTTGTGGGAGGGTTGGTGGTGGTTTTATTGCCGGGTCGGCGTACAGATTCAAATAGTTTTGAACTTTTTGTTGGCTTGTCGTTCGCTCCGAATTCCTCTCCAAGGATTCTTGACGTTAAGCAAACAACTAGAAACTCACATAAGAAAGTTTACGATATGAGGAGGAGTGCCCGGCAAAAATGCGCACATGCAAATACACAGAGACAAACGCGGCCGACACACGATTATTGTATTATTGTGCAGGAGGCATCAATTAAAGAACTCTTAAGTGTTTCACGCACCCAAAAACTTTGCCAAGTCGCTCGTTTTATTGTTCCGGCAAAGTTACTCACAGAATTTAATCAGCAATGACAAAGTTCAGGCTGAGTTTTGGGCCGAGACACCAGATTGGCAGTAATTTGACATTTCTCTGGCATTCTTATAATTGTGTTCATTGCAAAATATTTTGCAGTGCAACATCTTGAGGTCTAATTTTTGTTTGCTGCTGCTTGTTGTTGTCAGTATTTCGCCATGGTTGCTTGGCAGCTGGAATGGCTTTGCCCAATAACGCGAAACGAACCAAAATTCTGCTTGGCTCCAGCAGCGCGGACAGCGATCTTAGCTTTTTACGACGGCCCTCGTCCGCGCCTTAAGCGTCCTGGCTACAAAACTGGAAATGCAACCAGCGCGAAATTGCAGCACTGACAACAGGAGCTGAGCTGTGTGTGGGGCTGAGTCAGTGCTGTGGCTGTGCTGGACTGGCTGTGGGGCAGGGCCGGAGGCGCCACTTGGCTAAGCGCATATAAAAAAGTTTAGTTAAATTTAGGTGGGGCACGAATGAAATCATTTTCAGCTGTATCCAATGCTCAAATCACTTTGCCATTCAACACTCCGCAGCAAACCAAAAGTTTTCTTTCAAAACGGAATACGGCAATAGCATTATAAATATTTTAAGCAATCTTATTTAAGTTTTGCTTATCTATTTTGCATATTTATTTAAAGTGGCTGAAAGCCTGTACACAGCTTAAAAAAAAGATGGTTTAATAAAGAAAAATTTTAAGCAAAAGTTACGAATTAAATTAAAAATTCAAAAAACTAAAGTACGGATATATCTGCGACATTTGGGGCAACTCAGAAAACCCAATAAGATCAGAAATTGTTAAACGTTAGTTAAAAAGGTAACAAGGAAAGTAAGAAAGAAAAAGACAAAGACAGACAAAGAGTGAGATATAAAATAAAGAAACTGTGGAATATAATAAGTTTATCACAGTTGAGTACGCGCAGAGTTTTCCCGGAGATATATTAGTATTCATAATTTAAGTAAAGGATACTTTAATAATCTCAATTTCTTGCACCATAAATAAATCGAGTTCAAAATATTTGTAATCCTGATAGTCCTCAGTTTATTTTTATTTAATTTTCCAGCATTAACCAAGAACAGACTGTCTGATCTAAACATTTCTGACTACAGCATTGTCATGTGTTGTCTAATACATAACTAAATCTAATATAGTTGCTGATGCTTTTGTTTAATTCAAGCTTACACTTGCTGGAAAGATAATATTTAACTTGAAATGAGATACATTTAATATCATAAGACAGTGAAAATGAACTTATGAGAAAAATGCTCGATGAGCAAATGAATAGTTTAGCTTGAAAGTGTTTGTCAAATCAATCTGGGAAGACGCTGCGCAGTGCAAGCAAAAACCTGAAAAACAACTCACATCGAAGGAGGGAACATAAATAGAGAGGGAATGACTGAACGAGAGCGAGATGGAGAGTGAGAGGGAGTCGTGACTCGGTGACTTATTACTTTTCATGCTCCTGCTGCTCCTACTACTCCTGCTCCTACTCCTGCTCCTACTCCTACTCCTACTTGTGCTCATTCCGTTGGCAGCACTGTCAACTATCAACTGGCAAATGAAGTCGTAAAAAGATTGGCCAAAAGTTTTTGTGTGCTGCGCACAGAAGTACATGCATATAAAAATGGCGAAGTTGGGATTAGTTTCATCAAGGATAAGCCAAATGGCTGGACACGCTGGCTGCCTGGCAGCCTGACTGACTGGCTGACTGGCAGCAGCGCATATAAACAAGGCGTGGATTGCTGCAGCTCCACACGAGACTGGCTGCCACACTATTTGGAGCTCGGTTGGCTGGCCAGCCATATCTATTTCGCTATTTCGCTATTTGTGCCAGAAACTTTTTAAGCAGTTGCCTGTTGGCTGTTTTACACATGTGTGTCTTGCCAAGTAGAGTTACATAAACGGCGCAAACGTTTTTAGCAACAATTTTATACGTTTCACGTAGCCACACACACAGCATACACACAATATGTGTGTGTACACTCAGAAAAATGAAACTGAACTAGAACGTTTCTCTTGTTTTTACAAATATTTCCCCATTATTTATTTATTTAATGTCAACTAAACGCAGTCGAAACAAGATATACAAAAAGTAAGCATAACTAAATTAAATAAAACTTAAAATTAATCATAAATTAAAAATAGGAAATATTTATCAGATTTTTGGGTGGTTATTTAAATGCAAAATGGTTCAACACTTGTTGCATGAAATGGGGGAAACCCAGAGAAAATCTATTCAGACCAAACATATAATTAATAATAATAAATAATAATAATAATAAATAATAATATTAATAAATAATAATATAAATTGTGATAAATATTAATAATAATAAATGTTGATAATAATAAATAATGGTAATAATAAATAATTAGTATGAATTAGGTTAAAGTTATTCACGAGAGGGTACGTTTGAAATTAAGTTCTTAGTACTAGAACTATAATATATTTTTTACGTAAGAATATTTTTAAGAAATTACAACAATTGGAAAGGCCTGCCCCAAATGGTCAATACCAAAACAATTGTTATTATATATTTCTTATAGACGTATTTATTATTTAATACAAAAGGAGAAACACTCAAACATTCGTCAGTCCTGGAAGCCGAGTAGCAGTGGGAATTCTATCAACTCACAAAACCCCGAAAATCTTAAGTGTTTACAAATTCAAATTATATAAATTAAAAAACCATGTAAAATATTTGTTTTAAGTTGAAATCAAGCCCTAGTTTTTCAAAAGCCGCAACATTGTGAATAACAAGGAATGGAGCCTTTGTCTCAAAATGGCGAATTTCTAAAATTGAGGGTTTGTTTTTTTCAGAGTGCACACACAGCTTATACAGCATTTACAGCATGTGTGTGTGCGTGTGTGTGTGCTCATATATAGACACATATGCAAACAGACACACACACATATGTGGACGTGTATTACCCTTGTGGAGGGAGGAAGCCACCTCAAGAAAAATGTCATCTAAGCACGTTTGCAGGATCTGCATAATTTATGTTTGTCTGCAGGGGGCGGAGGGGTGCGGTGGGGGAGGGATGGACCAGAATCCAGTGTCATTCGGTAAGTGAACCTTGGCTTTTTGCTGCCTGGGATTACCATAGAAAATTAGGTTTCCAGTTTCATGGACGCGGACGCAGTACATCGTATAAAAACGGCACGACCTGGTGGCCATCCTCATAACTGTACAACTGAGGTGTGTTGCTGGCGACAAGGGGCGGGCAGCGGCGGACGGGGGGCGCGGCACGTTCAAATGAATTTATATATATTTGTGTGCTCGTTTTATGACTAATATCTTGGAATATCTCAGGGCATGCGAAATGACAGCAACGCCCCAGCAACTGGCAACTGGCGCACTATCAGAGCCCCACACCGCCCAACGACATGCCACAGCCCACAGCCCACATCCCACACACAGTCGCATATTTTGCAGCGCTGTGAAAAATAAAACACAAATATAAGCCCGGCCAAAAACAAGTATAAAAATTTGTTTTTTTCAACATTTGCGAACGATGATGTTGGCGTTGACGTTGCCACGAGCTGCCACTCTCCCACTAGAGACAGCAGCAACCAGCACCCATGATTCCCATCCCGATTTCAATCCAACAGACTACCCCAGTCATAAGGCATGTTATTGTCGTTGTTTACATGTAACGAACTCTCGAAATGTTCATAGCTATTTTCTTCATCTTCTTCTGCTGCCGAATCCATCCCCCCCACCAACCAACACATGAATTGGACTGGGCACATTTCTTATATAGATAAATGGAGAGCTGCTTGCAATATCATTTTGCGTAGGTTGTCTACTTAAGACTGCTCACAATTATGTGCAAACATTCATAAATATTCGCAATTAGCCAGAGATAGCGTGACTAAAATATATTGCCCGGGCCTGGCCAAGAAATAATTAACGAGCATCTAATTGCCAAATGTTGTATTCAAGACTCTTAATAACGTGATTAACAAATGCAAAAAAAGAAACGCGTTAAGTGAAAATACAAATAAAAAATAAATATAATGTCTTTATTTAAAATCTTAACGAAAGATATACATGTATATTCTTGGCTATTCTTTCAGCTTAATAATTGCAATCAGCAAGTTAATAAAACGAGTTGCACAGCTTCTATGAAATTTGGAAAGCATAACCGACTGCGACATACACTGTACCAGCTGAGAACAGGTGGCACAGAACAGGTTTATTCAATCTTTGAAGTAAGCTGCAATTAATCGACTCTCCGAGTTCGGTTTGAGGTTTAGTGATCTTTTTGGGGCATAAAAATAACTAATTTATTTATTTATTTTTGTATTGAATGTCAACTAAAGTCAGTCGAAACACAAAATGAACAGAGTAAAAAGTTGACCTGAATTAAATTTAAAATAAAATTTAAAATTATAAATTAATTAAAAATTAAATTGATGCAATATTTATAAGATTTCTGTGGGTATTTCAATGCAAAATGGACCAACATTTGTTGCATGCATTGGCAAAAACACAGAAAAAAACTAAACAGACTAAGAAAAATTAGTTGGAGTTATTCACGAGACGTTTAAAATTGAGTTCTTGAGAAGGACTCTTAATTGAATAAAATAAATGTGGCTCATCAACGCTGCTGAATCGATAACACGAATTAGTAATTTAACTGCCAACTAACTAATCAGATGTAATCTCAGATTTTGTGAGGCAAATTAACATTTGAACTTTTTTAAATTATAAAATTATTTATATATAATATACAATAAACAATAATGAATAGTCTGAATATGAATCTAAAAATATTTGTTCAGCAATAGATGGATTATGGCTATGTCTATTTGTCGGGCTGTGAGTTGGTTACATAAATTCGTAAATGCAAAAATTGCATTTTTGGAATTAAAATGGAAAGCTTCTCAACTGGGAAATGTGTCAGCTCGGCCAGTTTATTGATGGACAGCTGTGTTAATGTGAGACTGTAAAATGTAAGCTGCCAGCTTAAAGTATATACTCTATATGTATATATAAGTATTTTTGAGTTTCGATCTCTTCTTAATTCTTATGCATGTCGCATGTGCAATAACAATATTTTTCAGCTCCGACTCTGCTGATTCCTTGGATTTGCCATTTGCTTATTCGGGAAGCAATTTAATTCTGGCTGTGCTGGAAAGTGAAAAAACTGAATTCGAAATTTATACAGATACTTGGCATGTATGAATGTATGTAGATACATATACATATTATGTATTATGTACATTTTGGTTTTTTATTTGCGAGCACATGTGTGCATTCCCACTTCCAATCTGAGCAGCTTGTGTCTTGTATCTAGGCTGGGGCGCTTTCATACTTGTGTACAGATGCATCCATAACTTTCAGTTGGGTTCTGTTTCACATAAATAAAATGCGCGAGACACGTTCACTGCTCGAGGTTCGACGATGTAAATTGAAAAAAGAAATCCAAGAAAAAAGCGAACTTATTGAAATTTCTGCTGTGCGCTGAATATCGAATTGATTCCTCCCGAATTCAGCCCTAGCTCTGCTTTATGTTTATCAATAACACAATATTACGGATTACAGTCAGATGTGCTAATGCGAGGCGCGACCGTCGAGTGCTGTAAAGTTTCCTTTGTCTCAGCCTAAGTGTATCCGGAGGCAGAGAGCGCTGAGTAAAATGGCGCCAATGAAAGCCGAAAGCACGATTACCAAGTCGTTAAACTTTATGTTTTCAACAAACATATTGCGAACAAGTGAGTACCCCCTAGCCCAGAGAGTTCGACTTGCAGACACCCTATCATTTCTTTACTTAAGTAATTCACAGCTTAGCTACACAAATCGACACGTTGAAGGAGGCTCTCAAAATAATGGCAGTGCATGAATTAGCTATCAAAATTATCCCAATTTTTTGGAATACAGATTTATTAGGCTCCATTGGACTATTTTGAATACTTTGTTCTGAGTCTTTGTATTCAAAACCAGTTGCGCAAATTTTAAGTTTAAACTTCGAAGAACGCCTAATTACTCCCCAAAGTTGAAAAAAAAAATGGATTCTTCCTTTTTAATTTGCATATATGCATAACACAGTATATATAATTATATATACAGAAACTTGTTGCGCTCTCTGGTTAGTGGTTTGATTAACATTATCATATATAAATGGTGGATTTTATTGCAATCGATACTTTAAATATACTATAAATCCAAATGTTGTCTTTTAGTGACTGACATCGATTAGTTCAACTATTCGTCGATGATGCGGATCAAGAATATATATTCTCTATGGGGTTATTCCGCATGTTACATACTTTTGCACAAATTCAATATATCCGTTTCCATGTCAAGTTTACGAGTAGAGTGCACAACTAAAATATTCCTCTAAATTAACATAACATAAATTCTTGGTAAACATTCACAAAAAAAGTAATAACAAATAATCTTGGATAAGTCAGAGATTCCATTACTCTGCTCATATCAAAACTTAATACAAATTCAAAAAGTCTTCAGCCCAGTGAAACTATAAATACAACTTAAAACTCATTGCTGGTAAGGTTAAATAATATCTCAACCAGACTTACTAGCAATGGTTAAATAATATCTTAGCCAGACTTACAGGCAATGAGTGTATGTCAAACAATTAATCAAAAATTGTTTTCAAAAGAACTTGCAAGAGATAGAAAGATACTTTTTCGAACAATTGAAAGTTCAAAAGCTAATCAACTGCCAGTGTTGTCAAATTTTCCAAATTTTAAAATCCAACTGAAAGCGTCTTAGCTTTAGCTTGATTGTAAAATCAGAATCTTCAATTAGCTAATCAAAGAATAATTCTGCAGTTCTAAGTTAATATTTCAGGTGCATAGGTTTCAATTTGAAACTGGCGCTTTGCAACTGTTGAGCAGCAGAGCTGCAACTTATACAGTTCGTGCCTCATTTTGTTATTCGTGAGTTGATGTAGTTTAGATAACCCTCGATCGAGGGGCCGAGTAATTAACGTGAGGCTCTTGAAGTAACCGAACTAAAGGGGGAACGCCTTCTGTAATAGAGCGCTTAGGGGCAATCACATTGATGATTGCATTAAACCTTTATTAAGAGTCCCGCGACAGACATGTCGAATGCAGTCGAGCATTCAAATTAAGATTGAATCATTATTGAAATTCGTTTAGGAGCGCGCTCGATTTCCCGTCGACTACCTCATTAAAATGGATGATGGCGGCAGAGCTGACTGCCTCTCTCTCTCTCGCGCTCTCTATCTGTCTCTATCTGTCTGTATATTTGGGTATGTTTGTGTATTTGCATTTGCAAAATGTAAAAATTTAATTCGCATATCATGCGCGATAATCAGCGGCATGCATTATAAAACCATAAAAATCGCAAAAGCGCGTTCAACGCATAAACCGCAACTGAGGCAGCTGAGTTGTGCGGCGTTTGGGACGGGACGGGACGGGACGGACAATTGTCGCATGCAGTGCCAATAAATATCCGATTATATGGTAATTGTGTATGTGCGAGTGTGTGTGTGTGTGCGCCAACTCTGCGGTAGAGGAAAATGCGAGCTTGGCTCTCAGTTTTTGTTATTAGTTGCTGGCTGCAAAAAATTTGCATTTGCCTTTGTCGCAATTTTTTTTCGCACAGATGCAAATTGCAAATTAAATGCCAAATTGAATAAAAGTTAACTTTAAGCGTTGCCCAACTAATGGAGTCTCCCCAGCTCTTTAAAACGTACAACAAAATGGCGTCGTGCTGGCTGTTGAAGGTGCACAAAGTGCGGGGTTCAATTTTCGTGTTCATTAACCAAACAAAATGGATATTGACGGGCAACGAGCGAAAGGATAAGCGGAGCGATGCATGCCATGAATACCGCCTAGAATTTGAAATTTGAGCTCGAGCTGGAGCTGGAGCTGGAGCTGGAGCATAAATTCAAAATAAAGTTTAACGAAGCTAATCTGTCGAGGGGACGCAGATTGATGGAGCCAGCCAGCAATCGCTGTTGAATGTTGAACGAATGCTGCTGGCCAAAGGGACGAGAACGAGAACGAGGATGAGGATGAGGACGAGGACGAGGGTTGGCGCACCAGGAGCAGTAGGCGGCAGGCTATGGCCCATGAAAGTTATCAAAGCGTGTTATTACGAGCAACGAAGCGAAACGCGGACCGAAGCGGAGCTGCAATCTCAAGTGGATGCTTGGCTGGCTCGCTGCCTGGTTGCCAGGATGCCTGGTGGCAAGGCTGGTCGGGCTGGTCGGGCTGGCCTGGAGCCACTTGTGGTTGCTTGGCATGAAATGGGTTTTTGTTTTTGGTATGCTCCTCGCTCCCAGCACGCACGCAAAATAATCAAATGAAACGCATCAAATTCGTGAAAGGGATAAAAGCCAGCAAAATGGCTGTCGTTTTTTTTTTGGTTTTTTTGTTTTCTGTTTTTTTTTTTTGTTTAAAACACTGCTACGTGCATGCCCCCAAACGGATGGGTTGTTTTTGTTTTTGTTGACGCAGCTACTTTGGCCAAAAAGGGCCGGGGTGCATCAGCATAATCAGAATAGCCCAACCCAGCCAGCTACTCAGGTTATTTCAGCCGTAAACTTGTGGCTACGAATGGTTATTCAATAAATTTTAAATCGCAATGACAAGTTCCACAGTGGGACAACTAAGAAGCGCTCCACACAAATTGTTGCTAAATTAGAACAAATTAACTACAGAAAATTATAAAATTTAAAATGTGCCCAAAGGCTGCTGATAAATTGGGAGTAGCTCAAAGTGTAAAGTGGAGTAGAGTAAAGTGTTGCTCGGCATAATGAATCTACTGTGACTTATGTTGTCATATAAACTATTACTTAAACAAGTTTATAAACTATCATACACAAACTATTATTTAAACATATGTACATATATATAAACATATCATAAAGGAATGTATAACAGAATCTCTGCTGTAAATGCTTCAAACATTAGTCATAAGCTAAGCTTGTAATAAACTTGAATTCAGTTGATATCCTTTGGAATAAATATGTTAAATTCTGCAACGATTTGTATTTATTTGCAGCTATAAGCTGTGAAAGAATTGATAAATAAATTAGCAATTAAAAACACATTTGCAACAACAACTAAACTCGATTTGTACTTCAGAAATTCGACATAGCTTTGGCGCCAAGTGTAACTCATCCTATTAATCAGAAAGTACATATCTAAAAATCATAGCTTTTAATTATTATTAAACTAAGGGCATATTTTATAAATAAAATATATGAAAATAAATAATAAAAATAAAAAATAAAAATAATAAAAATTAAAAACAAAAAAATGTCTCATTTCCAGCATGTTTTTATTTTACACACAGAATGTTAATATCAGTTTTTTTTTTGCCTTAATTATTAAACAATAATATTTTGAAATTTCACATGGCAAAAATGTCACAATTTGAAAACTGGGCAATTCAGTGGCAAGTTGAATGTCTTCCAGCTGATCCACGTGGTCTCATTATAGTTGATATATTTAATATAATAATATTTTATCTTCTTAAGAAATAAATTCCTAACCGAATTGAAATAAGTCTGATTAATGTTACGATTTTATTGGTTGCTTTTATTTTAGGCCGATATTTCTGGAGTTATGCATATGATATGATATATGTTAATTTAATGTGAGAAATCTTGAGTTCACTTTCATATCAAAGTACTTTGTCGATTTTGAAATAACTAAAAATACATAAGCGGATGTTGTGTTTTTATGTACATGCCTATGCTGGATTATTAAATGAAATTTTCCACAGTAATCTGATGCTTAGTTTTACTTTTTTCTGTTATTATTTTTCTTCTTTTAAGCTAAATGCATTTGCCCTGATTGGGCGGAACAAACGGCGACATCGTGCAGGTCACCAGCTAAGAAGAAAGGCAGCCCTCAAATCTGTACTCGAGATTGAGGTTGAGGCTGAGGCTGAGGCTGCGGCACTCGGTGCTCATTTGTGTGTGAGTTTTGAGTTGTTCACGTGCGAGTGCTGGAGGAGAGGGGGTTAGAGGCGGAGCGGCTTGGGTTGGATTTCAATTTATGGTCGACGGGCGCACGTGAAATCCTGTGAACGGTTTTACGGATTTTTAAAAAATAAAATTTACGGATTAAGTTATTGTGCGGCGTATGTGTGTGTGTGTGTGTGTGGGAGAGGATTTGCTTTGGAGCTAGACAGGCAACAAGCAGAGGAGACGGGGCGGGGCGGGGCCGCTTGGGTCGATTACGTTTTACAACGCAAGCATAAAAGTTGATTGAAAATGCTTATTAGATGCAAGATTAGATGCGATGTGCAGCAGGCCAGCGACCATTTTTGAATCAAAGTCACAAGTCCCAGCATAAAAATTCAGCGGAGCCGCGACGTGAGCAAATTTGGCTTCCAGTTTTGAGACGGGCAACGAGAGAGAGCGAGGGAGAGCCAAGTTGGCTCTTCGAACTTAATTGAAATGTCGTCCCAGACAATGTAAAGTTTCAAATGTAGAGTGGCGAAAGCGAAATAGGTGCGAAAGCAAAAATTAAGTCCAAAGGAATTTACTGCCGTCATCAGGTAATCTCATTTAGTCGGGATTAAATTCCCTCTGCTGCAAATTGAACTTTTGTGTAAGGCTCAAGGTCCGCTTTGGGCCACAGCCGAACACAAAAATTATATATTGGTCCGCCACGATAGACACCCAAAAGTTACTTTGATAACAGTGCTCATCAAAATTTCAGTAACAAGAAAAAACTTTTATACAACGTTTCAATGAGCAAAAAAACAAGAACAAAAAACAAAAAAAATCAAACCACATACTGTGTTGGATTCGTTAGGCTACCTACCACTACCCTAAGGCTCGAGCCCAGACAAAGCACATTTTTTAATAACTAAAAGTAAAAAAACAAAAAAAAAACACCGAAGCCTGGTTGCCTTTTTCAATAAATAAAAACTATTAAAGTATTTTACGAAAAATGTAGAAAATAATATTTGGTTAAATTGAAATGCATTCAAAAATATTTGATTAATATTTATGCTCAGTTCTGAAAGTATTTTTGACTGTTATTTGAGAGTGTACAGCAGCAAGATATATAAATTCCGAGTGGCAAAATCGTGTAATGCGAATTTCATGAAACATTCATGACATGCAACACAAAGCCATGAGCAACAACGGCCGGAACAACAACACACAACAACAACAACGTCGCCCCATCTTAGAGCAACGAAATTAAACAGATTCAAAAAACAAGCAACAACAAGCGATGAAAGATACTTTCCCGCACATAGTTGGCGGGCAGCATTTTAGGCTCGAGTCCGCAGTCCGCCGTCCGCAGTCCGCAGTCCGCCGTCCGCCGTCCGCAGCCTAATAGCCATCAGCAGTACATAAAAAACGAAAAGAAGAAAGAAAAAAAAACGAGTGGACCAAAAGTTAAATGAGAAAAGTTCTGGCCCCAATTTTGGCCCTAACTAAAAGTGTATGTTTATTAACCGCGAGCCATTTCGAGGGATTTCCTTGTAGCCTTGATTCCCGCAGAGTACAGCTACATCATTTATAGCCTTAACTAACTTGAAAGCAAATAATTTGATATCTGCAATAGCTCCATCCAAAATATTGAAATCAAAAACAGTCTGTCAAAAAATATGTTTTTCGTGTGAATTCATAATTATTTTTATAATTATAATAATAATGACCAACTTGAAGAAGGGATGAAAAAATACGTATAAAAATATGTTAGTAAAGTAAAATTTAATTTTTTGTTGCTTGCTTTATAATTAAAAATCAATATTTCAAACTTTCACATATATAAATATTTCAATTAATTTATGAGAGTTTATACAAATTAAATTGAGAAATCTAGCAAGAAACTTCTGAAAAACTGTGTTTTCACTTCCAGTTTTTAGAAATATTTTATTTTATTAAGAAAAAAATCAAGGAAGTAGAAAAAGAAGGCTTTCAAATTTGCAGAATTGGTTTTCTTAGACTTATAAATTATTTCTTAAGACAAGAAAAACTTTCTCGTTCTCAGGTCTATTTTCGCTGTAGGCCGAGACCATTTAAAAAGACAAATCATTAATTAAGGTATCAGTAATAAATTATTTGAGCCACCCAAAAGAGGAATAAAACTATTTATAAAAAAAACTATTTATATCGCACAGACTATTTCAAGAGCAACACCATTTTTTCAAAGTGTATTTCATGGCTGCAAAACCCACCCCTGAAACGCACAGCATTTGTTGCTGGCTCGTTTCTGTGAAAAGGTCGTTTGCCCCCTGCCACACCCCCTGTCCCATGCGCAGGGCATTGATGGCTGCCGAGGCAGCAGCAGCAGCAGCGGCCATGCCACGATGAGCCGTCGGTATTCGAAATGGCCAAGCGATAGATACACAACCAGCAGTTGGATAACGCATGCGACCATCTCTGTCTAGGGCGTGGCACCTGGGGAGTCGGGGTTGTGTATTTATATGGCGATTGATGCTGGATTCCAGAACATCGTTCGGAGATCTTTGTAATGCTGTAGGAATCCAACATTGATTTGGTCGCCTTTGGCTGGCTCTGGAGGCTGAAAGTGGAAAGCTGAGTGCAGGCAAATTGACTGATGGACTGACGGAGTCTCGAGGCGCATTTGACTATTTTGTTGTTGTAATGCGTGTTCCGGCGTAATTTACGAGCAGCCCGCCGTATGTTGCGCTGCGGAGGTGCGCGCTCAGATTTATGGGCGCATCATAAAACAATTAACAAGCCCAAACTCGTGCCACATAAGTCGCTGCAGCTCTGATGTTTTTTTCTTTCTCAGTTTGCGCGACTTGTGTTATATTTCACACCGTTTTATTATTACAACCAGTGGCAGAAGGGGATTTCAGGCTGGCTGTGAGATTGCCACCAAATTGGCTTGTCAACTGTTCTTCTTCTTCTTCTGCTGCTGCTGCTGCTTCTTTTGCTGCTGTTTCTGGTTCTGGTTGTTTTTAATTAACCACACAAGATTTCTACTCATTTTCATATCGTAAACGTTTATCCAACTTAATAAGTCGTAAACGCCCCGACTGCGCCGGTTTCTAACTAAGTTTCATTGCCCTGCCCCAACTGCTGCATGCGTGTGGGATTTACTGGCGTCGCAGGTGAAAGTGTCCGCAGGCGGCATGCGGCATGTGGCCACATCTACCTAATATATATGCATATGTACACTTCCACATACATATGCATAAGCAGGACTTTGACATCCTGTTCTCTGACTCGTGCCCCGATTAAAAGACAACAGCAATAATTAAAATACAGAGGTCGACACGTATTATACCCATCGAGTTTGATTAGATGCAAGCAACACTGTTTCCATGTATAAAGCAAATACATATTTAAAATTAAACTAACAAACATAATTATATAAAATTAAACTAGACTTAATAAAAGTGTTAAAACTGGGTATTATCAAAATGTGCAATGGTCCAACATTTATTGCCAAGCAGACCAATAACAAAATGGGATGAAAACATCGAAAAATAATAATTTCCTAATTTGGATTATTTCCGTGTGCATATTAATACTTATTTACTTAATCCCGATACAAAATAAATATTCTTAATTTTTCTAGCAGAAACCTTTAAATTCGACTGACCATTTTGCATTTGTTGCATTCTTTCATTTGATCTTTGAAGAGTGAATTTTGCTGATCAAAAGAGAATTTAATTAGCCTGAATTCAATTAAATAAAAAATGATATTAAATAAATAATAATATTTAAATAATAAAATAAAATACATAAGTTTTCAGCATACTTAATTAATTATGCATTGATAAGCCAACTACTGTAATTGCGATAATACAGAAAAATCCAATAATTATAAACATATTTTTGGACTGCTTGTTTTTGATCCTTTATCACTTGAATACAGCCTGGTAAATCCCTAATTCATATTTTTATTTTAAATTGAAATCTAATTATTCACTTTAAATTTGGCATACATTTATTTTTAAATGTAATTTATTATTTTTAGTTTTCAAATCTTTTTTAAAGATTATGATATGCTGTTAAATAGAATAGATAAAAATAAATAAAAACAAAAATCAAAAAAAACTAAAATAGAAAAAATAAAAATAAATTAAAACAAAAATTAAAATATTTTCATATAAATTTAGCATAATAAAACATTTAAACTAAAGACATGAAAAATACGAAATCAGCGAATTATCTTAGATATTGCTTTGTAATATTTTATGCAAATGTTTGGGTTGCTTTTACCACTGTGCAGCTGCTTGGGGTTCACTTAATTTTATAATTCTCGAGCGCTCAGCAACAAAATATATTTAAAAAACGAAGCTGAGACCTTCTCCGACTGCTGCTGCTGCTGCTGCTTCTGACACGGAGTCATTTGGCCGACAGGTGCTCGAGAAGCTTTTTGTTTCAGCGCCCGACAATATTCTTTTAATGACGGCGATTAACACAACGCCAGCGGTGCAGCCCTGCCTTCAGCCCAGCTCCAGCTCCTGAAAGGGGCAAGTCGCCTGATTTAATTAAGTCGTCGCTGCTGCCATCCGACCCCAGAGCAACCCATCCCGCCCATCCCGCCCATTCCGCCCATTCCGCTCGGAGGTAAGCATTTTTTGCTGAATCCATTGTTTGACTAATCTCTGCTTGTGCAGCGACCCCCCCAGCTAACTGTGTGTGTGCACCGTCAGCAGGCGAAGCTTTGAGTGTGCTGAGCCCTTCGTTGCTGGGGTTGAGCACACACACACACACACACACACAAACGCACACACATGCAAAGTGCCATAAAGCTACCCACACATTTCTGGCTGATACTGTCAGCATGTTTGTTAATGCCATTTTGAAATTAACAAGTTTTTCAGATAAACTTTGAATTTAATTTCAGCGCACCTCGCTCCTCCCATTGCCATTGGTCACCTAGGCTCTTTCCACTCCACTCCACTCCACTCGACTCCATATCCCCCTATCATTTCCATAAATAACAAACGTTATGCGACGCTCAGGTTCGCTTTCGTCTTTTGCGATCCACATACGAACACACATTGATTATTAAACAGGCAAGAATGCTCTGGTCGAGTGACCTCGACTACGATATACCCTGAAACCAGCTTTTAAATATAGAAGCTCGACTTCGGTATAGTAAACTTAATCTGCGCGAGTTATACGAGAACTTATATTCCAAAATTGAAGTCTCCAGCTCTTATGGTCTCTCTTCTGCACTGGCAGACAGACGGACGTACCTGTATCGACTCGACTACGCATAATGATTAAGAATAGATAAACTATATGTAATCGGAAATGCTAACTTCTGCCTGTTACATACCTTGGCGCAACACGAAAATGCCCTTTTACTCTCTGCGTACAGAGTATATATATATACCCTTGCTGAGCTGAGTAGACTCGCCGCGTCTGAGAAGATGGCCAAATCGACTGACTGTTTTCACGAAGATCGTCGCTGGTTCTTTAAATTTGGTTCGGTTCGGTTCGGTTGGGTTGAGTTTGTTGTGTTGCGTTGTTGTTTCGCCTGCGCTTCAAGTTAAAAGCCATTAAATTATTTATGAGCCCATTAAATCATCATTATTGTCTTGGCGACCTTGAGCCATTAGTTGGCCAGTGTTCAAGCGCTCCCATTTTGGGAGACATTCGCTTTCTTTCGCATTTCTTTTATTTTCGACTTTTATTGTTTGCCGCCTCTTAATAATACGTTTTCCATTTAAGCCTTTACTCATTTTTTTTCTCTCTTTCTTTCCTGTTTTATTGCGCTAGCAGTCTGATTTGTTGTCTCTTTCCCATTTTGTTTTATTAATTGGGTCAGCAATGTTGTGCCTTGACTCAGAGCACAACTCGAAGGTTAAGGTTAAAAGTATCATTGTTAAGCACACACGAATGACATAAGTGTTAACTGCCTAACTGCCTAACTACTTAAGAACTTCACATCTACCACGAAGTAGGAGAAGTTAGTGCAGCAATAAATTATGAATTCATTAAATGTGCCCGCGGCTCACATTCCAAATTCTGAACTTTTGCACTCTCAAATTGAACTTTTTTTGCATTCTACTCGGAGAAACTTTTAGAAAATCTCTACGTACATATATAATGATATATTTATAATAATATATAATCTAATATAAAACTGCACTTATAGAAGTGTTTAATATTGTTTATTTCGCATATACAGATATGATCCCACTTTTAGCCTAAGCTTTTCGTTGAGGAAAATCACTTAAACTCAAATTCAAATTATTTTAAGTAACTAAAATGCTTGAAAAATGACTTAATCGAAGAATATGTACAAAAGTTATTCAATTACATTTTTCTAGTGTACGGCCAGTAAAAAGATGAGAAATTTATTTTTAAAGATTTCTTTTCGTTTTTATTAAACAAAGTCAATATTAGTCTTCTTACAATTGTCTTTCAACACATTTTCTGCGGCCGCCAACCAAAAGAATTTACTATTCAGATCAATTTATATATTTAGAACAAACTCCTCTAGGCTTGGAAAATGTTCGGGTTTTACTATATTCAAAGAACTAAATGAAAAATAAACTAAACAAATATCTTAATTTAAGTTGCTTATGTAGCGGAAAAAGCTGGAATACCTGCAGCAGATTTGATTTTTATTTATTTATTTATTTAATGTCAACTAAAAATTGAAATAAAATTTGAATTATATATAAATTGAAAACGATGAGATATTTTTAAGATATTAAATTGTTTTGCATAATAATCAAATAAAGAAAACCAGGAAATAAAGTAAGCAGTTAAGATTAACAATTACTTATATCGCTTGCGTTTGATTAGATGTCATTTATTGGACGTTGCCTACAACAGGTTAACTACTAAAATGCACTTTTCCAGCTGAATGTTTTTTCCTTATTATAATTAAGGCGAAATGAAATGAATTTTGTTCAGATAAAAATTGTGGTCGCAGCGCTTACCATAAATAATTACATATAATTGGCCGACTTGAAGGAAGACTTAATTAATAAGTTGGGCCGAAGCAAGTCGAGCGATCTGAAGCATTTAATTTTCGTACCGTTTGTGCTGACCCCTCCCCGAATGGACTGAGCAGGGGCGAGGGCTGGGGAGAGGGAGGAGCAGGGTGGGGCTGTGCGCCTCGTTTGGTTTTAGTGCGACTCGATTTTTGCGAAATTTCTGGCTGATAAAGCAATGGCGACGGCAATGATGCGCACGAGTAAATTTCTTTTTCGGTTTCTTATTTTTTTGTTGTTTTGTTGCTTGCCACGGCTTGTTTCCATTTGTCTTCGCTGTTGGTGTAAGTTTTCCATTTGGATAATGGAAAAAGGCCATTTCGTGCCATTACTTGGCTATGCCCGCCGACCGGGGGCAATTTGAGGCGCACTATTGTAAGAGCGGCGACGTGGCAGTGGCAGTTGCCAGTGGCAGTGGCGGTGGCAGTTGGCAGTTGGCAATGGGCACGGCGCCATTGGAGCAGCCACCTCCTCCGACAGTGCTAGGACCAGCTCCAATGGACACACAAATGTACTTCAAGATACGACTCTACTTGTGTGTCTCGTTTGTGTTTGTGTTTGTTTTGTAGTTGTGTATATTTGTTGGCTTCGTGCTTAGGTTTTGCTTTTAGCTTATTTCAACTTTTTACATTTGCAAAATGAATTGTAATGAAATGGAATGGGGGCGTGGCAGCAGCGACTTGTGACGCGGCACGCCCCGACCTTAACCCCAACCCCAACCCCAACCCCATACCCTATGCCCGAGCTGCCCTCAAGCCAGCAATGGCCACCGCCCGTTGAGCAAAAGCGACGGCAATAAAATCATATTCGCCGGGCGCCAGCCAGCTCTGAAATATAATTTTTGCACAAAAAGTCGTTTGCAGTATCTTTTCTTTGTAATGTCAGAGTTGGGGTTGGGTTGGGGGAGCTGCTTTTATTGGTGTTATTAGGTTGAGAGCACTGCAACGATGGGCGACTTCTGAAGCTGCCGGATGTGGGACAGTTAATGCCCTAATGGGTTTCAGGTCGGCAATCTCCTAATGCGAATCACAGAATCACAGCAACACTCAATAATATCCAATTGAGACAGGATCGTCTCTAGCCAATTCAGTTGGAGTTCATTAGGGAGTTAAGCACTGTGTTTGGATTTTTATGTTTTCCATAACATATGCTAAAAATACGCTTCGCTGTCATTCAAGGCACGCCAACAGTATGTTTAAATTAATACAAGCTTATTGCTCGAAACAAGTTTTTTTTGCTGGACTGAACTTCGTATAAGGCATTGACTGTTAACATGAACCCTAACAAAGAGGCAATATGACATATATTTGATTGGGAAATTTAAAAAATAACAATCGCATTTTTTCTTTATAATAAAGTTTGTCTACCTGCAAAAAACAAAAGTGGAATAAATGTAGGTTAGCAAAATAATTAATGAGAGCGCCAAAAATAAAGAAATGTTCTATTGGAAATTGGAAATAATATTTTACATTTATTCTTTAAAAAACTGGATAACTTTCATGTTATATAAGATAGATGTTTGGTATGGTTAATTGATGAGGTCTTTAATTAACTAGATATTTTGGCTGTAATATCAGCCAATGGTTATTATAATCAAATCAAATGTGAACACATGGATTATCTAGTTGACTTATCATAAAATTTTTAGTCACTTGACTACGATTATATATACATATATATATATTTTAAATATATACAAATATTTATATTTATTTAATAAAAACTGCATCGAATAATTAGTTGACTTTCTGAAACCTTCTTGTTTGTTTGATTCCACTAACACCCTGATTCCACTATCTACATTTCTTACATCCTCGAATGTCTATGTCTGTCCCATAAGGAACAACATGCCGTATATTCAACACTCCTCAAATATGTTGCACATCTGAGAAATTAATGAATTTCGCATCTATAAAGAGTTTCATAAGGTAGCAAGTAGATGATCTTTCAAGAAAGCTAAGAGTTCATATAAATTGCAATCAAAAAATACTATAATTTAATGCTGAAAGCGAAATATAAACGAGAAGTTTTTAAATTTGAAATTAGTTTCTTCTGCATTGGGTAATTAGCAGATGATTTTAATATTCATATCGCAAAGACAAGTAAGAAAAAATCGTGTGTCTTATTTAAATGAAGTGTTACTTTTGCCACTATCCCATTAACGACAACGGAAAAGGGAATCTCGAAATGAAAGAATGTTCGAAATGTTGTCGAATTTATTTATTTGTTGGTATTTTTCTTGGCCAGCGCTAGAAGCTTGGGCTTTTGATTCCAGGCACTAGTCATTAATGAAAAATCAATTGAAAACAAGTCAAAATAGATGGTGTTAATATTATAACGGTTTTAAATGTTGCTGATTAGAATTTATAATGAGAGAAATGTTAAATATTGTTTTAGTTCGATTTAACTTAATTTTCACATATTTTGTTTGGCTTATGCTTTCTGAGAAACATTTCCACTGCTGAACAGGCGAACGAGTGTTAATTAATTGGTCATCAGGTGACACGAACTCAGAAGAGAAACCTAAATGCATAATGACTCCATTTGCAAAGGGCGGATTGAGTTATATATTGAAATGTTTTCCTGATCAAAATCAGATGTTAATTTTTTATGCTTGGTTCAACAATGTGTTGCAATGCAATCAATGCAATCACAAAATGTAAAATGTAAATTTAGTTAGCACTTTTATTTATGATTTCCTCTTGACTATTTTGACAGCCGCAATGATGACGGTTCCAAAACATTACAAGTATCCTTCTGCCTCGGCCGCCGTGTTGCGTGTGTGGCAGCTGCCGCAGGCACTTGAACAATCGGATATCAATTGTGGCCATTTGTCAAAGACATAAGCATCGAATCGATACGAACAGGCATGCATCATGGCGTATTTAGTTATGATAAGTACACATTTTCCATTTTCCATTTTCCATTTTCGATTTATAAATTTCAATTAGCTCCGCTTTTCAATTGGTATACGAAATAACCTCGCTGGGAACGCCAAGTGCAGCACTTAAAAGTCAGAAACATTC
Source organism: Drosophila nr. medialis 2 BK-2023a (assembly GCA_035044325.1). Lineage (NCBI taxonomy): Eukaryota > Metazoa > Arthropoda > Insecta > Diptera > Drosophilidae > Drosophila > Drosophila nr. medialis 2 BK-2023a. Next base: position 6,180,344 of record JAWNMH010000397.1, on the reverse strand, counting down.
TCATTTGTAATCTGTTGGGTTTTCGTTTTCCTATTCTGAACTCGTAGCCAATTCAAATTTATTGTATACTTGAGTTTTTTGGGCAGAGCCTAACGTCTCTATCAGGGATCGGGGCCAATATCTTTCCATTTTATTTCGCAGCCTTCCTGTTTTATTCAACAACTGACAGCTTGTTTAATTATGTACACCCACACTCACAGATATGTGCACATAATCATTATTAAACATGTTCACATTGGAAATACATATTTCTCTCAGTTTAACTTAATAGTTCGGCACACGTGTTCGTTTTGTTCAAGTCTATACAAGTTTTAGCCTAATGTGTGCCATAAATCAAATTAGAGAACATGCAGGCGGCGATAATTAATTTAAGAAATGGGTTTCTATAAATTATGTCAAGTTGAAGGAAATGCTAATTAGATATTTGCTATCATAATGTCCACTTGATTGGCCAACAATTCGGAATGTCTTCCTATCCATATTAGCTCTTCCCTCCTCCAATTGCGATACCAGTTCACAATATTTCGATATGTTTCGGAATGCCAGCATATTGAATGCCTCTGCTCAGAATCCTATGGACGACGGCGACGTTGGCGTAACCAGCACCAACACACTCGAAGCAGATCCACTAATACTAACGCATCTCAGCATGCTTGCTTGTGTTGGTGACTTGAAGAGTGTGCGAAAGAGAGCAGAGAGCAGAGAGAGAGAGAACGAGCGACAGCTGAGAGCATTTCCATTTGGTCTTGCATCGGTTCGATAGACAGCGCCATCTACAACTCATCGAGTGCAGATGTCGTGCACAGCTTACAACACCAGAGGTCGCACCTAGCTGGGAGGTGTGTGAACTGGCTGATTCTGTGCTCTCCGCTAAGACATAGAAAATGTTACTCTTGTATTATGTTCAGAAATCATGGCAAGTAGCACAATAGATCTAAGATCATATAGAGAACCATCACATTAGTTAGACTTATTCTCAAAAATGTGTATCCACAAATAGTTGTTCGAAACGCAGCTTTTGTTTGATGAACTGTTGACCAAATTTTATTAACCAAAAAGTGTTTTCAAATGAATTTTAAATGATATTATAAACAACATCTGCATGGTCAAGAACATTTTCTATATATAGGAGATATATATATATATAGAGTTCTACTTATGTCCTATAAACCCAAATGTGTAGGATATAAGTCAAATTTTAAATCTCATTCTTGGTTAGTAATTATTTTATACTTATAAAATAGTTAGAATTCCACACATTTAATCGATAGACAATTATGCTACATTATAATTATGCTAAATGAATTGAATTGTTCCCACAGTCCGAATAGTCAATAGAAATATTTAGCTATAAATAATACAACCATTTTTACCTACTTGGGTATAGAATTTTTAAAATCCGCGCTTTGTTCTAATGTCTGCCTCAGCACAAAAGGTGACTGAAAAAATCTCCGACCATATTTAGTATGTTGATGCTTGGTTAACAAGAACAACGGACAAGTGATTAAAGCCGTGTCTGTCTGAATGTCCGTTAGACTGAACAACGCTATATAAAAGAGAAATAGAGCTGATATTTGGAATATAGGTTGATGGACACCGTTCACAGAAGAATTCTTTTGTCTACCACTCACAACAATAAAAAAAATATATCGGAAGATGTCTCTTACCGAATTGGCATATCTTATGGGTTATGAGAGCAGCATCAATTATATTTTCACTTCTTTTTAACATAACATACAACATAATATAAATATATATTCGCTGGATCTCCCAAAAGTAAATGGACCAAGCAAGAATACACCAAATACCCTTGAAGACCGAAGTTATCCTACCGATAACAAAATTTTATTAAGATATATTATTATTATTTTACATTTTACATATGACTGGCTAAGAACTGAATATTCCACAAATGAGTAGTTATATTGTATCAGACATATGTACATCTCTATGAACATGTCACAACTTTTATCTCGAGTGATGAAGGCTTTTCTAAAAGTACGAATCAAAATAACACCAAAATTTGATGAGTTTAATCTGCAGTAAATGAAAAATTCGATCGACCGATTATTACTATGGCAGCTATATATTATAGTGGTACGATTGGAACGACTTCGGTGTACTTGGTGAACGGTGCAAAATTACGGATATATTTCAAGTCTTGTAGATAGCTTCAAAACGGAGCTACGCTCATATATACATACATGAACACTCCGTCGGGGATAGAAGGACATACACAAATGGCATTATAGAATTGGCTATTGAGGCTGATCAAGAATATTTCCTTTATGAGTTCGGAGAAGTATCCTTCAATGCGTTAGAAACAGGGGTAGAATACGGGTACGGCATAAAAATATAATAGATAAACATTTTGTTCAAAAATTATGATGGAAAAACAGTGTATTAAAATATGAGAATATAGTGTATAGAAGTCTCTATAAGTCTCTTGTCGAAACACAAACTATTTAAAAACAAATAATAGAGTCAAAATATAAATATGTGTACATATTCAAAGTTTTCTGCAAATATTAAGTAACCGATTGGCTTAGCGATGGAGTAGCTATGCGAAAAGAAAGCATTAATAAAGCGTTAATAATGCCAATTTGTATAACTCCAAAAATGCTATATAGCAAAAATTGTATATCTAAAATGAGGCAACTAAATATCAAATATCGTATTTGCTTAGCTAAATTGGTAAGTCATACAAAATTTTGGTCCTTGGAATGAAATTGCTTCATAACCACAAAATTTGTCTAGTGTCGCGTTGCTATCGCTATTCTCTACCATATCTTCTGCAGCTGCATCTTTGCAATATTCGAAGATAAGATCCACAAACATCACATTCATATAATTGTTATTTAATTTATATTTAAGACATTTTTGGATTCAGAGCTTCAACAAATTGGCTTATAAAATCTGTTTCAAGTTATGATGATCATATTCTGAGAACTAACCGCTTCTCATTGTGAAAGAAAATTGTATTCAAATCATTTCACACTCGAAACTATTAATAATAAAACATAAGGGGAACTTAATTCATTGGAAACTCGAAGGCATCGAAAGTATCGATTATTCGAACTATCACTTTGCGACATTACACATATATAATAAAACATACTCAAAAATGTTATAATCCAAGCTCTGAAACTAAGTTACATATGGCAAAAGCAATTGAGCCAATCGTTGAAAGAACTTATTGTTATCATTATCACTTCACAAATTGCTGACTTTAAGATTTTAAGAAATATGTAAATATTTACATTGGTTTTAAAGATAAATATTTAACTCTCGTTTTAGAAACGAAAAAAGTAATATACCAGAAAAATTAATAGACAAAACCATATTAAAAAAAACCGTAAGTTGGTGGAGCAGAGCTTAAGACAATATATATATATATGGACGTGTTTAACAGACTATTGTGCTCACAGAATCTTTTAATTCAAGCAAAAAAGAAATGTTTATCTTAGGCAAGGCGACTAAAATTATGATTTTCTTTAATCAACTAAATGATACTTATATGGTTTATACTTCAAGATTGGCTTTAAACTGAATATTCCACAGTTGGTTGTACTGAAGTTGTTTACAATAAAGCTAAAATGTATGTTTATGAACATATCGAGGATACAACATAATACTTTCAGCCGATTATTCCGATGTCAGATAAATAATATGGTTTTTAGATATATTGGTATAATTGGTATATCATTTGTCTAATGAGAGAACAAATTGTTCTTATGGCAGCTATATAAAATTGTGGTTCGAGCTTGTTGGCTCCGATGTCTACAGAGACCAAGCAAATAGACGAATACTTACTAAGTTTCATTAAGATACAGACGGACAGAAGAATGTGGCATTATAGACAGGGTGATTGATTAAGACTATTTGTTTTTTAATGCGTTATAAATTTCATGGGAAAATTATAATATCCTCGAAATATAAAGTAGTTTTTCTTGTTTTTAAAAACAATTTCCATGTGAGCAAAAATTTCTAAAAATTAGTAACGTCAAAAAGTTTTTTTTTAAATATGTAAATATATAAATGCAGAAAAAGGTAATGAAACTTACGGCTCGGCTTAGATGCAGGAAATTGCAAACAATAATATCTACGTAATACATATATTTATACTGATTACACAGACACACAAAATTCATGCTGCTTAGAATATTATCTGAATATTTTTGGTATTCCAATCTGTTTGAGGACTTTTGTAGTTGACCTGTTTTGAATGTATTATTGTTACCTTATTTTGCATACATATCTTTACATTCTTTATACTTTCTTCCAAAATATGGTTCTAATTGTATTTGACTGACTAGTTAATATCAAGTGAAGTTTTGAATAAATCTGATGTATTGATATATTTGTAGCTAACAATAAAGCTGCCGCTAAAAACATTTACAAAACTCTGTCGGTTTTTTCTTACCAATATTTCAAAAACAATATGTAAATAAATTTTGAGCGGATTGAAGGTGTTAAAAACAAATGAACACACATACAAACATAGCTGCAGCTGGTATTCACCACAGGTCAGACAGCGCAGGAGATGGCCAAAGCAAGCTGAAATTCACCACACTTTGCCTGTGCGTTGAACCCTTGGTGAACGGTGAACGACGACCTTAGCTCCGCCCATTTTATAATGGCCTCGTCTCTGCCGCGCTGCCTGCGTTGCGGCGCATGCGCCATGCCTGCGAAACTGCTGGGCAAAGCAGAATGGAAGGGAAAGCAAGAAGAGGAAAACGTGGAAGTCAAGCGGTGCCTGGAAATCGCTTTGAGTTTCAGCTAGAAGCCAGCATGAAGTGGAGTGGAGTGGAATGGAATGGGATGCATGCCTAGAGATGGAATGGGTTGGGTTGGGTTCGGTTGGACTCTGTTGGTTTTTCCCGTCGCTGATTACCATTTTGATAAAATTATTCAAATGAGAAGCGCTCAATATGGAAATGACTCCTGGGGCGTCTAGCAAGGCAATTAAAATTTTAATGGCTTTATGATATATATATATATATATATATATTTTTCCATTCTTTTTTTTTTGTGTCCCGTAAACTACAGCGGGGCGACTGTAACTTCAAGACCAGACCAAGACGGCTGGAAATTTAAATGTTTTAGTCTGCAGCGTAGCGGGGCATGTCTCTGCCCCGCCCCTTTGCTCATCCCCAGCCACTCCACAAACGCTCCGCGCTGAACTGCAACATGTAGCATTAATTATGCGGCGATAATGTCTTGGTTTGTTGCAAAGAGTTTTGGATTCTCTTTTTTATGAAAGTGTCAGAATAAATTACATTATTGTGAAGCCATGCTTCGTCTGTTTCACGTTACAGCTACATTAATATACATATACATAAATATATATAAATATATACATACATATATGTAAGGGCCCTTGCCGCATGGCTGATTTGAATTTCAATGAGTTTAGTCGGCGACACTTTGCCCTGTTTGCCCCACGCTGCATGCCATTCGGTGTGTGTCTGGGCATGTTCATAATAATTGTATACATACATACTTATATACTACTACACTCCATGTAAGGCATGTATTGATGATAGCCCCCTCCCCTGCTCTACCCACCATCCCCAACACAGACGTGGCACGAGACTCCTCTCTCTGTGTGTCCCTGGTGGAGTGGCAATTAAACTGTGGCAAACACATGCAGATCAATTAGCCATGACTGCATTCATTGGGCGTTCAATTGTCGGAAGTGGTAACAGATGGTATATGTATTTATATGTATATATATATATATATATATATATATGTGTTTTTGTTCACATGAAACAATTTCCAGATTCCAGCAACCCTTTTTGTGCCTAAAATTGGGCGTCCTGCTGTGTTTTGTTTCTGTGGTCAAAATCAAAATATTTTGAGACTTGAGCTGCTGTACTTGGGTTTATGGCGTTGTCATAAATGAATCCGCCTTCACGCTTTCGCCGGACCACACCGGTCTCAGCCTAACTGCTGAACAGTTATTAGGCCAACATTGTGCCATATCCTCAGGACCTGCGTCGCAGACCTCGTTTTGCGTCACTCGCGAAAGGTCGTTTCTCAGTCTCAGTTTCTCAGTGTCATAAATCACTAGAAAGACACCTCAAACAACCCTTTTATCCGTCTTCTACCTGTCAGGTACTGCCAGCAATATATATATATATATATATATTTTGTTGTCCAAAATGCATTTCATTTTATGAATATGCGAACCCTTTTTTCTTGCCACTTATGAGGAAAGTATGCAATTCCTCAGTTAAGATAACATTGAATTTTGCTTAGCTTGTCAAATATTTTTGAAACAAAAATTAGAGCAAAGACTTTTTTGAGATAATGATTTGAAGATTCCTCTTTTGGAATATATTGCAAGGAATTGTGTCAAATTTAAGCTGACCTCTTTTCTACTCTGATCAATAAGTTTAACTCTGTTTGACATGAAATGAAGTGAACTGCAAATTGTTCTCACCTTTAAGTTTGTAACACGATTATGATTATGAATCTGATGCGTACGGCATACAAATTCCTGTATCTTTCCAAACTTTTTCGGGTTATTCGATTACAAATTAATGTTATCCTGGGCGTGCCCAATATAGCCGTTTTCCCAGAATCCAATAAAAATGTATAAAAATCCGGGTGTCAAAGAGAGACTAATATTTTCCCAAGACTTTCTAATCAGTTGAATATTGGTACCTTGATTTTTACGGTACATGTATGCCATATATAGCACATATATCATTTAACTAGGCCGGTTTTTGAAATGGTATAAAGAAATTGAGCTTTGAGCAGATGTTCTGAGTTCTGCAAGGTTATGTTATCTTCGGACTGCCTAAAATAGTCTTTCTATTCGCAGAATCCCTTAAAAATGGGTACAAATGTGTAAAGTTGTAAAAAAAGTGTGTAAGAAACTCACAGCTCTGACTCTATATGGTATATATATTCTCTATCGACATCAAGAGCTGAGTTGCGCTGACTCCGTCTGTTTATTCGATTGAGTTACACTTTCAAATTTCTAAGCTTATATATAAAACTAAAGTTTTCAGTTTTCGTATACCATTTTTAATCACAGACATATTTACATACGTACACCTAAATAACGGGATGAGTGAAAACGGATACGGTTTTTCGGAGTTTCCATATTTCTGCTTAAGAAAAAAATATTTCGATACCGATTTTGATTCTGCATAACAATTGGCAAAAATGCGATTCCAGTTTTGCTTGGCAAATTTTTGAATAGGATTCGAATTCGATTACTCTTACGTTAAGTGTGCTTATGTATTCAAATTTTCGAATGGAAATCTTTTCTTTTCTAAAATTATATTGTTATGAATAATATACAAAGAAAAAGAATATAAATATTGTTAAGCAATAAGAATTTTTCCGAAAAACTCAATCAGATTTTTCCACCTCACTTTCAATTTATTACTTCCAACTGTTGGATCTAGTAAAGTTTCATTAACTTGAAACAGACAAATTGCTCCTATCTAAACCTAATCATTTTGGTTTGACATTTTTAAATAAATCTTTCAAACACGAGATTTATAATAATATATTCAAATACAAAAAAAAATTGTTTAATGCAAGCTTTTTCCATACAAAAACCCTTATTTGGAACGATAAATGTAAATATAAATAATATATATTTAAATAAATATATATAATAGAGTGTGATATTCTAAGCATCCTAATCGGTATATATAAATTGTATTAACTAACGACGTAAGGGGTTGAAGATGCCTACCCAAATTGTTGTACAATCTGTGCTCAAGCAACCAAAAGTGTACAAAAATAGGCGCAACAAAAAAAAAAAAAAGGCATATTTAGTAAGATTCTGTCTGCTTATAAGAAAATGAGACAAATGAGATAACAATGTGAATTTTGAAAAGAATTAATGATATGCCGTCGGTGCCATTCAATGGAGATGCCCGTTTGACATATATATATATGTGTATGCATAAGTCAAAACTCACCCGATCAGCCCAGAAGTGCTGGCAAAGTTGTGCTTTGCATTTGTTTACACGAAAACATTGTGCCATGAATCAGGTCCACTATTTATGTCCAAAATGTCAAGAACGGCGGCAACAAATCATTTTAATTGAATCCACGCCCAGCGAATCTGCGAAAACCCGGCGAACGCGAGGAGCTGGACGGGCCCATTGGAGCGACACGGCAAGTCGACAAGTCGAGCAGAGAGCTGCATGGCTGGCTGGATGGGTGCCCAGTTCTCCGCCCAAAGAGCAGCGACCGCAGACCAAACCTCAAAGCACAAACTACACAAGTACAAAGCACAAAGCACAGAACCGGCCCCAGAAGTGTTTGTTAACGTTGGCCGCTTTCTGCCTTGGCCAACACACGCGAGATTGTAATCCATACGAGCATTATTCACAGTTTGCTTGAGAGGCGGCAGCAGCAGCCCCCGCTCCCAGCCCCTGTCCCGTTCCATTTCACTATTATAATTAATTTGGCAACACACGAACCGACTCGAGTTGATTTTTGAAGTTCACTTTTGTTTTCGGATTGCGGATTTCGGATATTTCACAATGGACTCCGGGCAGCTGTCGGCGGTGTCGATATCAATAGCTGTGCCTGGCGAATGCTGAATGGTGAATGGAGCACAGGACGTCTCTGGTTGACTCGGCGTCGACCTGATAGCAAAGTGTCCAAAAAATAATATTTGCTGTTCAGTTTGACACAAGAGTCACTCAGTGGTTGCCGAGGCCGAGGCCGAGACCGAGACCGACACCGAGGCCGAGGCTCTGAAGCCGTGACAGCAGCGCGGTCGGCGCACGAGAACGAAGCGAAAAGCAACAGAAACATCAAATGTGAATGTGCGTGTGTGTGTGTATGAGTGTGTGTGAGTGTACGTGAGTGTGCCGAGTGGTGTTCGAGTGTGAGTGTGAGAATACGGCAAGGCAGACTTGGCATTAACAGTAACAAGACAGAGCAGAGCCAGTGCCAGTGCCACAGTCAGAGCAACAACCACACAGCAATCAGATACAGACAGACACACAGACAGAGAGACGGACGGACAGTGAGACAGAGAGACAGACTGGGGAAAAGGTGTCGCTTGGCGGTGGTTGCCAGTCAAGAGTGAATGTGTTCCTCTGCGACTGGATGTGGATGTGGATGATGACAGCGTTGCGTCGCTTGACAAAAAAGAAGAAGAAGTAAAGGAAAAAAAAGACATAAACACGCAGCAGAAGCAGCAGCAGCAGCAACACTTACGCTAAAGGACGGAGATGAAGAACGAAACGAAATGAAAATGAAAATGAGACTGAGAACTGAGAACTGAGAATTGGGAACTGAGAACTGGGAACTGAACATGAGCTGCAAGCAGGCAGGCGGCAGGCAAGGGCTGTGCACCATTGCGATGAAAAGATGAAAAGCCAGAGGAGCAGCAGCAAGCAGCAGCAGCAGCAAGCAGCAAGCAGCAGCAGCAAGCATTAAGGCGCAGCGATGGGTAATAAAACGCGCGCGAGTAGCTGCTCTCTCGCTCTCTCCCGCTGTGTTGCTATCTCGCACGCTCGCACATACACAAAACAACCACCGAAGCGACAGACTCTAACACTGATACAAACACATGTCGAATCATTTTATATACGCCATTTGTGCTGTCTGCCGTAGATACATTTGTATCTTTATGTGCGAAACAAGTCCACGCCGCCCCGGCGTCGACTATATACTTGACATGTGTGTGTGTGTGTGTGCCTCTCTGTGTGTGTGTGTGTGTATACTCAATGCTGACGACATCGGGGCATCAACGACGAGTCAATTTTGAATTCCAGTTTCGCATCTTAGTGGTTGTCGTTTGTTCTTTTTATACCCTGTTCCCAATTTGGTCTGGCTCTGGAAGGGGCAAACAACCATATTTCTATGTCTGTCTGTCTCTCTGACCATCTGTCTGTTCTGTCTGAACTCGCTGATTTCTCTTACACTAAGAACAAAAATCACCCTTTAAACAATAAGAAATAATTTCTCTATAAGAAAAGATATTATAAAAATGGAAAAGGCTTGCACTAAATTCGATAATCTCAAAAATATATTATTTTCGATTAATTTTTTATTTTAATAATTATTTTACTGGCTCCGCTTTTATATCAAAATTTTGTTTTCGTCTTTAGTTCAAATCGCGTAATTTAACATTTCGAGAAAATCGAATTTTGTTTAACATAATTTCATTAATGCCACATCTTCGTCAATAATAATCCAATCTTCGAGTAATATTCCATTTTATGCAGTCTTTTTTTTATCTATATAAATTATCTAAAATATATTCATAAATTCGTGAATTGAAAATACCTTGAAGATACAATTCCCAGAAAAGCTAAAATTGTTTTATGTCTTTTGCATATGAAGCATATTTAATTTAATCAATTTCTACTCTAAATTTAGTCGAATTTCTATGGAATTTCAACCCACACACATCTTAGTATTAAAATGATTCACTTTGGTTAGTTGCTTAGTTTATTTTAGGAAAAACCATTTAAAGCTAGCGCCAATTACTAAATACAAACAATAATAAAAATAAATAAATAATATTAAAATGCAATTTTGAAAAGTGTTGTTATTCCAATGAATGTAATTTATTTCGATATGGATGTGTATAAAGACCTTGTTACAGGGTATCATCTAGGCGAGAGTTGTTGTTATTGCAATCGTTTGATTGTTATTCTTTGGGCATCCTGCTCTGTGCCCCCAATGTGGCAGGCAATCTGTCAGGATTCCACCACCAATTCCAATTTTGAAACACGAAATTGGGGTTCAGCATCAGCATCAACATCAGCATCAGCTTCAGCCACCAGCAGCATCCATATATAACACGCTTATCTTTCGATTACCATAGCGAATTGTATTGAATTAGGTACATAATTCCCGGCATTTCCGACACAAGCACCCAACTCGAACATATTTCGATGTCCACTCCTTTTCCATCAGCATTAATATGCATGCGACGCCCCTAATGTTTATTAAACGAATGCGGACAAAAAATAATGGAAAAACTTATAAGAAAAATAAAAAAATAAAAGCAGAAGATTAAATACACCTGCAGAGTTGAGTACACCTGCTCTGATCTACATTTAATTATTTATTATTAATTTGATTAGTATTTATTTATTATATATTTATAACAATTATCGATTTCCTTATGACAAAAATGGTGCTTAAACATTATTCGATTGATAGCTCCTATAGCATCCATGATATATAGTGACTCTGGGTAGGAATATATATAGGAATATAATCCAAGCTTAAAGACAGCCTTTAAAGAACTGGTCTTCATAAAAAACGTGGCATTGCAACATATATTTGGCTATCGATTCTGACCACATATATATTTTCCTACCTTTTTTTGATGATGAAGACAATAACATTTTGATAATTCTGCATCTGCTGTTTAGTTTTAGACAAATGTATTTCAAAGTTGAATGGAAATAAATGTATACATTTAATTTCTTCATTTATTTTTGTTTATTTTTTTTTTAAATATAGTTGGTTTGTTTATTGATCTCTTTTAAAAAGTTAAAGTCTGTCTGTTGATGTCAATTTTACATTTTATGCGTATTTATTATTATTATAATTGGGGAAAGTTTGCACTGCGACCTAAAAGGTCTATTGTGCCCCCTTGCTGAGCCTACAGCTCTTCCATCCATCCCAACTCCTGCACGAATGCTAGAATCTTTGTTGGGTTGAGGGTTTCTATGTCCTTGGGCCTCATGACATGCTGCCCTAGGATGTTGCATCTTTTCCTGGTTAAGGCGACGCATTCTGTTAGGATGTGCGTCGAGAATTCCTCCTCGTATCCGCAAAACCTGCATACATTGCTGCTGCAAATATCTAACTTGGTTAGGTGACTTTTTATTTTATGCGTAGATCCAAAACAAATAATATTTGCCAGATCTTATATTCAATAAATCAAGCTAAAGATTAATACTCGTTTTTGCTAGCTCCAGGTCTATTATATGTATATAAATATAAAATATTACAGATAAAACTAATAAGAAAAAATCTATAAAGCTCAAAGTACGGCCTTTGACACTTTAACCTGAACTTCTGTAAAAGAGAATTTTACACATATAGATCTTTAGCCATAGATTTTCAAGTTAATCAAACTAAATCTTGGGATGCGAACACCAGAAACATGTTCCTTCAGTTGTGATTTAAGACTTTCAAAATTAGTATCAGCGAAAATGTAGCTTTCCACAAGAGAGTTTAATAGAAGCATTAACTAACATTTGCAATAGACCTTACAGCCTAGATAGATAGAGGCATCAGGTCTAAGGCAACTCAAATGTCCTTTAGTTTCCTATAATCAAGAAGGAAAGGAAAAGGATGAATAGTGATGGGGAAGAACCGACTTAAAATACTTACCGGTCTCTTGACAGGATATTGGAGACAAAGAAGTCACCTAGCCAAACTATGTAGCGATTTCTGCCGATTTTGTGATGGTAAGAACGAAGCCTCAAAGCACATCTTAGAAGATTGTATTCTCTTAGCCAGGAAAATGTGGTTGGATGGAGAGCAATGGGCTTAAATGGAGTCAGAATAGACCTAACTAAGTCGCAGTTCATAATAATAATAATAATAATAATAATTCTGCTTAAACTGGTCTTTGACCACAGATCACCAATCAGTCAATCAGGAGAACCAATTTCCAAAATCTTTTGATTTCAGCAGTTTAATATTAATATATTACAAATTTACAATGAATTTTGTTCTAATTTAGATATTCGAAGATTAGACTACTTTATTTTCATCTGAATCATATTGAAGCTATATACAAACTCCTTCTAAAAGTTTAGAAGCAACTGGAATACTTTTGAGTCGTGCAAATGCTGTGATAAAATTGCCTCCCCTGCGTGGAAACATGCATATGAAAAACATGAAGCTCATGTGTGCAAATTTACTGACAAGGACCTTTAAAATATTCCCATCGCCAAGGTTCATCGATAAGTTTTCAGCGTTGGTGGTGGTTGTAAATTTCATTGGAGTTGGGAGTTGGAATTGGGAGCAGAACAGCCCACAAAGCCCAACCCAATGGAAGCCACGAACGGAACTTCGGGTGAAAGCATTTTACTTGTATATAACATAAAAAACGCATTAAGTCGCTCAGAACCGAAACAGAAACACTTTTTTGGGCAATCTTTGAACCTTCACCGAGGGGAAATGCCAATGTTTAAATAGCAGGGTGCATTTTATGGCATTTTCTCTGCTCTGCTCTTGTTTTCCCGCCCCGTCGAATATCTCGGATAAGTTCAGCGAAGAAGGGACAATCAGACTGTAAATTGCATCCACATAACTAAGTTTGCTTACATACACACAAGAATCTGTTTGCAACCCTTAAGCCACACAGCATTTGAATAAACATATCATTAAGTCAACTTACATGCTGAGGCTGCAACACACAGCTTATCGAAGATTCTCATTTTAAAATTAAATTCGTTTTGCTGAGGGCCTTCCATACTTCACATTTACTTATGATAATAAAACATATTTTACACATAAGCGCGAATATATTTGAATACATACATATATGCATATAAACAGGTGTCGATGTTGGCCGACTTTTAGTTTTCCAAACTCTCGTAACTCTCTCCACACATGTGCAACAAATAAGACCAGTTTATAAACTGCACAAAATTCTTTGCCTAAAAACTAAGTTACTCAATTTTTAAGCCATTGGATATACTCTATCGATAAGGTCTGCTACAGCTAATTAGTAGTCCGCATAACTCTATCTCATCGATCGTTTTAGTTGCTCTTATTTTTGAGTTGGCTTCAAACCTTCATATAAACAAATTGTTGTGTTGTTCATATAAACAATTGTTGTTGGCTAAGCGTTGGCTTCTAGCCTCATTATCTATTGGAACAAACTTTATTACTTATTGGAAATAAATTCTAGTCTAAATTAATTGGCAAATAAAGCTATCAAAAAGCTGATATCGCAAACATTCCATTCATATACAATTTTGTTTAGGCCAAAACAGGAATTGAATCTGTTTGTGAAGCAGCTCCTAATTTCTGCTCCTTGAAAAATATTAAAGTGAAATTAAAGTAAATTAAAGTGAATCGTAAAACAGGCCAATTCGTTATTTTCCCAACATTTCAATCTAAACTTACACTTTGTAACATTTTAATCAAATCGCGTCTATGTAAAGTTTTGATGAAGGGAGGGCAGCTGATCTCCTGCTCCATCCCTCTGCAGACACACTTGATAATGTGCTTTGCAAAAGTATGTGTATATATATTTTCACCTCCATGTTTACAATTCTGAATGTTGTTTCAGTTCCATATACTCCAGTTCTTACAGGTTAATCAAGTATATCAAGAACAAGTATACTCTATGGACTAGCAGATGCTTCCTGTGTGCTTCTTACATTTGAGCAAAAAATTACCAATATCGGACTATTTTATTAGATAGATAGGAAAAAAAATGGGTCAGTAGTCTTGAGACATTATAATTTGATGGTAAGGTTTGCAATGCCTAAAAACAAACTTCTTCTAGATGAGTCAATATAGCCAATATCATTTTGATATATATGTATGTCCTCCAGTCCAATGTTTATGTGCTTAAATGAGCAGAGCTCTTCCACTTTTAAAGCTCTCTAGATAAGACTTAGAGTATATCCATTTCTGAAATTTCGCATAAGCACGTCTGAGTTGACCATATTAAACCACTATACTAAATAGCTGCCATAGGAACAATCGGTTAAAAAATTCGTTCCAATATAATACTTTTTTATTTTTTAAGGGACCTTCAATTTTGCGTGTTATTATGTTCTGAAAAACTTTAAAGAAAAAAATCATCAATATCGAGCCACTGAATACTCATTATAAGAGTAGTGAGATGGAATATATATGACATATCTGTAACACTTTCTTTAACAAGTTAACTACACAATTGGTGAATGTTCAGTTCAATAATAAAATATCTTGCAATCCGGGCTACAATTTTGATGTTAGGTTAACTTAGGTCTAGGTTAGGCTTCAAAGGCATGTAAGCTTCGGTGTGCTCTTCTTTAATATTTGAGTTAGTAACAATATTTAAATAGGAACAGGAGGACTCCGATTCATAAGAGTACACATTTGTAGTCCCAGATATCAGATCCAAATTTTGTTTTGGTCACACTAAATAAAAAATAATATGAAAATCTTCCACATGCATCGAATATCTTGGGTTGCATTATCTACTTAATTTCATAGTACGCTGAAGACTGCTTAAAACTAGTTGTCTTCCAAAATTGTTGTTTACCCTGTACCCATTAAAAATGGGTTAAATAATGTTATGCAACTGAAAAAGGCCAACAATATATATGAGATATATTTGTCTGTAAAGCTAGGATTTCAAAATTTGGAAAGTAGACTGCTGCCAACATCTGGTCCAGGTTGGTTCGAACTTTGCCTTCTGCTGTGGACAAAATGTCAAATCCAATATTTTCAATGCCTCTGAGCTTCAGTTTTTTATTATTATTATTTTTTAATGAAAAGGCACAATTAGTTAAGAATTTCAAGAACATTCTCTGTTTTGGATAGCTTTCCAAAACAAGTATTTTTATAGGAATGGCCTTGTCACTTCTTAACCCACATAATTTAGTGCCACAGTTGGAATCAAAGGCCAGGTTGAAACATGTTAAAAATACTTTATGCTTGACACTTTATTTGCCAAGTCATCATTTTAATCATGGAACAACATAAACACACTTAGAATAATAAGGGGCAAAGATATTAGTATACCTATCCATAGATATATAGGGGATTGGGTTTCAGTTGGTTTGCTTTTGTGTATTTAACACACAATAAAGAAATTTTATGGGCTTATATAATATAATAATTATTCGCAGATTTGCGAAAAAATCACCACTTAAGTCACCTGCTAAAAAGTTTAACCTTCAAATAGTTTTTTTTTTCAGACTAAGACTAAGTTATAAAAACCTGACTTTGAATGTCGATCAAATTATACTTGATACCTATCTATCTGTATTTGAATATATAAATATATTCGGCTTTCCGCTTGTGAGTCAACGAGTATTAAATAATGCATTCAAAATAAATATCGGAAGCAATAAAAATTTAAATATCGACTTATAAAAAACCTTACTTAAAAATGCTTCTCGCATGCACCTGCTGAAAGGCTCATTTCCAGTCATTATCATATTGCTGTCGAATAATTGATTTCTGAACAACTGGTTCCGCATATATTAAAAAAGGCTAAAGGAGATATATCTGAAACATGTCTCTTTACCCCATAAAGAAGACGAGTTGAGCTTTATTTCAGTTTATTATCCGCTTAGTCGGCAAAATACTCTAGAAGAGCCAGATACTTACATAGGAAGAACGTAGTTTTGTGTACATCAACCTAATCCCAGATGAATACTCTTAATTGTAACTAACCAAATCCAACATCTTAAAATCCAAGTAACAGACACTCATTATAATAAAAAATAAATATGTATTCCGTACTTAAATCAAGTACGAACTCTGTCAAAACTAAAAAAATAAGAGAGTAGTTAGCTGAAAATTGTATATACCTTTCAACAGGGTGCTATAATTTTGCAGTGACGTGTAAGGTATATATATTATATATACATTAAGATACATATTATATATATATGATAGTGTATATATTATAGATCAACGTCAATGTTTTAGTTTGGTTACTTAGTTTTTAAGCCATGTTGAAAAGCAGTCTATGCTAAAAGCGGGTCGGCGCAATATATAAGATAACTGTCATAAAATGGATTATCGATCAAAAAAACTATTTTGTCTATAAAATAATGAATATCGGAATAATATATCATATTATCAAATAGATTATTTTTATTTATAGAGACTGCTGGACAAGTCTAAGTTAGCTGTTCTTCTATGCTTTACCTGCTTAATGCTCGTTTCAAGCAATTTTTTATACCTAAACAAGTTTTCAATAATAAACAAATAAAAACTAGTCACACAAAAATTGTTGTATTCAAAATAAATTATACAATTTGATCAGATAGACGCGATTCCCATATATGTATGTACATATATTTTTTAGTTAATATCGAAATATATAACTCAAATTGGATTTACTCTGCATTGGATCGAGTATATATATAAGTACGTCGCTGCATGTTGACCAAATTGGCCAATTAAACAAATCTCACAATTTGTAACAAGATCGAATAAGAATCGAATATCATTACCCAAAGTGCCGTTAGTTCGCCTTACGGTCTGCGAATGAAACTTCAAAAGCATCACAGTTACATAATAATTTATTTAACCTTATGACATATTCGAAAACAGGACTGTTTGAGTTTAAGTGTACTTTGTTTAAGCGCTGTATTACATTACCACAAGCAAAATAATACTTTTTGGATATAACTCAGAGAACCATAACAAAAATACTGATCTCAAATGAACTCAACAAATTTGATGTTGTATGCGATTGAGAACATCATTTGGAATTACTTGATTAAGTTTGTGATTTCGACAGGCTTCGTTGTAAAATATATATATATTTGTGTCTGTTCATGTGCAGCCAAATACTAAGTATATATGTAATTATACTTGGTAGGAGTATCTTCTATGGATGCTTATGAATAAATTCGATGCTGAGAGGTCGTCCTGGAAACGCATTGAGCTCTGCACGTATTTTGAGAAGATCTCAGCGCTGGACCCTTAAACGTGGCCGACGGTACTTACCAAACAAAACCGAATCTAACAAATGTGTAACGAAAATGAAACAAATTAAAAACGCATAGTTTTGGAATGGGATGATTTGAATCGGGGCCTGGGATTTTAGTGGGTCTTACAAATACAGTTTATCGGCTGACTCGATTGACTAAATGAGCACCAAAAGTTACTCATTGGTGATTTTTTTTTTGTTTTTTGTTTTTTTTTTTAATTGTGTATATTTTTGCATTTTATTTTTTTGCAATTTTATGTTTTATTCACAATAATTAACTTTTTAAAAAAGAGAATTGCTAATGCTATGTAAAAATTTACTAAACAAACTATAATCGAACATAAGCATAAACATAACCGACTTTAGACTACAACTTATGAAAAAGGTCTGAAATAATAATAATACAAGAACTAGGATAAAGCGGTTGGCGAAATAATTTCATTTATAAGTATATATGTGTATATATACATGTATATATATATATATATATACGATATTTATACATATAATTATGCATATGGTACAATATATAATATAATGTATGAAGCAAAACATTAACAAAAATTCGATAATTACACAACATAACTGAACTTAGATGTAATATCAGGATTAAGCTGAGTCGATACACATAAAATACAAATATATATATATAATATATATATATGTATATATATATATATCTTCATATATATGTACGTTATTATATATGTATGTACTATATATAAGTAATGTAAGTAGCGTTAAGGTATGTATTGAAAATGAATTGTTTCTCAACTGCTTTCAATTTACTTGTATTCCTTACACATATATTATTAAAATGTATTTACTTTTTTTTTTAGTTTTTTTTTGTTGTTGTTGTATTAGTTATAGTTTTTATCTTTAGCTTAACGTGCTCCGTTTTGTTTTGTTTTTGTTTAGTTTTTTGTTTGGATCAAAAGCGCTTTCAACTATGGAGTGAACATGCACACACATCGATACACTTTACTAGAAATGTGAATGAATTCAACATTTGCATTTTGCATTTTGCATTTTGTTTTTATTTTTGCATTTTGTTTTTTGTTTTTTGAGTTTTTGAGTTTTTGTTTTTGTTTTTGTTTTCGAATTGTTACTTTTCATATGTTTGCTGATTTTTATTTTCAGTTTTGCTCTACTCTCAATTTAAGTAATGTTTATTTTTTGTGTGTGGGGCACAAAACCCAAATTGTTTTCCAAAATTTTCTCTCTTTCGGGTTTTTTATGTCTTAGTTTATATACAGGAACTTAAAATGTATCTAAGAACACGACACAACGAACAATATAATGACAAAAATTTATGCTAAAAGTGCGCCGCTGTCTAACTGTGTGTGTGTGTGTGTGTGTGTGAGTGTTTTTTTGAGTGTATTTGAGTGTATATTATTTGTATTTTTGTGGTTGCAAATTGTTATTCAATTCGCTCGTTTCGTTTTAAGAACATTCACTTGGCCTACAATGTTTAGCTGCACTTACATTTAGAATCTACTTTTTGAATTCTTGTTTGGGTTTTTTTTTGTATTCATAATTAATACGGATAGTATTTCGTGTATGCATATTATAGTTATAGTTTAAATTAATAAGTAATGCGCGTTAATTTATGAGACAAATACATACATGCATATTTAGTACTACTACTGAATGTGCTTCCTTCTATTTCCGATTTCTGTTTTCCGATTTCTGTTTTCTGATTTATGATCTCTGATTTATGATCTCTGATTTATGATCTCTGATTTCTGATCTCTGATTTCTGATCTCTGATTTCTGATCTCTGATTTCTGATTTCTGATCTCTGATCTCTGATTTCTGATTCAATTATCCTCAATTACAATATGATTTTTGCAGCTATGTCTCTAGTATTGAACTACTGCACCAAGCATCGATAGACTGGGTGATTAACATTTGTTTAGCTTGTTTTTAGATATCGTAAGAACTGACTTATTAGTTGGCTACATTCCATTAAACGTAGACGCTCAACTCTACTTGGCAAGGCTTTTTTTGCTTTGCCAACAATTTATGCTTTGAAAACAGCGACGCCAACGCTGGGTTTGCCACACACCTCCTCGTCTCCTTGTCTCCTCAGTCCGCTCTTGCTGCCGCAGCTGCACAGCTCTCCTCACTTCCGAAAATATATTTACAGAATGGTTAATTCAAGCTGCACAGCCTGCAACTAGCAGGGAAAGTCGATCGATATCATTTCGTTCTTAATTGGATTTGAGATCGAGTTCGGACTCGGAATCGGATTCGGATTCAGATTCGGTTGGGAATTGTGATGGGGATTGGCTAACTGCTAGTAGGTGGCAAAGTTCATGGTGCCGGCGTTGCTGTTGTCCAAAGGTCACTGGTGCATCTTGGTGGCATGGTGGCCCATGCTCAGACCCAAGTTCAGGTGATGGTTGTTGTGGTGCTGCTGTGCCGCCTGCGCATGGTTGTGGTTGCTGCTGGAGTTGTTGTTGTTGTTCTGCTGGGTGGCCTGCCGCTGCGAGTTCTTCTTGTTCTTCATGCGTCGATTTTGAAACCAAATCTTTACCTAAAACCCACAAGCAATTGTATTATTTTATTTTGATTAACCTTTCAGCACTCGGCAGGTGATTAACATACCTGACGCTCCGTCAATTGCAGATTGCGTGCCAGCTCCCAGCGTTTCTGTTTGGACACGTACGCATTGAAGAGGAACTCCTTTTCCAGCTCCAGCGTTTGGAACTTGGAGTACGGCTTGCGTTTTTTTCGCACCGACACCTGTCCGGTCCATTCGTGCATCGCATTTGTCGGTGTGCATGGACCCACTGCACCCACTGAAAGGCCACCGGATGCGCCTGCAAACGATCAAATTAATAATAATATAATATAATAATATTATAATATGAAAATAATATTCACACATATTTAATAGACTTAGTTGCAACATCAATTATTATTTATTATTCAATTTAAGAAAACAATTAAATGCATTTGAAATATTTTGAAAAGTCAATAGAAATCCTAAATATTTATAATATTTTTTAAATTGAATTTAATGCAAAACATATTAAAACAACACTTAAAAAAATTAAAATTAAAAAAAATTAATGAATAAAAGCTGCAGTCGAGAGAGCTCGACTACAAGATACCCTAAATCTAGCTGTTAAAAATAGATTCTAGTTTTATTGCCATTTTTAGGGGCACAATAGACCTTATAGGTCGCAGTGATGGTTCCCCAATTTATAATAATAATAATAATAATAATAATAATAATAATAATAATAATAATAAATGCCATTTTATGCCTTCTGATTGTAATGAGCTCAATTTAGAACACTTCTTCGATTATAACTTGGATGTTTCCTATTCGATCTGGTTGATCTAATGTCAAGTCGAGCAAATAATTTGTCATTGCATATTAAATCTGAATTGCTTTTAAAATTTTAGCTTTTTTTGCTATCGAAAATCGATTGGTATCGATCAAACAAAGAAAAATTGATCTGTGCAGGGTATACGATATTTATATATAGTATATGCCATATATACATATATATTTGAAATCTCTAGCTCTTGTCATGTCCCTCGTCGCTGTTACTTGGTTAGATCGACTCGACTATTAATCCTGATCAACAAAACAAAATAAAAATGCGAATTCATTAAAAAATGATTTTATGTTATTATTGGCTATATATAAAAACAGCGATTCGATCAACAAATATCGGAGATTGTCCAATAAGCGCAACTGAGGTGGCTGTCAGCAAATGAATTAATCAAAAAATATTGTCAACAAGTAAATATTAAATTTTTTAACATAAGTCAAGTGAAATATAGTTGATACTTTGTTGCATAATTTCCAACACACATAAATAAATATCTCTTAAAACTACAGACTGAATAATATATAGAATAAGGATTGCTCATGTCAAAAGTTAAAACTAATAATAATAATAATTAAATTCAGCAGTTCCTTTATAATTAGTGCTTAACCACTCTGCTTAAGGTGGTGCCACCACGAAAGGGGCGGGCAGGCAGTTGGGTGGGGGGCGGGTCAATTGTCACAATGTATTGGCACACCCACCGACAGGAGCACGAGCCCGGCTGAGTGTTGACGATATTCATTTATGAGGCATTTTGCAATGCGCTAATTAAATGACAAACTTGACAGTGTCGCAATTTGCAGTTTGCCTCAGGCAGGCGGGGCAGGTGAGGCAGGTGAGGCAGGTGAGGCCCGCAGAGGCAGCACAGGCAAACACAGCAATGCGAAAAGCGATAACATGAATGCACTCCGAAAAAAACACCATCAAAACTAAAATTTTTTGCTTGCCTTGCAAATAATTAATATTGAAAAAAATTCGAAATCTTAGAGAGGCTTTTTTCCAATTTTTCAGAAATATTTTTCTTTTATATAATATATAATATTTCAGAAAATGATATATGCAAACCTAGATTTAAATAAAAAAAACGAAAATTGAAAATAAATGAATTCATAAACTAATGTTTAATCTTAAAGTATTAAATTTTTAATAATAATAAAAACAACCAACATATTAACAAATCAATTGCAGTTGTTTTTTGTTGCTGTGTATGTGTGTTTGGTGTGTCGACTCACCTGTGCTCGAGTAGGCCTCGGGGAAGTTGCGCAGCCCACCTGGGGAGGAGTAGGTGGGAGTCTCGTAGCTGGACTGCGAGGTGCCCTCGACGGACTGTCGCGCCGCTGCCGCCGCGCTGACAGATGCATGGCGCTCATCGGTGGCGCTCATGTAGACCGCCGCTGCAGCGGCATTCGGTTGATCACGGTAGTTGGGCCAATATGGAGGCTGTTGTTTGTCGAACGTGCAACATGGAGAGAGGGAGGCAAGGAGTAGAAGAGGCAGACAAGAGCGTAAAGCGTAAAGTTGACATTGAGTTGTTTACAGTTGACAGCTGTCTGGCGCACAATTCGAGACGGACTCTCGGCGCAAGTTGCTGTTGCTGTTGCTGTTGTTGTTGTTTGGCACTCACCTGAAACTGGGTCTCTGGGTAAGTGTAGAACATCGGCTTGCGATCCCTGTCGATGTAGTATGGCGTGGCATGGTACTGGTTGAACTCATTCTCATACGGCCACGGATGCCCGTGCCGCTTAACTGGCGTCGTTGCGTCCGCCTCGAAGCCGGGCCTGATCGCGGGTATATGTATTGGCGCTAGTGAGATGGACATGTCTGTAAAAGAGAAGAAGAAGACGTGCTCGTTATCGATTGCCACTCAAATAAATCAACTTCGTTCCTAATTATGCGCCCCAGAATTTACTGCGAAACAACGTTTGCGAACAGACTCTGCTGGAACAGACTGCATTGAATCACAGCTCCACATATATATGTACATATATATATATATATATATATATATATATATTTGTATAATCAGAGATCAAAAAGTTAAAATGTTGTAGACAGACTCAAATCAACAATAATAATTACTTAACAACAATTAATATTGCTAGTTTTAGTTAATATTCGCATACAGTGCTTATTATAATTAGAAACAATTATTTGGTTCAGAGTGCACTACCTGAATATACCTGAATATATAAATATATATATCTGGTATTACTACTTACTGACATTACTAACATCTCAGCAAAAACAAATAAAAATTTGCATCATCATACAAATTAAATAAAAAATGATCGTCTTTAAATATGCAAGTTAATTCAAATTCAATTTTATAATTTAAAATTATGTCTCAATAATATGGAGACTTAAATGAAGTCATGACCAATTTGAGATAAGGGGAAATGAAACTCTATAGAATCGCTTAAAAATTGTCTCAATATGCATCTGCTACATAAAGCTATACAACATCGTCTCAGCTTACTAATTACTAATAATGAATCTAAAAAAAACTTGGATACTGAGAAAATGCACTGCAAAAAGAATTTATAAGTTTAAGGTACTTAAATAATAGCTAAAAAATATTAAACGAGTTTCGTTAATTAAAAACTATCTGGTAATTGTCGAATACAATCTAGGTATTCCCTATTTAAAACCGATTTGCATTATTAATTAAGAAGCCCAGTAATAAGTAGGAAAGTTGGATCGATAAGAATGATGAAAAACTGTTTCTATACAAACTCAACTAGTAACTCATTTTGTACAAATTTTCATGTTATTTAAATGAATGTTTTATTAAAAATATATATATAAATATATATCTTGTTTTTATGGTCTTTGATTCGTTCTTATTGAAAATTAGCTGTTCGAATTTTGCAGCCTTAAATATAATCAACTCGAAACTAATTGCTAAACGTGAGAACATGTTTTCCCATTTTGAGCAAGCAGACAATTATTTTGACAGCGCTACTGTTTTTAGCAATTCCAAAAGAGGACGCCCTGAGCAAAGCCGGTATTTTAATATTTAATGAGTGCAGATAATTATGAAACTTAATCCTATAATTAAAAACCCAATAAATTTAATACTATGCTTAAATCAGAAGGTGATTTTTATCACCCAAAGCAGACAGATCTCAAAACAAAAATCTGTCAAGAGTTTTTGAATTAAAACTGAATTATTGTAAAATTGATGTTGATGTTTTTAAATCTATAAATATATATAATTCAAGCTGTCCCCATGATAATGAAGGTTTCTGTGTAAATACAGAAACCATCATCAGCAATTTGAGCTACTGCATTCAATCTGAACTTTTGGAGGACTTTTAGTTGTTGAAAGTGAACTAGTCTGAATAGTTACCCAAACAGGGGTTAAGGGAATTGAATTTCTGGCCCCTCTTGACTACTGCCATAAACTAATCAATCGTAACTTAGCATCGACTGCTTTGCGAGTTATAAACAGAAAAAATGCTCACAGTGGATTTACTGCAATATATTTATACTCAGAGAAAATAAAGGCCTGTATAAAAATCGCCCCGAAAACTAGAAAGTTTTTCTTCTTTTTTTAAATAATTTGTGAATATACGAAAAATAATTTCTTAAACTTAGAAAGACTTGCCAAAAGTATAAAGTTTTTCTTTTATATTTTTTAGAAATATTTACTGTTACTACAAAATGGATTTCTTTAGTAGTGGTTTCGAATCCCCACAAAATCGTAAGTTTTTCAATTTAAGTTATACACATTTTGATAAACAATCTAAAATGTTAGCAAATGTGAAATCTTAAAATACCAATGTTTATTAACAAACAAAATATATAGATATAAATATATAAAAATGTGCCCCAAAATTAATAAAATTATTATATAGAAGTAAACCTTCTGAATAATAAGCCAATTGAGGCTTGGCGCCAAAAGTATGGCGAATTTCTAAGATTCATCGCTGCTTCAGTTAAGTTACTTTAAGTTCAAGATCGATAAGTGAAACTAATTGCAACAAAAAATAAATAAATAAATAAAATTGACTCAATTTGCATGAGTTAAGTTAAAGTTGGCGAACATCATCTGATCCTACGTATTATAATGAATTAAATAAACCCAGATCTGGGAACATCCAATCAAAATAAACTTATAAGATTAAGTGGGCAATCAGACTGAGTCTGGAAGAGGGGCATTCCTTGGGGGCTTGGGGGAGGAAGGGTGCTCCAATTACCTGCTTGCTGGGAACTGACACTGGAGGGAGAAACACTCGCCGTTGTTGGTGCAACAATTTGACTTTGGCCGGCTGCCACAACTGAGTTTTGTTGCAGAGCAGACGTGGCGCCACCACTCGGGGCACTACTCGGTGTCTGCTGCTGCTGCTGTTGTTGCTGTTGATGATGAGGTGATGTGAGGTGTTGGGGCTGCTGCTGTGCGGCTTGACCCGTAGGAGTTTGGGCGGGACTAAGGGCGCCGCTAACCGGGGTTGTTGCAAGTTGTTGTTGCTGCTGCTGCTGTTGCTGTTGCTGCTGTGGCGGGGGCAGATGCTGGAGAGTCGGCTGTTGCTGCTGCACGGGCACCGGCTCCTCATACATCGCCACATGTGTGGGCGTGGAATGTGTTGTGGGCGTCGTCTGTTGCTGCTGCTGCTGTTGCTGCTGCTGCTGCTGGAGTACGGCGGATGGCGTGGAGAGTGCAACCGAGGCGGAGGAGACGACAGTGTGCTGCTGCAGATGGTGGTGCAACGGCTGGGTCTGAGGCAGGTGGTGGTGATGGTGCGGATGGTGATGCAACTGCTGCAAATGCTGCGCGGACTGTTGCAATTGCTGGTGTTGCTGCTGCTGCTGTTGCTGTTGCTGCTGTTGTTGCTGCTGCTGCTGTTGCTGCTGCTGCTGCTGCTGTTGTTGCTGCTGCTGCTGTTGCTGTTGTTGGTGTTGCAGTTGGTGGTGCTGCAGCGCGACCGCCGAGGCGCTGGCTGAGGTGGGGTGTGGGTGTGACGGATGTGGCGGATGTGGGGGATGTGGGTGTGTGTGATGTGTCCCCCACCAAGCCCCGGCAGCGGCGTGCGACCCGACTGCCGAGACATCGTGGGGGTCGTAGAGAGCGCACGCCAGCGGGATGGTTGGGGTTTGGGGAAGGGGTGGAATATTTACGGTTATCTTGAGTGCGTTTCAGTCAATCTCGGCGGAAAATGAAAGGCACCGCACAACACACACCCAAAACCAACACAGACCGAACGGAACGCGGCCCCCAAACAAACCGATCCGGATTCGATTTGCGTTTACTTTTTCCTTTGTATATTTCTCCTTATATCTTCGCTCTAATTATGCCAATTTCTTTTCTTTTAATTGCAGTTCTTGGCTTGGCCAATGTTTTTAACTTTTAATTTTCAGATTTTCAAAACAATTTTGTTTGGTTTTCCAATTGCCACTTTTTGGCTTATTTTTTCTTTATATTTTTCTTTATATTTTCAGTTTAAGCAAGTTAATATATTTTTTTGACAGTTAATGTTTTTTTTTTCTTTATTTTGTGTTTTTAGTTTAAGCCAGGTTTGGTGTTTTTCTTACATTTGCCGGTTTTTGGCTTACTTTGCAGGCGGTCTATGTTTTTTTTTTTTAATATTTATCTTAAATTTCCGTTTATATTTTAGTTTAAATAATAGTTTGCTTCAAGTCAGTTATTTTTCTTCATTTTTTTTGCAATTGCCGCTTTTTGGTTTGATTCTTATTTGCAGTTTTACGAGCCAAAAAAAGACGACGTTTAACTCACGCACACACACGCACGCACGGGCACACACGCACAGGCACAGGCACACACGCACAGGTCAATGATGACGGAGTGAGCTGCTTGCGAGGGTGAGCGAGCGAGCGAGCGAGAGAGAGAGAGCGGGCGAGTGTCAGAAATCGTGAAGAGCGACGCTGGACGGGCGAAGAGAGCACTGACTAAATACCACCCACAACAGTTGCTGTTGTTGGGAGGGGGGCTGGGGCAAGCGGCAAGCGTTTTTGATCGAAAGCCAGTCGAAGAGATAGCACAGAGCACAGGGTGTTTACGGTGCTTAAGACTCGCACAAATGTTTTCAAATTGGCCTTTTCCCAGTTGGTAAATTTCCCATTTTTTATTTATTAATTACTTTCAATTTGAATTTCTTCTTGTTGGCTGTGTATTTTAAATATTACATTTGTTGTTTGTTGTTGTCATGTGTTCAAGTTTTGTAATCACTTTTTAGTCACTTGTATTGAAAATATTTAACTTAGTTTTTTATTTGATGCATTTTGTTTGTTGACTTTCGAATTTGTTGTTGTTTAAAGAAGTTTCTGTTTTGATGCCGGTTCAAATGGCGCGAATGAATATTATTTTTATTCAGTGAGTGAGAGAGCGAATCTGAGTTGTTGTCGTTGTTGTTGTTGTTGTGCTTGTTTTTTATTATTATTATTTTTGTTGTTTTTTTTATGTTGCTGGTCATAAAATTTGATTTTACGATCAAAACAAACAATTAAAAACTCGCCGCTCGCAACAGTTAATAAAATTCAGCAAATACTCGTATTATTTTCATTTCGTTGGCCATTCCATAGTGCCAAACATATATATTTTTTTTTTTTTGTTTGTCGTCGAACAACACACTTCACTTGAGTCAAAGTTCTCGCTGGTTTCGATGTTGCTGTAGCTGTTGTGGCTACTTTTGGGATACAAAACTCAGGTCTTTTTTAGTGTTGTCGCTGCTTTGACGCCCGCACGACTTCGACCGTACAGAGCGAAGCACAAATCTACACTGGCAGCGGCTGCGAAACGGCGACAGTCAGCAGAGCCCAACAACAGCACCAGCACCAGCAGCAGCAGCAGCAGCAAAAGGCAGAAACGGTGGAGTCTAAGCAGCGGACTCTCACTCTCACAAAACAAACAGAGTCAAGATGTGAACAAAAGGCATATTCGATACGTGTGCCTGACTGCTGCTGACTGCGCGGCGCCTTGTGTCCGTGTGCCCAAAAGAGAGTCTCGCGCATGCGCATCTGCGCGTGTGTGTGTGCGCGAGTGTGTGCAGTGGTGGTTGTTGTTGTCGCTCTCTCTCTTTGCGGCGCGCTTTATGCACACGCACAGTATGTGTGTGAATGTTGGATACACGCTGGCTTGCATGTATGGGTGCGTGCACATGTACACACGTCTGTGAGACCCAATGCTTTAAGAGAGCTTCTTATTAACTGAGACTATTTCAGAATTGTGGTCTTTTCTTTAGTACGTTTTTTTTTGTTTTTCCACCTTGAGAATATCGATAATAATTTCAGCAGGTGCACAAGGAACTTGTGTATGCCAGCAGTACAATTACACAGTACGGCCTTTGTTTGCTCTTTTCACAGTGCAGCTACCCTTCTCTTTCACTCTCTCGCCTTGCGTGTCTCCCCTTCTCACTCGCTCGCTCTTGCTCTCTGTTGCTGGTGCTTGCTAGTTGTTTGTTTGGGGCTGATTTGAATACACGTATTTTCAACTCTCGCGCACAAGAGCGCCATCTATGGCCGAGATTTCAATGGGAAGGGACTGGGTGGCTCCCTCAACATTGCGATGTTTTTTTTTTCCTTTTCTTTTCTATTTTTCGAATCGCGTCTGTTACTTTAATGTTGCCCTCATATTCGTATTTAAGACAACATTTATATAATATAAATATATAGACACACTAATACACATGTACATATTTATATACACACGCAAAGAGTAGTAAATTGAACCCCTTCTTCGATAATTAATCAAATGAGCTAAATAAATATATATCTATATATATGTACACAATAATTTACGACAGCATACAAATTGAGACAATTGCGCTGCCTTCCCAGCAGCAATTTAATACCCTGCCCCTGCCACTGCCCCTGCTCATGTTTCATGTTCAACATTTGTCGAATTTAACGCTGCAATAGACAATTATGAGCATTTTACGACAATTTCCATTGGAAGAAGAAAACGGCATTGAGACAAGGACGGCGAAATGTTGACAAATCATAAAAGGATACGCATTTCCCAGCACAGTCAACTCGCTTCACGTTGCACGTTGCCTGCAGCATATCAAGGGTAATTATAACCAAGAAAAAAAAATAAAAATAAACCGAAAGGGCGACGAAGATTTAATACTCTGTCGTTCGGTATTTCTATGCTTAATTGAAAGTAAAAAATCTATTCAATTCGAAAAAAGAACGTGTGCCTCAATTAGAGTCATAAAGAACGCAAATGGAAGTGATCGGCGAAAAAAGCACGCCTCACAGTAAAGCTAAACACTAGTTTGCATATCAATACAGATTGTAAAAGGATTTTAAAAGGTCGACTTGAGTCAGTGGAACAAAAGAATTTCTAAAAATTAGAAAGGTTTGCCCCAAAAATATTCTATTTTGATTTATGGCAATATTTTCTATTGTTAAGAAATGCAGAATAAGAATTTAAACTAAGCGCAGCAGTGCGTGCAAAAGTAACGTAATTTGGAAGTGCTTACCTGGTGGCTGGGAATTGACGCTGGAAGGGGAAATACTCGCCGCTATCGGCGCAACAATATGGTTTTGGCTGGACGCCACTTCTGAGATTTGCTACAAGTGACGCTGCTACCGTTGATACTCTTTAAATTGTGAATGCTT
Source organism: Drosophila nr. medialis 2 BK-2023a (assembly GCA_035044325.1). Lineage (NCBI taxonomy): Eukaryota > Metazoa > Arthropoda > Insecta > Diptera > Drosophilidae > Drosophila > Drosophila nr. medialis 2 BK-2023a. The sequence continues at coordinate 6,150,779 of JAWNMH010000397.1, read as the reverse complement.
CACTATTGTTGATTGCTGTAAGACAGAGAGAGAGAGAGAGAGAGGGAAGAAATTAGTGAGTTGAAAGCAATGCGATAAATGCAGGCGCCGCCTTGCGACCACTTTCCCAGCACACTTAAGGGTTAAGTCAACAACAGCAGCAGCAACAACAACAACAGCGTTGAAGTAATGATGTTTCCTACACTACTGCTTCCCTTCCACAGGGAAGTCATCTTACGTCTTTATGACTGGCGCAAACGTCTTGTTTGCATTTAATACCGGCCAGGTAATAATGCATTTCAGGCCCAGTCAGCGTCGGGCGGACGGAAGTGAGCGCCGAGCTAGGCAAATATATGTACAGACAGCCAGACAGCCACACAGGCAGACTGACAGACGGACAGTCGGACAAAGAGACAGCCGTCAAACACATCGTAAAATTTGTTTCCTCGCATTGTACAAAATGCCGCTGCTGCTGCTGCTGCTGTTGCTGTTGTTGCTGCTGCTGCTGTTTCTGAGGCCATTGCTTTTTTCCTTGGCGGTGTCAGGGTCAAAGTCAAATCTATTTGTACTTTCATGCCCTGCTGCAATATACATGACACCAATTTGCATTTAGGGGCACATGTGCTACTTTAAACCATATCCCTTTCAATTCCAAGCCATTTGAGTAAAAGTGTGATAGTTTCCTTAAACTAGAATTGTTTTAGTTATAACAACTAATTGCACTTAAAATACATTATTGGACAAGGATTTCGTAAGCTGGCATTTTTAAATACATTTGATAGACTTAATAATCAGAATTGTAATTAAAATACATTATTGGAAAAGTATTGATTTGGCTTTAGATTATTTATCGCACTCGAATCAGCAATGAGACAAATTCATAAATATATTTCTGTCTGTGGAATCTATATACTATATATATAATGCCATTGAATTCATTCCCAAGATATTAGGTACATAAAAACTTGGTTAATTTCTTTTAGAAGACTTATCTTCGACCGAATTACATATATGTTTATCTTATATAATATGTATCTGGCTATTTTCCTATAACCTTCATCAACATAGCTCTACAGCATAGACATCAGTTCACATAGAAACAGAGGGACAAAACTACACGAAAAATGTCAAATCCCTCAAAGATCTATGCACATTATGAACTTAGTTAATTAGTTAAAAGCAATCATCAACTTTCAACAAGGATTTGGCACACTTTTCGAATACGCGATCAAATTTTTAATATTCACAAATTTACACTCCGTAAAACTATAAATAAAAAAATATAAAATCGAAGCATAAAATGGTTTTCTGTGTTATATATTATTATCCATAAACCAATAATCTAAATACAAATTACTTAATTCACAGCAGATGTTTCATGATTTGGCTCATCTATGTGGGCTTTAAAGTTATTCATCGATACTCTTCGATTTTTGTTGCTGTCAACAAACAAAGAAGCCCTTCTTTGTAATACTCAAAAAAAAATGAATAAAAAACCGAGCAATAAAAAGAAGTTTCTTCCATATTTAACGATGCTAAAATTTGAATAAGTTAATTAACAAAATTAATATTCCAATGGGTTTATGGTCGCAGCAATGGCAGCTTATGGCTTCATTATGTAGACTGGAAAAAAAACTACAATTCAGACAACTATAAACCCAACACACAAAAAACAAGTAAGATCGTTTCAAACAAAATTCACATGCCATATGAAAAACCCAGAAATCCCGCCAACCGAACGCAAGGCTTACGGTGAGAGAAAAGTTCATTGGCTCTGCCACCATAAAAAAAATAGCCTAACTAACAAAAAACGAATGAAAAAAAACGAGAAAAAATAGAAGAATCGGGTTTTCGGTGGTCTGCAAGATGCTGTGAACGAATTAAATTAAATTTGTGTTATCCAATTAGACACAGCACAGCTCATTGCTGGCCAAGCCAAAGGGGGCCTCGAATTTAACGATCTTTCTCCCAGCTAATTATGAGACGCCGTCTGTTTGTCTGTCTGTCTGTGTGTCTATCCGTCCGCCCGGTGTCAGTCCAATGGCAGCGATGCTGTCGCTTTTAATTGCTTTGAATTTCTTTATTCCCAGAACCCTTTAGGCTTAAAATGTTTCCCTTGTAAAGAGCCCAAAAGTGGCAACGCAACCGAAGAATTTAGATATCAGAGATTCCAGCTAAGCTCAAATCGTTGAAAAATCTTGTTGTTTTTCCAGTTTCCACAGACAACCAAACGACAAGAGCCGAGTTTGGAGTATCAAAGTGGGAGCCAAACACAGCAATGCAGTCTTCAAGTCATCGAACAAGTTTCTGGCTAGTTTTAACATTCCTGTTTTTTCTGTTTCTTTTTTTTTTATAAAAATCAAAACATGTTCAAACCGGGTCGGGGCAATTGGTTTTCAAAAGAAAAAGAAAAAACAAAGATAGCCATGCCTCGAGCACACACACACTCACACACACACACACACGTGTGTGTCGAGAACAAAGAGAAAACACAGCAATGCTGCCAGGGGATGGCAGATGAAAATCGAGAGAAATATGGCATCGAGTCCACTGACAGCCTGAAGATGTGTCTGATGCGAGACATTTTGTGCGTTTTGTGGAGGCATCTTCAGAATCTTCGGCACACATTTCTCGAGCATGTGTTGCTGCAACTCCGTTGCCGCCGCCTCAACATGGCCACTGCCCCTCGGAGTCATTCACATAATTCTCTATTTTCCCTCTGCTTTGTGCAGTTGTCTCAATTCAGTTCACTTCTCGATAGTTATCATACAATGCGACTAAAAGTCAGGGATCTGAGTGTGTACTGTACTCGAATCATTCACAATGCAAGCGTGAAGCATTCATGAATATGTTTGAATCGACTTTTCGATTATTGAGTCTATAAAATGTACTTCAAAATTGCCAAAGAAATGTATTTTAAGTGTCATTAGTTTTGAAGAGTAAATCGATTTAAGCCTATAGAAATTTTGCATTTCGAAAACAGGCGAATTGGAATGAAAAACTTTTGGTATTTGTGATATATCTAATATTAAGTAAAGACTTGTTATAGAGTAATCTCCAGAGATTGGAGACTAGAGACTGGAGACTTATCTACAACTAAAGCCTTTAAATTATTTTGAGAATATTTCAAAATTTGACTAATACGAAGTAAAAATATAAGCAAAAAAGTTTTGTATTATTTAAGTGTCTGCTTTTTGAACTTGGGCAAATAATTTTGAATTCTATTTATAAAATTAACATAAGAAATACAAGCAGAAAATATTTTTAAAATAATAAATAAAAGCTTCAAGCTTAAATATTGTGCGCCGAAAGGATTTGCATATATTAAATTCTGATATTAATTCAAACTGCAGTTTGACTTGACTTGGTCAAAAACCAAATTCCATAAAATGTATTATGGGGAATTCCCCACCATAATTTGTATTAATTGTCTAATAAACTTATATCTAAATTATCATGGCAGATGCTTTATGATGTGTTACAGTAAAAGTTGTTTATGATTATTTTATGCTGGACAGTTTAGCGCCAATCGGGCAATTAGCGACCAAGACGAAGCACCTGAGAAAATAGCAGGTCCGTGTTTGTTTGTCTGTTGTTGTTGTTCTTGTTGTTGCTGCTGTTGTTGTTGTTGTTGTTGTTGCTTCTGTTGCTCTTGTTTACTGTGTACTTAAACAATATTTTAGTACAATAAATCTAGCTAGTTTACTGCTTTTATTGCCAGCAAAGCGTTTTACGACAAACAAACCGACATGCAGGGTGCCCCAGAATGACGGCGTTTGACAGCAACTCTTCGACTGCGTCGCAGGCAGCAGATAATTTTTTATTTTTACTATATATGTATATATAAATAAACAACCCTTTAATTTGGGCACTGCCTGACTATTCCGAAATGCTTGTGTTCTGAGTGTAATCCCCCAAAATTTTGAGCACATTTGAAGAGGCAACTTTGCACACCCAGAAAAAAATCGAATTGAATTTTGAAAGCGCTTTTGAGCTTCAGCTGGTTTTTTTCTAAGTGTAGATCATTTCCCAAAAAAGAAGAAGAAAATGTCTTTCTAACTTTCATTGGTGCATGTCTCCTGAGGTATATGTCACTCTCTCTCTCCCTCTCTCCAAAAGCCGTGCAGCTGTCAAGCGAGTCATTCATCTTTCTCAGTGATTTCGAACGACCTTCGGCCATATAAAATATTTCATTATACGGCACACGTTGCAAGAGGGCGGAGGGAGGGGGCTGGGCGAATGGCCATGGCGGGCACAACAGTCGCGGCCATTAAAATTGACACATTTGCAGTCAAATCGAGTCGCTTCGGTTTGGGTTCGGTTGGCTTTGCTTTGGTTTGGTTTGGTTTGGTTCGTTTTGGGTTCTTTTGCGGAGAATTCAAATTCCAGGCACTGAGTCTTTTGTCTCTGGCCACTTGGACAAATGGCAGCCCATAAATATTGGGGGTCTGTTGAACTTGAAAAAAATGCGAGTTGTTATCCGTTTTATGGCGACTTTTTTTATTTATTGGCAAATCGCCACCAAGAACTTTTCGCAGTTGCGTGCAATTCCCACGCCGCGGCAAATAGATTAAATAAATTAAATTTGTTAATGCAAAAGCATATTTTGAATACCTAAGCTAAGCTAGCCAAAAAAAAATATGACCAGCTTGTAAATAAATCAAGATAAGGGGTTTGGAATTTAAATAAATTCGAAATGCTTTCAGCATTTCATTTGATATGTTTGCTGTTTGTTTTAGTTTTAGTTTATGACGAGTGGTCAAAGGTGTTAATTAGTCTGCTCTCGGCCAACAAGGTGTTAATTCCACTTTTATGGTCATTAAATCGGCCACCTGCTCAAAATTCGAATACCCCATTCCCATCCCCATCCCCATCCTCGTCAGCTCGTCAACTCGTCAGCTCCAGAGTTATGTTGTCATTATCTAGACGGTCATCAGTACACTGAAAATTAATGCGTGATAAATGCCTTTGAATAAATTTTGACTGGCCTTGAAGTGAGCTCAACTTTCAGTTGGTAGCCCCAACCAAATTCATATGCAAATCTCGACATTTAAATAATCAAATATATATATGTATATAAAGCTGGTTAAAATTCTTAAAGTCGCAGCACAATTAACAAAGAACACATTTTCTTTTTTCTAAAGCCTCCACTAAGCCGCAGGAAAACAAAGCCAGAAGATGGTGGGGCCGGGGGGGGAAGGACATAAAACTCATTTTGCCAAAATAAGTAAAATCATCAATTTTACTTTGCTCTTTTTTTGTATTCTTCTTCTATTCTATGCTGGTTATCTGAATCTCAACTTCCATGGCATTTTCTTATCTCGCGCAGCAGGGGATGGAAACTTTGTTGCTCATAACAGATCCATGGGGGACTTTGAGTTGCCTTTTCCTTTGCCTTTTCCTTTTCCTCGCCTCGCTTTTCTTTTTAAAGAGCCCAGTGCAAAGCGACTTGCTCATTTACATAAGCATAATTTACACATAGAGTAGTTACGCAGCAAAGTAGCTTTGAAAGATACACCCACACACATACACACACCCACGCACACACACTCACACGCACACACCCACACACATGTCAGCAACATGGCCGTCCTGCTTCAGCAGCTAAAACAGCAGCCAAAGTCAGCAAAATATTTATTCAAATAGCGTACGCTTCCCCCCCAAGCCGCGCTCTCCTTGGCCGTCTCCCCAAAGGTTAATTTCAGTTTCGGCGAGGCCATTGTCAACCCCCGGCAAGACGGCACCCGCCCTCCCCTGCCGCATCACTTGTGATGACGCCAACGCCGCTGGATACTGGCACAAGCAGAGCAACCCCAAACAAGCCAAGAGGAGCCAAAGCCAGTCGCGATAAGCAAACTCAAAAGCATTCAAAGATTTCAAAGAAAATGGAAAATGCGAGAAAATGGTGGAAAATGGGGGGAAAATGGCATGGCCGCTAGAGTTCGCAGCCAAAACGGAAAAACAAACAGCAGCAACCCCCGTCGTCGAAGCCATCGAATCGAGTTTGCCGAGTTTGCCGACTTCGCCGAACAGGCGACGGCATCCAGCCGAGCTGCAAAACACTTTTGCTGACGTTGTCACTTCTCCACCTCCCTCTCCACACAGTGCCGCACAAAAATATACCAACACTAATACATTTTTATACATAAAATTCAAACCATTTAAAAATTTTCCTATTTTCAGTTTAAATTTTTATCAAATTTAGAAAGCTTTATTTAATTTTCAGGCAACTCTAGCAATAGCTTTTTTTTGGTTATTATTATTTTAAATATTTAAACATTTTAGATAATTTAAAAATAAAATCATTTATTTTAATTAGTAACATTATACGATTTTAAGAATATTCGAAACGAGCTAGCTAAAAAAATACTACAGCTAAGCTATAACATAGTCGAGAGAGCAAATTACATAACTAGTTTCTCAGAATCGGAGTTTTCATTTCTGCATTTTGAAATTACATTTCTTAATGAAAAATACTTATAAAAAATAAAAGAATTATCTATTTAGGATAAGCAATTATTTCGAAAAAGAAAAACTTTCTAATTTATAGGCAGATTTTCATTTTACATTACATCCAAAATCATAATGCGAAAACCTAAAAAAACTGCAATGGATGGAAAATTCTACTCTGAATCAAGAAATGAACTATTATAAACTATGAGGTAAGGAAAAGGCTGAACAGCGATTGCAAAATGCAACTGAATTAAATAATTAAAAATTACATTTTCATTAAATTTTTTAAATTTCTATTATTTAAAAACGTGTTAATTAGTTGCTTAAAATCACAAATTCAAAAAAAAGACTTCTTTGAAAACAGTTCCTTTGACAAAGGTGCTATTATTTTTTGCGCAGCTGTAGATACAAACACGCACTCAAACACACGCACACACGCACACACACATGGATAGATACACACCCAGAGCACAACACAACCCCAATTGGAGAGTGGGCGGAGTGGCTGCGAGGGTGGCAGCGACTCTGAACGGACTCTGAACGAGCTATTCGGCTTGCCATAATATCGATCCCTTGTTGCCTTCGCTCAATGAGTTCTCAATTTAGTGTGCTGCCGCTGCCCTCGACCTCCCCTCTCCACCCCTCCCCCCTTTGGACGCACTGGCCACACCCGCGGCACTGTGGCACTCTGGCTCGTGTATAGATTTCGTATCTATATATACACGCCAAGTTGGAGCTTACACTCGCACTCGCACTCGCACTCGCATCGCACACTCACAAAAAACATCGACCTCAAAAAAATCGTCCTAAAATAAAAACCGCTAGAAAAATATCAAGTTTTTCTTGTTTTGAGACATAATTTTCTAAAATAAAAATGGCTAGAAAAATATAAAGTTTTTCTTGTTTTTAGAAATAATTTCTCAATATAAGTAGACAATTTTCTAGAACTTAGAAATCGTTGTTTGAGTTTGGTTTTTTATAAGCAACAAAAAAGCTATGGTCATAGTTGCGCGTGTCTAAAAAAAGTATGAAAAAAACCTATGAAAATTATTCTTTTTTTTATAAATTGAAAATTATGAAAAGAAAATCTTGAATTTTAGAAAAACATATCCTTGAGAAAGTGATTTTTTTCTGAGTGCACTCACAAAAATCGTTTCACAATTGAAATGCATTCGTTTTTTTGTGTTTTTTTTTGTTGCTTGCAGCCATTTTGCGCAGCTTGCAGTTATATACCTATAAATATATATATATATATATATATGTACAGTTGAAGCCAAGCTTGGCATTCCTCACATCGAATTTAACATCGAGTTGGAGAATCTTGCTTCGACCACGTTGTCATTATTAATTGAATTATAAATTAAACATTTTAATATTGTGCCTGTGCCTGTGCCTGTGCCTGTGCCTGTGCATGTCTGTTGTTATTGTATTTGTTGTTGTTGTAGTTGTTGCCTGCCTTTTTCTTTTGCCCCAACCCCCTGCAAACAAGTTGAGCATGTGCAACGCGCTACGTGATATGCTTGGCAACGGTTGCATACCCCCGAGTTCGTGGAATTTTAGCTGAGTAAGATGATGAGGACCTCAAGCTAATTTTCATTTGGGCGCATGCGAAGTTGAAGTTGATAATGTTGAAGAAGCAGGAGTGGGGGCAGAGGTGGGACACTGCACAGTGAGGCAAGTTGTAAGCGTATTAAGCATACCTTTGTAACCAAAGCATTATTTGGTGTGTTGCAATATTCTGCATTCTAAAGCGGGCTCAAATTTAATAATAGTAAAATAGGAAAAATAGAGATAAAGAAAGATTTTCTATTTTCGATAATTGGAGAACTATATTATATATATCAGTATTACAGCCTAGGCAAATTATAAGTTGAAAATATGGTAGAAATAGCAAAGCAGTTGAAGTGTAATTTCGATTTTTATCATAGCATAGATACAAATCTGGATTATTACAATGATGCCTAGCAAAATGTTGAGCAATTCAGATTTTATTTAATTTTATTTATTTTCAAATGTTAAATATTTAAATTTAACTTTTTTAATTTTTTTCGACGATATAAAACCAAAGTCTATCCAAAGTATAGTAGACTATAAACAAATTATAATATTTACAAACCCATTATATAAAAAACGTTTGACTTGAATGAAAAATTTGATTTCATTGCATTCATTTGAGTATCTGATAAAAAATAATTTAATTTGATTGAATCCTTCAGAGGATTTGATGGATTCAAATTAATCAAACTCTTTTTAAGTTCAGGATTGAATATTAACTGAGTTTGTTGAACTAAAAGTAAGGAAACAGTTTTAAAAAAATGTCGATTTCTAAAAGTGCAGTTAATTCAAGAAAAAAATCTGTGATATTTTTTTAAATTAGTCAAAAATTAATTAATTTAATTCTTAATTAATTATTTATTATTGTTTTTGGCATATATAATTTAGAGTTTTGTTGTGTTTGCAACCAGTGTGCCGCACCGAGTCAACACCCGAGCGAGCGAGCGGCGGCTGTTCGATTAGCCAGCTGAGCGACGAGGCGGGCTCAAGATAACAAGTCGAACCGGTCCGTCGGAAGTCGCTCTGTCTGTCTGTCTGTCCGTCTGTCCGTCTGTCGGTCCGATGGAGACATGCGAGTAGAAAGCCACAATCAGAAATTTAATAATGGCTGCACAAAAGACAGCACGAAGCGCGTTGACGTGCACATATTTTACGAGTTTTATACCCAGGCAACGAAATCGTGTTGTATCTGATATATGCACACATATATGCCACAGGCAGGCAAGCACACAGACAGACATACAGACAGACGGACGGACAGTGCATTACACTTGCTGCTGCCGGCAGAGAAAGGCAAAGGAGAAACACATATAAAGTCATCAAAAAAGAAAAAGATGGCCGCAAAACTGCACCCTGAACAGCGTTTAGTGTTTAGGTGAAAGCGGCAGTCACCAGGCTCACCTGTGCAGCAGGCAGCTTGAGCTAGTGTTTTTCATTTTCGGGTCCTGCCCCTGGGTTGATCTGCTGATCGTCAGCTGCGTTGGCAGCAGGAGTGGCAACGTCGATTCCTGCCCCCGATTAAAACCGAGCGATAAACAACTAACTGGCTGTTTGGCTGCGTGTTCTTTTCTTTTTCTGTTTTTTTTTTGTGTCCGTTTTATGGCTTCATAAGTGGAACTTGGTTGCTTTTCTTGTTTCTGACTATTGCGCACGATTTTCCCTTTGTTCTGGCGAAAGTCGTAAACATTTTCAGCCAGCCAGCCAACCAGCCAACCAGCCAGCCAGCAACAAGCCCTCAAGCAGGTTGTTCCTCGTTTGGTATTTCAAGAAACTTTCCGAAACAATGAAGAAGAAAAAATATAGTTGTAAATGTCAAGATTTTGAAATGCATCGCTTAATCGCGAGGCAGCGACGGCTGCCAAGGATCTGGCTGCACCTGATAGACATCTGGCATCGACGGCTGGCCTTTGAACCCGGAGTCCAGAGCCCAGTTTTGAATTGGCAATTAGCCCAGATGACCAATTTCTCACGGCCATAAAAATTCACTTAAAGTTTTGAAATGAATTCATGATTGGACTGCCACCCAAGCAGCAACAGCACCACCCACCTACCCACCGCACCACAAATAAATCCACTCATAGGCAACGTGTATTTTTTTGTTGTTGTTTTTTTTTTGTAGCGATTTTGTGATTTTTGGCAATTGATTTAATGTGTCATTCATAGATTTTTATTGCGTCATTTTATTGCCGTCTTTAACTTCCGATTTACCACAATTGGCCCGCTTGGACTGGACTGCCCCCACTTGCCACGCCCCGCCAGTGTCATTCTCACTCGCGTCGTCCTGCGTGGCATCTTAACAGGGAAATCATGTACTCGCCGTACTTTACTTTATTTATAGCCATTTTTAATACCGCCAGACCCGCCTCCTGCCGGACATTTTAACGCCCTGTACACAGCTATTGCTAGAGTGCGGAGAGTGCCAGGGGCTGTGGGCAGGGGGGTGGGGCAGGGGCAAGTTGAGAGAGCATGGAGCATGGCCACTTTATGTTACAATAATGTTCCCTCGACACTGCTGCAATCGAATTGTTTTGGCCATAAAATCAAAAAGGTAATTCGAGCAATGCGGCTTTGCCCAAGTCAAAACAATATCCTGGCTGAAAGCAGAGTGTGGCACCACTGTTGCAATCGCCCAGTTAATGCCACACCATTTTCATATGCAGAGTTCTCTCCTCAATTAGGTCTCTTAAATATAATTTCAATTTCCGCGAGAATCATTATTCGGAAAGGCTTCAGATCAACTTACCGAAATAATGTTTAGTTGAGCTTCCGATTCCGAGTGTGTTTTGTATGTTTGATAAACTGTAAAAATAAGAAAATATTCAAGGAATCAGAAGAGATCAATAAAATATAGATAATAAAATTATTTATTTTTGAGAACCAGATCAATCAAATAATTAATGGTAGAAAATTAATGCTTAAGAATAAATCCGAAGTATTAAAACAAAATTCAAATAAATATTAGGCAAAAAATAGCACTTAATTGAATTTGAAAAAAAAAACTATAAAATATTAAAACATAAATCAGACCAAATAAATATATATTAATATTAAATTGAGTTGTCAAAAAATCGAAAGTATTACATCAAGTGAAACCGAAAATAACATTGAGTTTAAGATTTAAACAATTTAAATATAAAAACATAAATCAAACCAAATAAATAATTATTAGCATTAAATAATACTCACTTTAAGTGATACAAAATTTCGACTATTTTAAGCATAGATTTTAGTGTTAAGAAAAATCGGAGTCATTAAAATATTAATCAGACTAAAACAAATAATTGTTGGCAGAAAACAACACTAAATTTAGGTGATAAAAAATCGAAAGTATTAAAACATAAATCAGATGAAAAAAATACACATATTTAGCAGGAAATAACACTAAATTTGAGTGATAAATGTTGAAAGTTTTGAACCATCAATCAGCAGTACAATCTATATAAAGCTTTGATATATAAGATTATGTACTGTCAAATAGTTTGGATCTGACCTAACCACAAATGCTGTTGCATAACCATAATTAAATTTAATGGCTATTTAGAGTAAATGTTGGGGCACTCACCGATACGAGGGGGCGTTGATAACGTTGCTAGATAATTTATACAAATCAATACAAATTATGAGCTGGCAACGAAATGTTTATTAAGATTGCGGCACTCGTTAAATTGAAATCAAAACACACAAAAACGAAATTTCAGTCGTAAATTTTTGTTTTCTGTTTTTGGAGGGGGGGAGGAGTGGAGTAGTAGTTATTTCATTTAATGTTGCAGCATTATTTGTGTATGATGTGATTTTAAACAACATAATACATAATACTTGAGAAACTCTGATTTTTACTGCCAGCGATAATACCTCCGTACACCATAATTTACAAGTGCCTCTCTTCTGGCACTCGCTCACAATCGGAACGCGCTCGCGGCACTCATCGATAATAAGCACAGTGAATTAGTATCGGAATTGGTATCGATATCGGATACGGGATTAGGGATCAACTCACACACGCACACACGCGTGTACACTCATGTACACACACACACACACGCATATATGGGCTCCAAACGAAGACGGCGTAGACACGAGTGAAACAGACAAATCAGCGACGCGCATGCGAGATAACGACTCCGAAATTGTTAGAGAGCAACTAACACTAAAAAAATTAAATTCAATATTTTGTTTGTTTAGACAAAAAACTGAACTGAAACGAAAACCGAACGAAAAAAAACTGCCGAAGCGAATGCGAACGAATGCGAATGCTCCGAGAGCTCCGAGCGACGGCGATCGTCGCCGAACCCCAAAGCAGCGAGCGAGCCCGAGTCAGCAGCTCTCGCGTCAACTGATCTCGCTGATGGGTGGACGGGGAAAGAGAGGGGGCCGGGCAGTACACACACATAAACCATTTTTACATAGTATTATTTTCGTTTTTATTGCCGTGCCTGCAACGAGGGCTGCGACAGAGACAGGGGCAGGGGCAGGGGCTGGGGCGGGCAGAGCTCGGCCGACTGGGCGAGCTGACGGCGAACAAGTGTACATATTCAAATGTGAGCGAGCGATCTCGCAATCTTGGAAGCGAGCAGCAAACGGCGGCGAAATGGAAATGGAAATGCGGCTAAACTTAGCTTAAAGCTCGCCGACAAAGTTCACAAAATACATACACATATATATATATATACATATATATATATATGTGTATATACATACATATTTTTACTTCATTTTATTATATTTTAATTATAACATTCTTGACATGTGCGCTCTTTTTGCCTGTCTGTGTGGGTATTTCTTCTGTCTTTTTGCCTTTGCGTGCGGCCACTCAAACATATATGCGACAAAATATATATATCTATGTATCTGTACATCTGTATGTGTGTGTGTATACTTGTTCTTGCTTATATATATAGTTGGCCCCTCCGGAAAAGATCGAGAACGCGAACAACTTCGCATGCCTCGACAGACTTTGCGGATGGCTGGCCACGCCATGTTGCCCCCGCCCCCGCCCCTCCCTCCTTCAACCCACCCCTTTGTCGCAGCCGCCGCCTCTCAAAATGTCACAAGGCAAGTTGTTTTATAAAAAAAAAAGAAATAATAATAATAATACTTTGTTCAGAAATGCCGCCATTCTGTGTCGCAAATAGACAACTCAAAATGCTCACAGCGAAATACCCTGTAGCAAACAGATATATAGGGTATATTTTTATGTACTTGTGAATTTTTACGCAACATAAATTATGTTAGTGACATTTATTAACTTAATGGTGCAGAATCCCATAATATGCATAGCTGCTGTCAAAAGAAAATAAAAACACAAAAATTTAAAGAAAATATTAAAAAAAAAATTTAAATTTGGCTAGAAATGATGCCATTATTTTTTTAGCACAACAATTAAAGGAACTTCTTAATATTGCCAAAAATTAATTTCACAGTAATTAGATTTAAGCATGAACCCATTTGCTATGGTAAATAAAACGGTAAATATGGTAAACTTCACTTTAATATTTAATTAAATTATTTTTAACTCTTTTGTGACTAGCGCAATAATTTATAATTCTCAACTTTGTGTCATTAAATAAATTAAAAAATAAAATAAGTCAGTGCAGTAAGTAAGTAAACATTGATATTTGTAGAAGCTATAAAATTATTAACCAGAAACATTTAAGTATTTAAATTTAAATTGAATTTTATTTAATTTTTTTATATTTCTTTTAAATATTATTTAATTCCTTTTTTTAATTTTTGTATTTTTTTGTGTCGACATATAATAAGTAAATATTATTTAGAGTCAACGTTAGCTAAATAATATTACAAACAACCAGATGTGATGTGTTAAAACGTATATATATATATATATATATATGTATATAGTATATATAGTCGCCACACAGCGCAGGTGCATAGGTTGCAGCAACTCTTGGCCCCTTTCTAGAGGTATCTGTGTATGTCGAAGAGCTTTTCATACTTATCTATATATATATGTATATATATATATATACATATATATTTAGAATGATTCGTCATTGTTTGTATTGCTGATCGTGGCTTTATTCCTCTAATTAAATGTGAATATTTATTTAGGAAATTCAAGGGAATTACGCTTATCAGGCTGCCCCCAGTTTCAGGCTTCGGCTGAATTGAAATTATTGTTGTTGTTGTTGCCGCTTTTGGCTGCGGACGCAACATAAATCTTTAGCGGCAGCCATTAAAAATGCGCAATTGTTGTTGTTGTTGTTGTTGCTGTTGATGTTTTTGTAGTTGGCATCCCTGCTTGATATTTGTTGGCAGCAAAACCAGTTTTGCGACTGACAAACGCTGCGCGGTTGCCAATCAAACCTGTTTTCGGCGTCAAGTGCAAAAATTAAACAAAACACAAAAAAAAACAGCTCTCAAATTGCAACTTAACTGAAAATCAAGTTAAGCTTTAATTAAAAACCTGGAAAACGCAATTAAAACCCCATCAGCAGCAGCAGCAGCAACAACAACAACCTGTGCAATTAACAGCAAGCTGAAAAAAAAAATAATGTTTAGAAAAATCTTGCCAAAGTGTTGCGAGTAATTGGCCAACTTGAGGGGGGGGGGAGGGGGGGCTAAAGAGGAACTAAGCGCGGCAGCGAATCATTTTTGCTATTTGCTAATGCTTTTGCGACTGCTGCTGGCCATGAGTGTTTACACACACACACGCACATACACACATAAGCTAAGATCAGCGGTGCGCATATCAATTGCCACGCCCCCCCGCTTGCCAGCGACCCACGAAGTGCGGCCTTGAGGCTAACTGGCTAACAGGCTAACTGGCTAACAGGCTAGTTGGCTAACTGATTGCGGCTGCTTTGTTCTCTGATGCAAGTAAACAAGTCAAGTCGAGTCGCGTCGAGTGGGCTGGCCGTCTCCTGGAAGCACAAACCTTCCAGCCGCCGTCGTCGTCGCTTCCAGCTCACCTCCTTGGAAGCGTTGCTCGCACGATGCAGCAGTTGAAAGTAAGCAGCGTGTTTCATAAATTGAAAGCTGCCGCAGTTGCAAAAAATTTATAAAAACGCTGGGAAGCAAAAAAAAGAGAAAAAGAGAAAAAAAAGGCACATTTCGATTGCAATCTGGCGGTCAAACCGGCGAAACGAGCGCTGGCTGACCGTCGGACACTGGACACTGGTCAGTGGCCAGTGGGAAAAGCGCTGCCACTCTAAAAATGGCCGTCAGCAGTCAGCTGAGGGGCGGGGGGAGTGGCAAGTGCGGCTGCCGGGTAAATGTATAAAACACAAAACGAAACGAAACGCGCTCATAAAACGCTTCATATTCGCGGCTTTCAGCCACAAACAAAGCAAAAAAAAAAAACAACATCAAAAAGAAGCAACACAAAAAAATATGCGAGTAATTATTTTTATTAAAGAAGCAGCAAAACAGAAAGCAGCCAAACTGACAAACACACACACGACACACACTCACACACACACACACACACACACACTACACACACGTACCCACAGACGTGAGCAGGCGACCCATGTGCCCCTCCCAGGCCGGCTTTAATTAAGGTTGGCCAGCTTCAGTCTCAACCTCAAATAGGAGCTGGCAGTCCAAGCCCAAATGGACGAACCAGTTGTGGCCAAGTCTAAGGCAGCTTTCTCATTTAAATAGTTGGCTAAATTAACTGATTAATTTTTGCCAATCTTGCAAACGTTTGCTTTTAAAATTACTTACAAAAATATTGATTAGTTTAGGCAGCATTTTGATTCCCTTCAGTTAAAATCGATTACGAAATTCATTGGGAAGCTGAAAACATTTACCAAATTCAAAATACGTTTAACCATATTAATCCCTGCTGCTTACTCTGTTTTAATATTTTTTATTGATTTTTCTTTAGATATGTTTTCCGGTGAAAAACAAATCAGTTTCACATTAAAGTTTTCTTTTTTAACTTTTTACTTTTATCTTTTTTCTTTTATCGATCCATTTTTGACTGCCTGAATATACTTGAAGAAGACGCAAAAGAAGTTGCAGAAGACAGTTTTCCATAATTTTCATGTATTTTTCATGTTTTTCATTACTCCATCCTTTATTAAAGAAAACTTTTCAAAAAATCGTACATTTGTAGACTTTTAGCTTATTTGTTTAAAGATTCTTTACTTTTTTACATTAATTTACTTTTTAAAATTAAGTTTCGATTGCTCTAAGAGAAAAATGATTTCGTTCCAGCAGAAATGTAATTATGCAAATTAATTTAATAACTAATTTAATTAACATTAAAAAAATCCAATCATCATTATAAATTGCCAAGACGATCTTAGTTTTAATGACAACTAAATCAATGTCATAAACAGTTTATCTACAGAATCTCTGTGATTACATACATTTACAGACCATAGGTAATCTGCTCAAAATATATATATTAATTTGATCAAAATATATAAAAATGTTAATATTTCGACTGGTAGTTAATATGGCAGTTATAAAAGACACTAGCATTATCCCGATAATTTTAATATATTTACTGACTCCATTAAAACGAAGCGATTTATCAAGTTACATATGGAGATTTATCAAGTTACATATGGAGAGACTTGTTTAGATAAAAGTAGACTTGCTTAGATATTGATACATCAGTTCGACTACAAGTATATATATATATATATATATATATATCCCTTTTCCTTCGCTACGCTTATAGACAATTATAAATATTTTCATTTCACAATACTTATCATTTATAATTAGTATAATTTGATTTTAAATGTTGTTTATTAATGATCTTTATACTTGAATCATTCCTAAAGATATCCAATTTAACCTCAAGATATTAAATAATTGTGCAAAAATGTATTTAATAAAGAGATAAAGTCATAGTTTCTGACACCCATTTATGGGGTTGTGGCTAACCCGTAATACCCTCTTTCAATGAATTGAAATATTCCATTAGGTCGATCGATTAACAACCACCACAACTAAATTAGAGCCGAGGTCGCTGCAAGTGGTCCCCTCCTCCCATAGGCAATTGTCAATTAAGCCCCGAGATAAGCGGAAAGTCATGTCGGTGTCAGCCACGATAACAGTATTAAAGGCAATTGGACAATTAGACAAACAGAAATGGCGAGCTCTCAATTTTTATGGCTGACTGAATTACGGAACGAGAGAACCAAACTAGACAGCTGCCCAGGGAGTTCATTTAGGACTGGAGACTGGAATGTAATACGAATAATTACAATAATACGCAGCCAGGCTGAAGGAAGACATGTGAAAATACTTGAAATATGCAACTGTAACTGTAACTATAACAAAGCCAGAAAAATCAACAAAGACATACCAACACCCCCACCCTCTCCCCTACATTCCAATTCCAATGCAATGGAAAGGAAGTTGCAGCGAACAGAGAAAGAGAGAGAGAGAGAGAGAGAGAGTAAAATAGTAATTTTCCATCCATCATAAATAATGTTAAGCGCCACGGCTGAGGGAAAAACATGCACGGCCCATTAACTTTGTGCGGTGCGGGGGAGTGGGGGAGAGAACGGTACGAGTTGCTTACCACGCATACAAACACACATACACACACACATATGCACATTTATATACATATACATATATATATATATATATATATATATATATATGTATATAGATATATGCAAGTCGACAGCACGAGGACGGCCTCGACTTCAGACCCACATGTGCATCCCCATGTGCGTGTGTTTGCATGTGTGTGTGTGTGTGTGTGAGCTTGCGACCGACATTTCGAAAGCTGCGCAAGTTTTCAGCCAAGTGTACAAAAAATACAAAAAAAAAAACAAAAATATGCTTGAAAAAATAGTTGAAGACTTGGCTTAAAACCAACACAGATGATTTAAAGACGTATTTGCGACTAACCCTGACTTGTTAGTGTATACACACATATATATATATATATACACATATATATATAGATATATATCTATAAGTGTGTGTGTGTGCAGAGGTTAAGCTGGCAGTCGGCTTTAAAGTAAAGTTGAATATTTGTTGTTGGCAAAAATGTTTCTACTTGGCCGCGCGTACTCGTCTTAATTGTCAATTGTTAATTGTTAATATTAATGTAATTATTTCGTTTGACGCAAAGTGCTCAGATGTCATGCTGAGCTTTTGCATTTAATGCCCACAGAGCAAATAAATTTAATTGTGCGGCGATTAAGTCTCGACGCCAAAACCAAGATGCATTCAGCGAGTAATGCGACTAAAGCGCAACGTCGTCGTTAAACCGCACCTCGACTCGGCCTCAGCTGTGACTCAGTTGGGGGCGGAGACAGAGACGGGGGCGGAGACTGATTAAAGCACTCAAAAAGGGTTAAAGCACTTCCACTAACGGGTCAGATTTATATGCCAAGACCCGGGACACGGTTTAATCCAACCAGTTTGCTCATGGAAATGTAATTTTGAAAATAAAGTTGAATTGTGATTAAACGGCTAATATTAAATAATCCAACCAGTTTGGAATTCATTTAGAATAGTTGTAAAATTATATTATTATTATTATTAATTAATTATTATATGATTGACAGCCCAATCAATTTTCCCAATATAATTATTTTTGAATTCGAAATTAGATTCGACTGACAGGGCTTAAATGAAATAAATTAGCTTTTCCTAACCAATTTTTAAATCAAATTCAGATTAAGCCATTATGCACCTTGACGGGAATTTTTATTAAATAAATCAGTTTGCTCAATTGACGAATTTTGAACAAGAAGTTGAACTTGATACGCTTGAAAGATCTTAAATTAAATAACTACTTATTTTCTCAAATTTTCTCAAAAACGAGTTTTGAATTCAGTTTTATATTCAGTCATTATGATCCTCTTCAATTCATTTAAATCTGAAACTAAATTTCAATGTAAACTCTCAAAATCTTATGCACTTGTGTATATATAACGATATATAAAAACAGTTAATATATTATTAAATGCTTTAATGATTGTTGGAACAATTATTACATATTAATAAAGATATAGTTAAGGAAAAAAGGAAATTAACCCCTTAGTTAAAAGAAATTCTAATTATATTTATTTTATTATTACAATTTTATTTATTTAAGTTCGACCTCCAAAAGATATTAGTTCTGTCTCCTTATATCCTCAACCTAATAAAAAATGAACTTTCAATTGGGGAGAAGTGGAAAATTTACCAATTCTTCAATTATTTCGAAGTTTTAATTCAGAATTGAGATGGGTAAATAAGCCTGCACAACATTGAATATAAATCGGAATCAGATCATTTTTAGGACACATATAGAATGGTCACCATGGTCATCATGTTTGTTAAAAATAATTGTTAGAATTTAAGCTAGGCGAAAATTTTTAATAAGTAAGAGTAACGAAATATTTGTACTGCGCACTCTATTTGCTGTCAATAGATTGTAAGTTAGGGAAATGTATATTGTAAACATAATCGAAATACTCATTCGAACAGCAGATTTGCTCAGCGACGTGAACAGAGTATGGAAATCATGCAATGGCTGCGTTTCTGTTGCCGTCGCAGTGAAATACTCAACACAGTCAGCGAAACTCACCACCGCGTCGACAAACAAACATACACACACACACGCACAAAGAGAGCAGCATGTTGTGTTGCTGTTCTGCTCTGCTTGTACTGCTTACCTTAGTAAGAGCGAGCCGACGATCAGTACAGATCGCATGCCGGCCATAGGCAAGAGCGAGACGCAAGACCAATGGCTGACACAGCAGCAGCAATATGGAACTGCCCACTTGAAGCAAAGGTACAAGAAAAAAGCGCTTGAGCTGGCAAAAAACAAAAAAAAAAATCCAAAATTAAATCAAGTGTAAGGAATGCACAAGCACTATGCGAACTTATAGAAATATATACGCATACACATAATAAAAAAATAAGCGCTTTTTAATTGTTTGGCATGGCTTCTATTGTTGTTGTTGTTGCCGGCGATGAATCACAAATAAATAATAAAATGTCAAAGCAAAACAAAGCAACGCAAATGACGCTTAAAATAATGTACAACAAATCAAAGTCACTTTTTGTTGCCCTTGTTTGCGCACATTAAGAGTTCCCCCGCCACCAACACACCACACCACACCACAAACACACCCAGCCATCATTCGTGTGTCTAGTGAAATTATTGCTAATATAAAAATATTTTGTAGGCTCATAAAAGCGAACACAGACACTGTATGAGGGAGGGGAGTGGGTAGTGGGGAGTATTAGACGCGGGTGGATTGGTGTGGGTGTGAATCCTGATCTGCATGTGGTTATTGTATGTGTGTGTGTTGCTGTTGGTGTTGGTGTCTATTGATGCAAGCCGGCGAAAAGAGCAGAAGAGCAAAAGAGCAAAACGCAAGTCATACAATATTTTAAGGCCTAATTTTTTGACGAGTTTTTAAACGATTGTAAAACTCTTTTTCTCGCTCGCCCGCTTTTACGAGTGCCAGGGCAGCAGAGGCAGGCACTCAAGTGTTTGAGCGAGTGAATTATGGGCCAGGCCCAAGATAGTAACGCCCGCCCTCGTTCTCGTTGTTATTTGTTGTTGTTGTTGTTGTTGTTGCTTGTTGCTTGTTTATGGGCCAAGTCAGTGTGACAAAGCCGTGTAAGCGGGGTGGTGCTGCTGGCGTTTATTACGTGAGCTATGAAAAAAAAACCTTAATCGCCCAGCGCTGGCTAACGAGAGGCGAACACTATTAACAATAGTCAATTAATTTCGAAGACAATAAAATCCCCACTAATATTGCATATAAATGAGCCGCGTCGACTTCCGCCCGACAAGACAGGTAGCGCCCTCGTAAAAATGTCAATTGCAAAAATCACAACAAATCATAAAAAAAGCAAACGTTTAATTGCCTGGCTGGTTCGCGTTGAGGCTTTACTATGTGGCATGACGAAACATCAATCATTTGGTCAATCACTCAAAGTGCCAGCGTAATTAACCAATAACTGTTCATTGTTGTCTTGAATATCATAGCTGATCGCATTTTCAATAATATGCGTAAAACTTGCTCGCATTCGCCGCACACATCATTCATTCAGTCAATCACTTAACGCGCTCGATTAATTAACCATTAAGTATTCTAATAGTCATAATATGCATAACATTTATTCGTATTCAGCACATCAATCATTCAGTAAATCAGTTCATTGTTTGCCTATCTTAGTCGTGAATATCATCGCTGATCACATTTACATGTGTTCTGATCAAATTCGTGTTACACACATCAATCATTCAGTCAATCATTTAAAGCGTTAGACTAATTAAACAATAACTATTAATTTTCTGCCCATTTTAGTCATGATCGAATATCTAATATCCATAATATGCGTAAAATTGATTCGTATTCGACACATCAATCATTCAGTCAATCATTCCAATAACTATTAATTGTTAATGTTTGCCCATTTTAGACTAATCGCATTTGGAAGTACATTTTTTTATTATTATTTTCCTTTTA
The DNA here is from genome assembly GCA_035044325.1 of Drosophila nr. medialis 2 BK-2023a. Classification (NCBI taxonomy): domain Eukaryota; kingdom Metazoa; phylum Arthropoda; class Insecta; order Diptera; family Drosophilidae; genus Drosophila; species Drosophila nr. medialis 2 BK-2023a. Next base: position 6,129,378 of record JAWNMH010000397.1, on the reverse strand, counting down.
TTGTTTATTAAATGGGTCGCCTTAGCCCAGTAGCGACGTTGTTCTAATTAATGCTCAATTGAGTGCGATTCTGCCCGACACTCATAAATACACTCGTTCCGCGCAAACACACACAACACACACACCACACACACACACACACACAGAGGCTCGCTGCTTATTATAAAACAATTATCACCTGTTGCAAATTATTCTGATTTAATGCCCGTCACGGCGTATCGGCGGCTGTTCTATATCGAACAACACGCACCGCACCGTCCACGCAGCCCCTCCCCGGCGTAAAGCGCTCATAAATGCTGCAGAGACATCATAAAAATGTTTGAAACACCACCGACACCAGCCCAACAACATCATGAACATCATGAACAACAACACCAGCAACAAAAACAACATCCATAAATCCCGATTATGGTTTCTGGATTTATTGCGCGCAGCGGCAGAGACGCAGGCAGCAGCGACACATCGGCTCCGATCGGAGCACCCTGTTTTCATTCAGTTTTGCATACACACTTCCTAAATATCATATATAGACTATATATATAACTAGTGTTCAAAATGGACACCTAAAATTATACATATGCAGCTGTATTTGTTTATTTACTTTTTTATATTTATTAAGTTTATTTAATTTATTTAAAATTAGTTGCAGCTTGAGATCGAGCTTAGTTCTAGATTAAATATTAATATTTTTCGGCTGTCCTTCGGTCTGTAAGACTATTTAATCTAATATTGCCAAGAAAGTACTTTGTAACTTTCAAAATATTTTCATGCATACATATATTTATTTATTTAATTATTTATTTAATGTCAACTAGAGTCATCATTAAACAAAAACAAACATATAAAGCACTAATAAAATTCACTGATAAACAATTAAGTTTTACGCCAATTCTAAACATTCCTATTTATTTCACCATATGAGCAAAAGTTACTTTAAAATATATTTTGTAAAATTATGAAAACAAAAATTTAATTTCGCATAAGAGAAGGCTAAATTGGGCGGCAAAAACACACAGTTTTAGTATTTGTTACTTTTTTACTATAATTTAAATTACTAGATTCATTATTGTGTTTTATTTTTTTTGAGCTGCCATCCTCAAAACATTTAGTAATTCCAATTTTATCTAGTTTACTTGAGCCTTAGCATCTCTCTAAATATTTTCCACTGGATTAAGTTTGGCATTTTGAGAATGGGAACATTTGCGTACTGCCAAAACTTTTTAACGATTTTAGCTGAATTCTTGACGATGTTTTATTGCACAAAAGTTCAGCTTACAGTTTTTAGTTTGTTAAAAACATTTGTTATTATTATTATTATTATCATTATTATTTTTGACATGCCAGAAAAATGTTTGTAGATTCAATTACATTAATTCGCTCGCTTAAAATTGAATCATTTTGCATAAATATTTCTGTGAAAACATGCTGGAAAAATGAGAAGCGCAGTCAAATAAACAATAAAATAAATAAAAATAAAATAATAAATACATGTGCATTTGTTATAATAATAATATTTATTATAAATAATACAATTTATGCGTATTTATATTTATGATAATTATATATATTTATGTTTTATATACATTTGTACATGGGAAAATTCCGAGCCAAACGTTTCAACTTTTTTTTTAATTCCTGCCCAACAAATATTTAAAATAAAGTATTTAAAAAATAAATGTATTCACATAAAATTGGGGACAGCTTATGTTTAATATATTAAACACCATATATAATTTATCGTAATGAATAATCTAAAGTATTCAAATCAGTTATTTATTAATACAATAAATTGTTAGTTAGCTTTCACATTAATACTGGCAGTTATTTAAATCAATTAATTAACTTAATTTTCACACTTGAATTGATGTCGTTTTTTATTAGCTTGTAAATAACTGGATAACAAATGTTAGAATCAAATAAATTCCAATTGTTAGGAGAGCTTGACTTTGTGATACTCCAACCAAGTTTTTGGCCATATATTAAAACCCGCATTGTAAAAAGTTGTAAAGCGCATTTGCTACATTTTTGATGGGTGAAAAAAACTCGTATAACAAGTATGTGTGATTACCACACAGATAAATGCAGATAAATACAGATAAACAACCAGATAATTTACAATAAAAATTCGTAAATTGGAATATTTGAACAGATGCGAGAATCGGTAAACACTTGTCGGGTGTCAAAAAGTGCGCTTACAAAAATAAAAATGGTTATTTGTAAATAAGGCGCTGCTCCGTTTATGGCGCTGCATAAATAAACAAAATTTGAAGCCCAATGCAAATCATAAAATAAAACGCATTCTTTCCAAATGAATTTCATTGTGTATTTGTTGACACAGCAACAAGAAACAAAAAAAAAAAAAAATAGAACGATTTCGCAGCAGTTTGTTCACCTTCCGCGTGGAGCCAACAATTTTATTGCATTTAAAAATAATTTGAAAATCACAAATGTATTTCCACATTGGGGCAGACAGCATAATGATAAGGGGAAGGGGGAATGGTGTTCCACCTCTCGAAAATTGCGTTTCATCTGGCAATCAAAATGCTCATTAGTTGACTCCTATGACTATAAGGCCTAATCAGGGGCCTGGCATCGCTGGCAGCGTTGCTCCGAGGCTGGCTGGCTGGCTGGCTGGCTGGCCATATAAAATGTGACACTTTTATAGGGCACTTGGAATGCGCTGCGGGCCGCAACGAGTTCTCTGCGGGGATGGGCGGGGCGGGGCGGGGCGAGGTTGGTAGACAACAGCGACTAATGCTCATTTGCATACGTTCAATTTACATATGCATCTAACAGATGTGCCCAAAGAGACATGGCGACCATGTTCAATGTCCAATGTCCGTTGCCCAATGCTCAATGTTCGATGTTCGATGCCCCATGTCCATACCAGCATCCATTAGGCCTCTATGAGCAGGGAGCAGTGAGAAGGGTGGAGAGTGGAGAGTGGCGGGTGGCGGGCATGTGGAGGTGCTTGCCTGGCTGGAATGTAAAAGACCATTTTACGAGGTCTGTCGCTGCTGCCGCTGCTGCTGCTGCTGCTGCTGCTCTCAGGCACATAGATAGGGCAACTCTGTATCTGGGTTTGTATTTTTTTTTTATCTGTAACTGCATCTGTATCTGACAGTTGCGCGGGCCGTGCCTACACGGTCAGCTCTTACACTCAGAAAAAAAATCGAATTGAATTTCAACCATAATATTAAAGAATGGAAGCTAAATTTCTGTACTCATTTCTGAATTTTAGAAAGCATTTTTGTCTAAAAATGGTGGCAAATATTTCTACTTTTTAGAAAAGGAAGTTTTTTCTAATGTTTTGAAATTTTATTTACAATGTTTAAAAATTATTTATAATATAAATTATTAAAATATTAAAGCGAAGACAGTAAATTTCAGTACTTGTTTCTGCATTTTAGAAAGCATTTTTGCATTTAAAAAAAAATCATATCAAATCATAAGATTGTCGATTTAGGAGAAGCCTTTCTAATATTTCGAAATATTTGTGTTCTTATGTTTAGAAATTATTTCGAATATATACTACAATATTAAAGCGAAGCCAGTAAATTTCCTTGCCTTTTTCTGAATTTTAGAAATCCTTTTTGTCTAAAAATTCTACTTTTAGAAATGTATTTCTCAATAATACATAATAATTCTGATTAATAAAGAAAAATCACCATATTTTTGAGATTCTCAATTTAGAGGACTAATTTTTGGAATTTTTTTTGTTAAATGATTTCTAATAAGGACTTTTTAGCTTTCAGATCGATCTTTTTCGCTGAGTGTAGCTGAGAGATGCACGGGTTGGGCCTACACGAGCAGCACTTAGAGAAGTGAAGAAGAAGAAGCATGAGCTGCACGCGTACCAAATCAAAATATGTACATGTAAATCCAAATGCGTAACAACAAAATTGTCAAAGAACTCGAGCCGAAGTCGAAATCGAATCTGCTCAGCTCAGTTCAGCTCAGTTTGGACGGCGATTCCCGTTTCCGTTTCGGGCTCAAGTCATATCTCCTGTCGAGCTCTATTTGCGTCCAGTTAACGCGACGGGCCATAAAAGGCAGCCGTCCGTAGAGCCTGAAATCGGCGTACAAACAGAGTCACTGCCAACACTGCTCTGTAGCTGGCTGCTCCCGGTGTTTTGAGGCGAGATTCAAATTTTCCGTTTAGCATTCCTTCAGCAGCCCTCCGCCTTGGCCCTGCCTCGCCCTCGTCATCTTACTTTGGCATACACAATTCGTTTTATGATTTTATTGCATTTACGCATATTGCGATGCCGATGCCAATGTCGATGTCGATGTCGATGCCCAACTGATTTATGGATGCGACGCTTGGACGAACCCTTTCGTGTGTTTTTGCTTATATACACACAAATATGAAACTCGGCGTATTCAAAACTCAGACAAAGGACGAAGAGACCGTGAACAATGAAATTAGAGCAGCGCATTGAGGGTGGCATCGGGATTGGAATTGGAATTGGGATTGGGCTTGGGATGAAGGGCTGCTGAGCTCCCGGGGTGAGTCTACAATGTTGGCGTGCACAAAAGGATTGTTTGTGTTTTGGGTTCGTTCGCTTACGCAACACTTTGTGCCCCTTGCTGGAAATCATTTCCAGCCCAAAATATTAACAACTTTCTACAGCCTCAAGCGAGACAGCGAGCGGGACAGCAAGTGTGAGCGAAAGAGAGCATTCACAACAAATACATATACATTTATGTATAAATCCAAGTATATATATGTCCAAGTATATATATCTAAGTATACATGCTTGACAGCGCATTGGCCAAGTGGGAAGAGTCTTGTCTGTTTGGGCCAAATATACAATCAACAAATTTACAATCAAAGCGAAGTTTAGAGTTTATCACAAACTTTATTCTTGGTTTTTTCTTTGTTAAACAAAGTATTCTTTTGACAAGTCTTCATTCTGCAAATAAGTTCATTTTTCGTCACAAACCAAAAGTCAAAATTTATCAGACTTTTGAAACATTTGAAATTCAAAATGAAGCCAGTTGCTTCATTCCTTTTGAAAACGGTGGCACAAAAGTGCCTATTAAGTGAAAAATGTAAAACAGTTAAAACTCGAAGAAAAAAGTCGAGAATGATCGTAGATAATAATAATTATATATATATGAATAGCTAAAAAATAAATAATAAATAAATATATTTGAACAGATTAAGATGCAAATCCTTAACTCGGATTACAAATATTTTTATAATAATAAAATATTAAATATAAATTAAATAAATAATAATAAAATAACAAATATATTTTATTATTTTATGCTGATATCGAACTTTGACTTCTTATTGCAGAAACTGTGTAGAAAAATTGAGATATTCGTATCAAAGATAAAATGATTTTTCTACAAGCATTCTAACAACAAGTTTTTATTAACAAAAATGAAATAAAGCTTAACTTAAAATATAAAATAAATATAAAATATAAATATATAAAGAAATATAAATTAAATATTTAAATATATATAAATATATTTAATCAATATTATTTATAAATGTGAGCTTAAAAGAATTTCTAATTATAGGCTAATATTTCCGGCACATTTTTGGTGTTTTTATTTTAATAAACTGCAGTTTTTTTGAAGGAACGATGCAGGATTTGTAATATTTGTCCATGAAGCACAATTTAAGTAATCAAATTAATAAAATTGATTTTTTGAATGATATTATTTAAAATTTTAATTTAAACAAAATCGTAATTACAGGTTAGTAGTAGACACACATACTTCATCTTTTGAATTTACTCCGTTTTCCCATAGTAAACATTTTGCGTTGATAGCTTAAACTTCTAGTTAAGATTAACTTCCAGTTAAATTCTGTTCACACAAAGCTCGCTTAAACTATGAAGTACAGTTTGACTGAGAGCGCGTGATCCTCTTAGCTCCGCATCAAACGGAGCCCATCCCCAGGCCAGAATATCTTAAGAACTGAACATCTTAAGCATACATTTATAAAGAAGACCGAACTAAGAAAAGATATGTAAAAAACAACAAAAAAAAACTAAAAACACCTCAAACAAATAAAAGGCATAAAATGTTGAACGAAACGAACAAAACAAGAACCCAACCTTCATGCCTATAAATCCATCAGAATAATGGATCGGATAAGAGACGCACACTTTGAGAGGAGCATCGGTTTCAGCCTCGATGCCAACTATAGATGAGTGCTACTCGTGCAGCGGACTGGAAATGGGAGCGGGTTGTGGATCAAGTGCGGCCAGAGGATCAAGTTAATGGCAAAGGAACAACGCCGACGGCATTGGCAACATTGGCGACATGTTGGCTGAATGACATGGATGGAAAATGGCTTTCAGTGCCAGCATTTAACCCCCGAGCCAGGGCACCATATGACGCCAGACGTGCTACCACCACCACCATCACCAAACCACCAAACCCGTTGCCCATTCCCATTCGCAATATTCTCAGTCGCTGCTGTCGCGGCCTGATCAAATATTCCAAAAACGTTTCAAATTTAATATGTCCCAGCGCCGTCACACTTTCGTGTGTGTGAGTGTGTGTGTGTGTGTGTGTGTTTACTCACGTAGTAGCCACTCACACGCACAGGCACAAGCTCCACTGATTGGTGTGAAAGGGATGCAGTGCAGCAGGCAGCCATTTGATATTTCCTTTATGGGACTTAAATATGTATAAGCCCGAACTTGTTTACGTGTTTATCCCATTCGCCTGTGTATGTGTGCGTGTGTGTAATATTTCGACTAAAAATTCACGCCCTGTGCTATTCTATCAACACCTCGGCATTGTCGCTGTAATCGACCTCCCCAGCCCCCAGTCCCAAGTCCCATCACCAAACTCCAGCTACACATCCAGAAACACAACCAGAACCCTAACCCCGCCCCAACAGCGGCTGACGCTGCATACCAAATGAGATGTGTGTGTGTATGTGAGTGTGTGTGTGAGAGTGTGTGTGTGTGGATTGCTGGGCGAGAAGAGTAGGGGAACAAAAGGTGTGCGACTTACGCGTATATATCATAACTACTTAAGTCCACGGATCGGCTGTTGACTACATGACTATATGTAATAATTACATATATGTATAAATCCTTGCTTATTTACTTAAGCTGTATCTTTACCTATATATATATATATATATATATGATATATATATATTACTTAAGCTGTATCTTTACTTAATGCATCTTAAGATGGACATGAATAGGTGCCTCAACTGGAATGGAAAAAATAGTTACTTAGACTGCATCTAAGTAGCTTTTATAGTCCGCTATCTATTTATAGTTGCGACATGGTTTAAAATGAAGGGAAAGAATATAATAATAGGAGTATTATTTATTAAAAATTGGCTTTGAATTCCGTACAGCTAGCAACATTTTCAGTTGCCATTATCGATAGAAGATAGCAGATAGAAGATAGCAGATAGAAGATAGATGAAAGAAGCTAGCAGTAGCAGATACAAGGTAGCAGATAGCAGATAGCAAATAGACGATAGAAAATAGCAGATAGCAGATATCAGATGGCAGATAGAAGATAGCAGATAGAAGATAGCAGATACAAGATAGATGAAAGAAGCTAGCAGTAGCAGATACAAGGTAGCAGATAGCAGATAGCAGATAGCAAATAGACGATAGAAAATAGCAGATAGCAGATATCAGATGGCAGATAGAAGATAGCAGATAGAAGATAGCAGATAGAAGATAGCAGATAGAAGATAGCAGATAGAAGATAGCAGATAGAAGATAGCAGATAGAAGATAGATGAAAGAAGCTAGCAGGAGCAGATACAAGGTAGCAGATAGCAGATAGCAAATAGACGATAGAAAATAGCAGATAGCAGATAGCAGATGGCAGATAGAAGATAGCAGATAGAAGATAACAGATAGAAGCTAGCAGTAGCAGATACAAGGTAGCAGATAGCAGATAGCAAATAGAGGACAGAAAATAGCAGTTAGCAAATAACGGATAGCAGATATCAAATAGCGAATAGCAGATAGAAGATAGCAGATAGCAAATAGCAAATAGCAGATAGCAAATGGTAGACAGCACATAGCAGACGCAGATAGCAGATAGCAGTAGATCAGTTTAGCAGTAGTCTTACTATTTTATATAGTTGGCGAACCGATTTAGTAGTTCATTTCGTAGCCATTATTTTCCACTTGTTTTCACTTTGCTCAAAGTTAAAGTTGAAAAATTCTTGTTGCGATTTTGTTATTTCTGGGTTGCCAAAACCTTCAAATAATTGTCAGACCATTTTACATGTTAATTCCCCCCGATTTATAATATCTTTTATTTTGAATCTTAATTAATATCGTTTCAGCTGTCACATTAATTTCTCAATTATATTTTCAAAAACTGTGGACGGTTGTTAGCCCACATAAAATAGATGAATGGAATACGAAGCAAAAAGTCAAAACACCGGAAAACTGTAAAGTTGAGCGATGTTTTTTTTTTTTGTATTTTAATTTGATTTGAGTTGATTTGAGCTCCATATAACTATAACTATAAATGGAGATTTGAATTTGGTTTTGAAGAGTTTTTGGGCAGCTTTGAAGTGCAGCGTTTTGGCCGGCTTTGTTCGCCAAACAAAACAAAAAGAAAGAAAAACAAAAAAAAAAGATTATAGTTGGTGTAATGAAGTTATTACGAGACTTAATGCTGAAATTTATGCGCGACCATTAAAAATCGAAAGACACGTTTTTCGAATATTTTTGTTAGTTATTTGCCGTCGCCGTCGCCGTCGCATAAATTAGGCGACGTGACTTGTTTGCGCCGCCAGCTAACGAGCCGCTGTCCAAACCAACCTGCGAGGCCACTCCATTTACAGGGTGTGTGTTGTGTGTGTGTGTGTGTGTTGTGTGTGTGTGTTGCCTCCATCATTATCGGGCATTATATCGCTGAATTTACAATGCAAATTCGCAGCTCGAACTTAATCGAATTGAACTGTGCAAAATGGAAACCAAGACAAAGGCTCGCCGCTGCACTGCCGATGCTGATGACAATCTGCTGTTGTTGTTGTTGTTGCTGTTGTTGTTGTTGTTGTTGCTATTGTTGTTGCTGTTGTTGTTGCTGTTGTTGTTGCTGTTGCTGTTGTTTCTGATTTGGCCATATTTGTGGCGTGGTTTGTGCGAGCTTCAAGAGCCAAGCAACGAGTGCAAACTTTGTTGCAAGTTGGCGGAACATATTAATTGCATTTTATTGGCCTGCCCCGGGAAACAGTGTGGCAGCCTTGCAACTGCTTGCAGTTTAATAACGCGCATTAAAATCACAGATTTATGGCTACACGCAATCCGATTTCACGACGACGACGACGTCGACGACGAATACAATTGCCGTCGCCTGGCTAAAAGCCACACTTGCCACAACGCACTGTGGCAACCTTTGTGTCTGTGTGTGTGTGTGTGGCAGCAACCAATAGTGCTAAAAGCAGCATGAATTTGAATTTGAATTTGAATTTGAATCTTGTATGAGGCCTTGATTGCGAGCTCTGCGCTGTCCAGCGGCCATCGCAATTGCCAAGCGTCAGTCAGTCAGTCAGTCAGTCAGTCAGCGAGTCAGTCAGCGAGTCAGTCAAAGCTAGAGTGCGGCCGTAAAACAAACGCAAAGATAATTAAAATATCTACAAAGCTTTACGGAACATTCCGCAAGCAAAACGGCGTTTTGCCAAAAAATTTCATTAAACATTTTAATTGCCAGCGTATTGTGAGAGGACATTATTGCATTCCTCAATTGGGGCAAAATGAAATACAATTTCACTTTTGGGCACAACCAAAAAGGGTTGTCAGAGACACCCACCCCCCACCTCCCACCCCATTTCCATTCCCAACCCCGGGCGAAACGACGTAATCAGTTCGGCACGCAAGAAACCGCTGGGCAATTTCTAGGCGAGCAGCACGCAAAACAAGCGTCACGTGCCACCCTGTTGCCAGCCACCCTGTGGCCTAGCTAGCCACACCCTGTGCAGGTGTGGGCTATTATGGTGCCAAATCGGCCAAGGACCAAGCCAAGGAAGAGCGCTAACATTTTTTTTTCTATTTTTTTTTTTTGTTTTCTTTTTTTTTTTGATTTTGCGCTGCCTCATTTCGATTGCGTAACTTGAGCCCTTGAGTCCCGGGGTTGCGTACAAACAGCCAAACCTCCCCTATAGTTGTTGTTCCTTGTTGTTGTTGTTGCTATTGTTGTTGTTGTTGTTCTTGTTATTCATGTAAATATGTAATTTCCTGCTGGGGTGCCATTATAAACTGTCGTGCCCAGGCCCCAGGCCGCAACAGCCGTCGCACTCTAAATTTAGTTAATGTCGTTGTCGCTGCGAGGCAGCGGCGAGGCAGCCAACATGGGCCACATTTAGAGTCAGAGTCACCCACGCGTGTGTACCAAGAGAGAGAGAGAGAGAGAGAGAGAGCGGGGGGAAGGCGGACCATGTCTGTCAGCCATTCTGTCAGTCAGTCACATGGATACACTCACGCACGCACATTTTTGAAAGTAAACAAAATTAGACATGATTATGTTTGTGCCTCAGGACATAAAATAAATTGGCTCCCAACTAATCCCAGAGTGCACGTGGAGCTCCAGCGTCTCGCTGCTCCCCTCACTAAGTTTGCCGTTTGCCGTTTGCTGTTTGCTTTCGCCGCCATTAACAAGAAGATACCAAGTTGAAAGACATAGTGAAATATAGAGATTCCAGCATACACAAAAACACACAACAAAAACACACAACAAAAACACGCAACAAAAACAACAACAACAACAACAAAAACAAAATCAAAAAACATACAACAACTAAAGAAATAGTTGTAAAAATTTTACATGCAAACTCGATTATTATTAAATGTACACAGCCAACTATGAATGAGGTCAAAAATTATTTATTTCCTGCTTCGAAAAACAGCTCTTTCATTTTGTCTGCCATTAATTCATTTTTATATATTTTTTGCTAATTGTGCTTAAAATAAATAAACTAAAAATATAAAACACTTTTTTTACAAATATAGTATTTGATATATTTTGAATTCTGAATATCCATTTGGCCTAGAAAATTGCCCGAAAATGAAAATCAAACCGAGAACCAGAAAAACTTTTCTAATTGTTAGAAATCATTTCTGAGCACACAAAAACAAGTTCCTTACTGAAAAAAACAGCAAAAACAGTTTCTAAGAAGTAGAATGAGAAAGTTATTTATTTATTTGTCAGAAATATACTTCTTCAAAATAAATATACTTCTAAAAAGTAAAAGAAGACTGCTTTTTTCCATTGCTCAGAAATGTATTTTTTAACTTCTAAAAAGTAATTTTTCAGAAATATATTGCTTAATAATGAAAAACAATTCAAAAAAGTACAAATGGAAATCATTCTTTTTTTAAGAAGTCATTTCTGAAATGCAAAAAATAGTGATGAAATTTACTTTCTTGACTGCTCTGTTAAAGTTGATCTATTGTCTGCTCAGTTTCAGAAAGCAAGACCACTTTTTCTGAGTGTAGTTATACATGCCAAACCATTATTTTTAGTATCTCAGTATCTGTACGAAAGCTAATCCTATTTAACATGATAAGGTAAGCAAGTTCAGGAAAATAATCGATGTACCTATAAGTTGTGAGTGGATGTTGAAGTAGCATCCAATTGAATTGAAAATGTGCCGACGGTGCATGATTGCTGTTCCAACTAGATGTTGTCACGGCTCCAGCCAACTGAGTCGTAAGTAACCAAGTAGCTGCCAGGAAGCGGACCCATGTGTGCTGCCCAGCGGAAGTCAGTCAACTCAACAAACTCAGGGAACTCGGAGAACATCACTTGCCAAAGCCGACGCAACACACAAATGTGGAGCAATCGCCGGCTGGCTATTCCACGAAATTGCCACGGACACTTGAGCGAAGGCTGCACATCGATGGCATTTTCCATGTGAATTGAGTTTACGGGAAATGAGAAAAAAAAAAAAAAACAAAACAGAACAAAAAAAATGAAAGAATAAATGAAAATGTGCTCGAAGTTGAGTCAACGTTCTTGGAAGATGTTTTCATGCGTTGAACGCCCGGTTTCCGACCCGATCCGTCTGTGTTCCCCTGTTCACCCCCCGGCACACACACACACACACACACATACGCATAGGTAATTTCTGGCTGGCTTCCTTTGGGCAATGGCAGCCATCTGTGGGGACCATCAGAGTCAGAGCCAGAGTCAGCCACACAACACCAGAAACAGATACAAACAATACAATACAATTTCAAAAACATGTCCCCGGAGAGGAGAGTGAGGGTGAGAGCTGGAAGCCGTTATTTGCCCCGCACCCGCATGGTCCAAATTGTCCATAGATAAGTGCAGTTGAGGGCTGATGCCAGATTCGTCCCTTTACTTAACATAGTAATGCTCACCATAAGGCTGACTCTGACTCCACCACAATTTTCACATTTCAAACCCTTGCAGTGCATATCTAGAGTTTGCCTGCCAGGTTGCATGGAATCTTAAGAAATATTAAGATAGAAGATAGAGTTTTGAAACTTGAAAAATATTATTTAACTAAAGAAAAACGTCGCAACTTCCATTAAAGCTAGAGTCATAGTATTTATTTAACAGTTTATTTTATACTATTTTTTTTAAAGGCTGAGGCGAAAATAGTGTTTCTGTGCAAGCAAGAACAGCAACGTTCAGATTGCAAACTATTTCATTGGAAAAATCGGTCTCAATGAAGATTTTAAGATTTGAAAAATGAGAATACAACTTTAAATTGCTGGTTTCAATGTCAGGCACAATCGGATACAGTCGGGAATGATAAATTTACTGTCTACGGTAAAGCGGTAAAAATCATTCTAGAACTTAAATGACGCATCTTGATTTAATTGATATGACTGTCTCAGTATAGTTTAAGGATTGAATTGAAAAATATATTGAAAATATATTTGAAATAATACTACATATTTGAAAATAGTTTGTCTATTGGTTTTGAAATACTTGTAAGTGTTGATAATTTATGATTTTTTCTGAGTGAAGAGTTTGCTTAAGATAATTTAAAAACAAACAAGTTTTACAGAGACTCATTGGCGGCCAATAGTTATATTATAAAGTATTCTGATTCTGTTGCCATAGCTCTCTGGCAGATTAATAAAACTTATTAGACAATCTTGAAAGAATCGGCTATAAGAAATTTACCTTAAAAATTTGGTGACAGTACAAACCGTTAGCTGGAGAGCATAATGGATATCTAAAATTCGATACTAGATAGGACACAATTTTTATATATCTACATTATTACCAGTCTCGGAAAATTCGCATCGCTGTCTTATATAGGATATAAGAAAATACATTTTTTGTATTGGGAAACGATACTATCCACATTTATTTGTGGGTTCAACGGATAAAATTGTAAACCATTTCCAATCAGAAAATTTACCAATCGCCTAATCAGTTAATATCACGAAGGTGAAGGAAACGCCACCTATCGATGATATACTGATTCTAGAATCAAGAATGGAAATATTTGTAGTGGAATAATCTAATACTTGTTTGAGTATTTGAATTTTACGCTTCCCTCTTTTAGGTAAATCAAAAAAATTCAGTCATTGCTTTTACCTAGTGGCATGCAACAAAGATATCATATCACATTCGCTCTACTTATTTACATATCGTCAACTCAGTGATTTATTTTATTCAACTCACAGTTGCCGATAATAAATCCGATGTTTATGATTTTTTTGACCGCCGTTTTATTTTAAGCTGCTCCCAGCGCACTCTGTCGTCGAGTCTGCGCACTAACTTCAGTCTGTACACAAACCTTTTAATCGGTTTTCGGCGTACCTAGCGGGGACGATGCGAACTAAGTAACTGCTGTAAACTCAAACTCGAAGTGCGACCGTAAAAAAGTAACTTTATTTTTTGCATTAAAAATACGAGAAGAAACTGTCCATTTCAAAAGTATTTTGCTCAATTTTAACTAGCAGCCGATCAGACAACAGCTCAATATTTTTGTAATCTTCTTTTTTCGAGATAATCCTGGCAATATACTTGAAATTTATTTACATTTAAAAGATGGAAATGAATGAACGCCAAGAAAAACAATTATGCTCTGATTTTATATATATTTCCCATATTAATAAGCAAGTTTGATTTGAATACTATACTAAACTATCGGTTCAAAAGGTGCTCGGACAACAATTTAACTTTTAACCCTGTTTTTCAGCAAGTCTGACAAATGAGTAGACTTAAAATTATTGTTCATATAATAAATAGAAATTGATGAATATATAACCGAAAATGTATATGTAATTATGACATGAAATGTTTACACCAATATTACACAAATTTTCAAATTATTAAACAATTGTTAATTTGTATAAGTTTTAATTTAATAACTTTTCAGATAACAATTTCGCAATTGGTTGCCGACTTTGGATTTGAATTTTATAAAAATATTTAAGTCGCGCACTTCATAAGGGAACTTGAACCACTTTGATACTGTAAAATTGTACAAAAATCACAAGTTGCATAAAAACTTTCAGAAAGGTATATTACATATTGATTGTTAACCAGTCGTAATCTCACATATGGAGTTTTAGTATTATGATATTGATATGATCAATGTGTTATCCTGTTCCTTGGTTTGTCATAATTGGCGACATTAACCATTTAATCTTTAATCACTGATAACTGTTCCAAAAAAAATATCTTCACTCTAACATTGCCCAGCACGTTGTATATTATTATTATTATTATTATATATATATATATATATACTACAATCTGAAGCGTTTAAAATTAAAATTAACCCATTTGAACTAATCTGACTGTATACGGCTGTGTTTAATGAAAAAAAGATAAATTCCATCTTTCAATTATACCTTTTATGCTTAGCCATAAGTATTAACTGTTTATCTTTAAATATTTCTGATTTGTAACTGAAAATGAACTAAATAACGGCTAATGTATTATATTAAAAAATATATGTTGATTGACTCTACGTATGTTAATTTTAAAAATAAATTGAAGAGAAGAAAGAAAAGAAAATAAAACAAGTCAAAAAGTTAGTTCAATTTGAAAATAGAATAACTTCAAATTGTTTGCAGACATTAAAATAAGTCAGTTAGTTAAGAAAATACTAGAGTTAACTATAAAATGCATTCAACTGTTTCTCGCAGTGTATGCACGCACAGTCGCAATGGCTGCGGAGCCATCATGGCTGCCGCTGAGAGAGGGTTTGGCCAACCACCACGTTGGTCGTCGGCCGTTGTACGCATGTCGCATGAAAAGCGATACACAACACAATTTTGGTGCTGCCCCTTCTCTGCTCGGTGAAAGAGAGAGAGAGAGAGAGAGATAGAGAGAGAGTGAGAGAGATTTAGGTTTTCCAAGTCGTCGCTAAAAAATGTGGGTTTGATTGCGCTTTAATCAAGTCGTGCAACTGCAATCAAAGTTTATGATGGCCAGCAATAGCTAGACCATAAAGCGACGACCGTAATGCGATTAAGCATATTTATGAAATTATTGCCGCAATTACGCTGCCAGCGAGCGAGTTGCAGGTGCAACTTGCCACAAGCGCGACACGCAATGGATCGGAAATAACGAAGGCAACGGCAACGGCAACACCAACGGCAACAGCAACAGCAACGATGACGTTGAGTGGCACTAATGATTTTACAACGACCAATAAATCCATTCAAGCGCACAAAAATAGCGAGGCATTCCTCTGATCGAGTGGCATGCCACTATTTAGTGCGTCATCAACGCTTAATCGAGGAGATTCCCTCATAAAAATTGTCTAAGGATAACATCAAGGTCTTTAGCAGCTTGTTCTGCAGTTCACACCTCAACGTTAATTGAGTGCCCAGATGTGTGAGCTCTCGACTATTACACTCTGCGGTCGTATAAAGAACATATTTGAATATAGTCACAGTTATTTACAATCTTTGCATAGAGCTAAGATAATTAATCAATTAATAGCAAAAATTAATGTAATTTCAATTCAAAATAAATCGATTAAAGATTGCATTGCTAGTTTAGGCACAGTTTCATGTGGCTGATATAAATACCTCTTTACATTCTATATGCTTCAGACAACTTTAAAATCTTTTAGGGCTATCTGAGACTAGTTCAAAGACTTGACTTTTCACTACTGAAGATGAGTCACATTATTATTATTATTGCTATTGAGGTGCTTAAAGCACTGCGACCTACTCAGATCTATTGTGCCCCTTCCGAGTTTATAACTCTTCCATTAAACGAGATTCTTGCACGAATTCAAACATTTTTGTAGGGTTCATGGTTTCTAGGTTTTTCGAGCTCAATACATATTTCCCAACGGTCCTACCAATCTTACTAGCTACACAATTTGCTTTGATGAACTTTAGGCAAATATTATTAATAAATGTTTTTCTATTTTAAAATGTGCTTTGTCTAATTATTTGTTCTTCAATGGAGCTTTTAAACTAGTTAAAAATAAAAATAAAAAATGATTCATTAACTTAAACTATTTTGAAATCTTCGAATAGAAAATGATCCATTCTTTGGGCATTATTTTGTCAAGCAAGTGTTTTTATAGGAAATACAATACTTAAAATACAAAATTCCTTTTTGCATTATATCTGTTATTTACAAAGTATTTTGAGGCATGTGTCGAATACCGAAATAATTTAAATATTTCGACAAATTCCGATTTAAATTATTAATTTAGCTGTCACAAATATGACTGCAGAAATTTTGGTATGCTTTCATCATTTGAAATCACTTGTTTTATAAAATTGTTTTAAGTTTTGATTGGAGACTCCACTAAAGAATCCAGACATTAATCCAACAGATAATCGAAAGGTTTTCCCAATCTGGCCAACTGGGATCTCAAATGCTGTTATTTTTCATGTTATTACAAATTTGAACAGATTATGTCCCATTTCCAATGAGGGAATTGCAGCGATTGTCAAACGGAAGAATGGATTATTTTCGTTTTTATTATTTATTGATTTTATTTTTTAACTAATTGCAGAAAATTAAGTAAAAAATATAAGACAAAAACAAAACACACTTTTTGGCAAAATAAAGACAAAAGATTCTGTTTTTTTCAATTGTCAATTGTATCAATTGTCGAAAGCAGAAATTTTTGAGATAGTTTTGTCACTAGATATTTACTTCGTGGAGAGATTTATTCTTATTTGATTATATGTTATAAATTGGGAAACTATCACTGCGACCTATAAGGTCTGTTGCGCCCTAATTGATTGTGTAAAAGGTAGTTTCGTTATTTAGAAAATTGTGCACAGTTTTGATTGGGGCATGTGCTGCACTGCGGAGTGCCGTTGTGGCACTGAACGTATGACATTTCACAGCTAATCCAAGTGCCGCACATGCAGGCAATTGCATATTGTAGGCATGCAACAAGCCGCGGTGCCGGAATAAACGTGGCAATGGAAATGGACACGGCAAATGGCAAAAATGGCTGCGACGTGAACCCATTAAAAGAGAGCAGCAACCTTGAAGCGTTAAAGTTAGCACCTTAAAGCCGACGACTTCGGTGTAGGTAACCTTGTCAAATTAAGAACCCGGCCGAGGACACGGCTTAAGCACACACACACACACTTTCGCACACACACATACACACACACAGAGAGAGTCTCCTCCAATTGTGGTTTCATATTTAAGCACTTCTATTGAATTTGTTGGCATTGGCCATTTTACTTACATGATGTGTCAGCTTAATGGCCTTATTGCCTTATTGGCTGCAGGTACAAACAGTAAACAGTAAACAGTAAACGGTAAACTGTAAACAGATATGCGTTATTAGCGGTTAGTTGGATGGTTGGTAGTCAATTTGTGGCCGCTAAACGAGTGCAGCAGCCGTCGACGGCGCCTTCTGCTCAGCGCGGCAATTTTGTGGCATTCTCACTCGCGATATGGTTTTTCTTTTTTAATTGTTCTATCACTAGTGCAAATAAGCATACCAATGTGTGTATGTCGAGAATGTAAAATGGGAATTCAAATTGTGCAAATGTTTTTGTCTTATTGTTTTTTTTTTTGTTTGTGTTTCTGTTTTATTTTTGATTTTCTGTTTGTTTCGATTGCTGATGGTCGGTTCTCACGCGTTTGCGATCCGCTCTACACTAACAAGAAGTTTATGACCAAATGCCATAAAATTCGTTGTAAAAAGACGACGAAGCTGGAAAATGTGTTTTCCGTTTTGCTGCTGTTCCTCCGCATTTTCGTCTCTCTGCCTACGTCTTCCCAACCATCCATCCATCCAACGTCTTTCTCTCTGCGCCTCTGCGCTGCTTTTTAATTTTGTTTGCGTGCTTGTGCTCGTGCTTGTGTTTGTGCTTGTGTTTGTGTGCTTGTGTTTGTGTGTTTGCATTCGCCTCTTTCGTATTGACGACTCTCCGCAGTCGTGTCGTGTCGTGTCGCGCTGAGTTGCGCTGCGTCGATGCCTCCGTTGGCTCTTTGCGGTCGACGCCAGCTCATTTTCGTCACTCTGGCCGCCCCTCTCTCGTGCTCTCTCACTCTCCCGCTGCTGCTATCTCACTTGCGCGAGTCCTCTCTCTGTCTCGCACACACTCACCAGCCGCCAGCAGCTCTGTATCTGTTGTTGCGCCTGGCATCTCTATCTTCGCTTCTGGGTATCTCTGCATAAGAAAAAAAAAAAAAACTGCCCCTGTGCTCAGACGCTATTCTTCTTGTTTGTTGTTCATTCTCATTCGTAGCCATTTTATTGCTCCCTCGGTTTCGTGTGTGCCTTTGTCTTGTATCCATTTTCTCGGTATTTGTTTCGATTATGCTGTGAGGCATTTCCATTCTTCCTCTCTCACACTCTCTCTCTCTCTCTCTCACTCTTTTGCTCTGTTAACTAATGTTTAGTCCGTTAGCTGTACGCATTGTCTCTTTGAGCTAAGCCAACCTTCTATACATAAATATACATACATAAATAAACATGAAAATTTAGTCCCGATGCAGACTAGTTTTACAGACTTTGGGCATTCCATTAAATAAAGCTTTCTAAAACGTTTTTTAGATATTCATTTTGTAAAAAATACTTCGAATTTGTAAAGAAAGCAATGCCTGGAGCCATATCCATGAACAACTAAAAATATCGTCATAAACCTAGATTTTCCAAAAAAAAAAAAAACAACTAAGAAAAATAAGTGAAAGATTGGTCAGCTTACTGCAGAAAGGACTTGCAACTGTTATTGCCAACAGCAGCCATAAACTGAATAAACTGAACATTAACCTTTGTGCAGTACATCTTCATTAAAAAAAAAACACATTTTTACTTAGCAAATATTTCTTTTTAAACTTAAAAAAAAATCTGGCGACCCTTGTGGGTATATTCTTTTATATTCATTCGCCAGAGCTGTGTTAATTCAGTCTGCCTTGACTGTGATTTTTGTAGATATAGATAACATAGATAACATCAACTAAAATATTTTTAGTATTTATAAAGTTACCAATCTTTAGGCATCCAAACAACTCGCCTGTTTCGATAATCAATATCGACAAAATAATCGAAATAAGAACAAATCATAATGAATCAAATTTTTCAAAGGACTTCCCAAAAACATGATTCATTTGTATTATTTACTTATTTAAACATAAATAAATAATATTTTATTGTATTAATGATTTAAAATATGTTGTGTCAACAACACACAATTCAAAACTAAACTAAAATCACATTATAAGTGACAAAAATTAGAAAATTAAATGAAACCCAATTAAATGAATATCTCAATCAATATATCTAACATAAAATAGGAAAACAATTGAGACTAATTTTAAATATTAATCGTCAATATTTAGTTGCTAAATATTTTTATTATTATTTCTTTAAGTTTTGTAGAGATGTAGATTATGATTTATTATCAGAAAGAAAGGAAAAAAAATTATCAATATGAAAATCTCTAAAAAATCGAATATCAACTTTTATAATAAAAATCGAAAATATATAATCGATAACATATAGTAACATAACATAAAATAATAATAATAGCTATTCAAACAATTTAATAAATGAAATAAAAATATAATTTTTAATCCTTTATCCTTATATTATAAACTATGCAAAAATATGAGAATCATGTAATCTACCTAGGAATAATGAAACGGAGCCCCCGTCGCTGATAACCTGACCCTGGCCCACGTGGTGCTTCATATTTTTGGATGTATGCTGGTGTCGTATAACTAATACATTACATACACTTATACATACATATATGTATGTGTATGTGTATGTGTATACACGCACATATAAAATTGACGTGTGTCTGCTTATGGGCAACTCAATTTTGGTAGCATGCTAATGCAGATTCCGTTTCGCTTATTTTCGGGGGTTGCAAACTTAATGGATATTTCCCCCTTTTTACGAGCTTCCCTTCTGGCGTCGGAAGCACTGAAGGAAGCTGAAAGCTCCCCAAACCGGAGCGAGCGACTCTCATTGTATTTGTTTGAATATTTTACTACCTTAATTCATTTGCCAGTGGGGCCCTGTGGGTGTGGGTGAGGGTGAGGCTGAGGGTGAAAGACGCCATTTGCAAAAGCAAAAAGCAGGCACACCCGCACACACACACACGCACACACACACACACCCAACCACCCGTATACGCATTCTACATCAGAGAACCATTATAATTTTACAAAATCCGAAAGTTAATCATGCGAAATTACTGCGCCCCCAAACAGCAGCAAGAACATCTTTGAATCTGGAAAAAAGAAACTGCATATTCCAGCTTTGGCCATAAAAATAACCAACAAACTCAAAATATACCACCCCTCTTCTGGTTTCATAATTTCTCTTCAAGACCAAGTCGAATGCAAATCAGATTGCATTATTTTCATGGCAATTAAAAGCAGTTAAAGCTGGACTCCAAGATGTCTGCTGGAACGCAACCCACTTTATATATATATTTTTATCAATTTGTGTGGTTTCTGGTTTGGCTTTGTTTGCCACAGCACTGGGTCGCTTTTCAATATCCATTTAACGAGTACTTAATTTGAGCAAGTGTTTGCTGGGCTGTAAATATTTATGGGCATTGTCCGTCGCTTGTTTTGTCTCATTTTTCGTTTTGGGGCCCGAAAGCTTCATAATTTTATTGTTTTATTGCTGTAATTATGCATTAAGTTTATTGAGATAGTCGTAAATGGCAGCGCCCAGATCGGTAACATCCACAATGCTCGCCATAAGTGCCAATTGGCCCAATCGTAATTAGCTAAACGCCGTTTGTCTTGCCTAATTAGCAGCAGCTGCACCAACAGCAGCAACAGCAGCAGAGCGGCGTGAGTTCGTGGTTGTTGTTGTTGTTGTTGTTATTAATGATACGTGAAGGCAATCCAAATATTAAATTTGTGGCAACTTTTCAAATAATTGAAAACTCATTGATGCATTCTCAATCAAAATAACAAACAAATCGCCAGGAAAAACTTTGCGTTAAATTAATCTCAGAAACTAAATTGCCCTGAAACTTATAAAATCGCTGCAAAAATGAAAAAGCGATTTGAAAACTACAACAGATGTACAGATTTTAGAACAAATATCTAAATATACGAAAATTACATTTTTCATTTTTTTCTATATTTCTCTTAACCAGTGCAAACATTTTTATGAAGTATTTTTGTAATCAATTATTTTTAGAAGTTGAGAAAACTGTAAAGAATTTTGCTCTGTGAACTGCTATCTGAGAGTTAAGCAGTTGACTGACTTAGGTCTGTAACTTTTCGATATAATTTATATAGATTTACAAAACATATAAATACATATTTTTTTTAAATATTTAAACAATTTTCAATGGATTTTAAAAAAGAAACCCTATGTTTTGGAAAGAAGCCCCAAACTTGCATGTTCAAAATAAATTCTGAATAATATGATTGAGTTACACTTGACTTGATATGGCGATTCTGTAGAATATAGTGCGATATTCTCGTCTGTGTTTAGTAATAAGTAGAACTGCAAAATCGATGCATCAATCGATATAGAACTGTCAAACAAAAAGTCCTCCAAAGTGTTACTTCTCACATTCGACACCAACTGGACTGCATCGAGGCAAGTTTATTGCACTCATAAAAGTGATGTTGCAACAGCAGTTCAGAGGGATAGGTAAGCAAGTAATTGTAAGCATGCTTACGGCAGTATGAAAATGAAAATAAGCGACAATTCATCCATCTTAACCATGCCGAAAGATATGATTACAAAAATAATTTCACAACTCTAAAGCTCAAATTGCAAAAGATAATCATGTTGAATGACGGATTGTGACGTCCATCGGATATATATAGTGATATTTATTTTATTTATTTAGTTATTTAGATATTTATTTAATTATTATTCTTAAGAATTTGTTTATTGAGACTTTTAGCCTAAAATTTTGGTAAGCAAAAAAAACGCTAGACAAGAACTTTCGACCGATACTTCCCTTGGCATTTATATGTTATGGTATTCCTAAGCGACCCATTCGGGTATACTTACATTTCCTCAAGAAAAACTGAGAGACTAGATCACATATCGTCTCTGAGACGAGGTTGTTGCCTGGAAGCACGCAGGGAGTGGCAAGAAGTGTAAAAACTTTTGTCGACGGCAAAATCCAATTAATTTCAGAACAACAGGAGCAGCAAAAGCGTAAAAACATTCCTCGACGGGAAATCAAATTAATTTTGGAACAAATGAGCGCTCAGAAATAGCGGGAGCAGGATTATCATCGGAAACTGAGAGAGAACCACCCGATGAGGTGGAAGTAGCCACTGCAGCACATTCATCTAGACAGAATACGCATAATCAATCTAAGCATCAGAATATGGGGGGTATTTGAGATATACATAGTCTACTTTCGACTGTCTTTAAGCAAGACCTTAAAACGGAATATATTTTATGGTTTGGTTTGTTTAAGACAAAGTGTTAAAGTTAAATAAAGAGAGAACGTTGCTGTCGAACGTAAGGTTCCTGAGAACGTTCCTAATAATCTTTCTTTCAAGTTCGTCAATAGTTGCTTTTAAATTGCTAAGAACATAGGCTTTGGAGAATTTTGGGGGCGGGACCAAAAAATTGTCGAGGAATATAAAATATTTTTCGGTTCTTAAGGGCGGCTACCAGTAATATACCTATCAAATTTGACGGCTCTAACTCAAAAACAGCAGATGATGTAGCAATTTCAAATTTGTGTCGATGGGGTCCTGGGTTCCGCGGAACTGGGCGTGGCATATGCCGATCTTTGAAAGACATCTCCAACAACCTGCTAACCAAATTTGGTGACTGTGGCCTTAAAATTGTGGGAGCTATGTGGCCTTATCGATTTGTGACTATCGATTTTATCGATTTCCTAGCGTACTAGTGGACGTAGCACTCCAATTTTCATGTATATAGAATATTATAAAATTGATGAAGATTATATTAAAATTTGATATGCCTCAACGTGTAAGCCGAGAAAACCAATTTTTGTTTTGCACACTTTAAGCTAGAGATGATAGTGGCGCCTTTAAAAATCAAAAATAAAATAAGTACCCAAAATCTGAATTATCATTAAATCCAATTTTGCATATCGACATTTGTTAAATTTGTAAAGCTACAGTCCCAACTTGCCTTTTTTAGATCTTAAGCCCACAGTCATTAAACTTTGTGGGGAATTATTGGTCTAACAATGAGATCTTGTATAAAGAATGTTTAGAAATACCCCGAACCTAGATTCCCTTGGTAATATGCATCTACATTTTTGGAAAATGGACTTCGGCATCTGATTACTACCTTATTTCATTCCTTTGCAACGAATCACAAAAGCCAATATTTTGAAGGGGAGAACCATTACAACCCCTGAACCACCTTCTGCGATAATAATCTTTTTCCTATATTATATCAGAGCATATATAAATAGATATAACCAACGTTCTCACTTGAATTTCTTACACAGGTCTGCAAGAGTATACCCTGAACAAGAACCTGAACATTAAAAATAGGATAAGGATTTTATGAAATCAGTCAAATATATATTTTGATCAGCATCAGTAGCCTAGCCATTCATCCGTCGGTATGAACAAGCCGATCTCAGAGACCACAATAGCTGGATGCTCCAAATTTGGAATTTAGGTGCTCGTATTTTTGTATGCCCTTATTGAGGGTATTACAATTTTGTTTTTAACTTTCAAATATTTAATTTAGCTAGACGCTTCAAGTTGGAAATACTAGTTCTCAAGGTATTTATTTATTTATTTAGTATCTGAGTAGGATTTGAGCCAATAATTTCAAATATTTAAATATGCATTTATGATGCAAGACGGGAATAGCATGTGAAGAATATCTTTTAGTGGTCACTGTGATGCCGTCGCTTAGCTTTGAAGGTATTTTTAAATACTACGTATAGGTATAGGTTAAAATTCTTTCTATCTCACTGCTAATTGAGTTTGAATACGAATAAAAACTACACTTTAATTTTACATACCTTTGTTGTCACAGTTGTCTAAGCATATAAATAAGATGAGTAGTTGCTGGTTGGATTATTGCTCCTTAGGTGTGAATACTTCTCCAGCGGAGTTTCTCCATTTTATTCAAATTTTGAACACACAACAGACACTTCACATAATCGTTTGGCTTATAAGTTAATATACCAGTTAATAACCAGGCAACTACACTTTTGAGTACTAATGCCGATCGCAGCGATTTGATTGATGGTTTGTTAAATACAGTTTAGATTGCGCAGGCTGTTAAATGATTGAAAATTGATTTGAGACTGCGATTGACTGCTGATTATATCGAGTGTAGATTGAGTCGATTCTACTGGTTAATGGCTGACACTCCGCGGTTTTAATTTCGACTTTATGCGGCGATGATGACGGCGACAATGACGACTCACGGGTACTAAAACTCCATTGTAAAGTGGTAAATACTCGGGCGGCGCACCGTAAAAAACGCCAGCGCCAAAACCAGAACAACAACATTAAAGAGGTATAGACTCACACATATACACGAGCACACACACACACCAGCGCACCAGCACACACACACACAGTGAGTGCCTTCGGTGTGTATAAGCCAAATTCGAAATCACCACTTTGCGAGTTGAAATCTCTTAGCTTTCAGTTCGTTTGCTCGCTCTCGCTCAGCTCGCTTCTCTTTCGTGATTTCCTGGTTCCCCGCTCTCTGCCCCATCTCTGCCCCATCTCTGCTCCATCTCTGCCACAAATCTGCGTCCAATGCGCCCGCAGCAATGCTCAACACACAAAACAAATGTAAAATTAGTATTTTACTGGGAAGATGAGATTTATACCATTTCCCAATTTTAGAATTGTGTGTAAGTAAAATAATAAAAGTAATATAAATGTTATTATATATTATTATTATTGTATTATATATATTATTGTGTAATTCATTCCTTTTATTTATATCCATATCCATATATTAATTTATGGATTTTACAACCTTTAGAACCAGTTTTCAAATATCCATAATTAACTCAAATTCTATTCAAATGATTGGCAAATTTTGCAAATTTTGATTTTTATACGCTGAACCCATAAAAAAGTGGTAAAACTTTTATAATGATTTTAGCCAAAAGCATGTAACAGGCAGAAGGAAACATCTCCGACCCCATAAGTTATTTATATGTATGATCAGCACCAATAGCCGATTCGATTTGGTCATGGTCCGTCTGAGACCATTAGAAACAGAGAAAATTGGAATATGAATTTTGGTATCCTCCGCGCTTGCCAAATTCAGTTTTCCTTTCGATAACTAGCACGTTTCGTGAGTATCGATAAAAATCGATTGTTGATAGCAATAAAAGCCACAGTTTTGAATGCATACAATACAAATTGACAGATTCTTGACCAACTGGACCTATTTCATCACCTAAGCTGTAGTCCCAAAAGAATTCCATCATCTAATTTCTATCAGTAGGCGCAAGCCTTTGCTGTATGCATAAATATTCGAATATTTGAATTGCATTAATTCAAAATATAAGCATAAACTGATAAATTGAAAATAAAAAAATTGTAAATAATTTACATAATGTACATTATGTATTTATTTAAGCGCTCAATGCTAATTCGTAAAACTGTATTCATTATGGACAAATTTATATTGTTAGTTTACGGCTTGATATCAAAAGTTGGCATAACTCGGGAACGATTGAGAAATGCAAATTGCTTCTCGCTTTTTATGTTTATAGTTCTTATTTAATTTGATTTGTCGAAATTAAATGACGAGCAAATTATTTACGATTCGATTCAGTGAGCTTGAAAATATTTTGCAATTTCGTCAAATTGTCGTTTAGAATTATTTTTATATGTATTTCTTGCGTTTTGCCCAGCAAACAAAACTCCCCCAGCAGCAACCCCCGAGACATGCCCAACGTCGGCCATCTTGCGACAATGGTAGCCCAGGAACTGGCAACTGGCAACTGCCAACTGGCAACTGGCAACCGGCAACTGGCAACTGGCAACTGATGTGTGTGGTGGCAAGGTGGCAGGGCGGGTGTGTCGAAGTCGCCACTGTTTCGTGTTTCGACTACCAAAAAGACGACGGCGACGGCTGCTAATCGGATGGCAAATGCGATACATTTAGGAAATTGTCCTACACATTTTCGCATTCCATTTTCGTGGCGTTTTCATCGCCAAGCGCCGTCTTAGAAGCAAGCAAACATTTTACGACTTATAAATTATCGTTGCTATAACCTGACCTGACAGGGTATTATCACTTTGTCATGAATTGTGTAACGCATATGTATGTGTATGCATGTGTAGATATATATTCATATTCATGTCATGTCCATATTTCAGCAAGATAAAAAGTCAACTTAATGAAACAGAAGTCGAATTTATATGGCTGACATAGAATATAAACTGAGAAAAGAATATTTTGTAAATAATTGAATTTATTTATATATATATATTTTTGTTCTGTTACATTATAATTATAATTAAGTTGGAATACTTCGAAAACATAAGATAGTTTTTTTCTACTAAAATTAAATCAGATATTTGCTTTCCTTCATTTTTTTGCACATTTTTCAACAATTTTGAAAAATTATATTTCCAGGATATGTTTAATTTGGGTACCCAGAACTATAAACTTTTTCCGACTTACATTATTTTTAAGCATTCGTCTTTTATTGCCTAACATATTCTATTTTAGAAGAAATAGATTTCGATCTGCAGAGTATCTAATCTTCGGTGTGGCCAAGATAGATTTTCTTTCGTGTTTTTCTTTTAGTTGGGCTGCCACCGCAGGACGCACAGAAGGGTGTGGGTCTTGGATTGCGTACTGCGGACTGCGGACTTTGGACTGTGGCAAAAAAGAAAAAAAAAAAAAAACCAAGGCTTGGGCGCTCTTGGCCATTGGTGTCCGCTCCTCGTTGTGTGCTGCTGATTGTGGCATAAATTTAGGACAGCCGCCCCATTAAGACAGTGACAGGCGCAATTTATGGCCTCTGCTGGCGCTGGCAGCGGTTGCAAGGCTTGGCTCTCATTTTCTTCGGTTGCCATTTGTGTTTATTTATGTGCACACCCAGATACAGAAAAACACACACACACACACACACACACAGACGAATGGAAGAGCTGGCGAATTTGGGTGCGAGTTTTTCTATGATAAGGAAGCCGCAATTTACTCAAACACGCCTCTGACTTTAAGCCAAGTACAACTGCATTTAACTGGAGCCACTTATTTTAATAATAAATCCGGTTTAAATTTAACCTAATGAAAGATTTAATGCCAGACCTTTAAGTATTAACAAAAAACACTTTAGTAGGACATTTTTCAGAAAACAACATTTCAGAAAACTCTGATTCCAATGGGAAAATTACTTAAATACAAGCTAATTGGTGAAACAGAAAAACTCCATCAACAAAAAAAAATGATTTCATTTGTCAAAGAGCGCAAAAAAGTGGTGCAAAAACCCAAAGCGAAGAAGGTGCGCTTCAACGAGGAAAAGTTGGCGCTGCTGGTACGTGGCAAGAAGACGCGTCGGGATCTCATCGATGCCGCCTGGAATCGCTATGCGTTCAATGATGAGAATCTCCCTGAGTGGTTTGCACAGGACGAGTTGGCGCACATGACCAAGCCACAGCCGGTGCCCAAGGAGCTGCAGGAGGAGTACCAGCGCAATGTGCAAGAGTTGATCAAGCAAAATGTACAAATTTTATCAGAATTTCAAGGACCTCCAACTTAAAGGGAATATAAATATCATTAAATATATCTTATGCAATAAAAATAAAATTACTTTTATTTTTTTAGTTGCATAAAGATACCCTAAAAAATGTTCGTTATTATGTAATTCTGCTTTTGAGTTATGATTAATTGAATAATCTATCAGCTTTTTGATGGCTTTCTTTGAATTAATAACAAATGTTAATTCCAAAACATTATAGACTTTATTTCCAGTAGATATTTAGGCTAGAAGCCAGCGCTTAGCCTTCTATTCACAATAACTGTTTGTTCATATGAAGGCTTAAAGCCAATTGCCAAAATTGGCAACAACAAGCGTATCTAAAGCGTATCTTGCAACCAACAATAATCAATCTATATATATTAAGTCAGGCAGGGCTCCAAATTCAAGAATAAAATAAAAGAAAAAAATAATCATTTAAAAGTTCCTTGCTGCTGCTAAGCAAGAGTGTTCAAAGTGTCCTATTCAAGTGGCGAGAAGTGTATTATATTACTAGGTGGCTATAATCAAAACGATTTAAGCAAATGATATCCATGGGGAAGAACAGACTCAGAATACTCACAGGTCTATTGACAGGAGACTGTAGACTGAGAAGTCACCTAACCAAATTAGGTATTGTGGAAATGGGGAGGAATCCTCAACGCACATCCTAGCAGAATGCGTCGCCTTAACCAGGAAAAGATGCAGCATCCTAGGGCAGCATGTCATGAGGCCCAAGGACAGAAACCCTCAATCCAACAAAGATCCTGGCATACGTGCAGGAATTGGCATTGATGGATGAGCTGTAGGCTCAGTAAGGGGGCACAATGGACCTTATAGGTCGCAGTGCAAACTTTTTCTCCAATCATAATAATAATAATAATACAAATTGCATGAAATTTTTTCACATTATCATTACTAGTCGATTTTTTTCTAGTTTGGTTTTTAAATTGGGTTTTCAATATTCACCCGACTTTCACACTTTTGCTCGTTTATATGTTTTAATATATATTTCATTTAATTTGATTTATCTAGTTTAACTTCATTAAATGATATTTGATTTATGTGTCCAAATTTCCATTCTTTCAATGCATGTGTGTATTTATGTAAGGACATCGCACTTATTAGATAAATTCGGTTATTTATGGCTGTGACTTTGTTCCCTTTGTATATAAACATAAAATAACGTATGCAAATTACTTTTTTTTTAAAGAGGTCCATAAAATTCCAAGATTTTATTATAATTTACTTTTCATTTTTTCTTTTTTGTTTGCGGCTCGCTTTGTCAAATGTGCAAGAAAATTTGCTATATTCAAGAGATGAATTTGGCATCAGCTGTCTGCTGCCCATTTTAATGTTGCCGAAAAAATGTAATTTCCGTCTTCGACACTTTTGCCACAGAGGCATTAAAAAGATGCACAACTTCATCGGCTTCATCAGTGTAAAAATGGAGGCTGACAACAATGATGGCGAATGATATGAGCCGGAGGCTGCCAACGAGGCGGAAGGAACGAAGCAGGCATGAAAATGATGATATGATGTGAAGGTGGTGCAACCTCCTTCCGCTGCTTACCATGCCACAAATGGCTCGAGTAATTTGTTGATAAAGAAACAAAGTGGCACTTAGTCTGTGCCCCACTCAGAGTAAGCAAGCCATTGAATTTGACGAAAACTGACTTTAATTATTTTTCAAGCTTTACAAAGTTTGTATAACCAAAAAGATTTTAAATATTTTTCAATTTTCAAAAAGATAGATTAATAATTAATATAACAAATGTGAAAAAAACACCAAAGTGCTTTGCGAGTTCGAAGAGATCGAGGAAGGTATGCAAAATGGGAAATATTCTTGATGCGTATCCACAGAGGAGAATTTAGATAAAGTTATAAAACGAACAGGAAACGGGAGAAGTTATCGATCTGCATAATCGACAATATCATGCTGATCAAAATAATATATTTCAATATATCAATAATATATATATAAATATACAAATTGAGGCTGTCAGATGCCTACATTTGACCAATTCTTATTGCCTGATTCATTACCACTTAGTAGAATGCTCTAGTCGGGAGAGCTCGACAAGTAGTTAACCTGAACCCATCTGCTAATTAATCAAATATTTGTTTCCTCGATATCATTATTATCACAATTTTGATGAATTATGGAAATTTCGTGAGAACGCTTGAGAAAGATGAAAGGAAAGTGTATTTTCATATTGACCAAAGCACGCAAACATTTTCTGACATGCACAAAATTAGATTACTCGAAATTTTTGGAATATCTTGTCTTGAATTGATTGTATCTGCTGGTTGGGGTCATTTGACTTAAGTATTCATTCCAGTCAATACATGCTGGGCTTCTGCATATATACATATGTATTAAGTTGAATTATCATGAGAAAAAGCGACTAAATTGGACAGCTTTAAAGATCCGAAATCAGTTTATGAGCCAAATCAGCCATAATTAGTTTCTTTAATTGCCCATAACAATTTTTACCATCGAGCTTCGGCTGTTGTCGTGTCTTCCACTTCAGCTCGTCGTAGTCGAGAGTCGTTGTGGATTTTGCCACTGCTCCACTTGGTTCCGATGTGGTTCTCAGTGTTCTAAGTGCCTGCCAGGCAAATGGCAAGTGTCACTCAATCGCCTGGAACCGAACCACCCCGTCAGCCACACCTCAAAGCGAACAAGGCTGAATATTTTATTGGGCTTATGGAAACTAAATAGAAACAAATTTCTGCCTCTTGGAACGGGCTGCCTATTCGCTATTCACTAAATTAATTTATGATTGTGGTTTCGAAGTAATTGAGACATTAACCAAATTTTATTGTGGACTTCATCAAAGGACGTCAACAAATCATCACGTCAATAAAGAGTGTTTAATCAGCAATTATGACAACTATGTTGTGATTTGCATTAACAGGTCATATTTGAAGGGTGTTAAGTACATTTTTTGAACTACTCAACCTAAACCTAACATTTTCACAATAGTTTTATATATGTGATACCCTGAAACCCTTCAGGTCTTATTGCCAATTTTTTCTCATATGTAATAGAAGTGCTTTAAATATTCTTTTGTCGCCAATAAAAATGGATATAAGAAAATATATATAATGAAATTGTTGTATCGTATATCAAGCTGGGTCCAGGGTGACAGGGACATAGCGAGGAACGAAGCGGCTGACGAGCAAGCAAGAATGGGGTCAGAGAGACCCCTGATAGGCGCCAAACCGTATTGTGGCATAGGAAGACACACAATACGGCTGCAAATCAGGGACGAAGAAAGGCAGAGGCGAGAACGGAGCTGGGCAGAGGCACCAGGACTTCGACAAGCCAGAAGTCTTTTAGGTGGCTACAATCAAAAGCGATTTAAGCAAGTCATATCCATGGCATAGAACAGGCTTTGGATACTCACCGGTCTATTGACAGGACACTGTAGACTGAGAAGTCACCTAACCAAATTAGGTATTTATAGAAGCGATGTATGCAGGTTTTGTGGAAGCGAGGAGGAATCCTCAATGCACATCCAAGCGGAATGTGTCGCCTTATCTAGGAAATGATGCAGCATCCTAGGGAAGCATGTCATGAGGCCCAAGGACATAGAAACCCTCAACCCAACAAAGATCCTGGCATTCGTGCAGGAGCTGGGATTGATGGAAGAGCTGTAGGCTCAGAAAGGGACAGACCTTATTGGTCGCAGTGCTGGTTTCCCCAATTATAATAATAATCGTATATCAATGGTGTCTTCGATTGCTATCGAACATCGATTTGTATCGATATTCACGGAACCGAGACGCTTATTTTATTATGTATTAATTTGTTATTCGAATATTTATATTTCAGATGTAAATTCTTTAGCTTTTATAATCGATCTCTCTGCCGATTACATACTTTAGCTCTTTCAACAGGGTACCAAAATTGGGGAAGGGCCAACTAAAAACTGACTGTCATAATTGATATGATTACTTAAACGCTGACAAATAACTTATGGAGGCATTTGACATATAGATGAGAAAGCTCGAGAAGGTGATAACTTTATGGTTTATCTTATTTTGAATAAGTAAAGCTAAATCGAATATATACGATAACATTAAGTCGCTAATCGAATCTTTTTAAAGCAACTTGCAACTTTAATCTAATGCCAGTTGCATGTACAATGGAAAAGAATCCGAGGGAGAGCAGGTATATAGAAATATATAGAAATATGTGTGATATGACAAATGTGTCATACATTTCATATATATCCGAATTCGAGCCAGATTGAAAGTCAGAATCGGAATCAGAACCTAGCTTAAACATTTGATTAAGTTTCAAATAGCGGAGCTAATATTATGTGTCTCGAAACAACAAAATGGCAGAAGATCATAATAATTGATCGCATTATTCAGATTTATCTATGTGTTAAGTGTTCTAGCTGGAACATAGCATACCACTGCAGAACTCAATCCATCTGCCCAAGTATATATAAATTGAAAGCAAAATCAGGGAGCTAAATGACATATTTGTCTGATGTTGATAATGCTTTCGCTGGAATGTGAGAAAGCTGTTTGCCAATTAGCTGATATGACACTGATATTCCGTCTGCTATGCCCGACTGGAATGAGATTCTTAACATAATACATAAAAAAGTTTATCATCTGGAATTTTTATACTTTACGCACCAGAACTGGAATCGCAGCCTAAATTCGTTTTGGTTTGAACATATTTATGTTTATTGCTGACTAATTTGTGATGAACGCTAGCAAATTGAATGTAATTCCAACATCGAGAAGCAAAAGTTGATGAACAACAAATAAATAATTCATTTTTTGTTTTGCTTTGTATATTACATACTAATAGTATTATTTTGTGGAGTAAATCAGCTGGCAATTTTAAGTCTGGTTATGAATAAACGGATTTACTGGTAGAAATAAAAATATGAAATTTTATTAACTTTTGCGGGAAAAATAGGCCTTACTAAATATGCCCAACGATGATCCAAGCACAAGCAATGAACTCAAATCCAAATCCAATCCGTGAGCCTGCGCTGGCAGGTAAACTGTCGGCTGAGATACCCAAAAAGCGTATAATTTATGTAAATACTGTGGTTGCGGCACCAGCATAATGCGGATCATGTTCCGGGCTCCAAGATGGCCGCGAAGGTTGCCGCGAACGGGGCATGGGAATAGGCGCTTTAGCGGTCGTCTAGAAGCCGACATTACTCGAATTTTGGGATTTGTTGCCGTCCACTGAACTACACACACAGCTCGCGGCATGCGTTCAATTACAAACACATAAATTCCCATTTCCATTTGACACATGACAACCCATAAAACTTGTTAAAAAGTACAGCAACAAAAGGCCAGCAACCTCTCGGTGGTCAGAGGCTGGTGATTGCGACTGAGTCTGGGAGTGGGACTGCGACTGAGAGTGGAATGGGTGCTGCGACGCGGACTGCGACTGCGACTCGAACTGGGACTGGGACTCGGACTGGGACTGTGACTTAGCGATGGCTGAGCAAAGAGCACAGAAAACCAGAAGATGGAAAAAGAAACGACAAAAAAAAAACACTGTATCCAAAATGGTTAAATCTGCCTCACAATCTCGGCGCGTCGCACATAAAAGACGCGGGTTCCCTTTTTTTTACGGACGCTGAATGATATCAGATTTCTTTTCATTTCTGTATTTCGTTTCGTTTCGTTTTGGCTGTGACTTTGGCTCTGGTTCGGCTCATTTAAGGCAAGTTGAAAGAAAATGGCGGAGTGGCATTAAGAGTGTAGCATCATTTTATGGAGTCCACCCCAGGCTCATTATATGAATCCCATTGATCCGCCATTAAATCCTACTCTGTATACGACCGTCAACGGGAAGCCCAACAAACAAAATGCACAGCACGATCCCTAATCACATTTGATAGCCGCGGCCCCCTTCCGCTGCCCCTGCCGCTGCCACCTCTGACGAACCCCGCCAGCCAACAACATCTCGACATATGCAAGTGTATCGGAATGTATCTGAAAGTCGTGTCTTCAAACTAAAGTTAACTTCTTTTATTGAATCAAATTGTTCTTTTTAGTTTAGCCAGAAAAAACATCTACTTTCAACAGTTCGTCTTGCATAGATTCACTTCTAAAATAGAATATTCAAATAAATTATTAAATAGCTGATTGATGCTGATTGATTGATGATTTGTTGCCCTGGAAAACAAATCGTATTCTAAGCGCTCATCTTTCGACTGAAAGTAGCCAAATATTAATTATATATTATATTTATTTAAATATTATACGATAATAAGAAGAGCAGAGTTTAGTCAGGATATCTTATAAATCAAAATAGTATCTTTTTTCAAGTGCTTTTTTCAAAGATTTGCCGATCCTTTATTTATATATTCTCTAACTCGATCTATTTATATGTCCCCATTCTTCACCTTTAAATGCCCTAAGAGTAAGTTACTAATGTTTAATAATTAATTTGTTTGATTTTTTTCACTTAAATATTAATATTTAAATATTATACGAATCTAAGAAGAGGAAAGTTTAGTCAGGTTAGTATTTTTATCAAGAACTTTTCTTTCAGGAATATGCCTATCTATAATTCATATGTCTCTCCCTCTATTAATCTTTCTCCATTTTTAACATTTTACTCTCCCTATTAAAAAGTTACTAACGTTTAATAAATTGTTATCTGATTTTTTCAGTGTTTTCCAAATCGTTGCAAAGTATATTGCAAATTTTAAATTTGATTATTATTTTTATTTTTTAATTTAAATTTATTTGCTCATTCTTAATTGCATTTAATTTTATTTCCCACTTTAATTTTAAGTGTAATTTAAAAAAGGGATTTTATATAACTTTTTTAAAAATTGAGCTGTGTTTTTTTAGTCCACATTAAATAAATAAAATTAAATAAATAATCAATTGTTTAAGGCTCCTAAAAAAAAGGATAATAAATAAAGTGAATAAAAAATGACGGATCACAAAGGCTAAACCAATGCAATCCAATATCGGTTGTCAAAAATATATACCTGTAATAAATATAATATAATAATAAAATAAAGCTCGAATGACACAAAAACAAAAATAAATAAAAAATAAATAAATGACTTTAATTAAAAAAAAATAATAAAAGAACAAAATCAATTTCTTTGTAAAAAAAAGAGAATTAAATTAATTGCTTTCAGTTAAATTCGAAAATAATTGCAAAGCAAACGAAATTGCTACAGCCAACAAATATATATATATATATGTGTATATATATATATTATATTATATATATATTATATACATACAGACATGGGTTAAGTGCACAGTCAGAAGAAATAAATTCGCTTGGGGAGGGAGCGGGAAACGAACTCGAAATCCACTTTGTGACAGCAATCCACATAAGCTTCTCAAACATTTGATGCCATAAAACCGAAATTGACATTTTTTTCAGCTTTTTTTTGTGGAAACTCCATTGTTGGCAATAAATTATCTGCGTTTCGTTGTCTTTGGCGCTGCGCATTTGTTTGGCAGCTACAACATTGTAAGAAATACAGTTTTAGACACTCGCCTCGACTGAAGCAGCTTTTAATGCAACGCAGTGGCCGAGCCGTGTCCGTATCCGTGCCCGCATCCGTGGCCGTATCCGTATCCATGTCCTTTTACGAGTTCACGTATACGGACTCCGGACCAGCCAGACGGGCGATTTGGATTTACGATGGCGATGACGCTCTAATTTCGCTTAGATTTCGCAATCGGCTGAGCAGAAGCGGACACTTAAATGCAGAATAATCGCGCCGTGCTTTTATTGCCGCCGACATTCGTAAGGAAAAACACTCCTTTTTAAAGGAGACTTGAACGCACTTTTTAAGATTCACACCCGCACTCGTAATACTCGCAACCCGATCCACCAGAAGGAACACATGTTGCGCACCGTTCAACCCGAAAGTGGCACTGATTTGCATCCTGCGATCTGCTGCAACTGCTGCGGCTCAAAGACCAAATGGCTAAATGGCCCTGCCCTTTGACCTTGGTGAGCAGACACACTCTTTATGTGCATCCCCTTAACTCTTTTCACTCTGCTAAATGTATTTAGAAACCTTCAAGGTTAGGCTCCGCAACCTTTCTTACGCAACATTACAAGCACAATAGTTTCCCTTAATCATCCAGTTTTCAAATGGAAATGCAAATGGAACACGGAAAATATTTGTCAAGGTCGCCATCAAATAATGTCCAGTTTAACAAGTATCCTGTTTATTTACATATATTCCCAAAATGAGCACAATGAGTTTGGCTGTCTTTTGAAAAGGAGTTCTCTTAACGAGTCTATTCTCTCCTTCTTATTCACTAGAACTTCTCCAAGTTGTACTCTCTGCTTTAAGGCAAAGGTTTATATAATATAGATCGAACAAAAAATATTAGTAATTATTCAAATTATTATTATTAGATTTCATGCCAAATTATGTTTGAACTTTGTTTAGGTATTTTGACCAAAACCAAAAAGGGTTGTTGGAAACTTAGAGCTCATGATATATGTATCAGATTCAGCAAGTTATCTTCTAACACAGCAAATCTAAGACCGGTCAAATGTATTTTCGATAGCCAAAATATACGATTTAAGTATGTAATACAAATAGGAAAGAGCAGAATTAGAAGTCTAAGAATTTAACCTAGCTAAAATAGATATAATCTTTGGCGGAATCTGACGAATTTGGGACAACGAAGAGGATTCCACAAAGCTAAAAGAAAATGCATGAAGTAAGAATTATGGACTCAAAAGGGGGCACAATAAGTCAAAACTCATAATAATAATATTTTAAAATTCAAGTTAACTATTTATTTTAATTTTAAACCAATCTTATATGTAATTAATTTTAATTTTAATTTTGTAAATTTATGTTTTAAGGTTTAGTGTACATTAAATCAAAAAATGCATAATAAAAATAGGTTTTCGGTGCTAATCAAGAATATATTTTATATTCTTCTTCTTTAGTCTCCATAAGTATAATTTTGTGGCAGCAACGACCACTCGCGTTAAAGAATCTCAACTGCAAAACGATCGAATTAGTCAACATGTGTGAGAATATGGATCAAAATAAATTTTAAATAGACCAAGGCCAGTTGTATGCCGACTGTTTGAGTGGTGGCCTTATGATGTGTTACCAGGGGAATTAACAATTTACAGTTTCAAAATGTGGCATTAGAGAGAGACAAGTGCGACAGTCCAAGACGAAGGCAATTAAAATATCAAATAATGTAAATATACAAATAAATATAACAAATAAATGAATATGTTACGTAATTCATTCATTAAAATTTCGAAGTTTTATGTAAAAAGAATTTTTGGAGAACATGCGCGAGTTTGAAATCGGAAGGTGAATGAATTTTATTTGGTTCTATATTGAGTGTTTTTTCAGTCGTGTACTAATCTTTTAGCCGATATATTCATATGGTCTTATGGACAGATCTATTACCTTTTTGCCAACCCTCGAATCGTAGACGATTGATACGGATATCTTGGTAAGCAATATATATAGTTGCAATATATGTATACAGTTATAAATATAAAATACCTAAATATGTGTGCACTTTAATTAATATGTATTTATGTCTTGCTTTTCCTAAATTTATAAACAAAAATAATAATTTTCATTGTCATGCCCAATAAAATATTTTGCATATTTCTGTGGCACTTCTCTCAGTGTAGACGACGCACGTTTAACAACTTTTGGCAGCCATTATGGGTACAGGCTCCGCCCACTTATACTTGCATTCTCAACTCTTATAATTTACTCTATGCGTGTGACTCTTATAACAGAATACAATACTTAACATTGCTTGATGGCAGTTTTACTCCACACGCATTCTGCTTGCTCCACACTTAACGAACTTTTCTTATATTGCTACGAAAACAAAGGAACGGGCTTTTCGTTAAGACGCCGTTGTGTGAGCAACAACAGCGACACCTATTGTTCATTACACTCTTCTAATGTTAACAGAATTGGTTCACTTTTAACAGAATAACATTCTGCTGGAATTGGTTATTTTTATACTTATGAATCTATGTACCAAATAGAAACCAAACCTCAGAAATAAAATGCAGTCGTAATACTATAATGACATTTCGATGTGAGTACCCTCATTTGGTTGGTTGTTTAAATACAAGTTAAGTAAAACATACAAGTTAAGTAAAACATTAAATCAAAAAATAAACAAACATCAGCTTCAATAAATACTGACATTCATTTTTACCTTTTTGCCTTTCTGGCATTAAAAATTAAATTTTTTGTTAGAAATGAAATTTTAGTTTTAATAACAATTAACTCCTACACAAAAAATATTGATACGTTTTTTTTGCTTATCTGGCAACTCTCGAAAGACGCATTATTTGTACACTCTTACTTAAAAAAAATGCAATATTTGTTTCAGTTTAAATTTTAATTTTTGTAAAAACTAATAATGAAACAAAAGCAATTTATTCATAAAATTAAAATACACTACAATTGCCAGCTGCAGTACGTATTGATGAACTGGTGTACTTGTTTGCCAATCTGGCAACCCTTGATCAGCAACATTATTTTTAGGATTAAGCTTTAAATTCTTATAAAAACTAATGCATATTTGATAATATTCAAAATATTTACTGAGTATCTACATTGTATAATACATATACACTACATAAAAGTATATATTTAAACATATATTGACGTACATGTATACTTGCTTGCCCATCTGGCAACCCTGCTGTATAGTGCACGCCATTGTATACACCAACCACACACACATACAGAACATTCATATCCCACGCAGCAAGACACGCCCACAAGCACTGAACGCAAAGAACCCTTATCTCTGAGCGACAACATTGCGCAAATGTGTGTGTGTGTGTGTG
The DNA here is from genome assembly GCA_035044325.1 of Drosophila nr. medialis 2 BK-2023a. Classification (NCBI taxonomy): domain Eukaryota; kingdom Metazoa; phylum Arthropoda; class Insecta; order Diptera; family Drosophilidae; genus Drosophila; species Drosophila nr. medialis 2 BK-2023a. Next base: position 6,090,475 of record JAWNMH010000397.1, on the reverse strand, counting down.
TGTGTGCGTGCGAGTGTGTATGTATGTGTTTGTATTGCGTTTACCGCTGTTGGTGGATGGAGAATGTGAATCAAAATGTGCGTTTTAGGGTTGTCAGCTCGTGGCTCCATTTTACACAACGGGATTAGGCAGCAGCAGCAGCAGAAGAAGAAGAAGAAGCAGCAGCCCTTAAGTGCCGCCATTCCATTTCCCATTTCTCATTTGCCGCTGGCCATTTACCATTTACCATTTGCCATTATCTGTTTCAATGTGTGTTACGGCCGTACGTGATCTCTTTAATCGTCTCTCGCTGGCTGTTGGATGCTGGATGCCGTATGCCGTGGGAACATTTGAATCACACAATACAACGCATCCGGGCGCCTTTTATCGCCAGCCATAAAGCATGGAGTTGAAATGAAAACAGGAAGCCTTTTTTATGATGGGCAATGTGGGCGAAGTGGCAAGATTGCCTGAATTGTGACACGCAGCGCGAATAGTGTCGCTGACTTAAAAAGCGATAAAATACCGAAACTGAATCTGATAACTGTGTCCCTTAAAAGCGCAGCAGTTTGTCTTCATCCCCTGCTAAGTGAAAAGGGACAGAATGTTGCAACGCAACGCAACAAAATGGGGAACGAAATGGGCAGGGAAAGATGAAGCTTTTCGATTACTTAAATTCAGAGTCCGAGGGAGGACGGAACACCGAAAAATATATTCAAGTATACCTGAACCATCTCCACGGCATCATCAAAACTTTTTTGACGTTCAGATAGAGCAGTGTTCAACTCAAAAAAAAGAGAAGGGAATTTAAGAACATCACCCTAAAATGAAAATCCAGTTGAAAACTTGACAGTTCTTCTTGATTTTAGAAATAATTTCTAATTATTCAAAAATATGTTTTTTATTATTTTTTGAAAAATATTTTCTAATGTTCGAAAAGGAAGAAATGTTTTTCTTGATTTTTCATATAGTTTGTAAATATAAAAAAATATGTCTTATAATTTTTTTTCAATATTTGTAATGATCTAAAAAGAATACATCAAACCCCTAACCCAATAGTACTGAAATTTACTGAATCGGTTTTTATACTAGAGTTCAGTTCGCTTTAAAATCGTTAGTTTTCTCATATGAATTTATAAGCTACTTTCTAAATAATAATAATTTGGCGAATTTCGAAAATGAAACCGAATTTTTTTTGCTGAGTTGTGCTACTGTTGATGTTGATGAAAGATATCCTTTTTGCAGTCGGCAATACAAAGCGAAAAAGTTGGAAAAACACCATCTTTGAGGTTCAGTTTCGCACTCATTTTAAGGCTTGTGAAATCATAGGCATTTTGATATTTTTAATTTCGAATATATCTTTACTATGATTCAGGAAACATGATTTGTAAGAACAAGAAAGTTCAGAAGACGCCACAGTGCATCGTTGCAAATCAGAGGTCCAAGGTTATATTCGTGTATATCAGCACACCGATTACTGAAGATCTTCAGCACTATCATCTGTATTCAACTCAATTCAAATTTATTTCGTTTCATTGAAAGCTTACTCAAAAAATTTCATATCAGAAATTTGTCGGACTTGTGTATGCTTTTGTTACTAGACTGTTAACTAGAGTAGAATGTTTTTTATTAGGTCGTTAGTTGGTTAAGAATCTGGGATTCTTGATTAGAGCACTATTAGATGGTTTTATACCCTTGCATAATAATTTTGTTTTATAATTTTGATGTAACATTTCTAACGCATTCAAGCACACGTCTCCAACGCTATAAAGTATATATACATATATTCTCGATTAGCACCACTAATCAAGTTGATATATCCATGTTCGTCTGACCGTCTACCCTATTTGCTTATATACTCAGAAATCTCTCAGCTTAGATTTTAAAGATTAGTAAGTCGTAGAAATAAACAGTTTAACGATTTTTTCATGTCTGAAAAGCTTATGAAATTTGGGAGTTTCTATGTTCACCCCATTTGGAAACAAATATTTTACTATTCTACAATATCATATGGAAAAGGTGTATACAAAAATTGTGGCATCCACATCACTTTCTGGCAGAACATAAATGCACAAGTGTAGAATATTCATTAAGGTTGGAATAATAATAATAATAATTAATCTCGCTTAATGAGGACTAAAATTTAGATGTCGATATGTCAACTCCGGTCTACAAGGGTATACGATACTTAAAGTTCCGTTATTTTGTTGTTATTAGAACGTATTGAAGAATAGGTTTCCTGCCGCAGGAACTAGTTACTATTACTCGATATAGTCAAGGCAGACAATTTACAATATAGGCCGGCCAAAAAACGAGTTTTGAACTAAAACCTTTTTTGTTAAGACGCCAAAATGTATTATCAAAATTGTGTTATCATTTTGCCAAAAATGATTCAATTTTATTTTCTACAATTTCACATTACACATTTACACACAATGGGATGATGAAAATGCCATACATAAATACATACATACAAATACACAAAATACATTTATATTAGCTATGCATTTTTTATAAAATCTTTTGTTTTCTGGATTTTTATAAGCACAGCGAGAAAGCTAAGTATCTATAAATAATATATAATCCTTAGAAATAGAGATAATGTCCGAAAAAAAGCTAATCAGAGTTCGCAAGAAAATATTTCAAATTAATTGCGACAAGCAAAACAAAATGTTTCAAACACAATTTTCGACAATTTTGCCGACTTCGATGCGAATTTGCAATTTCCCACGGCTAAGTCATGCTCCAAAATAAATCAAATTTTAAAGTACCTATCATTCAGGATCATTTGTTTTATTTTTGTAGATAACGAATCAAATGTTATGAACATAAATAAATAAAATTGTTACTGTAAAATATTTAGCTTTACACTTTTAAATTTTACTTTACTTTTGGACGCATGTGAATTGGTGCCGCATAACTTGTCAGCTTGAATTTGTGTTAATGCCTACTAAGAATGTGATGCATCACATATGTAAAAATACTATATAATATATATATAATATATGCATAATAAAATATAGATACAAATGAAAATTAAACATAAAATGCCAAATATTATCAACATCTTTCACTTTTCTCCTAGATTTTACTGTTTGATCCGAACAAGATGTGTCCAAAAACTTGAATTTGTTATTCAGTTAATTTCATATTTTAATCATGTTGCAAGCTCCACTGCTGAGAAGAACGACACTTTGAATCTGCTCTAAAAATGAATCCCGACGGGATTTGAAATATTTTTTGGAGTACAAAAATAAAATATTGAGTTTTTCTGCATAGAAGAAATTAACCTGAAGTCAGCTAACTATATATTGAAATTATAGCAACAAAAATTGAACTGGAGTCAGCTAACTATATGTTAAAATTATAGCAACAAAAATTGAACTGAAGTCAGCTAACTATATATTAAAATCATAGCAACAAAAATTGACCTGAAGTCAGCTTACTATATGTTAAAATTATAGCAAACTCAAGTCAGTTATTTATATCCCATTTGGGATTAGTTTAATTTGTTTGTTTTTTAATTTTCCATCACGTCTGCATTTTTGAGAGATTGACTTGCGCTTACCGAGTGATTGTCCAATTGAAGTTATTGAGAGCAGGTGTAGTTTGTGGTCATCGTTGAGGAAAGTGGCCAACCCGAATGGCAATTGACGCTGCAGTCGCCACTTGATCACATATTACTTGAGACGACCGATTCACTGGGCGGAATAACACTTAAGCTGCCGGCTTGAGTAAATACTGAAGTGCTTCCGGAGCTTCCGGTTTTGAGGGTGATAAACAACTGTTAATTGGCAATTGACCACTAGCCATAAACAGAGCCAGATGAGATCGCGTGGCTAAATGTCAACCCGTTACCGTCGATATATTTTCGGATTCGGATTCCGATTTGTATTCGTAGTCAAAAAATTATGACTGCGGCAGCGGACGTTTCATAGAATATTGTATTTTGTTTTGCTTTGTTTATTGAGCGTCGGTTTTTATGGTTATAATTGTTGTTACTGTTATTACTGTTGGTTTATTGTTTTAACACTTTCGGAAAAGAGCGCGCCGTCGGCCAAGTGGCAACAGCCAGTTCCAGTTGGAGTTATGCGATGTGCGGAACGGAACGGAACGTCGTCGGAAAACGCTCGAAATGTGAATGCGATGTGCGACTTTTCTGCTGGGTGTGAATAGCTGTTAGATTCCAGGAATTAAATCACATGCACACCACCACCACCATCACCATCACCAACACCACCACCACCACCACCACCAACGACAACAAAACGACGCCGACGCCAACGCCAAGAGTCACAGACCCAGTCCCAGTCGCAGTCGCAGTCGCAGCCACAGTTAGGGGACACTGATAGCGATACCTTCGTGCACTTCCACTAGGAATACCAATACCAATAAGTAAAAACAACAACAAAGACCGTGACGAAAGAGCATGCGTCGTATATTGGCAAGCCAGAGACTGAGGCAGAGACTGAGGCAGAGGCAGAGACAGACACAGACACAGAGACTTGCCACACGGGCTCGTAAATAGTAGATAAACAAATAAACAAAGGAGTGGGGGGGCGGGGTGTACTGCTTAGATATATGACGGTGCTATATATCTTGCATGCTCCTGACTTATTTACCCACACACACACACACACACACACACACACACACACAGAGACAGACAGCCGACAAAGCAGATATCGCATTCAAGTTCGATGAATCGGCAATTTGGGGGTTGCAAACTCGCTCCAAATACATTAATTCGCACTCGCGACATCGCCAAAGCCAACCCCCGTTGGAAGCGTCCCTTTTGCCGTATCCTCCCCTATTCCTTATCCTCATCGGTCCATCGACCACTGCGCAGTGCGCGTCTCCTGCGCCCTGAACCCTGTAGTTCAGTGTAGCAGTAGGTGGTCAAAAATCAATAGCAATTGACGAACGCGTTTTACAATGCGCAAACTCCGTTATATATATATATATATATATATATATATATATACATATATTGGATGTATACATTTTGGGCCTTTTTGTGTGTGAAAAGTGAACGTCTGCCAAATTGTGTCCATCTTAGAACTACTGCAAGATAAAATAAATAAATGACAACCATTAACATTAACATTGAAAATGAAAGTTGAGTTGTGGCGAACACTTATTTTGTGGCACCTGCAAAATCTTGGCCATAAACTCACTTCAAGTGTCTCAAATAAAACCAAAATTGAAAACTAGCTGTAAATCCAATAAGTTCTTCACATGCCCATCAAAGCTTGTGATTGAACCTGTGGTTGCCTCCTCTTAGAACTTATTCCAGAACCAGGCTGCATGCATCTGTTGCACTCAGAAAAAATCAGTCTAAATTGTAGAAAACGGCCATACTTTTGGCAGCGAGGATAAGTCGTCTTATTATGCAGAAAGTATATTTCTAATAAGGAAAGCTGTGTCCTTCTGTCTATCCTAATTTTGTTTTCTTAATTCCAGTGTAAATTTTTATAAAATTTGCAAAAAATAAAAAATTTTTCTAATTGGTTGATAAATTTAAAAAATTCGAGGAATATTTATAATTCCAAAATAAATGCACTCTCAATATTTGACTTGAAATTGCACGTCATTTCTCAACAATAATTTTGATGCATGCCAAAAGAAATCTGACAAATAATATGCATATATATTAAGATATTCAATAAGTTCAGCTAAAAAATTAATTTGATCTTTGAAAAGTCACCTGCCATTGCGGATTGAATAAGTCCTGCTCTGAATTGTAGACCAGATTGCTGCCTATCATCACTTAGAGAGTTAAACGTATAATCTTAGCTGGTGGTGTCAAATATAATACTCAATTCTGTGAAGCTACTTTAGTTTTCGAAATGCATTGGTTTGAAAAAGAGTAAAAGGAGTTGGGAACAGCTGTGGAAGCTGTGAAACCAGAACCAATCAAATAACTTATAACACAACTAAACCTTTAACCTTCTAAACTAAACCCAATCAGATCTGATACTAGTCTAAGCTGAATAAAGCTGAATAACGACAAGTTAATTAAATTTTAATATGAACAGGTCTCAGTTCCCAAGTTAATAAGCAGCTCAGCAATATCCAAATATTCTTACATTCAAATGTAATAGTTTCTGACTTGGAAGAATCCAAGCCTGTTGCCCAACCTGACTCAACTATGTGTGTCCTTAGGGATAGCTCTTATATGTAATCATAAATTTTAGAAAATTATTTAATCTACTTAATCTTAAATGATTAACGCAATAATTTGTTTTCGGAAATTTATATTTTTCTTTATGAATGAATTCTCGTCAACTAACTTGTTTTGAGGGCAGAGCTTTTATGGTCCAAATTTTGCCATTGAAGCCAAAAATAGACTTGACTAACATGGTAACGTTTATCGGAAATGCTTACCAGTATTATCGCGAATAAAATACTGACAAATACGTGCCAAAATCATACCTTAGTGGAGCATACGGTCGTCATCTAAATTTTACTATACATTTAAAAACCGACCGATTGCTTCCATGTTCTAAATTATATTGTCAATATAGCATTCATAACTGATGAGTTTGGTTGGGCTATGCGTTACAAGCTCAGCATCAAATCATAATAAACCTACTTAAAATAAAACTAGAATAAATAATGAACATTTTTCAAGAACACAAAACTTCAACACTTTCACCTTCACAGAAGCTACAGAATGAATAGAAATCCAACGCAAGTCTCAAACAAATTGGAAACCTTTAAAATTAGATTAATGATTCATATCCTGACCAGCACTTCTTTAATAACGCCTTAGAATTACAACTATTAGTCAATAATCGGGAATACATTACCTACCAAATTTCCCAAACTATTCTCTTTTCATAAAACTCAAGAGTTAAGCAGATTCTAGCACCGATCTATATATATAAAACTAGCACCTATGAACTGAAACCTCACCCTTTAAGCTAGATTGTTTCGTTTATAACTAAAATTGTAGTCAATAATAATAATAATAATAATAATAATAATAAAAGACCACTAGTCAACTACAAAATGCCTTTAGATTATTACTATTTAAAATTGGGGAACCAGCCTTGCCGCTTCTGAGCCTACAGCTCTTCCATCAATCTCAGCTGCTGCACGAATGCTACGATCTTTGTTGGGTTGAGGGTTTCTATGTCCTTGGGCCTCATGACTTGCTTCCCTAGGATGCTGCATCTTTTCCTAGTTAAGGCAACACATTCCGCTAGGATGTGCAATGAGGATTCCTCCTCATGTCCACAAAACCTGCATGCATCGCTACTATAAATACCTAATTTGGTTAGGTGACTTCTCAGTCTACAGTGTCCTGTCAATAGACCGGGGAGTATCCTAAGCCTGTTCTATGCCATGGATATTACTTGCTTAAATCGGTGTTGATTATAGCCACCTAAAAGACTTCTGGCTTGTCGGAGTCCTGGTGCCTCTGCCCAGATCCGTTCTCGCCTCTGCCTTTCTTCATCCCTGATTTGCAGCCGTACTGTGTGTCTTCCTATGCCACAATACGGCTCAGGTCCTGTCAGATAGAACAAACAAAATAATTCATTCACAAAACATACCCAAAAAAATCTACTAAGCACAATTAAAAAAAATCCGACAGAAATATTAATATTGATATTAAACTCGATTCAGCTGGAGGAACTCTAATAGCCTGACTATGACTAACCACAATCGACATTTGCTACATTCCTGAACGTGTACAGTATGTAAGATATACATCAGTCTGTACATCAGTCTGTACACCAGTCTGTACTCTCAACATTCGTTAAGGAATTTCTGCATTTCTTGATATGAGTTATCAATGTCTCAAGTAAACAGTACTTCAATAAATCGAATCATTTATGTTTAATTACAATTATAAAATTATTTTTTTTATTAATTTAATGTTGAGAAACAAATTTAAATTAATAATTTGAAAGAAATACTTTTAATTTGTAAATTTGTTTCCTGTTTGTCAATCATTTGTTTTGTTTTGCGAATTGGTCGGTCGCTTCAATAAGCACATGGAATCGGAGGGATTTGATATATGTAGCAATGATCAAGTGAAAGATCGCATACTGATTGAGTATGCAGCCTCAAGTTGCAAGTTGCGTGTTATTTCCACATTGAGGCAAAGAAAAGGTCCGCTATCAAAGCAGCAGAGAGGCAACGCGATTGCTGAGCCGCTATTTACCCGCGAGTTGTGTTGCAAGCTCTGTGTTGCTGCGACCTGTGTGTTGTGTGCCGCTGGCACTTCCTTAAATGGTGTCAAACCTGCTAATTGAGAGGGCAAACAACGCGTGCTGGCTCCATGTCATACCACTAATCCACATTTTCGAGGTCGCCAGGCGGTGCACATTGCTATTTGTCACACTAAAAAATCATTCACAGAGCACACACCGAAAATTTGATACCCTTGCAGACCCGCTTAAGAAAATTTTGACTGCTCCAATTGGATTTACCTATCTTATACCACTAAGCAGGCAATGCAAGGAGGCCTCAGATCAAAACCTGATGCATATTATCTGTAAATGCAGCGAACAAGCTATTTGCTAGAATAGAGAGAGAATAGAGAAAGAATAGAGAGAGAATAGAGAGAGAATAGAGATGGAATAAAGAGAGAACAGAGATAGAATAGAGTGAGAATAGAGAGCGAGAGGTATGAGATATGGTACGAGCGAGCAGGTACGGTCTTTTTTCTAGTGGGTCCTAAAGGTCCTGTCAATGTCTTTTTGTGTGCAAGCTTTTTTTTATATTTTGGGCCTTAGCCTTAACCTTTCGCAAAGTGGGCTGGTTTAATTGTTGACCAATTTGGAGAACACAATTTTCAGTTCACATTTTGGCGACGGCTATTCGAAAAAGCAATTTCGTATAGCGAGACATTGATACCCTTTTTGGATGTGCAGCTTGCAATTTGATTAGGAAACAGATTTGAGTTAATATTTTTTTCCAGTCGTTTCTAGCCGATTTCCGGCCTCTATGTATTGTGTAATTATACTTAACATTAGTTATATTCAATGAAATATGAATTTATTTATTGCCCAGAAGCTAATGATTATTTTCGGAGTTCTATTGATTCCTCTTGTGGTACCACCTAAAATTTATTTATTCCTGAAAACAAATTTATTAATAACATAATTTATCCGAAAATTTTATTTTTCACATAAAAATATATTTAGGTATTGGAGCAACATGCGTTCATTTTGTCTAAAATACATTTTAATCATCGGAATAAGAGTATACCAAAAAATAATACATTATATTCGGAGTATCGAAGAGCTTAATCTAACTAAATAAAACAATGTATCAACAATTTACGGCCTTAATATAGATCAAAGTTTGATTAACTGTTTCTTAAACTTCAAAATTGTTTTGCCAAAATTTCAGCTAATTGAATTGAGAACTTTTTCAGTGTCAAGCGTTTGACTGAGTCATTTCGCAGTGAAGTTTGAAACTCCGACCCCATAAGGAGTATTATAGATCAGTGTCATAGATCTAGTCCTTACCGTCTTTCACTCCTTTCCACTTGAAAAGGACCTCGAACTGAACCCAAACGAGGATTGCCAAAGACTTAATTTTTGTCTTCTTCTAAATAAAGTTTATTCAAATGCTTTGGTTTGTCAAAAAATGATGAACTAAAAAAGATTAAAAAAAATTTAATGAAAAGTTAACAAAATGCAGAAGCCTAATTTTGCGCCTTGTCTATAAAAAAAAATATATATATACATATATACAAAAAAACTGTTTATACCATTCTTTATTTTATTTGATCGATTTAAAAATCTTCAAGACATTATTGCTATATATAAACAAAGTTACGAGATATGAACCGCCAAATTTGATGGTCACATTGTAAATAATACTTTTTGCATATTCTTGCAAAAATCAAGAATTGATTAATTCTGTACATCGCTGAATACTATTGAGGAATATCATGATATTGGATAATGCTTATGCAACTTCAAAATGTTGCAGCTTCTCAAAATGATTTATGTTTTAATTAGGTCTCTTTATTGACATACCATTTGAGCTGCACACATTGATCAACCTAGTAAAACATCGACCAATGTGCCGAGGTCAAAGTGTAGAGTTCGATTATTAACTAATGCTGGGGCACACAAGATGCCGCAAAACATATGGGGCAGCTTTGTGCCATCGACCAGTTGAGTTTCAGACTGTCGGATCTGAATGGATCAGAATGTGTTTTGGGCCAAGTAAGTTTCTTGTCCAGTTAGCGAACATGCTTATCCTGAGATATGGTTATCCATGAGTCGTGAGTCGAACCGTTGCTGAGACTCGATCCCATTGATGCAGATCTTCAGCCAGATTACGAAAAGCATATGACTGTCTGTTGGGCCTTTCTCCATTACCAATTAGCTGTACTGGTTCCAACTGCCAATATATATTTCGTTAACTGAAAGTGAAAAGAACAAGAAGTGATGTGCTAAAAAATAAGTTTCTTTGGAATTGTGGCGAACGTGGCACCTGACCGAGAAGCCTCTGATCCGTCACGCAGTTTCTGCAAGTTATCGCATATATCAGTCTGAACCGTTGATTGTCAAATATTGTGACTCTGTGCTGTTAAACAAATGTGGAAAGACACCGGAACAGATAGCGAGTTGCGAGTTGCTATTTTGGCCTAGAATCGGGAGCGAAGCAGTGCGTCTCTTCTTGCCGCCGACACTGGCAATGTTCGAAGGCAAAATCACACTTCACGCCTGATTTGCATTTGCTTGCGACCCGTCAAACATGTGCCGATGTCGGCATTGGTACACTCAAAAAGAAACAGTTATTTTGGTCTTAGAAATAATTTGTAGAAACCAGAAAACAAATTTCTAAAAAATAAATATATATCGTATATATAATATACATATGACAAGCCCAAAAAAATTGTGCTCAAAAACAAGCTCAAAACTTGATATATATTTTTTTGTTTTAAGTTATACAAAATTGAGAAAAGAAAATCTTTTCTTTATGGAATATACTTTCTGAATGTGGCGCCAAAGGTATGGCTTGTTTCTCAACATCAAGTCGATTTTTTTTCTCAGTGCACGAATGTCGTGATTTATAACATGCGATTGGACTACGATGGTGCTCAGGCCAAGCGCAACTTTAAAATCGATGTGGTGCGTAATAATAACTGTTGCGAGGAGCAGAGCAAGCCACTATTTGATTTTACCGGTTTGTCGGTCTCATCCAAGATGGCCGCAGCGAGCACTCCACCACAACCACCACCACCAGCACCACCAGAATATTTTGTTTTGGGGTTGGAATCGGCACCGGCCGTCATGATACTTATGGCGAGAAAATGAAAAATTCGATGTCGCCATAAACATTTATTGCTACTTTGGGAAAACTCGATTACAGCCGCTCCCCCACCTCCCCGACACACTCAGCCCCCATCCCCTCGTGTGTAAGGCGCAGCCGCCATTTTATGAGGCGCGCCTAGGCACTTATGGCATCATCACATGCCACAACGGTCCAGCATGTATTGAGTCCCCGCAGAGCGGAAGGGGATTTTGTGCTTAGTCAGGATGCAAGTTGGTGTCGGGCGGGGGTGGACGGTGTGGGAGGGTGCACATACGAGTACTCGTATCGACAGCAGTTTTATTGAAGCTGGCACTCGGCAAAATGTATACAATTTTCATTTTTATAACCTTTACTCTTCAGCGCAGGACTGCAGCCTTCGCGGCCAGCAATAAAATGTGCAAAATGTTCGCAATCATAAAACTTTACGATCCCCAAGCACCCAAATTGGGTTTGTCCATAAAAAAGTTTTAAGCGAAAACAAAAATGGAAATCGTTTGGAATTCAGACTAAAGTTTCTGATCACGCTGGGAAAACTTGTCATTTTTCACTTGAAACATGAACAAATACATTTCCCTTTCAATTTTCACCAGCTTCTGGATTGTTTTTGCCATCGCTGGCTGGCTGATTGCGTTGTTCTTTGAGGAGCGAAGTCTGATCCGGTGCTGCGTCCTGCTGACGGCCGTCTGCTGCTGGATGGCCTGGCTGATTACCTTCCTGATGCAGCTGAACCCGCTGATTGGCCCACGTGGTGACCAGATAATGATCCTGGCCATGGTCTCATACTGGGACAACTCCTACATCCACAGCGCACGTGACCCCTAGCAATGGTCGACAACCTTTTCGACCTGTCTCACAGCGGAATAGTTGGTATATTACGGTAATTATTATGAGAGACGTTAATAATTGATTGTACTTTAGGATGGGGAACAGTTCGATCCATTGAAATAAAGCCTATCTCTGTCGAAGAATATCGGACAAGTCAGCGGCATTATGAAGCAAAAAGTATCTGATGAGCCGTACAAATTTGTATCTAGATTTTGCTTTGGTTGAGAAATCTTTTGAATATTTCGTACTTAAATGAGCATTGAAGAATCCTGAAGAAGGTGGCGAAGGACCATTAAAAATTACTTCTTGAAAAAGTGTAATAATGTATCGTTCGCAAGAACATATTTATAACAGACAGGACACTTGTATAAAATATAGAAAAATATATATATATTACATATTATATAAAAAAAAGCTTCAACAATTATAATATATTTGTTACACAATCCTAAAAAAAACCACAAAGTCTTTGTGGCGCAGATACTAAATGTAATATTCATTTAAATCAACAGTTTTCCTTAAAGGTCCTTATAAAAAGTTGAGCACATACTAAGTATCGTCTGTTGTATGAATGATATAGACTTTGTCATCGAACTCGAACTAGACGGACTCTGCAGTCCTTAGAGAATGCAATGAAAGAACGACAGTTACGACAAGTTACTGTAGAAATACAGATTATCAAGAACTCACATTGCATAGAAGCCCTCAATCCAACAAGGATTCTCGCATTTGTGCAGGAGCTGGTATTGATGGAGGAGCTGTAACCTCAGAAGGAGACACAATAGATGTAATAGGTCGCGGTGCAGGTACCCCAATTTACAATAATAAACATTGACTTTCCGGTGGGTGGAAACTATATCAAATCTCAAACTGTATCAATTGACGATATATCTAGTAACTTCAAGTTTCTAGTACCAGATAAATACAATTCATATTCGAATGTGCAACCAGATCCAGAGATCAAAGACTTACAATACAAACGAACTGAGGACAAACATGATCCGGATACAGTCGGATTCCACTAAGCCCAACATTCGTAAATTCAGATTCTTAACGATCTTGTTCAAATGTTTCAGGACATTAGCTAATCCTGCACTGCCACACTCAAATTGACTCGTAGAAATCACTTCTGCTTTATTTACACATATTTCATTTTTTTTTTTATTATTGTTTAGTCTTTGCCATATAAGATAGTGGATATACAGTCCGATCGCAATATTGTTCATATTTTGTAAACTTATCGTTACAATGTTGTACGAGCACCAAGTTCACAGTTCTCGTTAGTCATATATTGTACAGTCTTTATGATTGCAAGCTCGATAGTTACCATCGATAACCTAACCCACTAAAACGTATTGAATGTGCCGATGATTTGGGAATATTTTAAGATCCCAAGCTTAAGTTCGCCAAGCATGTTTCTTCGTCTGTTAATCGAGCCTTTGGAGTCGTGGGTTTCATTAAGTACGGGTCTAAAGAATTTGACGATCCCTACATTACTAAAACTCTTTACATTTCACTTGTGCGTCCTATTCTGGAATATGGATCTTGTATATGGTCACCCAATTACATGGTTCATCAGGACAGAATAGAATCCGTACAAAAACCATTTCTGTTATTTGCCCCTAGGGGTCTTCATTGGAATACTTATATTAGCTTACTAGTTCCAATTTTGCTCTTCATAACCCATCTTAGAATCTTTTCCGTTAATAAGTCGTACTTCCTCCATTTATTCTATTAAAACAGTTGTCTTATCCTTATCCCCTCGGTCGGTTGGGTGGGAGGTGGGATGCAGTTTTGCTTGGGCCCGTGCGTTAACAAGCCCGTGCTTGGTATCGTCGGGCCACTTGAATGTGCTGCTCGTTAGTACTTCAACGTCCAAATATATGATATATACATATATCAGAAAATAAAAATATTGTAAATATCAGCTATAAAATACAAGTTGCCCAAAATATAACACAATATATAATTGTCCAATTTTGTGCGAACATCTTTTTAATTATTTTTTTTATAGTAAATACGGCTTCAACCAGTTTCTCTGAATTGATTTTTTTTATATATGCCCGATATTTGTGCTGAACTAGATGCCACAAAAAGTTCTTTCCTCTCATTGGTTGTCATCGGTTTTACTCTTCTCAAAATTTAATTATTAATAATTTTCATTTAAAAAACTTACCTTACTCGAAATATAAATATATTGCCTTACCTGTCATAACATCAATTTGAAATTCGAAAAATCTTGTCAAAAAACTCTAAATGCTCGGAGCGAAGAATATATACATATATAGACACCTTGACATTCTTCATACTTTCGAGAATTCAAGAATTGGGATAGTGGAATCAGGCTGTTGCACAGCTTGTCTATTTATAGGATTAAAGATACTTGGAAAGGATTGACAAAACTTTCGTAGGAACAGTAAGATCTTCCCAGAAAGTTATTATACGAAATATAGACAAAAGTCCTGATTACCGCCGGATATATGCGGAGTTATGGCAATCATCTATTATGAAAGGGGTTTTAAAGTTGGCTTAAGGTTTTAAACGTAATTACTCTGAAGGATTTAGGCTTGTACAAAAAGTGAGATATTTTATTTCAAAGACTTTCGATCTGATCTGCACCAATTTTCTGCTATTCCAATGAACTTCCGAGAACTTTCAATATATTTATTTATGGTTGTTAAATAATTTATTTATTATCAACTGTTAAACGTGACTTCTTCAAAATACCAGATCAATTTTAGACCCTTTAAATATTATTCCACTTATCCCAATTTCCAACAATATGACATATTAATTTAACAATTAGAATAAGACGGGATTGGGAAATATTAATATATTAAATATTTATTATTATATTTAGGCTTATACTCAGCAGATAAGGCAACAAATATCTTATGCTTAATGCTTATCCTTAGAATCCAATTAGTTGAAAAACTATAGTTGAAAACTATGACAAAGTGGCTTAGAATGATTCAATTGTACAAAAATACGTTAATACTGCTTGCGATCTAAGCTAAATCTATTTATAATACCCGATATTTAAATATTTTCTAATTGGAATATATAGTTAGAACAAAAATTTGGCACATTGGGACGTATCAAGATTAGAGGACAAAAGCAAGGATCGACTAAATGGTAAGCTGACGGGAATGGAATTTAAGCTTGAAGAAATCTTCACATTTGGCAGGGTTCAGCAGGACAACTTCTCGAGTGAACTAGATTTATAAAAGAAGAAATATTTTTATCATTATATATCATTGCTACTCCTACACTCAAATGATAATTTTATTGGTCAATCTGACTGATGAAATCTATAAAGACCCCCCGATTACCGAATTACTAAAAGTAAAATGCGAAATGTGAAATCGGGTTATGTTCCCAGATCTTAAGAAAACACATACAAAATATTTCGAGTTGTGTGATTATTTATTTAATATTAAAAGCATATATATTAATTTTTAAAAATTCAAATCAAAATTTGTATTCTTTCAAAGATATATTTTGCAATGCAATATTTTGATTAGCTTCAATCGAGCTTTGTTGTTCATTTTTTTTAAAGTTATTTTTATGTTCTATATCTCAAAAAATCGTCGCAAACTATTTTGAACTTAAGCCTTTCCCCGGAAGGATTTGAGCTCTTCTAAATTCTTAGCCAATCCCTCCCTTGACATCAGATTGTGTTAATTTTGTATCCTCATCTTTATTAGAACCGATGTCATCTGAATTCGATTCTTTCGATCTTTGGTTGAGTTGATGCAGAAGTATTCAATGTGTTAAAAGTAAACGAGTTGTTATAAGATGTTAATGATATTATTTTAACCCACCAATAAAGTCCTAAATAGGAGAAGTCTGGTAAAGATTAAAGATCATTTAAACAATATTTACCATTACCTGTTGAAAGAGCGATTTCCTCATGAGCATTTCCTTCAGACCATATTGTTGTATCCATAGAATCACAATTGGACCTTACTGTTCAGACAGCTTATTATGTATTTCTTGTTGGTAAATGTATAATTCATTTATATATAATATATATAATTGAATTTACAATAGAATAAGTGGAGAAGTACATCTAGTATATAATTTCTATGTTAGCTTCTCGAGCCTCGTCCTGTCGTTTTAATATTTGCTGTGCAGGTCATAACTGGAATGATTTCAACGCAGATTTGAAAATAGTTTCAGTAACTTTGACAACAAGGAACATTATTCGATTTATCTATTTATAACAGGATATTGAATTCTGAGATGTGCCATTATTCTATCAGGAGTGTATCCTATATGACCCCTTGTCTAAAATAACACCAAATATTTCAATCTTTTAAAAAAATCGCAAAGTGAAAATATTTATTTGATACTGTAGCGAAAAAATTAGCATTTCGTCTTAGAAAACAAGTTTATGGTTCATTAACTTAAACAATTATATAGCTTGGACAAAATGAAGACTCCAGATGTTGCTGACGAGTATGCGCTCCAGTCTCTAGTCGTTGTATCGACTGCTGCGTTACCGTCGGAGATGTTGCAAGGACAAGGACAATGCATAACTTGGACAATGCGTACGCAAATCATTTTCCCAGAATGGAGTTCCATATGTCCATGTTGAGCTTAACGACGACATCTTCCCATTGGAGCAGCCGCCTTACCAATTGGTCCCATTTATAAGCGTGGAGTTGACCAGGTGGCATCTAAGTGGGATCTACGTACACTCAGAAAAAATATCACTCGATTTTTAGTAATCCGGCATATTTTGGCGCCAAGGATAACTCAACTTATTATTCATTTAATGTGTTTCTATTAGTTTTTCTTTTCTTAATCTCAAGATCTAGTTTTCGAAAATGTAGAAGAAAAAAAGTCGAATTTTCAGTGTGTTTTTTGTCGCTTTATTATAAATAAACATCTGTGTTTTAAGAATTCACCAAAAATAAATAAACCTTTTACATAATTTATAAGATCTTAATCATAATCATAATATTCAAAATTACATAGTTCTGAAAATTACTTACGATTTTAGAGCGATTCGAAGCCGAATGAATTCTCACTGAGCTACACGGATTCTTAAGCAAACTCCAATATAACAGCCGAGCCAGTAATTTTCAATACTTGTTGCTTAATTTCAGCAAGGATTTTTCCAAAAAGTCAACGGTTGCATTTATACTTTTTGGAAATGCATTTCTTGATAATAGAAAATATTTCCACTCCTATGCAAGGGATATTTGAAAGGCTAAGCAGCTAAAACCGGAATAGTAAATACTACTCAATAATCATAAAAGAAATATGTTTTCAAATATATTGGAGAAAGTAGACAGCAAGCTTATCGATCTTTTGAGCTTTTCAGATTCTGGAATCGCCGCAATCACTGCTGTGTCTAAATGCAAACCATGGAATTCAAAATCGGCACCAAGAATATCACTCACCTCAATAAGAGAGCATTGATAACGCTGTTGTCGGCATCGTCACAGCCGGGAACTTGGGGTCAAGCTATTTGATCCACATAATCCTACTCTCTAGACTAAGATTCAAATTTTACAGAGAAATTTCTTCAGCACAAGTGATCGGCATTGCCAGATCAAAACAATTAAAAACGATTCAATCAAAAATTACCGACAACAAAAATTTGAAACCTTTTTAATATAAACTGATGCATATAATTTAAATCACCTCTTCTGATACTATGAGAAGTGGTCTCATTGTTATTTTATTATTATTATTATTATTATCAGTTTTTAAACAGCTGACGCATAAAAATTGTTGCAAAGCGCCACCTATGGTTTATTGCACATACCAACACCTTTCATATTAGCAAGCGCACAAACCAACTTCAGTTTTAGGCCTGTCAATAACTGCCCGCTCTAAAACTCAAGTTTTATGGCGACAATCCGAATAAACTGAAAATAATTTCTTTTAAAAAGCAATTATTTTCGGCAGCCTTAAGATTCACTTCAACGTAGTTATGAAATTTTATGTCTTAAGGATTGATGTCTGTAGAAGGCATAAGATATTGCAGTTCGACGTTTATAATTTCCATTAAACTTATAAACATTATTCAGAATCGTGGAAAAGCAAACAGTTTTTTTTCACTTTAGAACAAGAATTTTGGTAGTCAGACGAACAAGGTTATATATCGACTATACAGCTGAAATTATCAATAATATATATACAAAATAATATCAATTTTGCAGCTTGAACTCCCATGTTTGATTTTTTTTTGTGTTTATTTATTTTGTTTATAGCATTACAACACAACAAATAATAAACTATATTACTTATTATTAGAGACACCAGGTCAAGAATGAATAAATGAATTAATACAACAAAATAACATAAAACACACAAATGAATGCATGTTTGTATAGAAGCCGATGTTTTCCAAACATCAATATCTATAAATAAAATAAATAAAATGCGCAACAATATATTAATAAAATAACTTGCATTCAATTAAATAATTAAAATATTGCTTCTAACTTTCAAAGAATGCATTATATATTTTAGGATATCTAAAAGCTTTGAATTCTCTAATAGCATTTTAGAGATTTTCCGCCAACTAAACACATAAAATATTTGCTATCTAAGAAAACTCATCCCTCTCTCTCTCTCTCCTTATAACTATTAATGTGCTCCGTAGCAGCAAGAGCAACAGAAATATTGCTCTGCTGTTGCTACTGTTACGTACTTTCACAGAGCATTAGCAGAGCCAATGGAAATATTGCTCTGCTGTTGCTACTGCTACGTACTTTAACAGAGCATTAGCAGAGCTAATAGAAATATTGCTCTGCTGTTGCTACTGCTACGTACTTTAACAGAGCATTAGCAGAGCTAATAGAAATATTGCTCTGCTGTTGCTACTGCTACGTACTTTAGCAGAGCATTAGCAGAGCTAATAGAAATATTACTCTGCTGTTGCGGCTGCTACGTACTTTACCAGAGCATTAGCAGGGCCAATAGCAGAAAACTGAATTAAATGCACTTTCGCTCTGCTCTGCTTTGTTATTAACAAAAGCAATAGCAGTAGAAAGTCAAAAAAAATCCTGCAGATATTACTATAGAGAGCACTTATTTAGTTGTAACAATAACAGAAGAAACAAGAGCGTAGCAGCTCCGATTTATGCTGCGGGATCTGATACTGAAACTGCCATCAATCACTGAATTGGTCTAAAATAGATATTCACCTGTAATAGTTTGCTTTGAAAGGCCCAGCCTTGTTCAAACCCAGGAATTTGGACTGCACTGCGGTCAGCTCGGTCAGATTGGCATCAAAGGACGACAAATGCAAGCTGGCCACGTATTCATCTGTTCAAGTCGATAAGCAAATAAAAAGGACTCTTAATCATATTTTTGATTGACTCACCCATCTTCTTTGGCAGCAGATACACGTCGGACTTGTATCGCCCGGGCGATGAGAAGAGCTCGATGAGCGCCAGTGCCTGCGTCGCGGAGGCCACGGACACGACAAAGGATGAGACGGTGGAGCAGGACAGATTAACCAGACGCCCCTCGGCCAGCAGAATGATCATCTTGCCATCAGGCCAAATAATATGATCGACTTGGGAGCGCACACGCTGCCAAGTCATCTCCGGTGTGTGCAGGCTGCCCACATCGATCTCGGAGATGGCATGCCCCATGTTGCACACGATGCAGCCGTTCTTCATGCGATTCATGTGCTCACGAGTGACGACATGCTTGTTGCCGGTGGCACTGACCACCACATCCACGTTGCGAACAACCTCCGCCAGACGCACCACTCGGAATCCGTTCATCGCCGCTTGAAGTGCACAGATCGGATCCACCTCTGTTATGTAAACAATGCATCCCTGGCCACGCAGCGCCTCAGCGCAACCTTTGCCAACGTCCCCGTAGCCACAGACCACAACCTGCTTCCCACCAAACATGATGTCCGTGGTGCGCTTCAGACTAGTGCAAAAAGTTTCAACGGAAAGAAAGTTTTTTTTGTTTTTAGAAAAAGATAAAAATAATTTCTAAAAAAAAATAGAAAGATTTGCGCTAAAAATTTTTGTAAAACTGAAATCTTAAAATACTAATTTTGAATTGATGAAAAAATTTAGAAAATGGAAATACACTTTCTGAAAGGCGAATTTCCTAAATTCTGGGTTTTTTTTCAGTGTATAGTTAATATAAATATATATACCTGTCCAGGATGGAGTCGCGACCTGTGTAGTAGGTATCGAACTTATTTTTTGTCACCGAGTCATTCACATTTATTGCCGGCACGGTGAGTTTGCCCGCCTTCGACATCTGCAGGCAAAAATGTGTTCGATTAGAGAAATTGGGAATGGGGAGGCGCACTTTGGAGACGCACCTGGTAGAGTCTGTGAACACCGGTCAAACTCTCCTCGACAATGCCCTTGATCGATTTAAAGTAAGCCGGATATTTCTTGAGCATCAGATGTGTGACATCGCCGCCATCGTCCAATATCAGATTGGGTTCCCAGCCCTCGCTGTGTATGCACTTGTCCAGGCACCACCAAAACTCCTCCTCGGTCTCGCCGCGCCACGCATAGATCGGCACCCCAGCCTCAGCCAGAGCGGCTGCCACCGCGTTCTGCGTGGAGAAGATGTTGCACGATGCCCAGCGGAGGGATGCGCCCATTTGCACTAGTGTCTCAATGAGTACTGCTGTCTGCGCATTGATGTGGGTGCAACCCACAATCTTGGCGTTCAACAGTGGCTTATCGGCGGCGGCACGTTTGCGCAGCGTCATTATGCCCGGCATCTCCTGCTCCGCAATTGCAATTTCCCGGCGTCCAAAGTCGGCCTTGGAAATATTCTTCACGCAAAAATCCGTGCTGCCCCGTGTGTTGACCTGCTTCACTTCCTTGGGTGAGACGGCGTCCTCCTCGGAGGTTCCTGTGAAACATGCTTCAAGTGATAAACACAAGTAAAACCATATTTAATTTCATTATACTTGGTTTCGATCCTTACTTACTCGAACTATAGGAGCATGTGGAAACGTCGGAAAATCGACGAGCAATCACGCTCGATTTCATCACGGACGTCTGTGATGAGCAACAATCGAAATAATAAATAAATAAATAATAAATCTGTTAAAAGTATTGCTCAAAATAATTGTTATATATCCAAATTACTGTAAGCAATAATCCAAATAAACAATTTAAACGAAACAAATTTGGCTATTCCAAATCTGATTAGCACATTATGAGAGCTGTGGTATTTTTCCAACTTACGGTATAATAATATATAATAATTATAAATGAGTACCTCTCAGTCGGGTGTTACTAACTGCGTCATAATCTGATAATATTTATTCAGTAAATTATCAAAATTGGTAAACATTCATATTTCATATAGCTGTATTATATATATATTCCTAATAGCCATATCAGTAATACTGCATGAATAAGTGCATCTCAGAGACTATAAATGCTAGAAAATTTGGAATATAAGTTCGTATATATCGAATATACCTACAAGAATGTTAAATGTGCAGTTCCGATTCGGATGCCAATCCAACTTTAAAACATTAGTCAACACAATTATTGGCTTATGGTTTTTCACTTAACAGAACTTGCAATAATTTCTAATATACCTTAAACAGTTTCACACCGAAAACGGCCTCGATCCCTACAAGAGTCGAGTATGATAATTGGAATCGGTTAGAGTAGGGGCGCCAATTTATTGAGTCAATTGAGGCGCTGAAAGCGAATCGCACGACGAATGGATAATCGCGCCCTCATATATACATTTGTCGAATCACATGCCAATATCTTTAGTAATTAATTCCACAAATTTGTATTTAATGCATTGCCATCTGCTAACTCTTGTGTACATTTCGATAGCCCTCTTCTGTAAACATTCAAATACATTTCTCAAAATGCCCACACACAAATGCGTCCACGTAGTTAAGGTTACACTCGGAACAATTATCGACCTGACAACCGCAAAGTTGGAAACAAACTTTTTAATGTAGAAAGTAGTAGAAAATATACTTCTAGCTAGGGTATTAAAAGTATAAACTATAGTTTTTTCAAACTTTTTAAATATTCTAGAGATATTTTCGATTATAAACAAATACATTTAAAAAAAAAAAATCAAGTAATGAAATTTGCCACCTCAGTTTAATTTGAGTTTGGAATCGCCGTATAATTGAAACCTTATTTAAATTATATAACACAAATTATATAAGTACTAAAAGATATCTTTTATGTATGTGTATATGAGAAATCTGCAAATACTAATTATAATATATCAGAATTCTGAAATCTTTTTTCTAAGATTGAGTTAAGAAAAGAAAGAAATATAATTTTCTAACAATCAACTAAGCTACACTTGTCGCCAAAACTATGGCGATTTTCTAAATTTCAGTTCGATTTTTTTTCTGAGTGTATGTACACACACTTACACATGCACATGCACGCAGGGGAGTATACCGTAAATCACCAAAGCTTCTGCTTTATATCTGCTTTGCGAAGCTTGTGAGAACTTTACTCTGCTCTGTGTTTGCCAAAATGTCACGTGCGTTCGCATTGAATATAATAATGAGTCGTCACTTCTTACTACACTATATCATGTTATTATATATATATGTACATATATACAGTTAGCAAACATTTCAATTGTTACCTTATCAGCCAGGCTCAGATCGGCCATTGTTGTCTCCGGCACTTTACTCATTTTAACAAAGTTTTTACTGCAAAAATATCGAGTAAATATTATTTACAGCGTCGTTGCCTTCGGCGACCTTCGTGAAACTCACTTTTAGACAATAACAAAACTGGTTCTATGTGTGTGTGTGTTTGTGTGTTTTTGTAATTCCAATATGTTTCAAGATTGTCAACAATCGCCGTAACTTTTTTTAATCAGCTGTTTCTGATCGCCCACGAGAGCAGCTCAACGGATAAACAGTTCTAAACACAAACGAATGATCGAGACCGCCGCGCAGTCGAACTCAATGCACTTTCCTCAGCCGCCGTCGCCGTCTTTTTCTCTACTTCTACGTCACTTGTTGTTGTTGTTGTTGTTGTTATTATTCTGTTTCTATGTCAAGTGTCGAACGTGGAACGTGGAACATGGAATGCCGACGATGCCGATGCCTTCGTGCGCTCTCGACGTGCGCAAACAACAAACTGATTCACATCAACTGGTACTGGTTATGTTTATGGGGAGCAGAGCGATCATATAGATATGAAGAAATAATACAAATAAAGAACGCCAACTGTGAGTGCAGCAGCAGCGACAGCAGCAGAGACAGCGGCAGATAGGCGAGCACACAAAATTGCTCATAAAAGCGAACCAACAAAAGCAAGCATCTTATCTCAGTTGTTCTGTTATCGCTCTCGCACGTTGCGCCCGTGCTTCGGTTCTCAGACCGAGCCGAGGTATTCCTCTGCCGCCTGTCATCTCCACCTGCGGCACCTGCGTCACCTGCTCGGCAAATGGCAAACGACAAACGGCTTGGCACAGAGAGCGCTTATCACAGTTGACTTGGCTTGCATAGCGGCCGTGAAAATCAATTGTGCTGGATTGACGTAGACATGCACACACATGTTTACTCCATGTCTCTGCTGGAAAATCGGCCTAATAAATTTGTCTACAATTTAGAATGAAAAATATGGCGATTTTTTCTAACTTTTAGAGGCTAACAGCTTTGGGGGAAGTTAATCAACTCGAGAACAAAAAGTAAAATCCTTTTCAGCTTAAAGCTAGTTTTAAACCATGTAAAATGTTCGAAATATATGTGAAGCCTTAAAATACTAATGCTTAATAATAACATCCTGGAAATTGGACATCCTGGAAATTAGGCATCCTGGAAATTAGACATCCTGGAAGTTAGACATATAGCAAAGTCAGTTGTTTCTTCACAAAAGTAATCTAATATACCATAATCTATAATGCAAATGCAACGAGCGGAAAAATTCTTAAAGTGTCTCAGAACATAATTAGAATTTTATCTTACTGTTTTTGTGTCGCTCTGTGCGTTAACTGGGCTAAAACGGTGTCATAAAAGAGAGCGTGTGTGTATTTAGCATGCTGATTATGACATCTCCGCCCCATGAAGCATATCTGCCTTCTTGGGGTTGTCAATTTCACTGAGATAACAACTGATATAAATAAATATGCTCATTTATAAAACCGGTAACTATTTATTTTCAGAGGGTCTTTTTAGAATACACCATAGACTATACGTATATAAGAGCTAAAGATCTCAGATGTAGCTTACACATAATTCCTTACAAACACAAAAAAATAAATTAGAAATTTTAAAAATTATTTTTAGAAAATTGGAAATAAAATTATATTTTCTGTTTTGTAATTAAAAGTCCAGTTAAAAATTAAAAGGATATAAATAATATAAAATGTTATATATAAAATATTTGGGGATCTTAAAATGTAAAAAGATAAAGATTTCTTATCCGCAATACCGATGTGTTTAATCTTTAATATTTTTTTGAGCACTAAAATATGTTTGTCAATTCTGGTGGAATTTCAATTTCTTTCTCTTTTCTTTTTTGTTGGGGTTATTAAATCAAAATTTATTTTTGCTTATAGCAAATATTTTTGTGGCAAAACATTTGAAAATATTTATTTTATAATAATATTTTTCCTATGATTTAGCTATGAGAACATTAACTGCGGTCTACAAGTGTGTGCACTTTTCGGAGGGCCCAAGATAACCGGTTTGTCTTGATCGAGATAGGCCTTGACTTACATTACTCCACTAAGCATACAATGGATGTATAAATGCCTAGTGATTACACTTAAAACTCATCTTTCGACAGATTGTGTCCATGGTTCGAAGCAGTCATCTCCGACATATAAACTGTAATCAGCAAGAAGATAAATATACCAAGTTTCATCAAGATTGCCTTTAAGCTGAGGAAAATCTAAATATCCGGACAGACAGACTAATAATGCTGATCAAGAATATATATACTTTATGCATTCGGAGAAAGAGAGAGCGAGAAAGGGAGGGGAAAATGAACAGAGACGGAAAAGAATAAAGAGATAGAAAAATATCTGAAATAAATGAGTTATAGTCAAACCCACTCAGAGATTTCCCGGAGATCTGTTAAAAATGAAAATTAAATCAAAGAAGTGAAAGCTTAGCAGATAAAAGATAAAACATGAGAAGAGGGTTGTGCATAAAAAGGGAAAGTTATTAATGGGTCTACTAGGAACAGAAAAGTTAAGACGATCCAAGAGAGAAGTGTAATCTATGTAATTATATTATACTCTTAAATCATGTAGGCAGATAAGACTGATAAGATATCTACGGCTAATCAACAGCGGAAGATTACATTTTTAGAGATTGAAAGCTGAAGATAAATAAGCCTTCTATCTTCACTGACGAAACTCAACTACCATTAGAGTAGAGTGTGCATAAGGTAGCCATATTTTTAATCTGACAAGTGACACGATTAGGCGGATAAACACATTAATTTATTTCGACATCCATCGAAATATATCAGAAGCAAAATAATATACTACATTCGATTCGTCATAGACTATATGTGATGGAGAGTTTTAAACTAGGGTTCTGTCTATATAAATATAAGCAACTGGTAATTTATATATGCTATGTCTGAGTAAAGAGTATCTTTTAGCCCCTTTGACAAAAATCGACCTGCATTTTAGAATTTTTTTTATATATATTGTATATTGTATATATTGCAGTTTTTTTATTTTTCTTTTTAAATTAGGGTTTGCATTTTTATTTTTTAGAAATTAATTTCCTAATTATTCTAAAAAAAATAAATATAATAAAACGTAGCAGTCGTTGCAGGCGTAACCGACTGCGAAATACTCTGATACCATAAGTAATACCAGCTGATAACAGTTAGCAAGGAACAGTGTGGGTGTAGCCAAAAACTACCCATCTTCGATGGGGATTTTTAGTAATCTATCCGCCAAGTTTGCCTATAAAATTGTGGTTGATAAAGACTTTTGTGAATTTTGGTGGAGGAAGTGGACGTGGAAGAGTTTTCTAGAAACATTCCTTCCCAGTTTGGTAACTGTAGCTTTAAATTACAGAGGATATGGGCTTCTGGGAATTGGCTGGAACAAATTATGGAGAAAGTTCCTAGCAATCTACATTCCAAGCTTGGTAACTCTAGATTTTAAATTGCTGGAGGTAGAGGCTTCAACTATATTTTTGAAGTGTATTACTTGCAAAATACCATTCTAATTTGATGACTCTAGTTGTCAAATTCTGTGAAATAAATGGTTTTATCAGGTGTATCGGTTTGGGGAGGCGAAGTGGGTGTGGCCAGCTAATATTTTATGGTAAGTGAACTACCAGTAACATATTAATTTGGTGGCTCTACCTAACAAAGTAAAGAACATATATATATATTATTTTAAGATTGCCGATTTAGCGCAAGCCTTTCTAATTTTTATTTCTTCTAAAAACGAAAAATATTTCTAGAGAAGTCGAACTTTGACTTTTTAATCCAAAATGTACGCGTTTCTTAAGGACAAACACTGCTTAAGGGAAATTGCCAAATCGAAAAATCTGAGGGATTCTTTTTTATGCGCCCATAAAGACAGTCAAATTGAGGGTTGAAGGTTGAGGGATGCGCATTAAACCTATTTACTACGTGCCGTTCCGCCATTTTAGTCGCCAATGCCCAATGAGTTGAGGGCAGCAAATTTAATTAGATGTCCATGTACCTTTTAGCGTGCCCATAAAATGGAGGAAATCTAATAAGGAGTCGCTAATGAATCATCCACCACCAAATGACGCTGGGGATGCTGTGCTCCGGCTGGGCATTGTTCGCACATTCCGCCTTCCACGGGCGCAGCGTGAATTGAGGGCGTTGCAACATGGTCCGAGACGAAACCCAGTTTTACATCTACGAATTTCAAAGGATCTAATCCCATTGCATTGTGCACTTCCTGGCAGGAGCGAATGAATCTGCTACCGTCTATTGTCAGTGGTGAGTATTTATAAGGTCTGAATGTTTTCTGTTGTATTTGTAATAGCCAAATAGATTTAACCTTATTTACAAAACAATTTTGAGTTGGCTAAAAAATAATAATTGGTAACGATAGAATAATATTTTGAAGTAAAATTAACCCAGAAACATTTATGTAAGAACTACATTTTATTTGAGGACGTGTTCAACAATTAATAGAACTTCGGTTTGTATTTTGAATCATCTCAATTTTGAATCATCTGTCACAAGCGAACTGGTTTTTTGAATCCCGGAAATAATACCTTAAGTAAATTGAAATTGACATTTTATATTTTTTTTTTATACTCAGAAACCCGAATTTTAGAAAGTCGCCCTAATAATTAGATCGTTTGTTTTTGGCTTTTGCAATAATTTTAAATATAAGAAAACATTTTTCTTAAAATCAGCAAGGTTTGCCCTAAGTCGACATATAGACAAAATATCTTTTATTAAAAAATGCATTTCTAAAAAGATTAAATGGAAAACTTTATTCTTATCAAAAATTAATGAAATTTGCTCTTTCGACTGCTATATAAGATGTTAGCTGGTATCTAGTTCATTCTGGAATCTTAAAAAGCTAATATCAAAATTCTTCCATAGAAATTACACTTATTTTTGTACATTTTAGAAAAATCCATTTCTGAGTGGAATTCTCCATTCCAACGTAATTTTGTCGTGCAGCTTGTAGCGCAATGTTGCAGAGACCGACGAACCCATTAAGTATATATGTTCTTGATCAACATCGCTAGCCAAGTCTATTGCTATGCGAACTGAGCTTTTAGTTTTGAAAAATTGGGTAACTATATCTTGTCGATCCCATTGCAACAATTGATCGAGAAATTAGCCTCTGCAGGAACCACATTTTTCCTTGCCAAGATATCCGGACTGAACTCCGAATCTGAATCATGTAACGTGTTTAATTCAATTAATCAAATTATCATTGCATCATTATATCATATAGCTGACAAAGCAACAATCAATCACAACTTTTTCACCCGCAACTTTTTAAGACAATTTTGAATCATATGTCACAAGCGAACTGGTTTCTTGTATCCCGGAAATAATTTTGAACACAAAAATTTACGTAAATTGAAATTGACTTTCAACTTTTTTATACAAATCAGAATCTGTATTTTGTTCGAAAATTAAGGTGTGTTTCGGCCATATGACTAATAAAAACGAAGGGGTACAATCTGAAATCTACTGGATTGCCTTGCATTTAGGGACACCCATCTCTAAGTTGGACAAAAATACATTAAGATCGGTCTACTATAATATATAGACAATGGGTCGACTTTTTACATGTGGATTAAAATTGAGATGTGCCTGAATTGTTTTTATTATTAATAAAAAAGACAGCTTATTTTCATGATTTATTAACAATTAACAATTAAAAAAAAATAGTTACATTAAAATGAGCTAATTTGTTGAGTCAAAACTTTGCCATTATTATTTCATATTCAGTTGAACAGCTAAATCTAAATCTACGAAAATTAATTAAACTTTAATTATTTAAATTTCGTCATTTTTAATATCTTTATTGTTCAGAGATGAAACAATTTCTCTGCCAACAGTCTGTTTTCATCATCGGCACTTAGGGCCTTCCAATTACGTCTATTAGCACGTAAGCATTATTTACATTTACAGTTACACATTGTGTTATAATTTAATCTACTCATGTCTATGTACATAAACTATCTTAATACCTTCAAGTGATATACAATGTACATTCGTATACACATACATATATACAGAGAATATATTATACATATATATATCGCTTTCACAGAGAGCCGGCCTTTTCCATGAGGTACCAGGGCAGGAAAACGGACGCAGCAACAACGGCTACGCATGTGGCACAGAGGGCTAATGTCGATGATAGATTTGTGACCGATATGTTGTCGGCTTTATGATCCAGTTCCTCGTTCGGATGCTTTTCAAACTCCAAAACCTCCACGTCGAATCGGAATCGTACCTTGGACGATGGTGAATCCTTACACCACACCAAATGGCCGGAAGATTCTCGCCGCTCGAGATTCCATTTCGGATCGTGAACTGCAAAAGTTGACATAAAAACAATATTCAAATAAACTCAGTTATACAAATAAAGCTGATGCTAATGCGAGAGAATAATATCGATTGAATTGAGTAATGTCAAAAATAAATATTAATCTTTAAATTTGAAATTTTAAAAATAAAAACATTTTCTGCGATTTCTAAATGCAAAATTGTTTAAATTTTTGTGTCATGGATTAGACAAAAAAATAATAAAAAAAAACCCTTAAAGTTGAGTACTTAATGATAGAAATTGAGAACATAAAAAGATGTATTGGAATCATTACAGAGTAATTGGAAATGTTTATGCAACAACGTTTAAGAAAAAGTGGGAAGTAATGGGAATAGGAGCAGAAGAACTGCTTATGTACTTCATGCCAGATCAATCTTTGAATTTCTGTAAAATTTGTGTGGCATACTTTAGGGCTGCAAATGGAAATACTTTTATTTATAATGGTCTACACAAGGGGTAATTGGAGTGATTACTTTCGAATGCTAAATAATTTCAAATATTTAAATATTATATTACTAATATTTTGGCAAAGCTGGTTGGTAACAATTCTTTTGCGCTGTATAATTTTTACTGCCTTGTAAAGTTCATTACACATTGAATGTTACGTATCCGACCCCATAAAATAATTTACTTGATCGGATCCATAGCCGAGCCGATGTAGCCATGTACGTCTCTCTGTTTCTATAGAAACTAATCCCCCGGTTTTGAAGCTATATTCATGAAGCTCTACATATCCATCTTTTTTTTGCAGTCGCTACATCATACAGATTCCATTCCAATATGTTTTACAGAGTGAGATAATGCAAATCATACATTTCAAACGATATTACTATAAACTGATGCATTATAAAAGAGCTTCAAACTGGGTTTTTCAATTCGACTATTGATGCTGCTTAGCAGTACGCATGTAAATAAACACGTATTCATATGAAAATAGTATTTATTCTATAAATATATTCACCTGATCCAGTCATTATACAACTTTCCGATAAGCGATTAATCTGAAATACAAGCAAAAGCAATCAATTAGAATAAACAGCCAGAGTGTAAGTGTAACCAAGCAATCAGCTTATAATTGTTATTCAGTTAGTGTGCGGTGCATTGACCTTCATTAGAACGGCGCCCATGGAAATTGAAAAACAGACACCTCGACGCATGACACGCTCAATGTGAAGCACGACAATCTAGTTAAGATTCCATTCATGTAAGCACTATTAAAAGTCAAAACATGATGAGACACTCGAAATTGGCAAGTGGCACAGGCACTGAGGCAACAGACTAATCACTTTTCTAACAGGTAATTAGTATTATTGATAAGGGCAAATTATGCATAATCAATATTTGTTGTCATTCCTTTGATTGTTTGGCAATCTCCACAGTTACCACAATTTAAATTCACGGCTCGCACAATCCACTTGATTCAACATTGATTTTTGTTTACATTGATTTTTGCTGCAACATGTCAGACGCAACCTTGCGCCAGACAGTTGCCATAGAATACAGATTGCCTACACGCAGAAAAACATTTGAAAATTCGGCAGCCGCCATTTAATGAAAATCGAAGTAAAATTTGTGAGATTTCAGTTTTTTCGAAATAATTTCGAAATATAAAAAAATATATAATATAAAATAAGTTGCCCTAAGACAAAATTCTTAAAAGTATGGTGTTGTTTTTTTATATTTCTCAGAAATATTTCTATAGGAAAAAATTATAATTTAAAAAAAATACTTTCTGAAATTCTGAAAACAGTAACGAAATTTGAGTGCTATAATAGAGTTATAGACATATTTCATCTAAATTTAGAAAAAATTCTAAAATTTGTTTCTGAGTGGGGAAGGGCTGAAATGTAATTTATTCATCAATTTTCGTCTAGACCAAGTTGCATACACTGTAAGCAAATAATAAATAATTTTCGATTTGTCTACGTAAAGTTGCGAGTTCATCGAAAGACCGACAGCAAGACTGACATAAAAAAAAATATATATATACTATCTATATAGTGTGTTAGTTACTACTAATTGTGCATATATACATATGTAGACTGCATAGATTTACGTGACAAAAACATATTAACACTTCGTGAATTGTTTTAAATTGTATTATTAATTATTTCTAGGTTCGAAATCACGATATTTATTGTTTACTCTTTGTCAAAAGCCACCTTTTCAGAGGCGACAACAAGATTCGATCATAAGAAAGGCGTCTCAGCGGAGTAAATAGTTACGGATGCTGCATCAGCAGAATTCTACACGATAAAAATGACGTAAGGCAAGGAATATGGTGACATGTACACACAAATACATGCACAAGTATATATACACATATATGTGAATGGGCACAGCTGCGGACGAAATAATAGCAACAAAATAACTATCTTTCCTTGTACACTACAAAATAAAACTGAAGCCGAAACGTTGAGTAATGAAAAGGATTATTCTAGATTTTTTGGTTCTTCAAAAAATAGTTTGCTAAAAAATATGAAATCGGTCACAAAACTAGCTAACTATGAAAAAAAACTGAACCGTAAACATTACTTAATGAAAAAGATTATTATCGATTTTTATTTTTAAAAAAATATTTTGGTAAAAAGCCGATAGCGCAAAAAAAAAAGTTTTAATTTAAATAAACCCAAAAATCATATAAATATTTCGAATATTTTTCAATTTAAATGAAATATTAAATTGAAATTTAACATTTTGTATGTAATTAATGATTAAAAGAAAATGTATAATGTTAAGAGATGTAAATATTGAGCTGCTTAGCATTAACTACATTTATAGACAAATAAAATCTATATATAAAAATCGAGGTTAAATTCTTTTATAAGTTAAACGGGGAACTGTTTTCTGGTGGTTGCCCCACATCCTCACGAGAGACTTATTAATCATACAAAAAAATTAAAGCAAAACTCATTAAAATAGGGTGAAGTCATAACTTAACCACTGAATTTATAGTAGCGCTATTTTTACTTCCCGCACTGTGATTAAATAACAGCAAGTTCTCACTAGCAGCAGAGCACAGTGTCACAAAAGTAATTTGCATAGGCTGATTTTAAGAGCTGAAAATGCTGGATGTAAGAACTTGACGACATTTGCCGAAGATTAAATACCCTTGCAGATCGGAGGTCAACTCTGTTCAGATAAATAAGGTTAGGTTGCCATGGCTGGGACAGAGTACCCAAAAATGGGCTTCTCTTTGATCCGCTCAATCTTAGATAACTAGGAACACAAGAGTGACTCATAGACTCAAGAGTGACTCAATAATCCGACACGGCAAAAAAACCAAACTTAAATTGCGAACGTGACCGAATCGAATATTTACCACGTTCGAAATCGAAAATTCTTACATTATAATATATAACAATCAGTATCATACCACAAAATCGATAATATTCGATTTACAAATGATAAATATTATATTAAGGTATTAATTGTGACTTCTATTGCCGTCGGTAATCAAATTATCGATATGAGGATAATGGACGATGTACAATAAATTATAATAATTATTATCTAATATATATCGGCTACGCCCAACTTATTCATTTATGCCACATGAAGTAAATTTACATGCAGCCGCAGAGTCAGATTTGTTTTTTATAATGTTAAATGTTAAAATGTTAGATTGCTTCAGCTTGTAACGTCATTCTGGAGCGGAAATTAGATTTATATATATTCTCTATATATAATAATATATTCTGTTATTTTGAACAACTACACACAGTCTTAAAATCGAGCCAATGATATACAATCTGAGTATATGTTTTTTTAACTAATGAATTAATTAAGCGAAAATCAACATTAATGAAAATTGACATTAATGAAATCAAGAGTTGCATAGCATTATATATATAACTCAGAGATCGGCTTACTTTTGTCGAAGCTTAACTTCTAAGACTAAAAGGAGTAAATCAGAAAAAGCCAGTTTTAAGTTTTAGTGCAGAATTAAAAATAAGCAGAAGTACACTGCAAAATATTAATTAGAACTCGGATTTAATTAAATAACGATCAGCGCATTTTGGGAATGGAAATTTTTAACTGTTATAAAAAAATGCTTAAACCGGATATTAATGCAGAATTAATATACAGTGGCTCACAGTTTAAGTGGATCATTTTTAAGACTGCTCGAAATAAGCAGTAAGCAAAAAAATAGGGTATTTTTTTACATAATCCTACCTAGCAGGTGGGGAAACCTCAGTTTATTAGGGTTATACACTCATATTGGTGGTTAATATGTAAATTAATTGGGTTCGTTGGGTTTTCTTATAAAAAAAACTGAACTGTATCGTATTAGTGCTTTATTAGGACTGATTTTGTACAATATGATTTACTATAATTAAACATCGGCTTGCTGCATTCTGCTGGCGTCTTGACGTTGTCGCTGTGTCGCTGCAGCTTTGTCGCTGCTGTCCCATTGGTGGAGGTGTCGGGTGGCGCATTTGGGTCTCACGCTGGCCCTCCAGTGGAATGCGCTGACGGTGGTGTCTGTTGTCCATTTGGATCCCACGGTGGACTTCTTGTAGAATATGCTGACGTTGTTGACGTGAGTTAGGGTATTGGGGGTGTATTCGGGTGTATTGGTGATTTGGTAATTACTGTGCTTAACTCCTCCCCCTTTAAACGCGGACGTCCTCGGACGCGATGAAGAATCTTGTTTGTGTAATTTTTGACTTTGGCTCGGGGAATTGTCTTCCTGTCTGTTAGCTTCTCCAGTGATCTGTTGTGAGGTGTTTCTGATTATGGTCCAACGGATGACTATGGCTATCAATAGGATGAACAGCGTGGCTGAGAGTGCTAAGTTTACAGTTGTTGTGGTTGTACTGCTGCTTCTAAGGGTTTTAAGTTCCCTTGTGTTGTTGATATTTATTTCCTTCAGCATTTGTAGAGACAGTACTTCCTCGACTTTTGATTTTCCCTCTATTATTTGTAGTAGTGGAGGTGTTACTTCGGCGAACGTCATGACTTTTGATAAGTATAGGTCTTCTCCGACTCTGACTGTAGAATTCTCGAATTGGATGAGGAATGTTCCGCTTAAGTCCGTTGGCTCTTCGTCGATTTTTATTTTTCCGTTGAAGTCGTTGAGCAGGATCGTTCCGGTGAACAATTCCTCGTGATCGGGTACATGTTGGCTATTTATTGTTTGACAATCGGCTGCTTTGCTTTTGAGGACGTGATTTATGCAGGTGTCTCAGTGCTTAGATCTATTAACTTAGTTTCTAAACAGATACTTGCAATTTTCTTGAATTTCAAAACTATGTTGTTTACATTTGATTATATTAATTTTAACTTATTTATTTGTCCTTGCCCAATGTGTGGCGTTAATGAGATTATTTAATTGTTCTTTAAAAATGTGTATTTTATATTTTAATTGTGTGGCAATTTCGTCTTGGCTATTTTTCTTATCTGTAGTTTATTTTAGTATTTTATTTATGATTTTATTTTTTTCCAGTTGTCTATTATTATTTTCTACTTGCTCGTCTGTCTTTGAAACTTAAATCGCGTAATCATAGTGATCCGGCGAGCCGGCCAACCATTTTTGGAGTGTTCATTGCTCTGGCTTTTGTGAATTCAAATTTGAGTAAGGGGAAAAATCTGTATAAAAATCTGTAAAGTATCATGTTTTTAGATTATTTTTGTGAATTATTCTGCCACCTTGTGTTTTTATTGTGGTATTTCTATTTTCTTCTACGATTTCTTTTTTATATTTTGGGGGGTTAATTTTGAACCTAGTCTTTTATCGATTCTGCAGTAAACTATGTCTCCTTTTTCGTAATGTTTTATTTTTTTCTTCTTACTGTTATGATATTCTAAGTCCTTTGCCTGTTTATGTTTTACCTTATTTCTGACATTGTTTCTATTTTCCTCAAGTTCTTGGGGGTTGCTAGTGTCTCGGGTTCCGAAAAATATGTCTATTGGTTTTTCATTCACGGTGGAATGTATGGATTGGTTATATAGCTGAACAGATTTGAATATTAGGTCCTCGAAGTTTGATATTCTCTCGTCCTTCTTAACACATCTCATTATTTCGGTTAATGTTGAATGGAATCTTTCAACTTGTCCGTTACTGATTGAATTGTATGGCGGTGTCGTGTAGACTTTTGCCTTTAATTGATCTTCCAATAAAAATTTGATTGATGCGGAGTTCAAGGCTCTTTCGTTGTCCATAACAACTAATTTTGGCATGCCGAAAGCTATCATTATTTCACGTAGTGGGTGTTTTATATCCTCACTTTTGCTTTTGAATTTAAAATTTTTATCTGTGCGTACTTTGAAAATTTATCTACTGCAGTTAAAACAATATTTCTCTCTGTAGTATACAGATCTATATGGATAATTTGACCTGGATAGGATGGAATAGGGGTTGGTTGTAATTCTCCTTTTTGTGGGTGCCTATCGTATTTGCTTTCTTTGCAAGTTTCGCAAGCTTTTGTTATTGTTTCGATTTTTTTCGTTAGGTTAGGGAAGAAAAAGTTGTTAAGTATTTGTATTTTATTCTCTATTGCATTCCTATGAGCTCTGGTGTGTTCTTTTGTTATAATTTCTGTTTGTTCACTTTCGATAGTGATATCTTGAACTTGTTTCTGAGTGTACCTGGTTTTGTAATTCCCGAAATGGGAAGGGTAAATGTTTTGGATTTTTGCCATAATATTTTCTGTAGTGAATAAACCATTGACAATTTTTGGGTTTAGCCGTTTTTTTAGGATGTTTACTAGGTCGTCTTCTGAGTAATGTGGTTTTGTAACTATGTGTCTGTGTGGTAAGTAGGAAAAGGTAATTTGAATTCGTATGTTTCTGTTTCTGATGTCAGCAAAAAAATTTGGTTTTTAAAGACGTTAATGGGGACTTCCATCACAGGTACAAGGTTGTGTGACGAACTGTCATCACTCTGTACTGTGGATGTTGATGTGGATGTGGTATTTATCTCGGTTTTTGGAGGATTTCTGGATAGAGCGTCTGCAACAACGTTCGAGGTTCCTGGTTTATATCTTAATTCATGGTTATATTCTTCGAGGTAACTTTTCCATCTTTTGAGTTTTCCATTATGGTTTTTGCTGCTTAGTGCGAAAGTTAAGGGTTGATGGTCTGTAAAAATTATTACTTTTGAGGTACCGTAGAGGTACATACGCAGGTTCTGGAGAGCCCAGACAATGGCTAACATTTCTTTTTCATTGGTTGCGTAATTTTCTTCTGTTTTCGAGAGTGTACGCGATATGAAAGTAATGGGTCTACCCTCTTGTTCGAGAACTGCTCCGATGGCGAAATTGGATGCATCGGTGTTGTTAAGTGAAATTCTTTTTCAAAATTGGGGTAGGCTAGTACCACATCGTTCGAGCTGAGCGTGCTCTTGATTTTACAGAATGCTTTAATTGCATTATTGTCGAGTGTCACCTCGGCTTTATGGGAAAGATTCTTTGAGAGTCTGCCATTTTCTCCTCTTAAAAGAGTTGTGAGAGGTTTTGCTAATTTAGCGTAATCGCGGATGAATCTTCTGTAATAACTTGACAAACCCAAGAAAGAACGTAAGTCTTTGAGGCTTTTGGGTGTTGGGAAGTTTTTTATTGCTCTCACTTTTTCTTCGTTGGTTTTGATACCATCTGCTGAAATAGTGAAGCCTAGGAAATCGACTTCGGTCTTGAAAAACTCGCATTTGTCGATTTGAATTTTCATGTTTGCTTTATCTAAGGTCGTGAAGACCATATTTAGATGTTTAGCGTGTTCGTCTTCAGTTTTGCTGAAAACGATGATGTCGTCTATATAGACATAGCAGATTTTTCCAACGTGATCCCTTAAGATGTCGCGTCTAATGCTCGTTGGAATATCGATGGCGAATTCTTTAAACCAAACGGAAGTCTGGTGAATTCATATTTTCCGCCATTTACTGCGAATGCAGTTTTTTCAATGTCTTTTTTAATGAGTGGGATTTGATGAAATCCACTTTTGAGATCTAATACGGAAAAATATTTATTCTCGCCCAATTGTGCGATGATTTCTCCAATCTCGGGGATCGGGTATCGATCCGAAATTGTTACAGAGTTAAGTTTCCTGTAGTCGATGACTATTCGAAACTTTTTTTCGCCTGATGCGTCGCTCTTTTTTGGTACTACCCACACTGGGGCATTGTATGGTGACCGTGAAGGTCTTATTATGCCGTCTCGCAGCAACCGGTCTATTTGTTTTTCGACTTCTCCTCTTAGAGAAGTAGGGTATTGGTAATGTTTGCTGTAAACGGGAGAATCTGACGTTGTTCTTATTTCTCCTAACACTCTGGTGGTATAGGTCAGTTTTTCGTCAGGTTCTGCGAACAAAGTTGAATGAGTCTTCGTGACGTGATCTATGAAACCTTTTTGTTCGTTCGTCAGGTGCTCTGTTCGTGTTTTTATATTGTTCACTGCTTGTGTTTCTAACTGTCTTATTTTAATTCTGTAATTTCCATTAATAATTAAGGTGTCGTTTTTTACGTCAATAACAGCGTTCAGCTGTTTCAAAGTATCATTGCCTAGGATACCGTGGAAGGTTTTTAAAGTTGGAAGTAGGAAGAACTTAATTGGTCTATCTTTTTGACTGAATAAGCTGAGAAATGTGTGCTGGGATATTTTGGTTTTTCCACCGACAGAAGTTGCATTGAATATGTTTTTATTTTCTTTCGGACTCATAACTAAATTTGGTTGAATGTAGTTTTGATTGGAACCTGTGTCAATTAGAAAGTTTAGTGGGGTGCCGTTCCTCGTTATGCACTGAAAATAGGGCAAAGAGGAACCATTTAATCTAAAAAATGGATATCTGAGGCGTCAACCATTGTAGGTTGGTATTCGTAACCGACTTCACTTCCTCCCTCGTCCCGGTAGAACGTAAGCTTCTTCTGAACCAGCAGCTTCGAAGTAAGCTTGTTCTTCGTCGTAAACGTCGTGAGGGTTCGATTGTTCAAACTGTTCCTCAGGTGCTTCGGTTGCGATATGAAATTGTCGTTGAATTTTTGGTGGCTGTCCGCTTGATGCGCTGAGGGGGTGTTTGCCCGCGAAAATATTTGAGCGAGGTTTGTTCATGTAATTGATATTCCTACTTCTGATGGAGTTATCTATCTCCATTGGTACAGGTTTTGGCTCTGGTTTTGGAAAGAATGGACGCGGAGGCGCTTGGTAAGTCTGTTTAGTATTGAAAAATTGTTGCGGCAATGTGTATTGTTGAGTCTGGGGAAACTGTCTGGGGTTTGACATCTGATAAGTCATATTTGGTCGGGGGGTATGGTAAAGTTTAGGTTCGAAATTTCTCCATTGTCCGGCATTATTGGCTTGTGGTGGTTTACCTAGCTGGCGTACCGGGATATAACTTCTGGGTGGTAAGAGTGGTATTTGTTGTTTTTATTTTAGGTATAAAGGCGTTTCTGTGTTCTTGGTTTTCCACCAGGTTGCACAGGTGTAAGGCGTGACTAAGATCTCTTGGCTCTTTGATTGCTAAGAGTCTTGGTAGGTCTCCGTTTAGACCTCGCACGAACGTATCCAGAGCTTTGCCTCGATAGTTGTTCGTCAGAGCTCTAACTACCTCAGGTGCGTCTTCTTGCACACTTATTTGGTTGAGGATCAGAGAGAGTTGGTGGTATACCATTTGATAAAATTCCTGCACAGACAGACGTCCTTGAGTTAAAGAGAACATTTGATATTCGAGAGTTTTTAAGTCTCTCCTATCAGCGTAATGTTCGGTGAGGCACTTGGAGATGGCCTTCCAGTTCATCGGAGTCTTGTAGGATTCCAGTACTGCATCTGCTTCTCCTATTATTTTATTTCGAATTGCTAAAGTCGCTAAGTAGTATTTGTTAGTCTCCTCCTGGCCGTTATAAATTGCCATTATTCTGTCCACATTTTTTTTCCACGAGCCGAATGCTGTTCGGTCTCCTGAAAACTCTCTAATCAGCCGTGTTATTTCTGGAACTTTTTCTTGTTCCTCCCCTGATCCTGGATTAGTAAATGGGATGTCATATAGGAGGTCGTTATCTTCGCTACCTATTGCTTGTCGGATTATTTCACCTCCTTGAAGCGTCTCTTTTATTAACGATACTATTGTGTCTTTCAGAGATGCACTTAATTGGGTATTTTTCTGGGTGCTGGTACCAGCTGTTCCTAGCCTCATATTGGCTAGGGATTCTGACAAATCGTTAGACTGCATTTTTTTTCTTTTTTTAATTCGGACCACTTTTTAAAATTTAAAATGAACTGTTTCAATGTTGAAGAGCAATGGGAAAATATTTCTATAGAAGTTAATTGGCTATTCAAAATTTTCTTTTTATGATTAACTCTAAGTGTTATATTTGAAAAAAATTTCTTTTACTTTAATTATTTGTTTTGTTTTAATTGTTAATGTTTTGTTTTGTTTTTAATTTTAAATTTTTCTTTTTACGTTAATTTTAAATTTGTTTTGATTATCTTTTTTTCTTTACCAAGATTTTTTTTTTCTTTTTGGAATTATTATTGTTTTCTGATTTTTGTTTCTCAAGACTTTTCCTTATTTTCTAAATATTTTCTCAAAAATTTTTTCTTATTTTCTTGATATTTTCTCAGAATTATTTCTTATTTTCTAAATATTTTCTCAAAATTTTTTCTTATTTTCTTGATATATTCTCAGAATTATTTCTTATTTTCTAAATATTTTCTCAAAACTTTTTTTCTTATTTTATAAATATTTTCTCAAAAATTTGTTCTTATATTTTATGCTTACAATATAATTAACATCCCGGCGAATCTCCCACGACGATCCTTTGGAATTGCTCCTTTTTGTCCCACGACGATTTTTCTTCGAGATGGGTGACTCGGGTTCCTCTGGATACTTTGATTCGTGGTACCCTGCGGACGGACACTACAGGGTTGTCGGCGGTAATTATTTCTCGGCACCGGTACACAGTTCTGTCTTGCACTTTGATCGTTTTTATCGATCGTGTTCACTTCTGCGGCTGCTTGAGGCGCTTTTGAATTTGAACGTGCAGTTTATGTTCGTATCTGCGGCTGCTTGAGGCGCTTTTGATATGAACGTGGCACTGGTCGTGTTCGCTTCTGCGGCTACTTGAGGCGCTTTTGAATTGAACGTAGCTACTTGAGGCACTTTACTTTTCGACACTGGCCTATTTAAGCTTTTCTCGCGAGAAGTCCTTAGTTTGCCGTTATTTAACGCGCTTATAACAAGGCAGGTGATTTTTTCCTTTTTCTTTTTTTTTAAAAAATTCACTTTAACAACTCGCGATTTGCTTATTACTGCGTACCGGTCCCTGCTCGGGCGCCAATTAATTGGGTTCGTTGGGTTTTCTTATAAAAAAAACTGAACTGTATCGTATTAGTGCTTTATTAGGACTGATTTTGTACAATATGATTTACTATAATTAAACATCGGCTTGCTGCATTCTGCTGGCGTCTTGACGTTGTCGCTGTGTCGCTGCAGCTTTGTCGCTGCTGTCCCATTGGTGGAGGTGTCGGGTGGCGCATTTGGGTCTCACGCTGGCCCTCCAGTGGAATGCGCTGACGGTGGTGTCTGTTGTCCATTTGGATCCCACGGTGGACTTCTTGTAGAATATGCTGACGTTGTTGACGTGAGTTAGGGTATTGGGGGTGTATTCGGGTGTATTGGTGATTTGGTAATTACTGTGCTTAACTTGTATACCTACCATCGGTTTTTGAAATTTTTGAAAAATAATAAATAATTAACTTATGGCAGGCAATTACTGTTTTTCTTCGACACTGATCCACTTGAACTGCGAGCCACTGTACGTAAAAATGACTACATTGGAAATAACATCGTTTGAGAAGCAGATCTTATATATACATATTCTAAATTTAGCATTTACATACATATATATATATATATCTATATATATATATTTATATGTCCTCGTACATCTGTCCGAAAATCTAATATGTTTACCTGTTTTAATGATTAGCGACCTTCGGGCGCTTGCGGTTTTTAGTGGGTTTCGCTTAGCTCAGCGGCATTCCGGTTTTTATTATTGGCGAACTTTTGTTGTTGTTGTTGTTGTTGTTGCTGTCACTTTCAGCACAACTGGGTAACAAATCGTACGTGCAACTTTGGCCGGTGAGTTTACACTAAGTGCAAATTAGTGTTTTTGCTCACAAATTGACCACGCGTCCCATAAAAAGTCTCTGGACTTTGAGCCAATTGCGCACCTTTAGTGCTTTTTTTTACTTATGTACGTAACTAAATATATATATATCTATATAGAGATAGAGGTGTGCTATGAATACTGGCACTCTGGACCTATGTTAACCTTATTTATTAATTTAAAGTCGATATCAATAATAAATAGATAAATTCAATTAATATTAAAACGTAATAAAATTAATTATTTTATTTGAATTTTAAATGTGAAGTCATTTAATACGTATTTTTATATATCTGCCCGAAAAAGATTAACAGTATAAAGTCCGTAGAAGCCTTCACTTCAATTTTTAGGTTTCTTTTTTCATGACAAAGCTTCGTCTAGATTAGTTTAACTATTGGTTAAATTTGTTAACCGCTTGTGGGTTTGCACATACATACATTATTGTATGTATTTATTAACTGCGAACTCAGGCAGTGACTAATTCCTCAAACTAATCTCATACGTATTTATATACTTGTGAATTTTTTATACTCTCGGAAGTACAATACAAAATGACTCTTTGTGCGGAAAAATATATAAAATTGAATAATTTATTCAATTAATTTATTATATATTATGATTATAATATTGGTCTGATTTGGGTTTTTCTGGTTATTCCCTATCCACTTTTTAATGCCCCCAGATTTATTATACTCTTTATTTTATATGCACATTTTTTTTTATAAAATTTCAATTGAATTGCCGTATTTTAATTGTATATTATTTAATTTTTAACTTTAAATGTAAATGAAATCTTTATTTCAGAAAACCTTTTATAAAAAGGTAACCATATATTTATCAATCAACACATATATTATATTGTGCGATTTTATGTTTAATTCATTCAAAATATACCTTACATAATTTGGTTTATTGTTTTATTTTACATAAAGTTAAAGTCAAGTTTTCCTACAATCGGAATTAAATTCTCAAAACAACGAACTCGATGTTTATTTGGGCAGAAACTGTAAATTGAGTTAATAAAACTATAAGCTATAAACTTTAAGTTTTCCCATATTCCGGATTGATTGACTGAAGCAATGGTATCGATTTACACTTTTAAGCATAGACTTGAAATTTAGGTCAAAGCCATAGAGACGAAAAGACAACTTCACCCACGCAAAGTTAGTGTTAGTGTCTTTCATACTTGTGGCCGCTTTTACGTCTCTAAAGAGATGACAACTGTGAAGAATGCAGATTCAAATCAGTACAAACGATATATATGAATATATATATATATATTCATACATGCTTGGATTTTGTCACATTTCACATTAAGTGAAAAAAATGACAAAGAACTGTCAGCTTGTTTTTTTTTTGTTCTAATCAATAAATTCGCTCACCCCTCTACCTCACGCCAGTACCCTTCCCGAAAATTATATCATTGCCAAAAAGAAAAAATAACCTCCAAAACAAAACAAGCAAGCAAAAT
This sequence comes from Drosophila nr. medialis 2 BK-2023a, assembly GCA_035044325.1. Lineage (NCBI taxonomy): Eukaryota > Metazoa > Arthropoda > Insecta > Diptera > Drosophilidae > Drosophila > Drosophila nr. medialis 2 BK-2023a. The sequence goes on along the minus strand of JAWNMH010000397.1, from coordinate 6,047,816 downwards.
GAACTCTGGAACTTATACAGTTAATGTAGGAAAGTAGCTCATTCATATTATACATATGCGTATATACACACACACACACACATACATGCACATCTACATGCAAAATGAAGCGTTCTTTGTTCCAGCAATCAAGGCTTTAATTAATATACATATACAAAATCTATGTATGTATGTATGTATGTATATGTTTTCTTATATTATTTACTTTACAGTAATTTTGATATCAAATTGAATTATTTTGCAAAAACAATAAAACCAAGTTGAGCACTAAAATAAATGAAAGGTAAACACGCGCCAGTTCAACATCTAATGATAAGAGTGCAAGTACCTCTTTAAGTTGATTGATTAATGTAGGTATATACATATGTAAGTACTCAACATATAAGCACACACACACTCACATCTACCTATATACATGACCTACGTGGCTTCTGTTTCACAGAATTCATTCACACATACATACATACACAAACTGACACACACACACAAATATGTGTAAGTAAAGTGGCGCGACCATCAACTTATGGTAATAACTGTCAGCGCACAGCACGCAAATAAATATGAAAAAAAGTTTGTTATTGTTATTGCATATGTGCAGATGCACACAAACATATTTATGCATGCACACATGTAAACACGCAAAATATACACATACACACACAAAGTGACGTGACGTGTTTTATTTTATTACCGTTTTGATTTGCTGGCCGTGAGCAGCTCATACACTTATTCAATATTTCAACAGCTGATGCGCACACACACCACTGGCGCACGCACATGCATATGTATGTTGTATAAGTGTATTTACGTGGTAATTGAAGAGGAGTCGATTAAAGTCGATCTTGGATTTGCTATGTGCGCCTGCGTAAATACGAACAACTCGCCGCGCCCAACTATCGAGGTCTAAGCATAGACACAAACTGACGCTAGCATTGCCAAGCTAGAGCAGCGACAGCCCCAACGCTAGCTGTGAGCGAGAGAGAGAGAGAGAGCGAGCTAGCGAGCAGCAAGAGCGAGAAATTCAGACTGACTGTTTGGAGGCTCGGCTCCGTAGCAAAATACCTTGCATGTTAGGCGCAGCAAAAGCAGCTGCTGCCATGACAGCCAACACTTGACAACACTGCTGTATGTATGTAGGCATATACACAGTCGTGGTAACAAAACAAGTACCACTAAGCAGACAACACATAGAGGCGTAAAATCGACAAAAAAGGATATCAGGTTTTTCTCAGTCCATGGGCAAAATTTTTTCCAGAGCTCAGCGAGTCAAAAATTTTGCAGGGTTCACTTGACTTCGTTGTGTTGTCTGCTTAGTGATAGTACTCTTTTAGCCAAAATAACAGTCACAAAATTGATCGAAAGTTAAGCTCATGGGAAGTAAATCAAATAAAATATATTTCAGATCTACAAAAATTATTTTTTCTTTTGTCTAGTCTAAATGATCCACATTGTCTAGTGGAAATCTTAAAAGGGGTATCATTGTTTCGACAGGCGAAATAGTTTGTTCGAACTACCGTCTGCGCACTGAGACATTATCTTTGCAAGTATGCGTGTATGTGTGCCCATCGAAAAACAAAGAATTTTGGATGTCGAGACAATGATACCCTGTTTTAGATTTTCCCAATACATTTTGTGGGCTGTGGTTACAAAATTGATCAACAGTTAAGCCACCCCACTTTACGAAAGGGTCTGCGCGGTCCGGTAGCAATATAGCTGTTTTTTTGTACACATTCATAACCCATTAGGGTCTAATAGAAAAGGTGTGTACCTATTCGCACCCACGCACACATGTTCATAAAATCCTGAATTCTTCATTTGCTCGCGGACGGAATATGCAAAATAATTCATTCCCATTCTTCCAAATTAAAGTACAAACATTTTAAGCGTTACCTCTGCCAAGATACTTATTCCCTTTCTTCCAGTGTTGCCTCAACTAATCCAGCACACACATATGTAAATAGCCAGACGCAACAAATTTAGATTTCTGGACTGATCGCTGCTAAGTCCACAAAGAGCTTTGAGCTATGTGCAGACGAATGTATGTACAAATGTACATACAACATATATTTTTAGGTACCATCTCAGATATGGCAGGAATTCTGCCCAACTGCGATTGTAAAGTAATAAAGCAACGCGGAGATAGAGTATAAACAAAGACAAAACACTGGCTTTTGAACAATGAGTTCTTCCTATTTATGTCTGTTGTTGGGTAAATGTTTTTACGATTATTGCGATTGTATACAGCATGCAGGCATGAGTATGTGTGTGAGTGTGAAACTGTGTTGTGTGTGCATTTCTGACAAGAAGCACATTTGTATTTGTGTTTATATATGGTATTTCTCAGTTGGATTGCGATTGCCATTCCAGTCTGCTGCAAGCACTCGACCAAAGACCACCAAAGCGAGCTTGCGCCTGATAAATGCATTTGAGGTTCCAGTAAAGAGTGGAAGTATTTCCAGCATGTCTGAAGAATCTACATCTGGCCGTTCGCACTCAGAGGATCTATCTAGGTAGCTATCTCACTCAATCGCTCACTGGAATAGCCACTCAATTTAATCGTCGTTCTTTTTACTCGCTTGCACACGCACACAGTAACAATTGTCGCTTGGAAGAGGTGCTGCAGAAGTGTGCGAACATCCAGTCAATGGAATCGCTCACTGTTAACGACTACAACGACGTTTACACCGCAACTCCTGCAGAAGATGAAGATAAGATGATCTCGTCCAGTACTCGCTACTCCTTCAGCGGGTTCATATCGACGCACAGCAGCTGCGGCAGCGACGACCTCTTAACGGACATCGTTCTCGAGGATGACAATCGCATTTCTCTGGCCTACGAAAATCTTTGCACAATTCCACGGCGATTAGCCGACAAATTTGCTGCGCAGACCAAATTCCTCGATCTGAGCTACAATAAATTCCAGAATTTGCAGTTTCTTGCGTTTTTCGAAGAACTCGATACGCTTATTTTGGATCGCAACAGCAATTTGGATGTGAACACTTTTCCCTACCTGGCCAACCTAAAGATTCTCTGGTAAGTCGACAAATTTCAGATATTTGTTATGCATAGAAAGAATTATATATGAAGATATTTTTAGATATATAGATGTGTAGATATTTAGATTAATATATCGATAAATAGATACATACATATTTATAAATAGATTTCCTTATCATTTTCGCCAGGATAAACAATTGCGATATCTGCAACATAACCGACTGGATTCATCGCATTGAGCGACATTGTCCCATGTTGGAACAGCTTTCCTGCATGGGCAATCCGGGAATTCAGACAGTCTTCAAGAGTCAAGGCAAATACTCATCCGCCTCTTATTTCCGGGAATATATACTCCAAGTGCTCCCCAACATCAAGTTCCTCGATGGGGTCTCGCGCTATGCGTTCAGCAATGGAGACATCGACAGTTGGAATTCTAAACCAACAGCTAATTCCTCCTCCACTTCCATGACTGGACAAGGTCCTGAATCAACCAGCACCTCCGATCGACAAATTTGTACAAGAACATTGGCATCACCCACGCTTAATTTCAGGGAATTCTTTCGACTCAAGCCGTTGAAAAAAGCCCAAAGCGAAGCTGGATGCCATAATGAGAATGGATCCTCTTCGAACTAAAAAGAAAAACAGTTATATATATATATATAAAATGTGTGTTGTAGTTCCAGTAAGATTTTGTTGTCTTTGACTGTTATTTTTAGTCTGTCTTTAACACATATGTATACACATAAATATGTATAAATATATATGTATTTATATATATGCCTTGCTGATGCTCTGTTTGCTGGACAATCTGCATCAGAGCACTGCACTTGATTACCCTCCCACCCTACCCGCAAAGAGCCACTTATAATCTATTTGGGTGCATATACAGTTGCGTACAAAATTGTAGCACCACTTCGACGTTATCTTGTACGAATGAAAGAACAAACCGTCAGTTTTGCCATTTTCAATAATTGCATTTTTCAATATTAATTCAATTAAAATAAGTTTAAAATGGTGAATAAATTATGCTGTTTTTTTCGCACTCAATATTATTCTTCCACTTCTAGAAACGTACTGAAACATATGAAAACATTTCTTGTGCGAGTGGTGCTATTAGTATCTTCGCAACTGTATGCCGAGAAGGAGAAATGTATTTGTGCAAAACACGTACGAAGCAATGCAAATTGAAATAGATTAAGAGTCGTCAGAGTTGTGTGTAATAATTATATATATTATATATTATCTTTCTGCTCACTCGACCAGCAAACAAATGTTATTATATGCTGGGCAGCAAAATAGGTGTGAAGACAAAAAAGTGTGAATTTTCAAAATAAAGATAATATTAAACTTGTTAGTCTACCAAAATTCAAGAATTTTAATATTAAATTAACTAAAGATGGAGTTTTAATGAACCAAGGCGAAATTTTACCCCAACTTCAAATTTGCTGCTAGCTAATTTTGTTGACTGAAAAAGATCACTTTTAGCCAATAACACGATACGATTATCGGATGCTGAACATGATTTCATGAATAATCCGGTTTCTTTGAAGTGAAAGAAGTTCTGAAACCGTCCAATTGTTGTGGCTCTAAAATTGTACAAGTCTTCTATCCTTAGTCTTGTAATATTAATTGAAAGATCAGTTGTATGTTGTATTTTGGATATGATATTTAAATTTTATTTTGAAAGTTAGCAAAGTTTTCATCTTCCCACATAATTTATCGTCCAGGCGAGTACGTTTTTCGATACCATATATTACAGAAGTAAAATTTATGACAATGGAAAACTAAATTAGAATCTTTACTGATCTCATTTTTTACATTTAACTTTCAACTTGATATTATGATTAATAATGGTTAGGCATTTTAAAATTGTTGCCCTCGATTTTTTATTAAATGTATACTGCTTAAGAGTACATTATGGGTAAGCATTTTCCAATTTTAATATTGCTGAATAATGTTTTGGCAGAATATTTGGTTTTTAAAATCGAACTAAAGAGTTTGATTCACTCAATTTATTGAAATAATACATAAATATGTATTTTAGATGTATATGATGGGTTAGAGATTAGTGCTTTAAAATGTATAGTCCAATGTTGAAGCATGTTTGGAATAGTTTGCTACGCTTTGACGGGCATTGCACCAATGATAACCTTATCAACAGCCACGGGTCAATTTGTCTTGATCTCGAGGCTGCCAAATGCCGAATCCAAGGATGCGATCCACTTCTCATTGTTTTTAATCGTTGAATGCCTTGCAGTGTGAATCGAGGCCTGCTCCAGTGCCCATTGTGCTAGCTTCTGAGACTCCTTTCGCTTGAAGCTGACCGCTTTACAATTGGCCAAAAAGCTGCAGCACAAGAACAAACCGTAAAGTGCACGCAAATTGTGCGGATTCAGCTTAATCGCTTGGGAGTAATAAGTGCGAGCTATTTCAACATTCTCAACGCCACCCTGAAAGTATATTAATTAATTTAAATAGTTGAGCGCAGTCGGAGATCCACTCACCAAAGTGTAACGAATGTCGGCAAGGCGTTGATGGATTAGATGGCTGTGTGGATTGTGGAGCAGAACTTCCTCCATGCAGAAGGCAGCCTTGCCGTATTCGCCCTCGCTCAAGTAGAGATTGCACAGCTCCTGCCAAGCCTCCTGATCCGACATGAATCTGCGAGGATAAATTTTAATACACAACAATAGATAAGTTAAAGTTAAGTCTGTTACTTTTTCAGATAGACATTGAGCTCCTTGATGGCATCCATGCGCAGACCACGCGCCTTCATTATGGCAATTTTCCTTTTACGTGGCGCCGCATTTGTCTCGTCCTTCTCGATGATGGCATCCAATACCTCGTTGGCGTCATCATATTTTTCGAGTGCCTCCAGGCGCATCGCTTTGAACTTCATCACGCGCAGACTGCCGGGAAACTCGGCGCTCAGCTGCTTCGTGCACTTTGTGGCAATGTCGAAGCGAGCGGTGTCCAATGCGGCAACGATGACTTGCTCCAATATTAAATGCCGCTCGTTGCCCGTTTTGTGGACTTTGTCCTCGAGCAACGCCACCCACAATTGGACGACTTCCTCGCTGTGGCGACCACTCTCCTCGCGCCATTTTCTGAACTGCTCCCGCACATCTGCAAATATTCCATTTGTTCTTTTATTAATCTTAATAAGCACACCTCCATGCAGCAATTGGGTCACGGTTTATTGAATCAATTGAACGGATAGTTACAAGCACTTTTGTAGCTTACTTGCATATTTTGTCTATTTACCTGACCAACTCATATCTTCGTAGTTTAGCGACATTTTAATATAAGCTATTTTATTTTATATATTGTAGAATTTTATACGGGTCAACAAATATCGATAGAATGTATTAACATTGTCAAAAAATGATTCTCATAATTTTCATTACGATATTTTGTTCTCGATATTTTTAATCGAAATCTGTTTATCTCTGCTTCAGTTCCCGGGGGTAAAAAGAAGCTTGTATTCTGATAACAATTTTTAATTTTGCAACAGGAGTCGGCTCGAAGGAAGTATTAAATGAGATCGATAATTAGCTAAGAAAAAAAAATAAAATACATTGTATTTCTTACCGTTTTATGCTAACGAATTTAAATAATTGGTCTGGCAACACCTGTCAGCGCATTAGTGACAGGATGGAAAACTGCCAGACATCTTTGTTTTGCGCGGCCTTTTTTAAAAATAAAATTTCTATAATGTATGTATATAAAAAAAATAAATAATAATAAACAATGTGTTTCCTTTTCTACGCTATACTGTACCATTGCTGCTAACACTAATTTATCTATCTGCTTAAAACTGATAACCCTTTTTTTTTTTTTGTTGTAATTTAAGTTGAAGCATTCTTATTTATGAAACCCTTATTTATTATATACAAATTATAAACAAATGTATGATTGTAAAACATTATAAAAGAGTTATTTCTAAAGACCAATTTTATAGGGTTTAAGCAGATAATAAGATCACGTGCTTAGAAATAAATTATGAAATAGAAAATGGTTTGAAAATATTCAATAATCTATCAGAAAATGATAAATGCATTGAAAAGGACAATTCTAAATTCCGAGCGACCGTTATGTATGAATATATGAATACAATTTGTTGTATTCTCGATCCACAATAATGTTAAAATAATAATGTATATTGTGTTCAATTAGCCGCCATGCCTGTTGTCGCACAGGTTGCTCCAGTCGGGCACTTGCTCGTTTCTCAGATACGCCTCCTTGGATAATGAGCGCGTTTGAATCAAATCCGTTGCCCCACAGAGAGCACCACCCAGCCAGGCGGTGAAATTCTGTTTGCCAATTGCGTTGTAGAACTTAAACTTTAGATCGCCGTGAAAGTGTTCCGCATAGTAGCTATCGTTGACCAACAGATGCTGCAGCTCCGACTTGAGGCGTGCCATCAAGCCCATCACCATGGCCCCGCCACCAATCACAAATATGCTCTCGACAAGGGCGCATCGCACATCCATGCTGCAGTCGAGTATGGCTCGCAGTATTAGATGCGGCAGGCTGTCTCGGTCGTTGTTCTGCTCGAACATCAGCTCATAGACAGTCTCCCGGACGCTGCCCGCTATGCTGATGACGGCGTCATCATCGCAGATCGCATAATCAACATTTGGCATCGGTGTCGTCTCTTTGTCGGGCTTTGCCTGGACACGCTCAAAGCTGCTGACAAAGCAGGTGCGTATCTTAATGTCCTCCAGCACGCTGGGCGTCAGCAGCGACTCTTTAACGCCCGTTGCCAGCAACTGCCGTTTGATCTCGTCCTGGACAGCACTGCTGCCATAGCTTTGATCCTTGAAGGCAGACATTATCTGCACGCCGCTAAACACAGGCATTACGGTCGTCTCGCTGTAGCCAATGTCCACAACGAGGCCGGTGGGCACGGCCAGCGTGGAGAGCGCTATAAGATGAGCGGGCACAAACAGCACTGACGATACATCGAAGTGAGTGAAGAGTGCACGAGCCAGCGTCTCTCGTATCACGCTCTGTCCAAAAATGTTCTCCACAACAACAAATTTACGCTCCTTGGGACTGACCAGTAGATGTTTGAAGAATATGGTTTGCAGAAAGTCCACAATTTGATCGTAGAGCTGTTCGGTGGCCGCATAATCGAAGAGTCGCTTTGTCTCGCCAGTTGTGGTTAGCACCACTTCCGTGGGTATGATTTTACGTGGATAGGTCTCCGCCGCAAAGCCGAGCTTTGTATAGGCATTGCCAATGTCGAGCACAATTGGGGGCTTCTCCTGCATAACGGTCTCATACAGTGGCATAATTCTTGTGCTTTTTGGACCGGCAGCAAAATAAATTAACTAAACTAAGTGATAACTAAGAAATAACAAACAGCTGCCTTTTTGCAAATAGTGATACCGATAACATTCGTTCCAGGCGCACATTACTAATGTTATTGTAACATGTATTTTACAGTTTACCTTTCAAGTCAGCTGTAATAACGTCACAGTTGTAACACTGAAATAAAATGTGCAGCATGGCCTATCGCATATTAAGAGATATAATATATATCTATATCGATATATGTGTATCGATGATGCAATGTGCGCAATGTGTTTTCTCTAGGCAAATCACTTTACGACATCGGATTCCAACACTACCAAAATTCGACACATTTATAAATTCGTTCACCACGAAACTCAAAGTTGTCGCACAATCCAAGTCACTTGCTCGGTGGTAGGGATTAAATCTGATATCATTTTCCCATTTCACAACTGTGGAAATATTTGCGTCATCGATCAAATAATCCCTAGAGTAAAAATTACGTACGGAGTTGGCTCGTTCCAAGTCATAAATGGTTGTTTTTTTTGTTGTTGCAGTTCTTCCGAGTTTCTCAAAGTTGTGACTTAAGAGAAGTCAGTGGGCGTTAAAAGGCGTCGAGGCAAACTATTTTTAAGACCGCAGAGATAAATACTTAAGCACAATGCCTCAACAGCAACAGGAAACACAACAAACATTCTTGGGCTTCGATTTGAGCACACAGAAGGTAAAGAATGCTTATGCAAATAATTATTATATTAATAATAATATAAATCATAATTAAAATTTTAAAATTTTGCTATATGACCTTGTCGCTGAGACAAGGACTGCGAAATGTTATTGTGCAAAGTCAAATGTCAGCTAGAAGTGTAAACAATTCTAATCAGTGTATAATTAACGTGATAATCATGCGTAACACATACATATAATTATGTGCAGGTATGTGCTTATGTGTGTCTAATGCATACTCCCCAGCAGCGAAAAGACCCCATTACGAATTAGATTCGTAATCTATACGTCGCAGGCGATGTAGCATCGAATCCATACCACAACCCACTTTACTTTTCCATAAACAAGTAATCACTCTAAATGCAGCATTACTTTGTAGTCTTACGTGCCTTACAGGCTCATATACCTAGCAATCGTAAACGGAATACTATACGACGCTATATACCAAGATTAACATTGCATTACACGTCTAAATACGGAAAAATGTGTCGTTCATATTTTGTTTATTATATATTCAAAATATAGATAGTATTCTAGTATATAGAATAATTTTAAATACAATCATAAATATATTTCATTTTTCATTATACCAATTTCATCGTCTGTCAAAACTAGAATATGCTATAAAATATTAAATTTTTAATTTAATTTATTTTTACTTTTTTTGTCGACTGGCATTAAATAAATATAAATAAATAGATAGGAATAATCTGAGCCAGCTCAATAGTTAAAATAAATAGCAAAGCAGATAAGAAATACAAATAATAATTAGAATATATTTATAATATAATATAATAAAACTTTTGCGAACACTTCAAGGTCTGCACAGCTTTTGTTGCTGAAGCTTTCGCGAAGACAAGCTTGTGCTAGACTTGGAAGCTCCAGCTTACAACTCTGCCTAGAAGAGCATTAGACTAAGCAGACAAAATGTGTGAAAAAGAAGATTTCGCCACTGAATTTTTGATGCATTCAGGTTTTGTAAGCACACAGAATGCATTCGGTTAAGAAGGGCACTAAGCAGACTTTGTGAGATGGGTCATTCATTAGTTCGCTGCTGGGTATATTGAACAAACATTGAGGCTAATAATCTGGCACAAAGCGTCCAATTTACAATTTGCATTTTCTCTTGATAAAACCATTTAGATTACTTTAAGCAATTATTATAATTAATTATTGTTCATTTTATAATTATGGACATTATTATAAATTACTAATATTAAAATGCACTTGTGGATTTTTTCAGCTCAAGGCAATTCTTCTGAGCTCCGATCTGAAAGTTGTTGCCTCTGCGGAGGTAAAGTTCGATAGCGATTTGCCCGAGTTTCGAACAACAGGTGGCGCCAGTGCAGGCCCAAATAAATTCGAGTAAGTCTAATTTGACTTCAAATGCGAATCCTAAACCAAATAAATCACCTCGATTCGCCAGATTCTTTGTGCAGCCTGTGATGTGGGTAAAGGCAATGGATATCGTCTTGGATCGTTTGGTAATGCAGGAAGCAGATCTGAGCACAGTGGCCGCCATCAGCGGCTCTGCCCAGCAGCATGGTTCGTTGTACTGGTCAAAGCACGGAATTTCAGCGCTGCGCTCCCTCGATCCGGATAAGTTTCTGCATGCGCAAATCGACGATTCGGCGTTTGTGGTGAACCGGACGCCCATTTGGATGGATGCCTCAACTCAGAAGCAGTGCTTTGAAATGGAAACGGCCATTGGGGGACAGACCGAAATGGTTCAGCTGACGGGCTCCAAGTGCTATGCCCGCTTTACGGGTCCACAAATACGCAAAATATACCAGCAACGCACGCACGCCTACGAAGATGCGCAGCGCATCTCGTTGGTCAGCAGTTTTCTGGCCTCGCTCTTCCTTGGCGATGTGGCGGCCATTGACTATGCCGATGGCTCTGGCATGAACCTGTTGGACATTCGCAACAAGACCTGGTCGAAAGCCTGCCTCAATGCCTGCGCACCTGATTTGGAGGAACGACTGGCTGCGCCAGTCGATGGTTTCACTGTGCTGGGCAATGTCTGCGATTACTTTGTGCAACGCTTTTGCTTTCCGCCCATCTGCAAAGTAGTTGCCTGCACCGGCGACAATCCCTCGGCCCTGGCTGGCATGCTGGTCGCCAACAACTGGCTGAGTGTCTCCCTCGGCACAAGTGACACGCTCATGATGAGCCTAGAGGAACCGCCCAATCTCGAGGAGGGCCACGTGCTCTGCCATCCAACCGAAACGCATGAATACATGGGTCTCCTGTGGTATGCATTGAAAATATTTGCATTTTTCCTTACTACTTTAACTGCCACCCACTTTCCACCCTAACGACCAAGGGGCGCGCCAATAGATGACATAAGCGAAAGTTTCAAAAGACAAATAAGGCAATAGAGATAATTATAATTAATTAGTTATTATTTTGTTTTTCGCCCATAAACAAAATGTGGCTATGACAATGATGTTTGTTTGCCTGTTGCTTGTATTTTGCTGTTGCTGTTGTTGAATATTTGCTGTTTGCTGTTGTTTGCCGCTTAAGCACGCTCGCCACGAATGCGACGCGCCAACTGTATGTCCTTGGGCATAATGGTTACGCGCTTTGCGTGAATGGCGCAGAAGTTGGTGTCCTCGAACAGGCTGACCAAAAAGGCCTCAGAAGCTTCCTGTAGAGCGCCAATGGCAGCGGACTGGAAGCGCAAATCCGTCCTGTAGTCCGAGGCGATTTCACGCACCAAACGCTGGAAGGGCAGCTTACGGATGAGCAGCTCCGTCGATTTCTGGTAACGACGGATCTCACGCAAAGCGACGGTTCCGGGACGATAACGATGGGGCTGCTTTACGCCACCGGTGGACGGTGCCGTCTTGCGAGCAGCCTTTGTGGCCAGCTGCTTACGTGGAGCCTTTCCACCAGTCGATTTACGTGCGGTCTGCTTGGTACGGGCCATCTTTGCTGCTTCGAAACTTTTAAATTATTTGTAAAAGCTATATATTTCTCTCGGAAAAGTGACTGATTTTGACGAGTGACGATTCCACAATGAAATTATGGATAGCATAGTTTGTTTTACAAGTTTGACGAGCAAGATGTAGAAAGAAATGTGACAATGTGACCTAAGCAGACTTTGTGTTCTATATTTTCAACGTTAATATATTAAATGTATATTCTCTTTATTTAGTTTCAGAAATGGTTCGCTGGTGCGCGAAGCGATCAACAAATTGGAGGCCAACGGCAGCTGGGAGAAATTCAATGAGTTGCTCGATTCGACGCCGCGTGGCAATTTCGGGAACATGGCTCTTCACTTTAGGGAAATGGAGATTATACCCAAGGCGAAGGGAACGCTTCGCTGGAACAAGGAGATGCAGCCGAGCTCGCCCGATGCCGCCAAGGGTGTCATCAAGTAAGCGGATCCTCAACAAACATGAAATGTGCACAGCTTGAAGAATGCGTTTGTTATTTATTTTGTTAGGTTTAGCTCACCCCAAATTGAGATACGTGCCTTGATCGAGGGACAAATGCTGCATCATCGTGCCATAGCGGAGGACATGGGCTTCCACTTTGGCAGCGAGACGAAAATACTTGCCACCGGTGGTGCCTCAGTTAACCAATCCATACTCCAAATAATTGCTGATGTCTTCAATGCCCCCGTCTACAAACAGGTAACTGGATTATGGCTGATCGCCATTAGGACATAACGATTCTATTAGCAAGCCAAACCTGGCCCAAAGTAAATTGAAAGCACTGTAGAGTAATCCAGTAAAATAAGCTAGTGGCTAAAGCAATCGACGGAAGCTGTAAGGCAGAGGAAGCAGAGGAATCTCCTGAACAGTTTTGACACCTTTCTAATTGATCTATCGCAGTTATTGCAGAATTAGGATCAATTAAGGCTGGGCTCGAGAAGTATCCAAATTACAACGTCGACGACAGTCTCAACTCATCCAAGCTATCCATTACATTATGCAGCCAGTGGATTCAGTTTTAAGATCGTTTCCTTGTGGGTTGACTTGATAATCCAAAAAGGGTCCGTCGATAGTATATGATGTAGGCGATGATATAATACTTTTCCTGTTGTCAGTGATTTAATCAAATCTTAATTGTGATTAATACAAATTAATGTCCTTATAGGCGAATGTCCTTTTTTGAATGTGTTAATAATATATGGACTCTGTCCTTGCCATATCAACTGATGATTCACTAATCCACACTTATGTTTACTTGCAGAATGAGAGCGAGGCGGCGCTGCTGGGTGCCGCATATCGAGCCGCCTATGCCTACTATGTTCATGAGAAGGGGCAGACGGAATCGGGTCAAAGTTATCGCGACTATATCCTTAGCCTGAAGCCAAACCAACTGACTATTGCCTGTGAGCCGAACAAGGATAGTGGAACCATCTATGCGCCGATGCTGCAACGCTACCGGGAAATGGCCTACGTCCTGGAAAGCCAATAACAATCTCACAAGCAGCCTGGGCAGCTTCGCCCTGTGTTCCACAGCTGAAACTTTTTGAATAAGCACCTTGTGCACCTTTAGGCACCACATTCCATACTCTAATTACGTAAGACTCAAGTGCAATTAACAAAATTATACTGTGATTAACTAAATTTTTATATATTGATTGATTGCAAAAGCATTCACAAAAAAACTAAAACTTTTACATGTGTAAAATATAGATTTCATAATGGAGAAGCTGGGCGAGCGTCTACTTCTTGCGACCGCCACGCTCCTTGACTTGCAAGTGCACCGTCGTCCCACTGAGCAGGTTGTAGAAGGCCATCGTGTTGTTATCCTTGAAGAACATGCCCTGCAACAAAAAATCACATTTATTGAAAAAGTTTGTTTTTTTAAGATTAGCTTTGCTTACTTCGTAGAATATTTTCTGTTTGGCCGGCGGCATGCCCGTGTCGTCCTGCAACTTGGCCTTGAGGTTGGCAATGGGGTCGGTTAGCGCTAGGGTGACTGCAATCATCTGGCCATTTAGCTTCCATTCGGACTTGTCCGCGCTCGGCACCTGCACCTGTATGGTCACAGGACTCTGAAATGGGCAAAAACCGAGAGTTGATTCTCCACAAACATAAGTCAAAATAAAACTTGGGATTTACCTTGTGATTAGCAATGAACTCCGCCTCGGGTACGAGATTATCTTCGGTACGTATCTTCTTCGTGGGCGGCTCATCCTCTATGGGTATCAAATCCACGGGCGGCGCAGGAGAAATCTGGGGTGGTCCTCCGCTGCCAGATTGCATGCCCATGAAGCCACCGGAGCCAGCGCCAAAAGGTGTTGCTAAAAATAAATTGGACACAATTTTAAACGGGATTCAATATAATCATAATGATGCTGAACTCCTTGCAGGATTCAGGGTACATTTCGAGGGACGAAATGGCAGCCGAATATACATTTGAGTTGTTTTATAGTTCATATGAGTAGACAGCGGGAATGGTCGTCATTAGATGCAGTTCATACCATGCGAACACACTCCTGAAGATAATGAACCGAAGGACGAAGATTATGTAAGAAGTTCGTGGGGTACGGTTCATGCTAAATCAACTCGGATCACACAATAGGTTTGCCCTAAGATGTGTTGTGGACTGGGGGAAGGGAGACCCCTAACATGGAATGGTTTAGTGTTATAGGAAGACACACAATATGGCTGCAACTGAGGAAGGAGGAAAGGAAAGGCGACCATTGATAGGGGCAGTGGTAAAAGGTCTGAGACTAGTTAAATGTCTCTAAGACGGCTAAAATCAAAAAGTCGGATTAGCTTGAGCCGAGTGAAATAATCCTCAAAATCCTGGAAGCAGGAGAGTAGGCACAGAAGAAAGGGGCATCCCCAATAATAATAATATAACTTACGCATCATGGGCGGTCTTTGCATCATCATAACGGGATTGGCGGATTGTGGCATGTTGTGTTGCGCCTGCTGCTGTTGCTGCTGCTGATGGTGTTGATGGTGCGACGGCGGCGTTTGTTGCTGCTGTTGTTGTTGGTGATGATGATGCTGATGATGACCAACAACTCCACCACCACCACCACCACCTTGGTGGTGCTGTGCCTGATTATGCTGGCTATGTTGGTTCTTCGACAAGGATGGCTGCGGCGGCGCTGAGAGTGTCGCTTTGTTGCCCACCGGCTTGGGTCCGATCTTCTCCTTTTCTTCATCGTGCAGCAGACCTTTGACCTTGTGTATCTGGTGTATTTGATCCTCGAGCGTGATATTGGCACGGGCTGCTCGTGTGGCCGCCTCCACGCTGGACGTGTGGCCGTCCCAGGTAACGCGATCATCCTTCTTCGTCTCCTCCTCGCCCAGCTTCTTGCCAATGACAGTCTCCTCATCGCCCACGCCAAAGATGTCGGTACGTCGCTCCGCCAGTTGCTTCAGACTGGCCTCAATGGCAGTGCCAGCTGCGAAGACATTGTCCTGGTTGATCTTCTCCACAGTGTGCTTGTCACGCTGCTCAACCCAGCGTGGATCCAGCAGGCCAATGCGCATGTGCTCGGACACCTTGGAGGCTGGGATTTTCTCGCCCGTAATAGGCGAGATGAGATACTCATCTGCTGTGACTGGAGCCGGCTTTGGTTGCGCAGCCTTCGGATCGTATTTCTTGACCACAACCTTGTCATGAGTGGGCGGCAGCATGGGCGCGACAGCTGGTTGCATTTTCAGAGCTGGTGCATCCTCATCACTGGACGCCTCATCCATGTCCTGCACTTGTGTGTTGTCCCGCTTAGCACTCGAGGGCGGTTGGCCATAGGCCGTGGCGTTCTTCATTTGAATGCCCACACGATTCTCCATTTGCGAGAGCTTGACGCCATCGTCAATGTGACCAACGATTTGCACATCGTCCTCCTCATCGGACTCGATCTGCATTTCAATGTCGCCCTCCTCCTCCAATAACCGCTCCTCCATCAGCACTCGGGCGCCGACCTCATCCGGGTTCGTGGGTGGTGGAAAATTGCCGCTCTCAAACGGCTGATAATCCACAGTTTCCACGACGACAAAATCATGCCAGTCAATTTGCGCATAGGCCACACGTTCACGTTCGATCTTTTCCTCCTCCCGGCGACGCTGAGCCTCCTGGTGTCGTTGCCAATTGGCCCGATACTTGACCTGGTCGAGTACTTTAACCATGCTGGCGCGTCCCGGCGCACTTTCCACACGCAACTTGGCAAGCAGATCCTTGGGAGGTATTAGCACTTTGGTGTACTGTTCCAGTAGCTTGGTGAAATACTGGAACAGCGAGTGCTGCGGCCGCAGGAAATCAAATTGAAAATTTCGCTGTTCTCGGCTCATGAGATTGGTCAGGAACTGGCGTCCATTACGGGCGACAAACTGAGCCGTTAGCTTCACAATGTCCCTGTGAAATATGACATTAGACAAATGTGAAGGTGGCTAATTTAACATACAAATCCAGTGCCGAAATCGAAGGCGGATCAGCAATGAATTCAAACTCCGCTGGTGGCTCCTTGGGGACGAACTGTTGTTCCACAACCTGCTTCAACAGCTCCTGCTGTCGTTGCTGGGCAGCACTCGTCACCGAGAGCTGTTTAATGGCAGTCACTACGTTATTGCTTGTATCTGTAATTAAGTTAACACAATATATGCGTATATCAGAGTGGCGGAAATACTTACCGTTGCCTTCGCGAAACTCGTTAACCTTGTGCCGGTAATAGGCGTGGTACGGATCACCTCCATTTAAGAAGTTAAACTTTGGATTGCCCAGCTCGTTTTGCCGGATGCGTGCCTCAAACTCCGGCCCGTTGCGCGCCACAAAGCTCGCCGTCTTGTCAACAATATCTAGTTAGTTAAATGGCTTTAATTGAGCGTACAGAAAACCTTTAAATAATATGTATATATATGGATAGATGTGTGTTAATTTTTTGTTTTGTAAAAGGATGCTTCTGACTTCCGGCGGAGGATAAATAATGCCCACAATGGGCCCAGACATTGGCTTCGACTGATCATTGTTGAACTGCTCGTTGGAGGCATCTGCTTCGAGTAAAGGCATCGTTAAGAATTGCGTCGGGTTAATTGATTTATTTAATGTTTAAAACGTTTATGAAATTCGCGTGTACATCAACAAGAAAAGTCGGCAAATATCTAAAAAGTGTGACCGTTTCTGAAAAAGTTCAAAATGACGAAATCCACAAATACTAAATTTTCAAGCAATATGCCTAAGCAGTCTGAGAATCTCCGTTTTGATAAATAAAGATACATCAGTATAGGAATAAAAATGCTTAATTTGACATTCTATATAATTTTTAGTCTGGTGTGTACATATATTTTGTTTTTATTTTTCATACACAAAACCATAAAGGGAGTTTAGTATTTTATTAATGGTCACCCTAAAAATAAATTGAAAACTTCGGAATATATTATTAAACAGTAAGAGCCGACATTCAAAAAATATTTTGAGCCAAAAATACTATCTGTAAAATTCGTTTATGTAAATCAATAAATATTACGACTCATTTGACTTAGGAATTCCTATTTAGGTTTGTGTATATTTACGAGGGTAGGCTGATAAGTTTTCTGCTTAAGTAGGCAGTAAAATCATAATTTTGTTTGTTAGTGTAATAAATTGGAAGCAAATTTGACAAGTTTTGAGTTGGACTATTAAGAGACAAAAAAAGTTGGATTAACTGATACTGCTCGAAAAGAACATTAGATGGAAATATAAATTGATTTCCATTCCAAATATTTGAGTTTTTTTCCTTAGGCTGTTTACTAATCTACCGATCATCGTATATTATAGTTGGCATTTATAAACCTGCTCAGCACACAACATTGATTTTTTAGTGTATTGTAAACATTGTAAACAAATAAATTGCCTTTGTTTAAGCATGAATGACATATTCATATGTCGGCTAATTTATACATACTTTCCATATTTGGGCATAACGACATTTGTATGTACAAAGCTCAGAAAACAAGTAAGAATGTTTTAGTCGAACGTAATCGACTACAATATACCCTGGAATCTAAAATATATAAACAAATTATTATGCATACTGCATATATATTTAATTAGTAACGTTCCAATCACATTTTTAGTTAATAATTATAATCTGATGTGATAAATTTGACCAACATGTTTTTAAGTTGATCAAGACATGTCAAGTAGCAAAGACTATGTAAGACTGCGATGGTATAGCGGACTCATTCCTCCGATTCTACCATATTTATGTACTGACTGCACCTAAATCCAATTATGTTCCAATTTTCATTAATATAGCTTTGAAAATGTAGAAGCCGACAGACAGACGGATATGATTGAATCGTCGGATATAGTCCCTGAAGGCGTTCCACACTTGATGGCAAAATTATAATATTCTCCGCCAGGGTATAAAGATCAAATAAAATGTACCCGAGTACAGGGTAAACAATCGAAATAAAGCAATTTGTTAGATCAGTTAAGACAACTAAATACGTAGATTAATTGTATTTTCAGAAAATTTATTCAGAATTAATAATATATTTCTTAATTAAAGGAAATATTTCTGAGAAACAAAAAAGGTATTTCTAATTTGAACAATCTTTGTTTTTGGATATTTATATATTATTTCTCATAAAAAGAAAAACTGTTGTTTTCATAGCGATTTTCGCAATTTCAGTGCAATTTTTCTGAGTGTTCAGTTCCTGAAACTGAGTCCAGGATAAGCATGAATCTAAGCCGCCGATGCTAACGTTCCGATTCCATTCTGGATTCAAATGAAATGATTCCCAATTGAGTTGCGTGGCATATCCCAATCTTTGCAGGACATCTCCAATAACCTACTAACCCAATTTGTGTGCTGTAGCCTTTAAATTGTGGGAGATATGTGGCTGTATCGATTTGTGAATATCGATTTTATCGATTTCCTAGCCACCTAATGGACGTTGCACTCCAATTTTTACACTTTGTCTGACGCGGGCACATATACCTTCGTATACCTTAAAAATCATGCGTTCATAATAAGAAAATATATCAAAATAAGAAATAACAATTTTTATTGCATTAAAATTTAAAATAATAATTACATAGTATAGAAATCCTTCTGGTTATTTTAGTTAAACAATTGTTGATATTTTCCTTTTCGTTTTGCGTTATTTTCGATTTTTTTTAATATAAACTGAAACATTTTAAAAATAATTCTAGTAAATTAAGCACATATAAATAAATGCTCTTATCTATCTAGCATTGAAAAGCTGTACGACAAACGAACATAAAAAACACAGACTTTTAACCACTGACTATAATTAAATTGATTATACAGGAAGCGAGCGCTAAGAAATTCAAGCTTTAACCAATTTGTATGATCTGCAATCGAATTTAAAAGTAATGTGCAATCAATCACTTAGTTAGTTTCCTGTATGATATATGTTGGAATAAAAACTTGTATTGGTTACGAAAATTCGAATATATCAATAAAATACTATAGAATTTTCGATTAAAGTGGTGATTGAAACTGTAAAAATCCAGAATTTCAAACGCTGATGAAGCAATTAAATAATAGTTTAATTGGGATGGTGGCAACGGCAGCAATGAAACCTTATGAATAGTTTTTATATTTGAATTTGGCGCGCTGCGAATCATAATATAAAATAGCGTAATGTTATTTCGAATTACATTGGCAAACTATGTTAAGTGCACTGAGCTGCAGACAGCGCTTGTACAGCGCTCCCAGCAGCGAACTAGTGAATTACAGCGTCTAACGGAATGCATTCTGTATGAAAACTATGTGATTCATTACCTTGTAATGTTCTTGTGCGCAGCATTGCAAATCGTTGTTTATTATCGGATATGCAATTTGTATGGTGAAAAATAAAATATTTTGTTATATTTATATTTAAAATTTATATATATCGTAATCTTTCTATATTTTAAATATCGTACCTATACACACTCTGCGAAAATCGATTATAGGCATGGTACTTAAAACTGTACCTAGCCTAGCGTGACTTTGCTTATGCTTTTTGTAACGGTACTTCTTCTTACCCTGCTATGACGCATGGAGAAGCAAGTGCCGTTAGTTTTTTTTCCATGATTTATGGCGTTATATGGATTTTCTATGTATGATAAAGTATAAAAGAAAATAAGATATTTATTTAATATTTTACACTTAAAAACTGATTAGTTGCTTACAAACATTTGGAATGTGAAAGGGAAAAACACTCAAAATAGCTAATATCCTGACTTACAAGGATACTGGAATGAGCAACAGGCAAACGTCAATGTCGATGTGTTAAGATTAAAATAAAACTACAACAAAAATCGCTCAAAAACCAAAAGCGGGAACTTATCACACAGACAAAAATCTGCAATCTTACGATCTGGGCTGCATAAAAATACTACGCCGTCTAAAAGTTTGACTGGGCTGCGTTCAGTTATCACAAAAGGACCCCGATTTTCAAGACATTAGGCCATATGAACTCGGCCGAAGTTTTAGTGAACGTTATGGAGCATCAATCGGACCTAAATGTCTTATTCCAACAGGATAATGCTCCAATACACGTATCGCGACCTGTTGTGGGTGGTTTTGAGATAAAAATTTTATTTAGATGACCCGACCTGAATTCCATAGAAGACATGTGGGGAAACCTATGCCGAGAAGCTACGAAAGACTTCCAAAAAGCTGTTGAGACAATGCCAAATCGAATCTTTGAAGTTGTAAGCAAATCTGAGGCTGTTCACATTATTAATTTGTCATTTCTATGCTATTTCAATAAATTATTTTCTAACAGTGCCTAGAACTTCGCAGCTGTGTGTGACGTACGTAAAAATGTATTTTCTGTAAATGTTACCAGCTTGATATCTTCTTTATTTGACATGTATCTACAATAACTATTGTCGAACAAAAAACAATTTAAAAAAGTTTATTTTCAATTTCATAAGTGCGTTTAATCGAATTTCGCAGAGTGTATAGATATAACTAAATTTCGTTTTTCAGTATTTGGAGGTGTAATGCAACTGATATACAATAGTCTATCTTGGTATATGGAGTCATATAGTATGCCGTTTACGATTCCTCACACAAGTGATGAGAACCGTTCGACAACGCTTACCTTCTGCATTACTAAATAATGCGTGTAGAGTAGTAATTTTACCACCACGTCCATGCGTATGGAAAAGTAATATGTGTTGTGGCCTGCATAGTGAAGATTACGAATCGAATTCGTAATGAAGTCTTTTCGCTGCTGGGTCTCTTTGTGAACCGCTCTCTCACTCTCTCTCTCTCTTTCTATCTACCTCGACAAAAGGCGAGCGCTGATCCGCCGGCTGCAGCCAATTATTCGTATTGCATTACTCTCGCCTTATTTACCGTTTCTGTTATTGATAAGCGGCTTAGCGTTGGCTTCCAGCCTCAGTGCACAATATTGGAATAAATATTGGAAATAAAGCAATCAAACTGTGTAGTTAGTGTTTACCAAACCAAAATTAGTTAAATTTATTTTTATTTATTTATTTATTTAATACCGATTAACAGATAGAATAAAGAGCAGTTCTGCGAAAACAAAGTTGGTCCTTCGAAATTGTAATCATTGAAAACTGTTTCCCAATTTTATAATTAAAATTTTACAAATTCAGGTTTTCGGTTGCATACATTTTTCAGTGGATTGTGCCTATTCAGAGCTTTTATTTATATTTTGTTTTATTTCATTATATACATTTTCTCACTGACACATACAAAGCGATTTTAAATTCTTTAGGTTAGATCTGATGTAAATAATTCGCTCGAATAAAGGGTATTTCAAAGTCAATCTCACAGCAAATGCTTTGTAATTCACTGTGCTCTTTCTCTGGAGAATCCCCCGCTCGACTGTGCTCAATCAGCTGATAACGACGAAGCGTAGCTTAGCTGATTATTGTGCTGCGATTTGGTCATCGCTCAGTTGTAAACGGATCACGCGCGAGTCGGGGCTGGGCGTCTTGAGCTGAGACTGGTCAGACTTTGTTGAAGCGCAATTGAACTGTTCTTATCAATATTCCGGAAAGCAAATCAATTTATGTTATTTGAAATCACATCAGCAAATCGTCAATAATCGAGCACAAAGAAATTCGCAATGGAACCAAGTGTTTACCTTTGTCTGTTCGCACTCGTAATCCCAGTGGCCGTACCCAGCCATAGTGCGAATATTCCTGACTTTTCACAATGTAAGCCTAATTTTGAAATTTTGTACGTGCATGCGGCACGCTTTTAGAGACTGAACACTAAATTATATATGTATGTATACATATATATATATAACACAAATATGTAACGTACTTATTTGTTCAACTTTCGTATTATTCGTATATTATTATTGTTGAGCATTCAATTTGTTTGTTGTTTTGTTGTGTTGGCAACCATTATTCAGCGGATTTTGTTTTCCAATTTAGCATGTGGAGAAAATTATATTATTTAATTACTCTACATATAGCATAATTTGTATTACTAAAATGCATCTTTTAAGTTATAAAATCAATTTAAATAGTTGGTAATTAAGATACCTATTCTATAAAAAGAAGATTAACTTTTATGCAGGTGCTTAAATCATTTTTATTTATTTATACACCCGACAAACTGTTCAATTTCATTTTTCTTTTCATTGTAGAAAAGTTGTTACTTTTTATTAGGAAACAAATATTTAAAAAAAAATAAACTTCATTTATAGATTACAGTCTAATTGCATGTTTAATTTTACAGCACGTCCCACAATAAGCAACGATGCCCGGGCATACTTAAAGAAAATTACGCCGGCTGAATGGATGGACTTTGTGACCTCAGGGATCGAGTCAATCAATCGCCAGAAAAGGTTGTATTTTATTTTCCATTTGTATAATTTATTATTATTTGTATGCATTTTTTTTTTGATTAAATGCTTGTCTATTCGAAATTTTGTTTAGAGCAGTAAAGCGAGTCGCTTTGGGAAACACATTGAAGAGTTTTGATACATTTCAAATAGTTATTTGAACAGACACCTTTGGTCTCAAGTTTTTCATGTTTAAATTTGCACGTTTTTGCAGCCATTTTTTTTTGCCATTTTACGTTTATTTCAACTTTCGTAAATCCAGGAATTTTCGAATATAGCCTGAAAACTAGATATTAGATATTATCTTAGGTATATATTTATAAATATTTATGATATACATCGATCTCAGAGACCGTATATAAATATGTTTATTTCTACAGCTAGAGCCAACAAATTGGAAATTTTCATTTGAGTGTACGCAGAACAAGATTCAGTTATTTGAAACCTCTTTTATTGGATCTTTTATAGACAAAAAATATTTTTACCTTTTTTAAAAACATATTTCATATACTAATGCTCAAAAATTTGTATGGAAACAGTTCAAAAGAAGATTGAAAACTGTATAGAATACATATAATATATATGTAGATCTACAGGAAATATTCTATTCAGATTTAATTGTTTATATGGAGGGTCGTTTACCTGGCGAGGAATTCTACAAAATAATCGGAATTTTATTAACTAAAAGTAATTTTGTATGCCATCTAGGCTTGAGGACAATCTTCTAAGATCTCATATCACAGTCGTCAATGGCAGCTTATCGCACACTCAATTGTTGGACACACTGCCAAATGAGAAGTCCAAGCTTGACAGTGATATTGCTTTGAAGATCCTGAAGGCGAGTCTCTTCATGTACAACAGCAAGTGTGCCTCGCAGGGAATCAGTGGTGATGATTGCCGCACATTCTTGGAGACAAAGCCAATCCCCCAAGGCAGCCCTCTGCGGGCTGAGTGCGAAAGGGTATTGGATGGTCCACGCAGTGGTCACCATGCCTTCAGGCGACTACTGTCGCCTCACTACAAGAATGGCTTCCACGAGGTAAGCAGAGGAGCAGATTATGCTTGGGCGCGTGCGTAAACATTGCATTTCAGATGTTTGGAGTCAATAAACTGCCCGCGGCTTGGTCAATAAGCATGGCTTTGTATGACCATGATGACAGTGGAACGCACAGCTTGAGGACAAGGACGAGTCAGCCAGATGAGAGTGAACACTTAAATTTAGTGCTCGCTCAGTTTGCACAGTTTGTGGAGCACGATCTCAGCAAAACGGTCGCCCAGTCAATGAGTATGAGTCGCCAGATCGGAGAAAGTCCTCGCATTGCTAACCACTTTTATTTTGCCAGACAATGGAGCCTCGATTGAGTGCTGCAACAGCGATCAAAATGATCTTCTGCCTCGCCATCGTCATCCGATGTGTGCTCCAATTCTGTCCCAGGGAAGAGACGATTGGCAGAACTGTCTCAACTATGTGAGGAGCGCCCTCGCCATTGGCGAGAGTTGCAACTTTGGAGCTGCCGAGCAGGTGAGTGCGATTCCACACAATCCATGAAATCGAACTGAATTTTAGAAATTCCCCATACTAGTGATGCTAAGGGTAATTCACCTAATTATTTTAGATTTGTTACGTTTTTTAATTTCAGGCTATATTTTTATAATTGTAGAAAAATGAAGTCTAATTTTCAGGGTGTTTTTTATAATCTGAAGCCAAAGTTATTATACAAAAATCAGCTCTAAAATCGATACTTCGGAAAGTATAAATCGATAATTACGCATATCTCCTACAATTTTTAAGATAGATTAACCAAACATGAAAGGTAACTTGCTGGTAAGCTCCTTCAAAGATCGGCAGATAAATTTTGAAAGTATGTGCCTGGTAACTTCCCTGAAAGATCAATACGAAATTGGACACCCACTCCGCCTTCCCAAACCGATGTACCTCTTAGAGTAAATCGATAATACCATATACCTTATACAATTTAAAAGCTAAAGTCACCAAATTGAAAAGGTATATTGCCTAACACCCATCAAAAATCCGAAATTTTGGTCCACACCCACTCCCACCCCCAAAAAACGATAAAAACTCATGTCTCCCGGAATTTAAGAGCTGTAGTTAGCCTTGGAAGGAAGATGACTAGGAATCTCTATCAAAGATCGGTACTTCTTGGCAGCGGTACCTGTCACCTGATACCACATATGGTAATTACTTGTTTCTAAATTTTAGAAAATATTAAAAAAAAAACACATATTTGGGATTGTCGATTTTTAGAATTTTGTTTTCTTATACTTAAAAATGATTTCTAAAAACAGTAACCACTTTCCAGATTTCAGGGTGATTTTTTAAAATTCAGGACGACTTTGTTGTGCACAGAATCTGGTTCTAGAACTAATCCATTTCGATCTTTGATAATTGCAGCTCAACCAAGCCACAGGCAGCTTGGATCTGTCGCAGCTGTATGGATTTACGGACAGCGCCGAGCGCAAAATGCGTACTCTGAGCAACGGGGCGCTGAAATCCAGCGGCAATGGGAACTTACTGTCTGTGACGTCAGGCGATGAGGGACACACCTTTTGCGCATGGGGCAACGGGGCAAATGCAACCAACTGTTTTGTTGCCGGCGACTCACGTGTCAACAGCAATCCCCTCTCGATTGTGGTGTATACCATATTCATGCGCAATCACAATCGCATTGCCGCCGAGCTCTTATCACGCAACAGGGGCTGGAGTGATGAGCAACTGTTCCAGGCGGCCAAGGCTGTCAATGTCGATATCTATCGGCGACTGATAATGCAGGAGTGGCTGACGGAGGTGCTGGGTGAAGCCACCGCTGCAAATGTGCTTGCCGCATCACCAGCCACTGCTGGCCAACAACTGCCTGAGGTGTCTAACGAATTCGGTGTGGCTGCCATTCGTTTCTACTTCTCCATGCTACCAAATGTGCTGCACAATCTGGCCCCCGATAACGAAGTTGGTTCCAAAATAGCGAGCAAGTAAGCTGATACTCAATATCTAAAAATGATCCCTAAGTGTTGCTAATGTTTGTGTACATGTCGGACTAAAGTAGATACCTTCGACCCCAAAGAGTATATAGACTCGAAGAGATTATCGATAAGATGGATAATAGCAAATCGATAAAGCCTCATATCTCCCACAATTTTAAGGCTATAGTCACAAAATGTTGACAGGTAGGTTGTTGGCGATATCCACGCCACAATTCGTAAGCTAATATTCACAAAATTTGGAAGGAAGGTTACTAGGAAACTCTTCCATCATTCTTTTTCAACCATGCCCACTTCCGCACCAAAATTCTCAGCAGCTTAAGCTACGAAACCAGGAAGGAAGAATTCTAGAGAACTTCAACATTTTTTTGCATATAAGTCTATATCTACACAATTTTAAAGGCAAACTTGGAGGGTAGATTACTAGTAATCTCCTTCAAAGATCCGCATTTCTTGGCTACACCCAACCTTTTCTGCGGCACCTGTCATCAGATGGTATTACTTATGGTGTCAGACTGCAACGTCCCATTTGTTCTTACTTATGTTATTATTAAACACATATTAACGATTTAAAACTTCAAATGCCCAGCATTTTAAAAAGTTTTTGAACTCATATCATTTAATTTGAATAAAGCTTAGCATTTTATTCCCACTTTTAGGAGCCCAACTCAAATTTTATCCCAATTTTCTGAATTTTAGAAGGAAGTTCTTCCTAAAATAAAGTGATTTGCATTTCTGCTTTTTATACACTTGTTAGAAATATAATAAAATATAAATATATTTAGAAATATTTCTAAAAATCAAAATATTTAAAATTCATTTACACTCCAGGCCTTTGTTCCGATTTACCTTGAAATATAATCAAAGTATTGATGTTGTTTTTCAATTGAGTGGATTTGAGGGAAGAAGCAGTTCAACGCTGATTAGATTGCGAATTTTTCCAAATAACTAATTATCAGCTTTGTTATTTACGAATGAATCTTATATTATTCAGGGAAATCACCAACAGGTCACTCTTGACTGAAATACTATACTATACTATAATATACTAACTATACCATAATACTATACTATACTATATAATATTTTACAGCAATTCAGGGAAATTACCATTTGCTCACTCTTGACTAAAATACTTTTTTTTGCAAATCCACATTTGTCATTCATTTCAGCAATATCCTGCCACTGACTAAACTATTTGAGCTCAAAAATGAGATATACAAGCCACGCCTACAGTACACGTCCAAAAAACTGAACGAGATCTTGCAAAGTCTTCTGCATGAACGCGCTATGAAAATGGATGCCTCCTATGTGGGCGCAGTAAGTCCTTCCAGCAGGACATCTGCTATGGGAATGGCAATGTATTCCACACTTTTCGTTGCAGATAGTGTGGCATGAACCGACGAAGCCGGCGCATGCCGATGTCCTTGCGTTGGACATACAGCGAGGACGGGACCATGGCCTACAGCCCTATTATAAATATTTGGAGATCTGTAGTAGAAACAAAAAGATTACTAGTTGGAGTAATTTCGAGGACTTTATACCAAAGGAAGTAAGTTGATCATTTTATATATACTATTGCAGTTTCATCACTATATTCAGAAAAAATAGTCCTGAAATGCAGAAAATCAACAAATTTTTGTCCTCAGTTATTAATCTTGAAAAAAGGAAGATTTTTGTTAAACGTATACAAATATTTCGAAATATGTGTACACAGAATTCTTGCAATAGCTTTTTTGCTACTTTTGATAGTATTTTAACATCTTATATATAGGAAAGTCAATATTTAACAAATTCATGTAACTTAATTTGACAAAATTTACGATTGCTTCTGCGACAATCTTAGAAATTACTGTTAAGGCCAAATCAAAATTCAATGCTCCAGCCACGCCCCAAACTATTCTATATATTAGCTTCCCAGAACAGTTTATCTTTTTACCAAAAACCATTAACGAAATACCATAAATACAAATTTATTCTCTGATATTCGCTGACTAAGTTCATGGATATAAAAAATGTAAGATATTTTTTTATCTGAAACTTTTGCGTACTTTCGTATCTTTAGCTATCTGTAGTTTGTATAAAGATATATTGTATATATGAGAGGTTTAATGAGAGGTTTGCCTGCCTCTCTGAGAGTACTAAAATACGCCCATCTTTTATGAGTTCCCCCAAGGAGAAGTTGGTTTCCGGAATGGCCGCAATGGACTTCTTGGTCTAACCATTGTACAAAAACGCCAGAGTATATTTATAGTCATTTTGAGCTATAGGTATACAGATTTTGATAAAGGGTATAACCAAAGATTCTACCTGTCAATTGTAACATAGATTATTGATAAGGATCATAATTGTTGCCATTTATTATTCAAGCTCGTGGATAAGCTGAGGAGTGTTTACAACAGCTGGACAGATGTGGACCTTATTGTTGGTGGCATTTCAGAGCACACTTTTGACGGCACTATCGGACCCACATTTAGCTGTATATTGGGTGAGATAACTTTCTATAAAATCGGTTCAGCACTCTATTAACCCATTGACAATTTCCTTCAGCTGAGCAATTCTCAAAAATACAACAACATCATAAGCAGCGTGAGTCCCCAGAATACACTGCTTTACTGGAGGCCTACAGCTCTCTGAATGGGACTCAACTTTTGTGCTTGAACTCCAACTTGATGGCAGTGCCAGAGAATATTTTCCGATTGCAATCCGACAGGTAAGAGGGAAACCTGGGGAAAGTGTTTATTGCACTAATCGTGCAGTCGCAATTCACAACTCACGTGTTAACCGACAGTAGTCGTTATCTCTATATATCTATCACTGATTCATAGTGCAGTATAAAAGTCGATTTAGTTTTAGTGAAAACTCAAGGAGCCATGTGATAAGCGTGGCAACAGTAATTACGTATATATACATTCATATAATGATTGATTTCCTACTTTCGTTTGCAGCAATCGGCTGGTCAATTGCAACGATGTGGCATAATTCGGCAAGACGAGAGGGAGGGGAGTAGTGAAACAATAAAAAACCCAACTTTTACCCAGATGAATTTAAATGATGTTACTAAAGCAATAAAAAACATTATATTTTGTTTTATGTTAATTATGTTTTCTTTTCGTTATTTCAGATTACATTTTTCTACAATTTATAAAAATAGGCCTTATTTTTGGGGCGATTTTTCCATATGTGTGCAAGAGTCCCTTTATAGATTTTGTGTTGCTTTTAAAACTGTCGGAGCGAAGTTTCCCCGCGTCAGGGAATGCCTGGATAAGATAATAAAACCCAAGTACCACCGTCGTCGTGTACTCAAGCAAAGTTTATTCGGGACTAAATTCAGTTGCTTAACATAATTCTGTTGCTTAACATAATTCTGTTGCCTTACATAATTGGTACGCATTAATGAGGGACTTAACATATGAGGGGATGCACGGTTGCATTGAATGTAAATTAACATAATTTTCAACAAAAACGTTTAAAACATTAATTGTTTTTTAATTTAGGACGGATTTTTACCAAAAAAATGAAGAATTGGTTTTTTCTATATTTTAGAAATGCAATTCATAATAAAATAAATAAACATATTTTCTAAATTTTAGACATTTTTGTTGATTTACATCTAGAAATAATTTCTGAAAACACGACAAAATTCAGAGTGATTTATGTGTACTGTAGCAGAGTCACCTCCAATCGGCTTTAAGCATTTGTTTCGTTTCACAACCATAAACTTCTTCGGCCTTGAGTACACACATTCACACATCCCACAAGTGAAGATGTTCGAATTCAAAATCATTGCATTCCTACCAGCCAGACATGGCCAGGAAGAGGCAGCTGCCCCCAACTTTACAAAGACGCAAAGTTTTGTTTTTTTTTTTTCATTAAAATTCATGATAATTAAATACAAATTTGGGACAGGGAATTTGGAATTTTGATAACTTTGTTGTGACAGCCTTTGACCAAGTCTTAAAATGTTCTGATAACCTACTATCAGAAGGCGCACCAGCAATCTACGCATCAAGTTTTTTGTCTGATTGGGTTTTTACGTGTTTTCCCCAATCCATGCCACAAATCTAATATTTCTCTCTAAATTTAAATATTAAAATTTATTTAATTTGGGCTTTACTAATTGTAGACGAAATAAATGAATAAATGACGCACCTTGCACAAAACCTATATAGTCTTATAACTTCGGTTCAGGAGGTAGTAAGGGACAACATAAAATAATGATTGATCTATATACTTATGAGTCCGTTGAAATCCAATTATTTGCTTTCTGTTATCATCTTCGAAATGGCAGCTTGGGTTTCGAACGTAGTCAATCAATTTGGTCAATTTAAACAAAAAACCGAAAGTCATTTGTTTTGAGTTCGTGTATTTTTACAAAATATTTAAATTTGCGTTTGGCAATTGTTAAAATATTTATTTAACTATTTTATGCATTCAATGTCATTTTTTATTAACGGATTGTTTATACAAGTTTGACAAGTCATGACAGCTTAAGCAAAACTGAAAAAAAGAAAAAGAAATACACTGCAAATAATTTTAATAGCATTGCCAAAATTAAAAAGAACAACGCCGCAAATAAATCAGGCAGCGATTTAATGATCGTGCTTTGTTTTTAGGAAAGCCTTCCATAATAAACAAATTCCATTCGTAGTACATTGTTCTGCTACTTATATATGTTAGCTGATAAACCGATTTTTGTATATATAACAATGAGATACGTGCATATGTACCTAAGAATTACGGCCGTTAAAAGTATATGCGTATGTGTGCCTGTGTTGTCAGTAAGCACCAGCGCCAAAGAAAATAATACGAGCAATGAGAACAAAAACAAACACGTTGATAAAAAGTCTTATTCATATGGAAACCCGATAAGATTTACCCAGAAACAATTTCAGCAATCAATTAATAGAGAGCCAACTGATAACGCTCCATTGCTCATTGACATTGGCTCAGTTAGTTCAAATTGGAATCGCGGCGTGTCGAGAGTGGAAGTTTTTGCTTGGGCAGTGTGCTAAAATATCGTCAAAGGTAAAGCATTGCTCATCTCGCGTATTTTAAGCTATTTGTGATACCTCTGATAACGCATAAAAAGATGTACCCACCAAATAAATCAAGATCCAAAAGATACTGCCGTGATTCCGTTGCAAACATACGAAGTATACGAAGTACAGATTATCACATATAAGATAGTGCGTATGATGTCACGCCATCAATAATTATTTTATAATAAAAAAAATCAATTGAACTTTAGACATGGACTAAAGATATATAGTAGGTTTATATAACACACATTCAATAATGATTGCTTCATTTTCGAAGAATTTTCAACCAAATGGCGACAACTGGAAAATTGTGGCATTTACAGCAAGGTGCAAAAGCAAAAGCAGGCGCTAAAATTCGTTTATCTAATCAGCACAAAAGTCACCACATTCCCAATCTGGCCAGTGTACCACACATACATACGTACATACATATATCTTTTGGAAAAATGTATCTCTATCTCTGGCCTATTCGAGCCTTATTTATTCAACTCCATATACTTGCTTGCGGTTTTATAAATCGCAGTTTGAATCATTTTACATTGGGTTGCGCGACATGAACCCAAAAGCATACTCTTAAGGAATATCTATTATAATGGTTAAACCAAGCAATAGAACTTTGAAATACTTTCGATCCGTTGTGGTGACACAGAGGTGAATACTCACTTAATTTAAACATAAACCAAATATCTTATTGGATTCAAATTCATTTATCGTTTATCGCATTAAAATGATATTTGTCTTCAAGGCTTACTAATATGGTGGCAAAGTGAAAATAAAAAACAATGTTCAATGAAATCGCTCAAAGCTCATTTGAATCGTTAAATTGCAGTTGGCAAATTGCTAATATTCCCTGTGACACAACTGAAACTCCCGGAAAAAAGAAAATACTCCAATTTGCCAGTTGTAGTTTTTCAACTTTACAACTGCAGCTAATATATATTTTTGCCATAATCTGCAATGCTGCATCTAAGAATGGTAACAGACCCTCAAAATTAAAATTGAATTTTTGTGGATATCTCAATATTAAGTCAACATTATGTAAATATAAACAAATTTGAGTTCGAATATATGCGAATGTGAAATCAAACATAAACAGGGCAATGTCCAGACCATAAGACCTAAGAAGTTCTGAATTTGGATGTGGCAATTACGAATTTAATTTACAGTTGTGCTCAAACTGATAAAAGTGCGACTGATTTGTGAACTTTGATCTTCAGTATACATATTTGTTATTCACATGATATATCAATTATTTTTTATTATTATCTAATATTATTTCACTTGCCTCTACGCTTTTGCCAAATCAAGATAATGGTAGTGTTTGCATTTTTGATAATTTTGATAGCCTATGGGGAATACACTGGTATTATTCTGCGGGCCATTTGAATACTTTCCAACATTATCAAATTATCATTATCGGAACAATCTTTTATGTTTAGCGCTATACCCGAAGCAGTATTTTTATTGAGAACCGTTTTTACCTATTAAAATTTTAGAAAAACGATCAGCATACATATAATAAAGCTCCTCTAGAAAAAGTTGAGAATGGATAAAAGGGTATCATGAAGCTGTAAAAAAATATGTTATGTGCCGTAGAAAAAATCTCCCAGCCCATCGAGTATTTATTTCCTTGATCTGTACCACCATCCAAGCCGATAAAATCGCCGATCTAAGAAACAGCAAGAGTTAGAGACTTCAAATTAGGAATATAAGTTCTCGTATTTCACTGCAAAGACCCAATTCATTTTATGGTAGGGTTTCGCGTAGCATTCCTAATTGATTCAATCATAATGTAGACCCTGGTATGCTAGGGTTTGTAATCTTTGCCGTGCCTAACAAATTTGATCTTTATTGTTTTTTATAGTAGTATGCTCCGAAACGGCTATGATAATGGGCCTCGTTCCAGCGATAAGTTCAATGGAGCCCTCGAGGCTGATAGTCATAAGCCCACATATGCATTGGATCATTTGGCCACATTTAAATTAAAAACTGAGGCTGAAACAAAACAGCCGAAAGAAAAAATGAAACTGTTGCTGGAATTAGATAAGACAGGTGGTATATGGCCCCATAAGATGTATATGTGCTTCAACGGCCAATGGCTTGTCATGCTTGATAAGGATATGAAAGAAATCGAAAACTTTCCCGGCAGTCTGCTATCGGAGCCAACAGCCTTTATCAGCGATGATCCCCTGGAAACGTACAATAATGTTTTAGTTTTCTCCGTGCCGGGAATCTCCTTGGGCAATACTGAAATGCATATTTTCCAAGTGAGTGAAATCAGACTTCCTGGATGAACTGAACTCTCTAAGCCCCATTTTGATACAGGTCAGTGATGTGAACTCGGTACATTTGGTGGAGGACCTGCGCCTGCTAAGCAGCGGTTCACCAGTCACCGTGGACCGCAACAAAACACCCATACACTTGCCAAAGCCTGAGCGTCATCAGCCTAAGGATCAATACGGTATCGCAGCGGCTGCGGCAGAACTTGCCGCCGAGAAGAACGCACAGGATCGCGACCAGACGGAACGCGATGTTCAGGTGCTCAACCACTGTTTGTAAGTTCAATTTTGTTTCCTTATTTTGAGAAATTTACATTTTATTTTGAGAAATTTACATTTTATTTTGAGAAATTTACATTTTATTTTGAGAAATTTACATTTGTTACCTAATTGTATGGAATTTACATTTATATCTTAAGATAATCTAGCATTTTGAATTTTAGAAACACCGCATTCTTTTGGTAACCTTTTTTTAAGGGTACATTTTTCGAAAACTTAGAAAACAACATATCAAATATTCAGGGGGTTTTTTATGCCCTGAACCCTTTGAAAATGGGTAAAATGCTTTGGTTCAAATGTATTTAACAGGCAAAAGGAAGCATCTCCGTCCCACAGGTCGGGATCAACAGCCGAGTTGACATAGCGATGTCCACCTGTCTGTTTGTCCGCCTATATGAACACGCGGATCTCAGAGTCAATAAGAGCTAGAGCGTTCAAATTTTGTAGTTTCAGTATTCAGTTCTCGTATACCATGTGCAGATTAACTCCAAAACTCCGTTTCTCAAATATCGATTCATTTCGATTAAGCTGCCCAAACTGCATCAAGGTCGGCTAATAATAATCATAATTTTCTGTATACATAAATATGTGTGTATTATATATATAAAAATAGATCCATTCTTATCTGTTTATGTATATAGTGTATGCATCGTAATATGACATATCTGATGAACAGCATATATATCTATATATCCATTCAAACATATATGGTCACCATATTATCAATTTGATTTCAATCAATCTTGTGTTAAAGGAAAAGTTGAACAAAGTATAAAGCGTACGTATATATAAATATATATATCGGCTAAGTGTTAGCTCTACAAAAATCGCGATACTGACTTAAAAATAGATCCATTCTTCAATCATTTTTCCTGTTCAAGCTTATCGTCTGCCTCCATTTTAAGCTTGCGCCACTTGAGTTCCTCGGGCTTGAACTTGAGCAGCCAGTTGGCGAGCGCCTCCTCAATGTCACAAAGAAAGGGATTTGTCAACTTTGGCGGCTGGAGGTCCTGAAATAGCTGGGGCATAAAGACGATATTATCGAACATAACCTCAAACTCTGGCGATGCAATTGGAAACACTTGCGACTCCAGCATTTCAAAGGTGGGCAGACGTTCGCGGATGTAGCGTATGCGTCGACCGCAATTCGCCTCGCACGACTGGCTACTATAATTCTGGCTGCGTCCTGCCAGCTTTGCAGCGATCAGCAGATCGCTGATGGTCGTTTGAAACGATCTTTGGTGTTCGTACAGGCTGAGGAAGAGGATGCGCCACTCGTGATCAATATCCTTGATAAGGGCACGTAGTTCACGGTTGTCAACCAGACGCTTGAACTCCCACGACACGTCGTGCGGCCAGTGAGAATTCAGCGGATAGACATCGGTCAGCGTGCCTCGCATCGCCAGTGCCGGATATTTCGCAAAGCTTCTATTCAGAAAATACAGATCCTCTCGCTGCACATCCACACCCTGGCCATAGTCTACCAGATAGATGGCCACACGCTCGGCATCTGCATCCGGTTTGCGCACAATTCGTCCACGCCGCCATCTGAGCTCATGATAGGCCACGCACAGATATCCTGCCTGCATAAAGTATGGGGTCAGCCGCCAGCGCGAGGATGCCGATAACCGATAAAAATCGGTTATTTCCTCGCACAGACGACGCACGTTATAGATGCCGTCGATAATGTGAAACCAGAACTGAAACGGGCTATAGACCTCGAGTGTGATAACGTTGAGCACAGTCCCAATCTTATAGTCCTCCGATAGCGACATTATGGGCAACTCAGCGCCTAGAGACACCGCTTCCTTGGGCTTGTCCACGAGCCAAATTGAATCTGAAATGGCATATTCTGGCACTGCCTCACTACATTGTCTCAGGTACTGGGCAGAAAGTTCCTCCATATCTTCTAACTGATGTTCATCATCCATTTCAGGGACATTTGTGTGAACACAAAAGGGGTTTGTCTCCTTCACTGTCCTTAGATTCCATGCGTTTTCGTCATCATCATCAGCATCAGCATCGCTGTCATACGCAGTAGTCGAGCGCTTGGCTTCGCTTTCCTCCGCTCCTGGCGGAGATTGTAAAAATTGTGGATGGTGATCCAGGTTCATCGCCGGCATCGGCTGATGATTGTGTTGCACTTCCGTGGCCAATATCGGTTCTTTCTCATCCTCAGAGCACAATGTGTGAACTTGATCATATATCAATATATCAATATACTCGAAATCATCGAGAAGCTTTGCAGCAAAATCTGTTGCCACTGCGTAGCCATCGAATGAGCCGGCAGTCAAACGCTTGACTTTGCTCTCCTGCTCTCCTGGTCGATTCTCAGCCAGGCTCAAGGCCTTGGTTTGTGAAATCAGCTTCTCTGTGTGATTATACTCTGTTTTCGTTTCCTTTGTCGACAAAGACTCGATTGAATCACAATCATTATTGTTCTTAGTAATTGAGGGGCGAACTTCAGCTTCATTAACAATGTTCTCGGAATCCTTTGTTTCGTTTGCCAATATCTGGCGAGTGACTTTTAGTCCATCCACCGTCATACCACATTCATCAAGTGGAATATTACATGCCGCCATATTAGCATTATCATCCAAACTTAGTTGAATGACGAACTTTTTGGTTTTCTCCATGTTCTAAAAATACGTATATGCGAGCGCATGTGTGTGAAAGGGATGAGATGATAATCGACGCTAGCGTAAAAGTGTTTGTGTGTATTCTGCAGATATAAAATATTATAGTTATGAGTATATTACAGTGAAATATGAGTAATGGATTTACACCGTAATGTTTTACTTAATAAAACAATGACTGATTTCCTCGATGCACAGAAAACTTTACAGCTTTAGGTGCTCGATACTTTGACTTCTAAATGGACGATCTTAACGCTGCGACTCGACTCGACTCTCTCGTTCTGTTGTTTTCTACGACTCTTCTTCTTCCATTCTTATGCTGCTGTTAGGTCTGTTAACCAGCGTTGCCACCCAACACCACTGTAATCCCACTGTAACTACTCGTTACATGTAAATAAAAACATGCGCTGCCTTCGATTTTTTTACTCTTCAGTTAATGGAAGAAAATTTCAAAAAAAAAAATACGTTTATATATATGTATTTATTTAACAGCTGTGTTCAGGGTATACCATAGTCGTACTCACTCGACTGGTGCATTTAAAGTTTTATTTGAGTTTTAAATAAATTTTATATAACTCACCTATTTCTTATGCTTGCATGTTGCTGACTTTCTCTATTGCAGCGAGGATGTGGAACGTTTCATTGCAAGATTGCACTATGCAGCTGAAGCTTTGCTTGAGCTGGAATCCCGGAAGAACCAACATAATCCCCACGGAGAGGGTCTGCTGGTACTGCGATCACGTCCACCAATCGAGAGCGAATTCTATGACATTTTGGCTAAAATAAAGCTGGCGCTCAATTTCTCTGTTAAGTTGCAGAACCATTTTACCAAAGGTTCTGAACCCGTTCACAATGTTTTCATTTCCCTGCGAACGATTGTGAATGTGTGTAACGATGTTTATGCCGGTGCTCATTTACCTGAGAGCGTTATTAATCCTCTGCTGCGCCGAGAAACAATTACTTTTCTCAATGGTACAATTGACTCTAATGAGAAGGATCTGTGGCTCAGTCTCGGCCCCAATTGGACCGTTCCAAAGGATCAATTCAAGGATCATAAGAGTTCATACCATCCAATTTTCTATGACGATTGGTCGCCAGACTGGGTGGTCGACGAGGAGGTTGCCTACTTGGCACCTGCATTGAAGAATTCCCAATCCTACACGCCAATGCCGCCCAGTCCGGGAGGCAATCGCACCTGGCTGAGTCGCCTAGAGAGCCGCAATGTTAAAATCGCAGAGGTTGCTTACAATAAATCTGCCACCAATGATAAGGAATTGAATGTTACGAAGGGCGAATATTTAGAGGTACATTTTGAATTTAATTTTAATTTTATGAAGCTATATAATATTGATTAAAACGTGTTTTAATTAATACAGGTTATTGACGACTCCAAGAACTGGTGGAAGGCGCGAAATTCATTCGGTAACATTGGCTACGTTCCGCACACAGTGCTAGTTCCCTACAACTTTGAGCATGGCATCAACCGGAATGGACGCGATAACGAGTCATTGGGCTCTTCATCTCTTGACAACGGTGAAGGTGACGCGAACAATCCGCTTTATCGCAACACGATGGCAATGTATGTGCCACCACCGGATCGTGAGTCTCAGCAACCGGTTGGCAACGCCAAGAATATGCCTCGATCCTACTCAATGCCAAATGTGCCCGTTCCACCGCCCATGCCACCGAGCGATAGTCAACCATCCACCCCGAGTGACACCTTAAAGCGAAATATGGCAGCCGCTGGAACTATTGCAGGTGAGTGCTTTATTTCCATTGTTCTCCATGTAACTACACTCTGAAAAAAATCGGAAGTTAAATTATAAAGTTTTTCTTGTTTTTTTAAATATATATTTTAAATATTTAAGAAAACATTTTTCTTAAAATTAGTAACACTTGCCATAAATCGAAAATTCTAAAGAAATTTTGTTTGCTAATGTCAAATAATATAATCTTTTATAAGTGAGGGCAATTTTTTTCTGAGTGTAACCTTGCAATAACTTCCGGCTTTTCATGTGATAGCTATGCGGGCTCGCAACGACTGCGATGCCGAAGACGAGGCATATCTGTTGCAGGCAAATGTCAACGGGGAGATGCGCATGTTGCTCCAGCAGAGACAACAGCGTAAGGACCTGGAAATTCTAAAGACGCCCGAGATATACATTACCCAGAACTCCAAGCCGTCGGAGGTGGAGGAATGGCTGCGCGGCAAGGGCTTCTCGGACAACATCATTAAGCGCCTGCACTCGCTCAACGGTGAGGAGATCTTTGCGCTTTCGCCACACACCATCGACAGCTATTTTGGCCAGCGGGAGAGCCGTCGACTCATTTCACAAATTGTGCTACAGAAGAACATCTGTGAGGTAGATATATAGACTGTCCCTTAGAGTATCTGAAATCCTCATTCATCATTTGTTCATCTTTGCAGTACAAAACAATTCGGTCGTCTGAGCTGTCTGCTAAACTAGCTCGCGCCCGGCAAAAGGCAGATCAGTCGAATGGAGATGAGGTCTTCTAGGCCTGCCTGCCTGTATTTACTTAATGCCTACTTTGAGGGCAGCCTGTTCGAACCCGTTTTCATCTGAGTTTGATTTTAACTGCATACACTTTACTTTTGGCTGAATACCTCTGTGGATTGGAACCCTCTTGGCTTGTCATTTATTTATTTGTAATGTTTCGTTCATTTATTTTAAAATATGCCTGTAAATGCATATGCAATATGTAAATAAAAATCAAAAACAGCATTTTATTGTTGCTTTATATGTATGCTGAAGCTCCGAATTCACACTACATTAATTATAGTCGCAACTTCTTGCCGAGTCATACATATATGTAAAGAGACAATTAACAATGTAAATGGTTAAAGTTGTGGGAATATAGCGAATCACAAGGCCATTAATCTAAAGATATATGTATATGTATGTGCTTGCATCCAAAAAGATAAGATTTCATGATCTGTGCATGCCCAACGAGACTACAAACATCAAAACCGGTGTTATTCAAAGTAAAAATCAACTTTTGTTAAAGCTGAAAAGTTCACGCCTTAGCATGGAAAACGAGAACAAGAAAATATATATTTTTGGAAGCTGTACTTAGGGAAGATAATCAATATTGAATTCGTGGTGACTTATGTAATAATAGTTCAATAATAATGATAATAATAATAATAATAATAATAATAATGACAATATTAATAATAATAGTTCAATAATAATAATAATTATATGATGCTGTTACCGATTTGATTTTTATAGAAATAAGATTTAAACTTTGTGTTCTAATTAAATACAACTGACACGATTTTCGTTTCTCTGCTTGAATATGCAAAAGTATAGAAGAAAAACAAGAGTGAACACGATATCTGTGAAAGAATATTTACTTTGCAACATCTCTGAAAATAAGTCTCCTCTCTCTCCAGTCCAACATGGGTCCATTAAGAATCGATCTACATCTACCAATTTGCTTGAATTTACATCCGCAGTAAGTGATGCATTTCTTTTGAAAATGGGATTTGATCTACAGTAAAACATTCGATTCTGTTAACCATGGTCAACTACTGTCGAAAGTTGTTTCAAGGTAATCACCTTGAACCCTTCTCATTGAAGACCTGCTCATTACCTTAACCTTCTCATCAATCCTTTTACATTCACATATTCTGACGATGGACTCGTTTTCAACATGATTTGAACTCTATGCAACTCTTGAGCTGGATAAACCAGTTGCATCCTAAATGCTCAACATGTATGTATATCACTTTTAGTCGCTTTAAATCATTATTGACCACTTATACATAATGCAAAGCACTGCAGTTAAGATCCTGGAGTTATTTTTCCCCCTTAGCTTAGTTTTCCTAGGTAAGTTAATTAATAAAAAATCGATGAGATCTACATTAATTTGCAAAATGAATGGAGGTAAGCATTAAAGTATAGAATATGTAAACTATCCCTGAAATATACAAATTTTAAGCTCTGCCTATAACCACCGATATCCACGAGATTAAAGAGATTCAGAAAACGCATATTAAGCATATGTAGTAATTATTAGAAATATGTGTTACACTCAGAAAAAATCACCCTGATAACCGTATTAGAAAGTTTTTCTTTATTTACGAAAAAATTTCGAAATAAATGAACAACTATTATCTATTATTAAGAAATGCATTTCTAAAAAGTATAAGTTCATAGAAATTATTCACAAATGCAGAAAACATGAATGAAATCGGTTCAATTTGTGGTTCCTATGCTCCATCGGGTCGTGAGAGTGACAACCCGAAGCCAACGCGTTGGCATAGCATGTTGATGCAAATCTTGCCAAAAGCCGTCGGCGCATCATCATTGTCTGCTTAGGCAGACAATACAGTGCATTAGAAAGAAGTAATGTGGTAGATTGGAAATAGGTTGCAGTAGATTTCCTTCCCATGAGTTTAGCTTGCGATCAGTTTTGTGACTGTTGCCTTTTTATTATCATTATTATATGTTATTTTCAGTAAATTAAATATATTATATTGTCAGAAATCATGCGAAAGGCCGTTCTCTATCGACATT
Source organism: Drosophila nr. medialis 2 BK-2023a (assembly GCA_035044325.1). Lineage (NCBI taxonomy): Eukaryota > Metazoa > Arthropoda > Insecta > Diptera > Drosophilidae > Drosophila > Drosophila nr. medialis 2 BK-2023a. The sequence continues at coordinate 6,007,267 of JAWNMH010000397.1, read as the reverse complement.
ATCAAGCGGATTCTTAAAAGAGGTATCATTGTCTCGACGTGCGAAATAGTTTATTCATCTGCGCACTGTCACATGAACCCGTTGAAACCTATCTTTGTAAGTGTGCGTGTATGTGTGCCCGTTGAGCAACAAAGAATTTTGTGTGTCGAGACACTGATACCCTGTTTTAGATTAGAACCATACATTTTATGGGCTGTGGTTACAAAATTGCTCAACAGTTAAGCCACCCCACTTTACAAAATTTAAAATCGAGTGCCAGCTCGCACACAACAAGAGAAGTACAGAGTGTTGCTGCTTTCTTCGCACACATTCAAGGGTTTGCTCGATCCGGTAGCAATATAAATAGCTGCTTTTTCGCACTCATTCATAACGGCCTACTTGAAGAGATGCGCACCTGTTCGCACACATACATTCTGCTTGAGGATTAGCGCAGACAAATAATGACCTGCGTTCGCTGCTCGCCACAATGTCTCTAAACAAATTTTGTTGCATTGCCGACGGGTTCGTGCTTTCAGCACCCGAAGTGTAGCAGATTTTTCATGCAATTCTAGTTTATAGTTGATTTGACACCATTTTCTGCTTAGTGCTCAGTGGCAAGTCACTTAACTCGCGAGCCAAGGTTTAGTTTTTCAAATTAAAATATATATGAATTTATAAGCCATATAAAATGTTTGCATATGTGAAATCTTAAAATAATAATGTTTATAAAAAATACAATTAACTAGAGTTGTTAGAGTTGATATTTGGTAGTAAAATGTACCCCGAAATTAAGAAAATAAATATCTTGTTTTTTAGAAATATACTTCCTGAATTTGCAAATTTTTAAAATGCAGGGCAATGGAACTGCGAAACTAACTTGCCTGCTTATTACGAATCGATCAATTTCGCTTAATTTCCATTTATTAGTTTTTGGTTAAGAAGATTACGCATTCTTCTACCTTCAGAAAGCGAAGGAAAAATGATTAATAAAAGTATAGTATGGTAAGTGGGTATGATTAGTATTCCAGCCAAGTCGAGCAAATATCCGAAATGGTTTTTATACAAATTCGGTTTTATCCTTGGGAGTCCATATAAAAGATACATATTGATGGATTGTGGATGGATTGTGAAATCTTTTGACTGAAATCCAGATCACCAAAGGTGCAATTAGTGGCAGAAGAGGAAATATGCTGGTCAAATTTAAGCTTGTGAACAAAAAGACATTAATAGGCATTTACCACAATTAATTTGGAGTTTTTTTTTTTTTGAAAATTTGTCAACTTGCTTAACTAATGCTAGTATATATTCCAAGCTTTAAATATACATTCAAGGGATACAAAAAAAAAAACATAAGCACGGAATAAATAGCCGAAAGCTACTAAAAATACTATACTCCTCACTCAGCCATAAGGAATTCTTTCCCGATAACTTCCTTTTCCTGATAACTTCCTTCCTACATTTTCAAAAAGCCCAAAAACTGCTTGTTGTAGACAAAGTGTGGATTAATTAAAAGTAATGTACTCAATAGTGAAATATTTAATTATTTTCGTTTTAATTGAGCAGGTCAAATTATTTTTTATTTTATTTGTATTATTAATTAATTTTGAATGTCATTCATGAATGACAAACTGTGACTGTGTTGCTTTTGGCTGAATGTGTGTCGTAAGTAGGCACATCAACGTCACGCAGACGCAACAACAATGCGGCCAATACTCGCAACATTTTCGAAAGAAAACTTTCTAGGTCACACGCCAATTTCCATGCCAATGTTTTGTCACAACACAAAAGCAGCGCTGCGTAAAGGTTGACGGGGTTAAAAGTGTGTGATGCTTGTTAGCGTATTGTTGGACAACGGTTGCATTAATGTCATACCAATCGTATTTGGCACAGTGTGCCAAGTGTTGCGGGTTCTCGCCAAAAAAGTGACATACCAATCGATACATTATTGTAAGCGCACAACAAATATCTACAAAAAAATCTAATAAAACCGATCATATTCAGTATGAACAACAAAGTCCCCCATCCCTTCCCAAACGGCCGTCGCTTTCAGCATAAATTAGAGCAGAGCGAAAAAATAAGCAAGCTTCTTTGATTTACACGCCGTCGCCAGCGTCGACGTCAGCGCCAGCGCCTGTTGTGCCTGCTGTCTGCAATGCAGCCGGCGTTAAACTGGCTTTAAGCTGACTCTAGAGCCGAGCAGGCTCGTTAGCTTTGACGCCGGCGCTGTCGCTGGCGCTGACGTTGTGCAGTCGCCGTCGAGTAGCGATCTCGATTCGTTATAAAAGCTCCAAATTCAACGGCTGCCCAGTTAGTTCAACGCCGACAGTATCTTGGGGCCTTGCCTCGACTGAGATTTACCCACACAGTAGTCGTCACAGATCCCCAGCAGTGCATCAATACGCTGGCGCTTATGAGCAGGTGTCGATTTGTGAATGAGTAGCTAATTAAGCTGCAATTTAGTTGCCAGCAAATTAATATTACTCAGTAACAGTAACAGTAATATTGTTTGCTCAACCTAGCGCGGAGTTCGCGATTTCGATTTTGTAATTGTTGGATTGTGTATTGTAAATATTGTGATTGCTGATTGCGGATTGTCGTGTGCAACTTAAATTGAAAGACTTGCCCCAGTTTGCGCCTCTTTAATCACTACTTCGTCGAGAAAATAGGACACGTGAGAATGGTATGTACCAAAGATTTAGTATAATCACGCTTACTTTTCAATTTTAACGGACCAAATTTAATAATGCTTTTAAGGTATTTATTTATTTGTAGTTAGCACAGCATTTGCAATATATATATATATATCACCAATTTTCAAAATCAAAAAGTAAAAGTGTTTTCTATAACGGCTATCTTCATTAAGGTATTCCTAAATAATTATTTTCAAGATTAGAAAAATTGCATTTTTATCGATTATTGTTTAGCTAAAATAAATATTTAATTTATTTATTTATTTATTTTTAAATATTAAATTTAATTTTCAATTTAATTTACTTTTTCACTTTTATTTCGACAGATTTTAGTAGGCATCAAATAAATAAATATATAATGTCAAATTAGTGTCAATGTCTAGACAGTCTCTAATCGAATTAATCCAATTCATTTATCAACATTATGTACACATAATTACACATACGTGAGGAAAAACTAATGCTGTCTGTTAGCCCATAAAAAGCATTTCATTTAGGGCACTCGTGTTATTTTTGTTGTTTTTCGACTAATACCAGTTTTGGCTGACGACGTCTAATGGCATATTTAAAAAGCCATTACGGACCATTGTTTATGGCGGACCTGCTTTAGCTGACTTCACTTGCAGCCAGCTCTGTACAAAAGTACACACGATTGTGAGTGGCAAAATAATTGTGTTGCAAATTGAATGTTTTCATTAAAAGTAAGGTAATTAATTTAAGACACCAAACGAGCGACCTTCATACTTGAATTCGTTTACGGTGGTGAGGGGGGTAAAGGGCTATTGCACACGACTTTGAATCGAATACCCTGCACACAGTGTAACTCCTTCAATTTCTTCTTCTTCACCCGGGGCATATTTGAAAAATGACTGGGTTGTCAGCCACGCATGGTCAGCAATTTACGCCATCTAATTGGACACGCCCCCCCATTATTTGTTAGCTCTGATAGTAATCAGTGCAGACATGCCACAAGCCAAGTTGCAACCATTAATTTTACATCCCAAATTATGCTCGGCCCCAGACCTACACATTTTTCAAGTGGATTCAATTCGATTCGATTCGATTAAATTCGAGCGTCGATAATTGCAAACACTTTTCACACACACTATAGAACCTCGGCCACTTAAGCTTTCTATTTAATGGACAGACTAAATGGAACGGTGAACCAGCTTGAGGGCTCAGCTGTTCGTGGCTACTTTCCCCCTCTCTCTCTCTCTCTTTCTCTTTTTTACGAATCTCAAGCCAGTTATGCAATGTACTTAATTATGACATATTTGTGTACCAAATCCAGTATGCCTGAGTGATTGTATGCTGGCATGTAAAAAGGCATACGAGTATAACCGTATAACAGTATAACAACAATTTGACGACTTGCAGCCATTCACTTGACGATGTTTATTAATTTCAGGAACGACTATGTAAAACATAAACCCAGAAGAAAAATATGCAAATGAGGCTGGCTACACATAATACAAACATGAACATAGGTGTTGATCTATATATGGGTGCATACGTTGATAAAGTTAATTAATATATACATACATACATATACATATGTCAGAGATATACATATGTTTGTAATACTTCGGAAAAATTAATAAGAAACATAAATATTGCATATAATTTGCTCGTTTTTTTTAATTACAACATCAGCGGGGTGTAAAAAACAATGGCATAACTTTTAAGAAACAATACCGCCGAGACCAAGCGAAAGATCACCTTTGATTCCGAAAATGTCGAAAGATATTATTTTGAGACATTGTATGTACTTCTGGTTTCAATCATTTGGCATTGTTTGAGGCTAATCGTGGCAACTGTTGAAGTGATTCACTTAGGCAATGCTCATAGACATTACAATGAAAAATACTTTGAAAATAATGTAAATTGCAAATGCAGCTGCCACCTGGCACCACGTTAGCTAAGTAAAAATGTAAAAACTTAAAGGTATTTCGGAAAATGCCGCTCTACTCCAGTTGGATTGGAATGTCTTAGGCTCGAGAACCAACCAAGCCAGCCATGCTCTCAATTAGTGAATTAAGTTAAACAAACAAACTAATTGCAACATTAATTAGCAGGGCGTTATTAGGCATGCGATTTTGACGGCTACAACTATTTTCAAACACACACGTGCCGCAAAAAAAACCATTTCAACATTTAATGGCTTAATATTATTTCTACTTATTTACACATAAATTAAGCTGATTTTCCATTAGTGTCTAGCACCGTAACTAACAAGCGAAAGAGATATATCAATAAATAATAATTATAATAATAATAAAGTGAATAAAATGAATAATTACATGTTTCAAATTGTATGTTAATTTAACCAAACAACCAGATACGAATCAGTAACACCAAATTAAGTACTTTTGGTGGAAAAATGAATGAATGAAGTGGAGTTTCTTAGGAAGTAATTTGCTTTTTAGTCGCAACATATTTAGACAAGCTCAATACCAAAACAACTAAAATAAACAAGGTCTTTAAAATAGTACGCTTGAAATAATTATAGACATTTTCTCACTGGCTATCATAATTATCAAAATTATGCTATGCAGGTACAACAATTATTTAGAACATGGCTCAATTAGGGTCGGCTTTAGTGGGATTGTTTAAAAATACCCAGATTAGTTTTAACTTCAGTAATAAATTATTTTCTGCGCATTTTAATTTACTCGTTATTGCGAGTTGCTCTCTTTGGTGGGCAACTTGCTGGAAAGTGGCGAGAAGAGAAAGATCCGTTAAGTAGCAGTGCTGATCATTCAGCCTTTTCTTAAAGCAGCATTTTGGCTATTTTTAGTGCTTTGTTGCAGATTTTAGTTGTCAAAACAAAAGATTTTGGCAATTTAGTGCAGGTTAAGCGTTTTTAAATATTACGAGATGCCCTCTTTGGTGGGCAACTTGCTGGAAAGTGGCGAGAAGAGAAAGATCCGTTAAGTAGCAGTGCTGATCATTCAGCCTTTTCTTAAAGCAGCATTTTGGCTATTTTAAGTGCCTTGTTGCAGATTTTAGTTGTCAAAACAAAAGATTTTGGCAATTTAGTGCAGGTTAAGCGTTTTTAAATATTACGAGATGCCCTCTTTGGTGGGCAACTTGCTGGAAAGTGGCGAGAAGAGAAAGATCCGTTAAGTAGCAGTGCTGATCATTCAGCCTTTTCTTAAAGCAGCATTTTGGCTATTTTTAGTGCCTTGTTGCAGATTTTAGTTGTCAAAACAAAAGATTTTGGCAATTTTGTGCAGGCTAAGCATTTTTAACTGCAAAGTTGGCCAATAAGGTTTGGTGACTTACTTTAAATTTGGCATTCCAACTTTTCAATAGGTTTCGGTTTTAAAACAATAATTTACATTGTGTAAACTAACAATAGCTTTTTGTGGACACGCTCGCAGTTGTAAGCTCGCTCGTATTTCACATTTTTACCTCAAGTCCATATTTGTATCTTCGAACGTAATCTTTTTAAAGACGAAAACTTGCGGTATATTCGTAATCGCATTTCAGTCATTAAGTAATTTGATTGTCTGCTTTATGCTTAACAATTGCTGCCAGCGACCTCCAAATCAAGATAAAATTAGTTAAATTATCTGACGAAGAAAGCGAGTGTTGAGATCAACTCGTTTGCTTTCGATTTCATTCACGTTTCCAGCCCGACTCTTGTTTGGCTTGTGGCTTTGTCGGTTGATGCAACTGCTCAAGCAACTTGTACGTTTTCAAAGTCAAGGTCTGCCACAACAACAACAATAACAACACGAACATGAACAGTAGTGCAACAGCTTCAGCCAGTGGCAATAGTTGCCCCAACGGCCAACCTCAACTTTATGTTGTCATCTGACCATAATTCGAAACGATTACAACTTAATCTCGGCGTGGACAGCGCTTGACTGCAGCGGAAGATATTCTCGCACAAATTAAACTTCAACTCTTAAATTACGTAACTTAGTTTATTAATATGCATTCGAGTATATTTAATACACTTTGTCTCTGCCGGGTTAATTAACTCTTAACTCTTAACTGTGCTCGCCAACTGGGTAAAATAATGACCGATGTCTTGCTCATTCACATAAAAGAGCGCTCTCCGCTAGATTTCGACTAAAATTATAAATTAAATACTTAAAATCAAAACATTAAAATAATAATATATAAATCAATTCGTATTGAAATGTAAAATGATTCAACATTCATTGCAAGCATTAGAAAAATCCAGAAAAAACCAGGTAGACCAAAAAGTATTGAACATTAATAGCTGTATCATGGAGAAAGTAAGACGTTCAGCAGAGTGAGATATATAGAAAAAAGTATAGATTTCACCAACTTCTGACTAAAACTGAACACACCACTCAAAACTAGGTCACTTGGGAAATAAATCGTTATTTTATTTCACTATTTTGAAAAAGCGGAGATTCAGTGCTCAAATATAAGCAATAATATTACAACTCCAAAATTGGTATATATCTTCAAAGTAAGATGTTTGGCTAGCTGATTTTTAAAGTAAAATAAAACATTCCTTTCTAATTGCTAAATATAATTTCTGTGTCTGGTTTATTTGTGTCCTCGAATTGATAAACTGCTCCCGATCATTATGGAGTAATACAAACAGATTGAATTTCCGATAAATCGCTCTTAGCAATAGATTTCACAATATTAATGAATTTGGAGTTTAATGCCTATCAAATGTGTAGCCACGAATATATATATATATATACAAGAAATTCCGATCTGGCTCAGTAAGCACTCCCTCGAAATGAAATATTATTCAAGTGGCGCGAATAATTAATGCCAAACAATCTAATGTTTGGACTAAGCCAATCGCCGAAAGACGGACACGATTTTTTGATGATGGATGTGACTAAATCTAAGACACTCAGTCATACGAACATGTCTGACTGTATAATGATTACCTATGCTTATTGGCATGTATTTCGTATATAATGATATAATATAAAAGTTTTCGAAATTATAGCAGTACGCACTTAGTTATCCACGGTCTTGTAACCGTCAAGTCGTGTCAGTTTGTCTCGCGTGCTCGCTGCCATTTCTGCACAATGTCTGCAAAATTTTCTCACTTCCGTTTTCAGAGACAATGTTTGTTGGATTTGCTCTGGTTGGCATTGTCAATGAGAGCGTCGTGGGGCCGGAACCGGGCCGGACGTGGCAATTGCGGTAAGAGCATCGTAATTACCTTGGTTTTAATTACATTACGAATTATGTGCACATATGGTGTCCAAAATGGCTGATCATGAAAATTATCAAAACCTCATAATGTGTGCGAAAAATAACGACCGACTCGATTGTATATGTCTCCATATAATATCGAGTCATTTCCACAAATAGGCTAATCACGTCAACGATGTGAAAGCAGGAATTGAATGCGGCTGTTGCAGATTTATTTTTATCCTCAGCACTTGTCGATTTGCACATAAAGATGGAAAATTAGAGTCAAAGAGATATGCAAATTTGCAGCTGCTGTTATCTCAATGCACAGATCAACGGACAATTGTCAAAGCCACTTGTGGCATATGCATTCGACTTTTAACTATTTCTCGGTTCAAATGCATAATAAAAATCACATATTAATTAATAATTAATTCATGGAATTTATTTAAGACATTGAATCACGTTTGCTTTTGAGTTTGCTTTTACAGAATATTGGATAACTCTGCTTGAAAACCTTCTTGTTTCTGGGGATTTTCTGAATTTAATTCAATTTGATTTTTGTTGCCTTCTTACATATTATGAATTTCATTTAATGCACAAATTAAAGATTTTGAATTGATATTGATTTTGAATACAGAAAATAGATATTTAAGTAAATATTTTGTAAAAATATCCAAAATTTTCTGTATATATCTTTTTTTTGTACTTTCATTCTTGATTGTCGATCATTTTAAAATTGTAACTCGAATTCTACCCACTTTCTCTTAATCGGTGTAAAACTAATAATACTAATGAAAGAACTGTTTCGAGTACTCTATAATGAGAGACTCTATCATGTATACAATTAAGAGTCCTCTATTTTTATATTATTAGGAACTTAACTTTAAATGTCTTGTTTCGAGAATAACATTTTCGCATGCTTTTCTGATTGGCATCAACTACTAATCGTTCAGAGTCCTCCAGTTCAAACTAATTATTTTGTTTGGTCTGATTGGGTTTTTGCTGGGTTTTCCCCAATTCAGGCAACAAATGTTGGCCCCTTTTTTCATTCCAGAAATCTTATAAATATTTCTTCCTTTTAAATTTATAAATTTAATTGAATTTAACTTTTTATTTTGGTATTTATCTACTGGCTTTAGTTGACATTAAATAAATAAATAAATGCTACTATTTGTATTGGTCTGATTGGATTTTTCTGGTTTGTTGCATTTCCCAGATATCTTAGTCTTTAATTTAAACTTACTTTTTAACTTTATGTAATATATTTCTCGTACTTTTTTGTGTTGACTGACTTTAGCTGACGTTAAATAAATAAATAAATAAATTAATATAAAAAAATAAAAAGTGATAATTGATTTAGCTGTGCGTGAATCCAGCTTAAGGACCGGTCTGATGGAGACCTAACTTTCGCCCAAACCATCTCGACAACGAAAACTCGTTTATACGAAAAAAGTAAACAATTCTTTAAAGACTTTAGGGGCCTTGAGAGTATTGGCAATTAAATTAAAATAAAAGTCAACGGCATTAAACAAAGGAGTTGACGATTTAGGTCCAGGTCCAAGGTTATGCATCGCTTCAACCGCCTTTCCCCATTCGGACTGACATATCACGACTCCGACTCCGGCTCCGACTTCGACTCCGACTCCAGTGTCGTCCCGTCGAATATACATTTGCAATACTTTTAATTACATAACATACCCAATCTGGTATTCGCCATCTGAATGCTGGCACAGAAGTTGGCTGAGAAAACTTAAATACTGCATTTTTTGCATGTCTATGTCCACTCGTTGTCAGAACGCGCTCTTTGATGTTTATTTATGGCATTATTTATCGGCTACGATTTGGTTCATACTCGTAGCTTGATCTCTTTTATACACTATAACCGATTTAATGTGCTTAAAATGCTGTCATAAATTAATGCAAATCTGCGACTCCAAAATATATACCTCTGTCTGCCGATCTCTGACTAAAAACTTGATAATTTTAATATAAGTTCATTACTTTATGAGCACTTTGCAAAACAAGTTAACTAAAATTGTTGATTATATATTGTAACGGTGCTAATTTATCAAGCTATATGTTCAGCGCATCATCGAGTCGAGCACTCATGACTATTATACAAATTATTTATATATAAAATTCACTTTTAGGTAAATAATGTTAGCTCATACACAATTGTAGGATTGTGTTGAGAATGAACATAATTTGTTTACTTCAAAACCCTAATTAAAATTAGATAAATGAGATTTTTCTGCCACACCTTCAGAAAAACAAAAGCTCAATTAAACAAATTGTTCAAAACCAAATGATTTTGGTTTCGAGTTGTGTGTTTACTACGAAAAAAACGCAAATATTTATTCAAAAATACAAATATTGATGTGACATTAATTTGATATGTTAAATTCACATTCAGCCACAGCGTAAAGGTTACTTGCTGCCTGCAACTGGCAACCGTATGCCGTTAACCGATTTCCTTCGAAACCAGTTTTAATTGGACCGACTTAATCGCGTCGACACCTTTGAGAATCAATTAGTTTGGCGCATCCAATCCAACCTTATAGGCACTAGCAAATTGCGTCCGCAATTAATGAAATTGAGTTGATATAGATTCGCAAGCCAAAATCCGACCAGTCCTGTCCAACGAGTTCACAAAGTGCTAATCACTCGACTTCGGGTAAGAGAAGTTATTCGGTCATGCGACTTTTGGGCCATGTTACCTTGCTGAGCTGCGTTCCATTATGGCTACTAGAATTTGCCACAGTTTATACACGTATCTTAGTGGATAATTGGACATTAATTCAGGTATGTGTGTACATACACAAATATATATATATATATAGCCAGTATATATATATATGTTTGGGTGCTTCGAGTGCCGGTCTAGTTATTGTCATAAATTATGGCCGTTGCGTAAATTGTGTGCACCTTGATTTCGATGTCAACAAAAACATTTTGCAATTAACTTGCAGTACGAGCAGAAGTCGCAACATCTTACGCAACTCTCGAATCCAGAGCACCACTTGGCCAGATCTCAATCTGCACTTTTAGGTGCTTTCACTTAAAATGGCAGTTTCAATTAGTGCCTGTTACTCTATCGCCGAGACCAATTGGAATTTGTTCAATTTCGGCCCATAGGGGGATATTGGATACGCCTCCCGGTCTCTGGTTTGGAGAGAGATGTTGCACACATATGTACATCTGCACAGATGCAACTTGGTTGCATTCCATAAGGAGTTGTCTGCGCAGCCACCAATAAATCAATCATTTTGTGGCGAAATTCTTGGCCGCGTTGCACTCAACTATTTTGCACCTTAATGATCAGCACTTGGTCTTTGCTGATTTGAGTTTCGTTTTAATTAGATGTCGTTAAAGTTATGCCAGCAAAATTGCTCGCTTTTACCCGATTTGGTGTCTGCACCAGTTTTGACGTTTATCCACATGTACACACACATAGATTAATTCTGGTACACTTTTTGAGGGGATTACAAAATTGCTGGGAAGTTTGTAAGGAGTTGCCTAAATGATATAGCCATGTTCGTCTGTCCTTCTGTCTGTCCGTCTGTACTCAGTTCTTTGATAAATTTGATATAGGGTTCAGTCTCAAAACTGTCTTCATGAAACTTTAAATAAATCCCTATTTTTGCTGCCGTCATTTAATACTTCGGAACCGACTGGATCGGACTACTTTATCATATAGTTCCCATAGAAAGCATCGGTTGAACAATCTGAAGTTGATGCATTCTGTTACAATAAAGAAAGAGTATGTAAATTTCGGTGTGCCTAAATTATTTTTAATTTCTTGTTTAAATGCTGTACTCGTTAGTGAACTCACATTAGTCCAAAGTCGAAGGCTTCTGATTAGCAATATTAATCAGATATATATATATATACAATATAAGAGATACATTGTATAGTATTCTAGGAATATGTATTCGTATTTATATATATTTATTATGGAATATATTTACATAACACATCTGTTACAATAATTTATTTGTATTTATTTTTACTTCGAATTGAATTTCCTGCTCCGCTTGCAAAGTCCAATTGGAAACACTTTTGTCATTTTTGTATCTCGAATGGTCTTAAATCATGGCTAATTACCATAATGCATGTCCATCTGTTTGTTAACTGGTTGCATTTATTACCTGGCCATGACCAATTGCTGTGCTTTGCTTTGTCCATTGTGATTGCCAAACACCACGATTATCATCTGGCTTAGACTAGAATATATATATATAATCGTGTGTTTACTCCGTTCGCTGGGACCGGGCACATGGACATTAAAGCGTCAACTTGGCTATACTAACTCCAGAGCCTGTTGGCTAATTTGAGTTTTATTGCAGATTTGAAAGTAGCCAATGTAGTCCGATCGAGCCAAGTCCGGGCTATTGTTCTGTTTGCCGTTTGCAATTAAAATGTACTCCGTCTGTGTGTTGGGTTCTGTCACGGCAGCTGGAACGGATTGGCCGCCAATGTTTGCGCATTTGCATGCGGCAACTGGCATTTTGCACAAAGGTCTCTCACCAACAACAACAACAACATCAACAATTGGAAGTTGCGGTTGGCTCTGTGACTGTGGCCATGTTGCCAGATGAATGAGTCCACATGGGTCTAAGTCTAAGCTCGAGGCCAGTGAGCTTGGATAAAATGCACTATGTAAACCCATTTCTTACATATCGACGTTTTTGTTTGTTGTCTGGAAATTGCTGAAAAACTTATATACATATATACATAAAAATTATAAAATAATTGTAGGTATTTTTTGCAGCACACTACATAAGTGTGCATACATACATATCACAATATGTGTATATATTTTAGGTAAATACCAGAAGCAGCAAATTGTTGCAACGAACATGTTTCCGTTGAAATGTTGAAATTAAAATGAATAACAGCCAATACAGACTAAAGAGGTTAAGGAACCAGTTGTTACCATAACTGCAGAGCCTGTGTCACAGCCGCCAAGATCGATGGCCGATTGTCCCTAACTAGTCGGTTAGTTGGTTAGTCGGCCAACATGTCAAATGGCTCAGTTCGTGTCTATGGCCAGTCTAAGCCAGGCATAAAATAAAATTTACATAAAATACACACACATACACACACACAAAGGTTTCGCTGAAGATGTCGTTTTTTTGGCTTTTTTGACTGCTGCAAATATTTCTGGTAACTTAAATCGCTTTGACAGTGAAACAGATCTCATGCGAGTTGGCTCATCAAATAAATGCGAGATAAAAATAAATAAATAAAAAATAAATGAATAAAAAATAAATAAATAAAAAATAAATAAACAACCACAAGCAGCCATGTCCATCAACAATATTAAAAGACTCCAAATTTTGCACAGATTTTCCTCCTCCGAGACATGAAGCTGGAAAAATTTAAATTACTTGAACAGATTTCGGTAATCATTAGCAAAACATTTTGTTTGTAGTTTCTAGTATTTCTTATTTAATTTTAAATGCATTTGCATTATCATTTTAGAATTAAATTATCGAAACTTAATTGAATTCAAAAACATATTTTGTAACTTTTCAATGTCTCATTTCTCGACCTCGCATTCACACTTTGAAAGTGGACCAGTCTCGTCATTCTTCTTGAAAACGTCTGACTTCAGATTTAACCCTAAGTTTAATTAGTATTAAATGACATCGAATTATACGAGATTGATCTCTATAAACCCGTGGAAAGAAGCATTTCGATTTTAGATTCATTCACTTCCTCTTGCAGCAAGAGCGCACCTTTTTTTTCCAATAAAGGCAAGGATTGAGTTTCGAAATTGATTTCGATTTTCGAGGTTGATTTCTGAACAACTGTTTTTTAAGGTCGACCTGTGTTAATTCAATTCAAGACTCACTCATGTTCCACATTTATTCGCATTTCGAACAACCACAAAAATCGAGTTTCCAGCATACCATTCTAGAGCAGTGGTATTTAAGATGGAATTTGAGATTTGATTTGGTATTTTAAGCCAGTCACCGAATCGTGATCAAATGCTTGAGCGACAATTAGTTTTTGTTCTCCTCAATTGTGAATTGTTATTAATATTATGTAACTATTCCATTCGATTGAAATTCACAACACATTGAGATCATTTCATTTGTTATTATTTTTGATTTGATTATGATTTCGAGGTCAAGAGGTCTACCAAAAAAGAGACAGTTTTTGGTGGCGATGGCTTTTTTATCCATGCCGAGGGTCATGATTTTTTCGTAAAGTTTGTAACGCATTAGATAAGAAGTCTGCGACTCAACATATTATATATATTCTTATTCACTATCTGAGCCATATATCCACATCAATGTCTGTGTTTTCGTCTACCCTATACGTGCATAGGAGCCTTACTCATTATCCGATAAAACTAGCTTTGCTTACGTCAGAGTTGAAAATCAAACGAGTCATTCTCAAATCGGTCTAAAACTCAGATTTCGTCGAAGGAAGCATCTCCAACCTCATAAAGTACATATATAGTCTTGATCAGGATCAACAGCCTAATCGATATAGCAACGTCCGTCCGTCCGTCCGTTCGACTGTCCGTCAGTCTCTATGAACACGCGGATCTCAGAGACTATAAGAAATCAAATTGGAATAAAATTTGGAATATTTGTTCTCGTATACCAGGCGCAGATGAAGTTTGATTTATTTTATCGATAACTGCCTTCGTTTCTCGAATATCGATACATTTAGATTTTCGATAGCAATAAATGACACAATTTTGAAGGCAGAATCTTCCAATTAATATTACATAATATACATATGCATATTAGCGATCAACTGCCCTAATTTCATCAAGATCGGATGAGAAACACCCAAGTTATAGACGAAAATATATTCCCATATTGATCTCATTTCTATCAGCAGCCGCAAGCATCTTCTGTATGCATATAAATATGCCAGCGCATGCGTGCGATAGGGATGGCATGACAATCGACGCCAGCGTCAATGTGTTTTTGTGTGTATTCTGCAGAGCCCCGTTACCTACGATTGCGTGTATGTTTGCATGTATGTGCACGTGTTTGCAGCCTGCAAGATCGGGTCAGTTCGAGCATGTGAATAAAAATATGCGCTGGCTAAGTTATAGTTTTTTTTTTTTTATTCTGTATACCCTGGGGTGTCATAAGAAACTAGTGCACTTGCAGACCAGCTCACATTTGGGTGCACAACTTGTTACAGAGAAATTTGCCAATAAAACTATAGTACATATATTTTACAGCTGGGTTCAGGGTATTCGCAGCGAGCTCACTCCCCTCCAGCGTTTCCACTTGTTCATTTTGGTATTTTTGTCTTTGTCTCTGCCGCTTTGCTCTCCAAAAGCGTGTCGAATTTTGATGCGTGCTATTATCTTTTTATGTTCACTTCATAATGCGAATTTATTGGAATGATCGTTTTCAGCGAATTGCTTTTTTAGCTTTACGATCCCTGCTGAGCTGGCGTGCAGCGTTTTTCAGACATACTTTTGTTTACCAACATTTGAAGCTAGTTGTCTTTGGTTCTGCCATTCACCTGAGCTCGTTAGTTACGCAATGCATGGTTATTGATTTTGTTATAAAATTCGAGTGAAGAACTGAGCGAGTTTAAGCGTTGAGTGCGATTTCATAAGGCAGCTTCGATGATTTCTTTTTATATGATCAATTCTATAGTACTTAGTATATAGTTCATATGCTATATTGGAATATTCCAATAATAAACCGTTTAATAAATGATCTGAAGCTATGGCAGAATCAGACAAAAATATGTGATTAGGCACACGATTACTAAACTTGTATAATACATCCACACAATGTAACCAGTTTTTAGATTTTGTTTATATTCACAAATTTATAGTTATCCCTAACTTCAATATTTTTTAATTATCTTTAGTTGTAATTGCTCATGTTGAAATCAAGTTTTCTTAATATTTGAACTATATTCAAATTTTTATTTTTATATTACAAATTATATATAATTATCACTACGATTATTTTGACTGATTCTGTATGAGGGATTTTAAAAAATGTTTTAAAGTGTATATGGAGATTTATCAATAGAAAATTTAATTTTAGATGCGCCATCAGGGAGACATGCTGGTCCTCTGCATTTTGGGATTTGTCTGTAGCGTGGTCGGACTTAAGGTATCAACTGGCTACCATATCGTGCACAATGATCCACCGCGCTCCCATGGAGGACACTTACATGGGTACACCTATCTTCCAGCTTCCCAGCCATTTATAATAGGGTAAGCCTTAGCTGCTCCGATTCTGTGACTGTGTAAAACATTCTTGTATATATATTTTGCATCAGAAATGCGCTACCCTCTGCAGTGGACACTTCGCCTGTGCCACAAAATCCATTCTTTAGTGTTGCAAGTCCCCAACCAGCACCGCCCACGCAGGGCAGGGTTACTTGCGCCAATCCTCCGGCTGTTTGTGAGAAGTCCGCCTATCGTACGATGGATGGATCATGTAACCACTTGGAAAACCCAGGACTGGGCGTTGCCAATACTAAGTAATATCAAAGAGCCCAGACTACACTCAGAAAAAGCTAATCTGAATTTTAGTAAATCGCCCCAAAAAATATAAAGTTTTTCTTGCTATAATTTCTAAATGTAAGAGAACAAAATTCTTAAGATTAGAAAGTCTTGCCCTAAATCGACGACGAACTATTATCTGTTATAAAGAAACGTTTTTCATTCTTAGAAAATATTCTTTCTGAAATTCAGAAAATATTAATCAAATTTACTGGCTCGGCACCCGCGCCCATTAGTCCGAATGTCTCCCACAATTTTAAAGATAGCGTCACCAAACTTGGAAGAGAACTTGATGGTAAGCACCTCCAAAGATCGGCTATACATTTTTAGATTTTACTATATCCACAGTATTTTTAAAGACAAAATTGGAGGATAGATTAATAGGAACCTCCTTCAAAGATTGGTATTTCTTGTATTACGAGAAATTAGATATATTACTTCGATATTAAAAAAAATCCACGCTGAAACTTAGAAAAACCAACAATTTTAAGATGTTTTTCAAACATTTGCGATTTACTAAAATGTAGGTAGATTTTTTTTATGAGTGTATGTTTCAGTCAGTATTTTTGTGCCACTTCTAACGCATATCCTCTAGGTATGGTCGTCTTGTGACACCCAAATACGCGGATGGAATATCGGCACCAACCCGGTCCGTAACTGGCAATGAGCTACCCAGTGCTCGTCTGGTATCCCTTGTGGCATTTGGTGAGCAGGACGTGCCGGATCCACAGTTTACGCTCCACAACATGCAGTGGGGCCAGATTATAACGCACGACATGAGCATGCAAGCGGGAGGCACTCAATCCAGTATGTCGATCACTTGATCACTTAGTAATAGTGTCTAATTTGCCCTGTCTAATCCTACACAGAGAAACATCCGACGCGCTGTTGCACAGATGATGGACAATTGGTGGGCTTGGACACAGCGCATAAGACCTGCTTTGCCATCATCGTGCCTCCTCATGATCCGGCCTACTCCCAAGTTGGTACGCAATGCCTCAACTTTGTGCGCACCCTGACAGATCGGGACTCCAACTGTCAGTATGAGGGAGGAGCGGCCGAGCAGTTGACTGTGGTCACAGCCTACATGGATCTGTCCCTCGTCTATGGCAACTCGATGCAGCAAAATAGCGACATCCGCGAGTTCCGAGGCGGACGCATGATTGTGGAGGAGCGCAATGGCGCAAAATGGCTACCCATGTCCCGTAACGTAACCGGAGACTGCGATGCCATCGAGGCCAATGAAGTCTGCTACAGAGCCGGCGATGTACGTGTCAATCAAAATCCCGGACTCGCCTTACAGCAGACCATACTGCTCCGTGAACACAATCGCATTGCGGATGCTCTGTCTGCTCTAAATCCTCACTTTGACGATCGCACGCTGTTCCAGGAAGCTCGCAAGATCAACATAGCCCAGTACCAACAAATCAGCTATTACGAATGGCTACCAATTTTCCTGGGCGAGGAGAATATGTTGAAGAATAGCCTGATTTTCAAAGCTCCCGGAGGAAGCTACGTGAATGACTACAATCCCAGCATCGATCCCAGCGTATTAAATGAACACGCCACAGCTGCATTCAGATACTTCCACTCCCAAATCGAGGGTAGATTGGAGTAAGTAAACTGTCGGAGATGTACTCTCCCCCTCTCCATAACTCTTTTTTATTATTAACAGTTATAAACTCGTTAATTTATAACCTCTTCTCTGCTTATAGCCTTTTGTCCGAGCTGCGCTCAGTTCTTGGCTCATTGACTCTTAGTGATTGGCTCAATCGCCCTGGTATTCTTGAGGTTGGCGATAACTTTGATTCCCTAACCAGAGGTCATGCCACACAGCCAGAAGAGCTGACGGATATCAACTTTGACAGACAGGTATCTATGCCCAAACAATTAATACAAAACTGACACTGAGCCAAATAAGGTGTCTCTCACTGTGTGTATGTATGTAAGTGCACGTGTTTGTAGCCAGCCGGTTCGGGCCAGTTCGAGCTTGAGAATAAAAATAGGCGCTGGCTTAGACACAAGAAAAGAGTGCACTTGAAGACCTTCACACATTTGGGTGCAAGACTCTTCAAAGGGAAACTTGCCAATAAATCTACAATATGTTTAACAACTGGGTTCAGGGTATATCGATCTCTCTCGACTGCAGCATTCTTATTTGTTGGTTCTGTAATCATTTAAAATTAATTAATAAATATTATCTAAAAATGTATTAAACATAATTGTATTACTTTATTTTTTATTTGGTAGATTAAGCATTTCCTGTTTAGACGCAATATGCCATTCGGCTCCGATCTGCGTTCATTGGATATTCAGCGGAACCGTGATCATGCACTTGCCTCGTATAACGATTTGAGAGAATTCTGTGGCATGAAGCGGGCACAGTCGTGGGAGGACTTTGGTGATCTAATCAGTCCGCAGATAATCCATACACTCAGATCGCTCTATGATAGTCACGAGGATGTCGACTTGACGGTTGGTGGCTCTCTGGAGGCACATGTGGCTGGGTCATTGGCCGGTCCCACTTTCCTTTGCATCCTGACGGAACAGTTCTATAGAACTCGTGTCGGCGATCGTTTCTTCTTTGAAAATGGCGATAAAATCAGCGGATTCACTCCAGGTACTATTTTGCATTACACGTATTGATCAATTATGTAATTCTGACATCTTGACCAGATCAATTGGTGGAATTGCGTAAGGCAAGCATGGCTCGTTTGCTCTGTGACAATGGCAACAATATCGGTTCGATGCAGCCTGCTGCATTTAGAACTATTTCGGGATCGTAAGTACCATACAAAATAACAGTATTGTCATCAGTATTAATCTATGTCTGTTTATTAGGAACCCAATTGTGCCATGCTCGAATTTGCCGCAAGTTGACCTCACGAAATGGGTCGATCATACTATACATCCCTCTGCAGATCACTCAGTTCTGTTTGGAAAGAAGTGACAGTTTCCATTGTGTGCACACGGATCTGCCTTTAACTAGTTCAAAATATAATAACAATTAGTTTAATCAACTTAAAGATTGTAAAATCAAACTCCATGTATTATATTGCCCCCATTTGATGTACATATATAAATCATATCGGTATGTAAGAAATCCCTATTATTATTACCCATTCTAATAAAACATTTTATCCTAACTGACTGACAAGATATCTATTTATATGTTTGGTAATACAGCATTATACAAATCCAAAGAAAATGATTTTTATCAATTATGGTACGTAATATCGATTCGTTCAGATATGCCGTTCAATGCAAGGGTATAAAAAAAAAATTAAATCATATAATAAATATAGCCGTATGATATGATTGAGTAAGTAATATCAATAATATTAATGTTTATCTTAACTTCTGATCGAAGTTATCCTTTATCCAGTTATGAAAGTCGGCATCCTGGTCAATCGTAAGTAACACAGACTGATTAACAAATTTTGGGTTGTATAAATAAACCTATAACGATGAATGTACACATTGAGATAAGCGTAAGACGTATCCAAATTTAAGTTTCAATTTTCGGAATAAAAACGTATATTTTTTGATTTTTGTGATCCTTTAGTACCTGCATTAATCACACAAATTGATAACACTTATACTTGCTTTCGGACTTTTGGTACTTTAGCTAGTTCATGATGTTATGAACATGAATAAAACAATTTATGATATATGAATAAAATACTATATGATATATGAATAAAATACTATATGTTATATGAATAAAATGATTTATATCTCAAATGCGCGTCGAATTGTTTCTCTATCAGTAAAATCCGATAACTCATTCAGAAGTTTTCAATTTAGCGACCTTCCCAAAATGAATTGAAAAGTTTGTTTATGAGTGTTCAAAAATGAACACCCTATATAAATATAACAAATGAACACCCTATATATATATAAAACATGTACTAGTGTAAGTGTTCGAGTATGAGCGTGTGTGGCTGACCCATGCAGGCCAGCCTTGTTCATCGCGGCACCTGCCGCTGAAGTTGGATTCGCAACTACCGCTATAGCTGCCTTCAGCGACGATCGCCGCGACCCAGCCGCTGCTGCGAGGCCGCGATCCATCGACGGTCGCCGCGACCCAGCCGCTGCTGTGAGGCCGCGATCCAGCTGCCTTCATCAATAGGCCCTGATCCAGCTGCCTTCATCGACAGGCACCGATCCAGCTGCATTTTACATGTATATTAGGCTAAGCATTTTTATATAAATAAAGAGCCTGCTCGTCAGAGCCGGCAGTTCGATCCTACAAGTCGACTCGGTTTAATCGTGCATTAAACAATGAGTTTGTTTTGATAAAATATATTATATATGATATTCACTGTAGCAATCAGAAGTAAAAGTGAAGAATTAAATTATATTCGAGCTATTCAAACAATCAATACAAATTCTTAAGGAACAATCACATTTGCATAAGAATAAAAGTTTTCTTCTGATCTTTCTCTGCAAAAAAGATTTGTTTTGTTTTATTGTTTTATAAATTGTTTGATTATTGATTTTCATTGTTTCTTTTACTGGCTTTCAAATTTTATCTAGTTTAGTTAATTTGATTATTTGCATAGCATACGTGAGAATGCTCAAATCACAATGCTTGGCCAGACAAAACCGAATAACAGAAAGTGATAACAAGGCGAAATTTATGATATCATTTGAATAATTCCTAAGAAATATGAATAAAAAATCAATTTTCATTTTTATATGGAAGATAGTATATCGTGTCGTGTGCAATGCAAATGAATGTTTGTTTAGAAAACTTCTCTGATAAATTATACCTTTAAGCAATTTTGAAAATAAAATATGCATATTTGAACCACAGCTTCATGTTTATTAATTTATTAATAATATTCCATGAACTACACAATATGCTAATATAAATAAGTTTAAATTGAAATTTGTAAGAAAAAAATTTGTGAACCGTTGTCAAAATCTGTTCGGTTTGTGCGTGATATATCGAGCGTTATCTGAGCTAATTTCAATCAGTTCTTACGAGCCAAATTTTTGCATATTTGAAAAAAAAAAACTATATTAACTTTGTGACTAGACCAAAAAATATCAACTAATATTTCAAATATTATATATATGCCACAAGGGTTCAGTGATGCGCATAGGATTGAAAGTAATAAAAAAAATTAATTTTTTAATTTTCATGGATTTATTTATACTTTTTTTATATTTTTAAATAATATTAGCCAATTTCTAGCAGCTTAGTATAGGGCAATGTAGAATTAGATATAGGTTTTCGCTGTGTGGGAACATTTTCAACCAAAGCATTCAAATTTGCTTGCTTATCTTGACCCATTTACGTATCTCAGTATTATACAAGTCTCGAATTGAGATATATTATTCAAATATAAAACTTTTCTGACAGTTTAACTATAGTTAATACTTCAAGATAATAATTGGCTTGGTTGTTCTAGTTATTCTACATAAAAGAAGAGCTTACGTCACAACTGCGAGTTTCAAAAATTCAAATTAATTCAATTATGTTATTTCGCTTTGGAACGTACGATAAAATTAGAATAATAAATTGATTGATATTGATGAAAAGCAGATACATTAATCTTCGGCTGTTCCGAGATTACCTTCACATGTAGACTGCAGTCCCCTTCTCTCAGTGATCCAAACTGTCTGAGTCATGAATATTATCTGAGAAACTAGTTTGCTTACAAACTGACTGACAGAATGACTCACGGTCGGTCAAATCTTACTATTATAGTATATGCATATTTCATTGATAAATATTAAAAGACAAACCGATAAAGCTGCCTCATAATCAAGTTTTTTTTTGTGAATAGCTCAATTAGTGCTTGTATCTCTATAAGAACATAAGAACTTATTTTTGATGGGAACAAATTTTAGAATAAAATAATGTTGAGGGTATATGCTTTTTGAGATCCTTCGACTTAGCCGTTACTCTTTTTTATCCGTTTAATTTTTATTTATTGATTTTATCGTACGATAAGATTTGAAATGGGTTACGAGGCGTACTAATTGCTAAGATAATTGGCCTTCTGATGCTCCGCTCTTCCGCATCATCACTTTCGTCTACATAAGTTTCGGGTTGACTACTTTGTTCATTCTCTAATGCATTGTTAGACTCCAAAACTTCTTCGTTAGTCAAATCACTCATATTTTCAACCAATTCATCATCGTCGGTCGAAGCTTCAGCAGGATAAGGGTTCGCTGATCCTTTCATATAGTCTTGATCCAAAGTATTTTCATCAGTGGGATTTTCGAAATCTACCATGTCATTTTCGGTCTCAATCAGATGCATTCGCTCAGCATCCCATTGATGCCAGTCAAAGCTTGGGGGTGGAGGTGCAGGTGCTGGATGTCCTGGATGTGGATAGTGTAGGTGGTGATGTCCTGGATGGTAATAGCCTGGGTGATGATAATCTGGGTGGTGATATCCGGGGTGTCCGTTATGTGGATGTCCCTGATGCGGATGCCCGTGGTGTGGATATGGTTTGCCTGGATATCCTTTGTGTCCTCCTGGGAAACCTGGATACCCCGGATAACCTGGATACCCTGGTTGGCCCGGATATCCTGGGTATCCACCAGGATCGTCATGATGATGCCCTTTTCCCGGCGATGGCATAGGAATTGGAATTATTATTGGAGGAGATGGCGGGGGGGCGTGCCCATGCCAATCTCTATGTGCTGGATAACCTGGGGGACCCCTGGGTCCAGGTATCCCAGGAGGTCCAAAGTGACCTTTGTCCCCCTTATCGCCCTTGTCACCCTTCGGACCATAATGTCCAGGCTTTCCCGGTACACCTGAAGATCAATAATAAATCAGCAATGATAAATCTCACCATAAATCAGTATACTAACCTGGAGAACCCGGAGGACCAGGTAAACCTGGTGGACCAGGCAGCCCCGGAGGACACATACAATGCTGCGGTGGACTTGGATAGTGTGGAGGCGGATATGGATATGGTGCTGGTGATGGTATTGGGTAAACCACAGGTGCAGGAGCTGGCGCTGGAGACGAAGAATGAACAACAAATCTTCCGCTTTCCTTAACACATTTTATCTCTCTCACCAAACCGAGAATGGCTAAGCCCAAGAAGAATATTTTCAGTGTTTTGGCTCTCTAATCGAATATCCACTAATGTGACTTACCAAAGCAGACGATTGATATCTTCAATTTCATGGTTCGAAAGCCAATGCTACGTTTCGCCAAAGAACCGATCACTTTTATACTGCAAGCACAATTTACATAGATTTTTTGCGATCACACGCAGATATAATAATCTAGTTTCTTTAGGACCGTTATGAATGAATCCACTGAGAAATCTATCTTTTGTCTTATTATCTTTATTTGTTTACATATCATGGAAACTAACTATGATTTGAATAAAAATCTCATTGACTCTGCATAAAAAAGGTGCTGAATTCCATCGTTTTGATTCTTTGATTTCGTCACGTCATTACTTCTGTTTGTAAAGCGACTGAAGAGTTTGCCAAAGATGTCACGCTTCAGCATATGATTAGCCCACATACAGAAAATTCAAAAAGTTGCCGGTATAATGAAGACGCAAGGTCAGTGCGAAAGTTAAAGGTTAACTGTTTTTCTTATTACATAAGAAGCACTGCCCCAATTTTATTGGATTTTTTATACAATGCACGAAATCAAAGAGAAACCGATAGTCACAGTCAGCAGCAGAAAATCGATTCAAAATTATTAATTTTTCTTAACCGGTAACCGAAAAACGATATTCTTGGAACTGATCAGACCGAGAAATGAGCAAAACATTTAACTAACTAATTAAGTTGAATGAAATATGGTTTCGACTACAACTTATTTAAAACAAGTAAGAATGCTGCAGTCGTGTGAGCTCGACTACGATATACTCTAAATATATTCTAGTTTTATTGGCATTTAAAAAGTCTTGCACCCAAATGTGTGCACTCTTTTCTTATGACAGGCACGGGGACTGCAGAGTAAAAAAAAATAATCCAGCGCATATGCTTGTACACAAGCTCAAACTAACTGGCTGCGAACACGTGCATATACAGTGGCTCAGTGCTTATTTGGATCAGTGTCAAAGAAAAAAAAAATAATGAATGATTAGTTTATGGCAGGCAATTACTTTTTTTCTTTGACACTGAGCCAAATAAGGTGTGGGCCACTGTAGATTAAAGTTTTGTCGTGCCTCGACAGCTTAAATCTACTTTTATATTTATATGTTTAAGCAAAACTTAATCAAGGAATGTTAGCCATCAATTAAATATGCGCAAGGCTTGATAAAAATGTAAACTTAAGTTTTTGTGAATGGAGGGGAGGGGACCCAAAATGAGGTTAGGATAAAATGTGATCTAGGATATATATAAGGGTGGGGCCTATCAGAAATGATTTCGCCACACAGGAAGGGAGGGAGCGCTACGGCGATAACAGCGAGGCCGCCGTTGGACGTCGGAAGTAATGTTTTTTTTTTTTGTGTTTTGAATATTTATAATTGCCACTGTCAATTAAATCAGCTGTTTGTTAGTGATGCGTAGATTTGTGTAGATTTGAGTAGATTTGTGTAGATTAGTGTAGTGTCGTGTTATTGTACGGTCGCCACATCTGAATATGAAGACGGAAAGATACTCCCTCTAAGAAAAATCAAGCAATCTTTAGTGTCTGCTGAAGTATACGTCTGAACATCCTCTAAGGTTTCTCTATCCATTCGTTGCATCACTGCAGAATTGTACATGAACTGCATTCAAAGTAAGGTTCCCACCATCAGGAAACACATCACAAATTTTACGTTCATTGAGGTTACTCCATGACTCTCTCTGCTCACGATAATGTCAGACTTCTTACACCTTCCTTGCGACTTCGAGTTTTGAAACGCTGTTTTGTGGACCATCTCCCGTTAAAACTCTTAAAAGTTCGGAACGCCTACCAGTAATCGATCCCTCTCGACTTCGCGGAACAGGAAGAATTGTCGATAAAGGCAAATGAAATCCATGAAAGTTAGATGACTCTAGCTTCAAAATTTTTGTATGTATTTGACAGACATTGCTCAAAATCAATATCCTCTTCGACCTTGGGTTTCGGAGAATAAAAAAGATTTAACTAAGTACTTTAGAAAATGTTAAACCTAATGGCTTTTAAATGTATCTCTTCCACGCTATATGTAACACATATTGATTGGAAAAACTACTGGTGAATTTTCAAAATAGTATTATCAAAAACCTTTCTCAGCGTATTATACAGAACATGTTTCATTCATTCTAAACACGGAAATAAATTAGCATAGGACTTCTCACCTCTCTAAGGTCAAATATTATTCGACGCGTATTCGAGTCACAAATAACTCTACACTTAAACATTCTCAGTTTCTTTGGTTTCGTAAATTATCAATTAAAAACTAAATGTGGTCTAGATCAACAATTTTTGAATTCATCCAATAGAAATATAAAATTGGCAAATCGTTGTTTTCCTTTGAATTAAATTTAATTACAAAACCAAAATTTCTTCAGGGATTTAAATTTAAAAAACTCTTTTCGGCATCCTTTGGGCTAGACCCTTGAGTCTTGGAACACATGCTGGTCTGTTTCCGCTTCATAGTTTCAAAATAGCGCTCACTTGGATGCTGTACATATGTGCATCGGCTTATATGTGGGTCTGGAGTTGTTGTTTACATTATTGGGTATATGCATAAATAGGATGCATAAATAAGTGGCACATGTACTTATGGACACATAAGTACGTGTGACACTCTGATGGCCTGAGTAACACTTATGCGCTCTTTGATTTCATGCCTC
This sequence comes from Drosophila nr. medialis 2 BK-2023a, assembly GCA_035044325.1. Taxonomy (NCBI): domain Eukaryota; kingdom Metazoa; phylum Arthropoda; class Insecta; order Diptera; family Drosophilidae; genus Drosophila; species Drosophila nr. medialis 2 BK-2023a. The sequence continues at coordinate 5,981,185 of JAWNMH010000397.1, read as the reverse complement.
CCATCACAGTAAAGGTCAATGTCAAAGCTGTTTAAATAATTCTCGTAAATATATCTTAAGACACCCATTTCTTATATTCGATACATAATTAGCACGACAAGTGTCAACGACCAGCAGATGCCAATTGTATATGTATGTATATCTATGTATATGTATTGCAAACAGTTTGAAAAGCATTCAAACAGTCAAGCTTTTTTTGACCAAACGACATTTACAGTGAAGATATAACTATAAGGGAAGAAGAGCTCAATCAGCGGACACCAATACTGAGCAGATAATTTACATCCAAGAGAATTGTGGCAATAAACTTTAGAAAATTCGTCCGGAATTTTCAATAAAAATCTCTCTTAAAACTATGAAGTTTTTATTGTATTTAGAAATAATTTCTAAATACACGAAAACTATTTTACTAAAATTGGAAAGGCTTTTGGAAACGTCAATTCGGTTTATTTTTGTGTTTTAAAAATATATATGCTTTTATTAAGAAATGCGTTAACAATGCAAACACTCATTTTTAGAAAAAAAAAACATTTCTTTAGAAATTATAATTCAATTCGATTGTGATAAAATGTCATTTTAACATTTTCGACAGAAACTAGCGTAGCTTAAACTGCTGCCTTCAAACTGCACTTGTCATTGCAGGTGTTGCCCTCTCATAGAAGCCAACCAATCCCAATAACAAAAAAAAACATTTCCACCTGCAAAATGGATCGCAAGACTGAGCTGGAGCGTAAGAAGGCCAAATTGGCTGCACCGCGCGAGGAGAAGCATCGGCGTCGTCGAGAAACGCCAATAAGAACATGGACCAGCGGCAAGATTGAGACGAGGTGCGTTTCCCGATTCGGAAGTGTTGTCCTCGGTGTCGTCAGCCAATGCGATAATTCCCATACACAGACGCCTGATGTTAGTTGGCCGTCAATGTACAGAACGTTTGCAAAAATCGGCAACTAAATTTGAGGGTGTGCAATGTGCAAGCAGTAAACAGGAAGATGACGACGAGAAGTCGCTGCCACAACCGGATCACGGAGTTAGTTCCAAACTGCCGATTATCTTGATTATCTTGATTATCTTGTCGGAGGACTTCCAAAGGTTTGTATTGCCCGCAGGTCGCGTCATTGAGCGCACCCTTTCTGAGAACGTGGACATCTACTCGGACTACATTGGCTGCGGCAACAACCAAGAAACCATCGATGAACGATCCCATGCACGTCACACGATTCAGCGAGAGAAGTGCATGGGTTCGTTCATCGATGGTCTCCTCGTTGCTGCTGCAGCCAAAGCTGTCCGAGTAGTAATCGTGTGTTTTATGATGAGCGCTGGTCAACGAATAGTTCCATAACGAGCATAGACTGATCGACACACTTTCCGGAGCTACTCATTGCCTCGTATCACAACAATCAGGAGAGCCCCGAGCCCCAAAGAGCCGGATGGCGTTGTGATGGTCTGCAATACAAAGTTTAAGAAGCAAACGTCAGATGATGTATTCCACTGCAAGAGCGCTGTGATGTCCACCTACCTTGCTAAGTTCAATCCGAATCTAATATTGGGCGGCACCTTTTCGTGTCAGATTGTGCTCTGGGATAATCGTGTCCAGAAACGCTCACCATACCCCACTCAGTGCTGCGGCGCACACACATCCAGTTTACTGCTTGCACATGGTTGGCACACAAAATGCGCACAATGTCGTCTCGATTTCGTCGGATGGCAAACTGTGCTCCTGATCGCTGTAACAGAGCCAGTCGAAGGCAATCGCGTTCACAAGCATGGCATTTCCGGCCAATAAGATTTACAGCCTGGTAATGGGCAGCGAGGATGGTTATGTTTATTCCGCATCGCATATTTGAGCGACACTTGGGTCCGATAACGAGCAGCTCGACGCACTATAATCAATATATGATGGATGTCGCCTGGTCGCCCGTTCATCCCGCCCTCTTTGCTGCTGTTGATGCTAGCGGTCGTCTTGATTTATGGAATCTCAATCACGACACCGAAGTACCAACAGCATCAATCGCGGTCAATCGAGTCTCGTGGACACCATCCGGACTGTTTGTGATCATCGGTGATGAGTCGGGCAAACTGTATGTCTACGATGTGGCTGAGCATCTGGCGGTGCCGTCGCGCGATGAATGCGACGCTCAAAGAGCTCAAGATGAACCAGAACGACGAGGTCTAAACTTAATCAGGGCATTTAGGCATGGTTCGTTTGCAGCCGATATTCGTTTGGTCCAAACAAAAATCGTTATTGCTATTCGCTGACAAAATCTGCAAGAAAACAAACACAAAACAATATAATTTTTTTAATATTTTCTTTTTTTATAACTTTTAAATTGACCTAAGCCAATTTTATAATGTCAGCTACAAAACTTTTCAAACTCAATTATAATTTGTCCATGCACAGCATATTTTCCGTCGTCACTCGACAATTGGAAAGCTTCATATTTATTTTCCGTTTTAATCCAAAAAATATATATATGGAAAGTGTATGAAAACAGAAACATAACAATTAATTTATATTCATCAAAATAGGTTTCAGCTTTTCTTTTTTCATGTTTTTAATATTCATATTTTTGAGCGACCACTGTAAAAACTAGTTGACACAATTCTCCCGTTTCTGCGATTATTAGTATTTAAGTGAAATTCATCAAATAAAATTCTACATAAAAACGAAAAATAAAATAAAATAAAGCATGCAATGTGAGCTATAATATATATATATATAATATGTATATATTATTTCTCGGAAACGGCGCGTTCAATGAAGCGACCTGCGCGCAATACTAACCTTTGGACAAGCGTCTCCTTTGGTTGAATGTTTACTGCTTGCACGTTGAACTTCCTCAACTATAGTGGCTGCTTTTTGCCAACATTGACGGTGGCCAACTAATCAATATCAAGTGGCTGTGTGTTGGAATTATCGCATGTTGACTGACGACTCCGAGGATGATACTTCGGCAACGGGCGCAACGATGAGCGCTGCCGTTTCTCGACGACGCCGATCCTTCTCATCGCGCAGTGCTGCCAATTTGGCCCTCTTACGCTCCAGCTCAGTCTTGCGATCCATTTTGGAGATGGGAATGCTTTTTTTTTGGTATTTGGATTGGTTGGTTTCTATTAGAGGGCAATACCTGCAATTACAGGTGCAGTTTGAAGGCAGCAGTTCAAGCTACGCTAGTTTCTGTCGAAATTAACACTCTCGAATTGTAGTTAAAATGACATTTTAATTGAATTGAATTACAATTTTTTTTTTTCTTTTTAAGTGTGTTCACTTCTATACATTGGGAACAACTGACGACAATTTATTTGTAAGCAACCACAGAATAAAGTTGACATGTCATCGATAACTGTTGCGCCGGGGCCGATGATATCGATAGTTGGGGCTGCCCGCAGTCGAAAAGGTGGTAGCCCCCAGGCTTGAGCTTCAGAGAGAATGAGAGAGAGAGAGAGAGTTCGCGCGCTCAAGAAATAGATAATAGAAAACTATCCGAGTTGGTTTTAAAAAGGAATAAAAAGGCCAATGATCGACTTATTTGGAGGTCGAACGAATGTCACGGCGGCAGTCGGTACGGACGAGGGAAAGAAAAAAAGGCAGCGGTCAGTGGCGGTCAGGTTTTTTTTTGAATGAAAGTAAAAAGTTCGGTTAAGTGCTGCGAGGGAAAAGGAAAAGTTCGGCCAAGTGTGGCCAGCTAAAATAAATTAATTTAGATTTAAAATTAATTAATTACCAATGAACGAAATAGTATCAAGAAAATTTCCATAAAAGTGTCGATCCAACATTGACACATACATGAAAGTGCCGATTCAATTTAAAACAACAGAAACAACGGCTGAATTTGAACTAGAGGACCAACACTGGACCAAAATAAATAGAAGTGAGTCCGTTCGAATCATATTATTTTGACGGCGGGGAATCTTCGATTCAGATGCAGTGCGCAGGCGGGACGCACCAAAAATTCCCTCAGATCGACTTCACATCCGTGATGCGGTGGGGAAACCCCTGTTTATTGGGGTTATATATTAATTTAGGTGGTTAATATATGTACCTACCATCGGCATCCTTTGGGGTAGAGCCTTGAATCTTGGAACACATGCTGGTCTGTTCCCGCGTCAAAGTATCAAAATTAGCGCTCACAAGGATACTAGGAAATCGATAAAATTTATAATTGAATATCTGTAAAGCTATATATATATCTTACAATTATCAATTTTCAATATATATATATATATATATATGATATATTGCCAGTAACGCACTTCAAAAAAATGTTTGGACCATGCCCACTCTCGTCCCCATAAGCTGAAAAGCCTATACCTTCACAATTTAAGAGCTATAGTTACCAAAATGTTCGGTCACACCAAAATCTCAGTATCTTGTATATTCCGTAATTTTAGAGTTAAGGATACCAAACTTGGAGAGTATATTACAAGTAAACTTTCCCAAACATTTTAACAGCCACTTCCACTATTGCCTCCGAAAAGCGAAAACACCTTTATCTATCGCAATTCAATAGGCAAGCCTGGAGTGTAGATTACTAGGATCCCCCTTCAGAGATCAGAATTTCCTAATTACACATTTTCAGATGTTATTACTTATGGCATCAGCGTATTTCACAGTCGGTCACGCCCGATGTCAACTAATATCAGTAGACAGCGAAAATACAAAATATACAAATAAATTAAAGTAAATAAAAAAAACATATTTTTTAGGCTTTTTCAATAAAAATCTCTCTGAAAACTATGAAGTTCTTATAGAATTTAGAAATAATTTCTAAATACACGAAAACTATTTTACTAAAATTGGAAAGGCTTTTGGAAACGTCAATTCGGTTTATTTTTGTGTTTTAAAAATATATATGCTTTTATTAAGAAATGCGTTAACAATGCAAACACTCATTTTTAGAAAAAAAAAACATTTCTTTAGAAATTATAATTCAATTCGATTGTGATAAAATGTCATTTTAACATTTTCGACAGAAACTAGCGTAGCTTAAACTGCTGCCTTCAAACTGCACTTGTCATTGCAGGTGTTGCCCTCTCATAGAAGCCAACCAATCCCAATAACAAAAAAAAACATTCCCACCTGCAAAATGGATCGCAAGACTGAGCTGGAGCGTAAGAAGGCCAAATTGGCTGCACCACTTCGGAAGTGTTGTCCTCGGTGTCGTCAGCCAATGCGATAATTCCCATACACAGACGCCTGATGTTAGTTGGCCGTCAATGTACAGAACGTTGGCAAAAATCGGCAACTAAATTTGAGGGTGTGCAATGTGCAAGCAGTAAACAGGAAGATGACGACGAGAAGTCGCTGCCACAACCGGATCACGGAGTTAGTTCCAAACTGCCGATTATCTTGATTATCTTGATTATCTTGTCGGAGGACTTCCAAAGGTTTGTATTGCCCGCAGGTCGCGTCATTGAGCGCACCCTTTCTGAGAACGTGGACATCTACTCGGACTACATTGGCTGCGGCAACAACCAAGAAACCATCGATGAACGATCCCATGCACGTCACACGATTCAGCGAGAGAAGTGCATGGGTTCGTTCATCGATGGTCTCCTCGTTGCTGCGTCAGCCAAAGTTGTCCGAGTAATCGTGTGTTTTATGATGAGCGCTGGTCAAAGAATCGTTCCATAACGAGCATAGACTGATCGACACACTTTCCGGAGCTACTCATTGCCTCGTATCACAACAATGAGGAGAGCCCCGAGCCCCAAAAAGCCGGATGGCGTTGTGATGGTCTGCAATACAAAGTTTAAGAAGCAAACGTCAGATGATGTATTCCACTGCAAGAGCGCTGTGATGTCCACCTACCTTGCTAAGTTCAATCCGAATCTAATATTGGGCGGCACCTATTCGTGTCAGATTGTGCTGCGGCGCACACCCATCCAGTTTACTTCTTGCAAATGGTTGGCACACAAAATGCGCACAATGTCGTCTCGATTTCGTCGGATGGCAAACAGTGCTCCTGGTCGCTGGACATGCTCTCCTAGCCGCAGGATACGCTCGAACTGTAACAGAGCCAGTCGAAGGCAATCGCGAGCACAAGCATGGCATTTCCGGTCAATGAGATTTACAGCCTGGTCATGGGCAGCGAGGATGGTTATGTTTATTCCGCATCGCGTCATGGCTTGCGATCGGGCGTCAATGAGGTATTTGAGCGACACTTGGGTCCGATAACGAGCATCTCGACGCACTATAGTCAATCAATAACTCGGACTATGTGATGGACGTCGCCTGGTCGCCCGTTCATCCCGCCCTCTTTGCTGCTGTTGATGCTAGCGGTCGTCTTGTGATCATCGGTGTATGTCTTCGATGTGGCCGAGCATCTGACGCTGCCGTCGCGCGATGAATGCGACGCTCAAAGAGCTCAAGATGAACCAGAACGACGAGGTCTAAACTTAATCAGGGCATTCAGGCATGGTTCGTTTGCAGCCGATATTCGTTTGGTCCAAACAATAATCGTTATTGCTATTCGCTGACAAAATCTGCAAGAAAACAAACACAAAACAATATAATTTTTTTAATATTTTCTTTTTTTTATAACTTTTAAATTGACCTAAGCCAATTTTATAATGTCAGCTACAAAACTTTTCAAACTCAATTATAATTTATCCATGCACAGCATATTTTCCGTCGTCACTCGACAATTGGAAAGCTTCATATTTATTTTCCGTTTTAATCCAAAAAATATATATATGGAAAGTGTATGAAAACAGAAACATAACAATTAATTTATATTCATCAAAATAGGTTTCAGCTTTTCTTTTTTCATGTTTTTAATATTCATATTTTTGAGCGACCACTGTAAAAACTAGTTGACACAATTCTCCCGTTTCTGCGATTATTAGTATTTAAGTGAAATTCATCAAATAAAATTCGACATAAAAACGAAAAATAAAATAAAATAAAGCATGCAATGTGAGCTATAATATATATATATATAATATGTATATATTATTTCTCGGAAACGGCGCGTTCAATGAAGCGACCTGCGCGCAATACTAACCTTTGGACAAGCGTCTCCTTTGGTTGAATGTTTACTGCTTGCACGTTGAACTTCCTCAACTATAGTGGCTGCTTTTTGCCAACATTGACGGTGGCCAACTAATCAATATCAAGTGGCTGTGTATTGGAATTATCGCATGTTGAGTGACGACTCCGAGGATGATACTTCGGCAACGGGCGCAACGATGAGCGCTGCCGTTTCTCGACGACGCCGATCCTTCTCCTCGCGCAGTGCTGCCAATTTGGCCCTCTTACGCTCCAGCTCAGTCTTGCGATCCATTTTGGAGATGGGAATGCTTTTTTTTTGGTATTTGGATTGGTTGGTTTCTATTAGAGGGCAATACCTGCAATTACAGGTGCAGTTTGAAGGCAGCAGTTCAAGCTACGCTAGTTTCTGTCGAAATTAACACTCTCGAATTGTAGTTAAAATTACATTTTAATTGAATTGAATTACAATTTTTTTTTTTCTTTTTAAGTGTGTTCACTTCTATACATTGGGAACAACTGACGACAATTTATTTGTAAGCAACCACAGAATAAAGTTGCCATGTCATCGATAACTGTTGCGCCGGGGCCGATGATATCGATAGTTGGGGCTGCCCGCAGTCGAAAAGGTGGTAGCCCTCAGGTTTGAGCTTCAGAGAGAAAGAGAGAGAGAGAGAGAGAGTTCGCGCGCTCAAGAAATAGATAATAGAAAACTATCCGAGTTGGTTTTAAAAAGGAATAAAAAGGCCAATGATCGACTTATTTGGAGGTCGAACGAATGTCACGGCGGCAGTCGGTACGGACGAGGGAAAGAAAAAAAGGCAGCGGTCAGTGGCGGTCAGGTTTTTTTTTGAATGAAAGTAAAAAGTTCGGTTAAGTGCTGCGAGGGAAAGGGAAAAGTTCGGCCAAGTGTGGCCAGCTAAAATAAATTAATTTAGATTTAAAATTAATTAATTACCAATGAACGAAATAGTATCAAGAAAATTTCCATAAAAGTGCCGATCCAACATTAACACATACATAAGAGTGTCGATCCAACATTGACACATACATGAAAGTGCCGATTCAATTTAAAACAACAGAAACAACGGCTGAATTTGAACTAGAGGACCAACACTGGACCAAAATAAATAGAAGTGAGTCCGTTCGAATCATATTATTTTGACGGCGGGGAATCTTCGATTCAGATGCAGTGCGCAGGCGGGACGCACCAAAAACCAAATTCCCTCAGATCGACTTCACATCCGTGATGCGGTGGGGAAACCCTGTTTATTGGGGTTATATATTAATTTAGGTGGTTAATATATGTACCTACCATCGGCATCCTTTGGGCTAGAGCCTTGAATCTTGGAACACATGCTGGTCTGTTCCCGCGTCAAAGTATCAAAATTAGCGCTCACAAGGATACTAGGAAATCGATAAAATTTATAATTGAATATCTGTAAAGCTATATATATATCTTACAATTATCAATTTTCAATATATATATATATATATATATGATATATTGCCAGTAACGCACTTCAAAAAAATGTTTGGACCATGCCCACTCTCGTCCCCATAAGCTGAAAAGCCTATATCTTCACAATTTAAGAGCTATAGTTACCAAAATGTTCGGCCACACCAAAATCTCAGTATCTTGTATATTCCGTAATTTTAGAGTTAAGGATACCAAACTTGGAGAGTATATTACAAGTAAACTTTCCCAAACATTTTAACAGCCACTTCCACTATTGCCTCCGAAAAGCGAAAACACCTTTATCTATCGCAATTCAATAGGCAAGCCTGGAGTGTAGATTACTAGGATCCCCCTTCAGAGATCAGAATTTCCTAATTACACATTTTCAGATGTTATTACTTATGGCATCAGCGTATTTCACAGTCGGTCACGCCCGATGTCAACTAATATCAGTAGACAGCGAAAATACAAAATATACAAATAAATTAAAGTAAATAAAAAAAACATATTTTTTAGGCTTTTTCAATAAAAATCTCTCTGAAAACTATGAAGTTCTTATAGAATTTAGAAATAATTTCTAAATACACGAAAACTATTTTACTAAAATTGGAAAGGCTTTTGGAAACGTCAATTCGGTTTATTTTTGTGTTTTAAAAATATATATGCTTTTATTAAGAAATGCGTTAACAATGCAAACACTCATTTTTAGAAAGAAAAAAACATTTCTTTAGAAATTATAATTCAATTCGATTGTGATAAAATGTCATTTTAACATTTTCGACAGAAACTAGCGTAGCTTAAACTGCTGCCTTCAAACTGCACTTGTCATTGCAGGTGTTGCCCTCTCATAGAAGCCAACCAATCCCAATAACAAAAAAAAACATTCCCACCTGCAAAATGGATCGCAAGACTGAGCTGGAGCGTAAGAAGGCCAAATTGGCTGCACCACTTCGGAAGTGTTGTCCTCGGTGTCGTCAGCCAATGCGATAATTCCCATACACAGACGCCTGATGTTAGTTGGCCGTCAATGTACAGAACGTTGGCAAAAATCGGCAACTAAATTTGAGGGTGTGCAATGTGCAAGCAGTAAACAGGAAGATGACGACGAGAAGTCGCTGCCACAACCGGATCACGGAGTTAGTTCCAAACTGCCGATTATCTTGATTATCTTGATTATCTTGTCGGAGGACTTCCAAAGGTTTGTATTGCCCGCAGGTCGCGTCATTGAGCGCACCCTTTCTGAGAACGTGGACATCTACTCGGACTACATTGGCTGCGGCAACAACCAAGAAACCATCGATGAACGATCCCATGCACGTCACACGATTCAGCGAGAGAAGTGCATGGGTTCGTTCATCGATGGTCTCCTCGTTGCTGCGTCAGCCAAAGTTGTCCGAGTAATCGTGTGTTTTATGATGAGCGCTGGTCAAAGAATCGTTCCATAACGAGCATAGACTGATCGACACACTTTCCGGAGCTACTCATTGCCTCGTATCACAACAATGAGGAGAGCCCCGAGCCCCAAAAAGCCGGATGGCGTTGTGATGGTCTGCAATACAAAGTTTAAGAAGCAAACGTCAGATGATGTATTCCACTGCAAGAGCGCTGTGATGTCCACCTACCTTGCTAAGTTCAATCCGAATCTAATATTGGGCGGCACCTATTCGTGTCAGATTGTGCTGCGGCGCACACCCATCCAGTTTACTTCTTGCAAATGGTTGGCACACAAAATGCGCACAATGTCGTCTCGATTTCGTCGGATGGCAAACAGTGCTCCTGGTCGCTGGACATGCTCTCCTAGCCGCAGGATACGCTCGAACTGTAACAGAGCCAGTCGAAGGCAATCGCGAGCACAAGCATGGCATTTCCGGTCAATGAGATTTACAGCCTGGTCATGGGCAGCGAGGATGGTTATGTTTATTCCGCATCGCGTCATGGCTTGCGATCGGGCGTCAATGAGGTATTTGAGCGACACTTGGGTCCGATAACGAGCATCTCGACGCACTATAGTCAATCAATAACTCGGACTATGTGATGGACGTCGCCTGGTCGCCCGTTCATCCCGCCCTCTTTGCTGCTGTTGATGCTAGCGGTCGTCTTGTGATCATCGGTGATGAGTCCGGCAAACTGTATGTCTTCGATGTGGCCGAGCATCTGACGCTGCCGTCGCGCGATGAATGCGACGCTCAAAGAGCTCAAGATGAACCAGAACGACGAGGTCTAAACTTAATCAGGGCATTCAGGCATGGTTCGTTTGCAGCCGATATTCGTTTGGTCCAAACAATAATCGTTATTGCTATTCGCTGACAAAATCTGCAAGAAAACAAACACAAAACAATATAATTTTTTTAATATTTTCTTTTTTTTATAACTTTTAAATTGACCTAAGCCAATTTTATAATGTCAGCTACAAAACTTTTCAAACTCAATTATAATTTGTCCATGCACAGCATATTTTCCGTCGTCACTCGACAATTGGAAAGCTTCATATTTATTTTCCGTTTTAATCCAAAAAATATATATATGGAAAGTGTATGAAAACAGAAACATAACAATTAATTTATATTCATCAAAATAGGTTTCAGCTTTTCTTTTTTCATATTTTTAATATTCATATTTTTGAGCGACCACTGTAAAAACTAGTTGACACAATTCTCCCGTTTCTGCGATTATTAGTATTTAAGTGAAATTCATCAAATAAAATTCGACATAAAAACGAAAAATAAAATAAAATAAAGCATGCAATGTGAGCTATAATATATATATATATAATATGTATATATTATTTCTCGGAAACGGCGCGTTCAATGAAGCGACCTGCGCGCAATACTAACCTTTGGACGAGCGTCTCCTTTGGTTGAATGTTTACTGCTTGCACGTTGAACTTCCTCAACTGTAGTGGCTGCTTTTTGCCAACATTGACGGTGGCCAACTAATCAATATCAAGTGGCTGTGTATTGGAATTATCGCATGTTGACTGACGACTCCGAGGATGATACTTCGGCAACGGGCGCAACGATGAGCGCTGCCGTTTCTCGACGACGCCGATCCTTCTCCTCGCGCAGTGCTGCCAATTTGGCCCTCTTACGCTCCAGCTCAGTCTTGCGATCCATTTTGGAGATGGGAATGCTTTTTTTTTTGGTATTTGGATTGGTTGGTTTCTATTAGAGGGCATTACCTGCAATTACAGGTGCAGCTTGAAGGCAGCAGTTCAAGCTACGCTAGTTTCTGTCGAAATTAACACTCTCGAATTGTAGTTAAAATCACATTTTAATTGAATTGAATTACAATTTTTTTTTTTTTTTTAAGTGTGTTCACTTCTATACATTGGGAACAACTGACGACAATTTATTTGTAAGCAACCACAGAATAAAGTTGACATGTCATCGATAACTGTTGCGCCGGGGCCGATGATATCGATAGTTGGGGCTGCCCGCAGTCGAAAAGGTGGTAGCCCCCAGTTTTGAGCTTCAGAGAGAGAGAAAGAGAGAGAGAGAGAGAGTTCGCGCGCTCAAGAAATAGATAATTGAAAACTATCCGAGTTGGTTTTAAAAAGGAATAAAAAGGCCAATGATCGACTTATTTGGAGGTCGAACGAATGTCATGGCGGCAGTCGGTACGGACGAGGGAAAGAAAAAAAGGCAGCGGTCAGTGGCGGTCAGGTTTTTTTTTGAACGAAAGTAAAAAGTTCGGTTAAGTGCTGCGAGGGAAAAGGAAAAGTTCGGCCAAGTGTGGCCAGCTAAAATAAATTAATTTAGATTTAAAATTAATTAATTACCAATGAACGAAATAGTATCAAGAAAATTTCCATAAAAGTGCCGATCCAACATTAACACATACATAAGAGTGTCGATCCAACATTGACACATACATGAAAGTGCCGATTCAATTTAAAACAACAGAAACAACAGCTGAATTTGAACTAGAGGACCAACACTGGACCAAAATAAATAGAAGTGAGTCCGTTCGAATCATATTATTTTGACGGCGGGGAATCTTCGATTCAGATGCAGTGCGCAGGCGGGACGCACCAAAAACCAAATTCCCTCAGATCGACTTCACATCCGTGATGCGGTGGGGAAACCCCTGTTTATTGGGGTTATATATTAATTTAGGTGGTTAATATATGTACCTACCATCGGTCTTTGGAATTTTTGAAAAATAATAAATAATTAGCTGCTGGCAGGCAATTACTTGTTTTTCTTTGACACTGATCCAAATAAGCACTGAGCCACTGTACATACATACATAAATACATGCAATTGCAGGTAACGGGGCTCTGCAGAATACACACAAAAACATATTCATGCTCGCGTCAATTATCATGCCATCTCTTTCTTGCACATGCGCTCGCCTTTTTATGCATACAGAAAATGCTTGCGGCTGCTGGTTGAAATGAGATAAGTATGAGAATCTGCTTTCGACTATAACTTTATGGGGTCGGAGATGCTTCCTTCATAAAACCCATTATAACGTTTTTCAATGGGCTCAGCGTATAGTCTGTTTAGAAATTGTTCTTATGGCTGCTGTCTTTGCCGATCCAGCCAACATACATTTAAAACAAAACTACTTTCTTAAAATAGAAATATGCAATACATTAACGCACAATTTATGGCGATTTGCATAATTTTGTTGATGTCATTTTTATATCTTACAATGTCACATATACTCTGCAGAATTTTCTCTTCATTTAAATATTTATTTAATTCTAGCATACGTCTGGATAATAAGTGCTTAACAGCGGTAAATTTACATAGTTCAGATATTTACCAATCCCATTTTTGTATATCTGTCTGTTTCTCCCTTTCTCTCTTTATCTATACTCTTAAAATACTTAACTTGTTAATCTGCAATCATTAACATTTTTGATCCGAATAGATTTTTAGTAGGTTGACCAATTTTTTGCTAGACTACTTTACATTTTAATACCCGTTCTATATTTTATATTATGTGTTCAATATTATTTTACTTATTCATTTTTATCTGATGGGATTTTTGGGTTATACCAAACCAATCCGCTTATTGTATTCGACCACTTTGCATTTGAATACCGCGAGATGCTTAATATTATTTGAGTTGAGCTATTCCTTACGCCAATTTAATTTATAATTGAAAATATTTTTGCAATTTTCAACTTTCAAAGTTGATGGTCTGCATTTGGTTTATATGAAATAAGTAAAATAAAAGTAATATGTGAAAATGTATGTTCAAAATATTGTTCGCTTACATCACTGAGCAGACGATGATATGTGGCGATGTCATTTATACAAATAGTGATCGATTACATTTTCAAAAAATTACACTTAAAAACAATGGGGTCGGAAATGCTTCCCATTTGCTTTTTGTCGTACATTATGGTTGCCCATTGTAAATGGGTTCAGTGCATGAAAAGTGAGCGCTTACATTTATACAAAAGTGAATGGTAAAATGAAAAGTTTTGAAATCGCCCACAACACTTAACCAGCCAAAGTGTGTTGTGTAACAAAATAATCTAAGCAGAGCATTCGTATATTAATTGAGAATGCATGCGTTTCACGGGGCACGATGGATGGCGGCTAATGATGATGGGAAAAATGATCTCGTTGAAAGCAGACCGATTAAACTTTCAAAAATTGAAGCCATTTACACTCTTACACCTTCAGGAAATACCTTTTGTAAAAGTGAACACTCCATTTGTGTAAAACGATCAACTCACGCTATCTTCATTAGCCACTGAAGAGATGTCTGATTACCATTCATGCTAGCCATCTCAAGCGAACTGTTTTTAACGTTTTAGAAAAAGTGAACTACATAACTACTACTACTACACACAGAATTCTAATAATACTAATGTTTAGTAACAATGTAATATCAGAATTCTTCATTTTAGAAATTTACTTGTCACAAAAAATTTTACGATTTACTCCAGTTTAGCTTTTTTTTATGAGTGTAGAGTCTTGATCAAAAAGATGAGAACGCTGTCCATAATTCATGACCGATAACAAAAGATAAGATGCCGGCGAATCTGCTTGAGAAGCGTGTTAAGGATTCCTGCTCCGATTTCGACGACGTAAATACTCTATTTAAAACAAAAAAAAGACTACATAATTAAATTGTCATAGAACCTGCAAAAGTTGCAAAGATTAAGCTTTAAAGCAGTTAAGTTTCCCTAAAGGTAACTATCATGCCATTTGTCAGCATTGAAATTTATACAAATATAAAAAATCGAGGAATATTCTTAGGCTCTCGATATAATTGCCGTATTGTTGCGGCGGGGCCAATTATCTATCGACAGTTGGGGCTGCCCACAGCAAAAACAAGTGGTAGCCCCAGATTTAAAAGAGAGCGCGGGCCCAGAAGCTTCAACATAACGGAGTATTATCCGAGAGTGGATCAAAGAATGAGAGAGAATGTTGAAGGGCAAACCAAAGTCAGGGAAGAAACTGAGCGGTAGGTCAAGCTGAAAGTCAAGATCAGTCTGTATTAAGCTGCGAACGAAAAAAGACGTCAGCGGTCAGACTCCAGCATTATTTTTTTTTGTGGTAATATTTATTTTTGTTATTATTTATTATTTTTGTTATTATTTATTTTTTTTGTTGTTATTAATATTTTTTTGGTTAATATCAATATTTTTTTTGTTATTATTTATTTTTTTTTGGAGAAACCATTTTTTTTGTTAATTTTTTTTGTTGTATTTTTTTGTTGGAATTATTTATTTTTTTTGGAGGAACCATTTTTTTTTTTTTGTTACTTTTTTTTGTTGGTATTATTTTTTTTTTTTTGTTATTATTTACTTTTTTTTGGCATTAATCATTTTTTTTTTTGTTACTTTTTTTTTTGTTATTATTTTTTTTTGTTATCGTTAAGTATATAAATATGAAGGGGCAGCATTAGACCGCTAATTACTATGCTAAGCCTTAAGGCCCCATTTTCTCAGTAAATAAGGTTTAGTGAAAATGGAAGGCTAAGCGTTATAAATGGATGGATGAATGGGTTCCCTCCCCAACCCAAAGTAGGTTAGAAAAAAAAAATGTGATCGTGCAGAAATACAAAGGGTGAGGCCCCCAATAATATATTTACACCCCACAGGAAGGGCGGGAGCGCTACGGCAGGAACAGCAAAGCCGCCGTTGGAAGCCGGGAGTAAAGTAATTTTTTTTCTGTTTTTTGAATTTCGAATTGCCACTGTCCGTTAAAACAGCTGTTGTTAGTGATGTGCAGATTTTGTGTACTCACGTTTATTGTGCGGTCGGCGGGCAGGGGCAGACCCACCCCTAACTGAGCACTGGCTGGCCGGAAATTCTGAAATTATTTTATTAAAGTAAAAATCAGGGACCGTAATCTTATATAAATTATATAATTTAAGTCACAAATGTTTATTTAATTTTAATACTCAACCACTGAAGTATAAGTTTTGATACCCTTACAACTTGAGGACTTGATAACCTGATCGATAACATTCTTATGTGCATATCGATGAAATCTCCTATCTCCCCATATTCAAGGAAACCAATCTAAGGTTCTTCCTTGTAACTGAACGATTAGCGAAAACAAATTTCTTTTTTAAATCGTAATTATTAAACTTTTATTATTATCATTTTTTGTTTATTAAGATATATATCGGGCAAATTGATCAGTTAGGGATGCATCAGCTTTAAACATTAGTTAACATTTATATACATGCAAGAATATGTAATCCCTTCGATCTTTTTCATTCTACTTTAAGTATTGACAAATTATTTCCAATCTCTGAGTTTTTATGGAAGTTATTCAAAATCAGATTTAAGCTTAAAATTATTTCAGAAAAACAAAAAGTTTTGTAGGCTTCCCGGAAATTAGTTACCCAGCTGTGGAGTTAAGTCTTGCCATTTG
Source organism: Drosophila nr. medialis 2 BK-2023a (assembly GCA_035044325.1). NCBI lineage: Eukaryota > Metazoa > Arthropoda > Insecta > Diptera > Drosophilidae > Drosophila > Drosophila nr. medialis 2 BK-2023a. The sequence continues at coordinate 5,964,888 of JAWNMH010000397.1, read as the reverse complement.
CTAAGGTCTAGTTGAGGAATGTCGTTGCAGTTCAGCAAAACATTACTGTGTGAGAAAAGGAAACATTCGTTTAAGTAAGCCAGAATTTCTCTGAGGGTATAGCCACTTACCGAGTGTTGGGGAAAACGAACACATTCGGCTGGATGAAATGCAAACCTTGCACGTTGCTGCAGAGCAGCGAAGCCAAAGTAATCTTGCGTATCTCCGCCAGTTGAGCTGCATTAGAAGTTGGCCACATTAGGAGAAGGGATTATAATTAAGGATCGAGAATGTACTCACTGCGTGAGAAGCCACTTAGATGAGCCTCCCGCTCGAAAAAGAAGCGATCGCCTCGACGCGTGTTGAGGAACTGTTTGCCAACAATGCACAAAAGCGTGGGTCCAAACAATGAGTCGGGCGCATGGAATTCGAGAGTGCCACCGACGGACAGCTCGACATCTTCCGGATTGGCATACAGCTTCCGCAGCAGGTGTATTTTCTATAAGAGCCACAATATTAACTCATAATTACTATTAAATATAGAACACCTTCTACCTCATTCGATATTTCATTGGTGAATTCCGACCAGTCGGCGGCCCGGCTCAAGCCGCAGAATTCACGGACATCATTGTATGTGGGCAGTCCGAAATCGCGGCCACGTTGAATATCCAGAGCCTTGAGGTCGGAGCCATACTCCTCGAAATCCTTCCTGTTGAAGTAGTGCTTAATTTCGCGATCTATATTGCTGTCAGCGCGCTTCTGCAGCTGAGTGACCATGCCACGCACAATATCGGCCATGTTAAAGTTGGAAGACAGAAGGCGCATCGTTTCAGTGCGCTCAAAATAGTTGCTCAGACGAAGCGTCTGGTTTGAGTCCCGATTTGGCGACACCAACCTGCAATGAACAGTTTATGATTGTTTAATGAATGCCAAAAGTAAGCCACTTCAAAAGGTAAGGTACTTACGAAAACCAGCCGGGAATCTGGGTGTGCGAATAGCGGAAGGCAGCAGCCGAAAACTCTGCATACGGATTGGGATTGACGCTCTCATCGTAGTCATTCACATACTCGATGGAACCCTCCGCATGGGGGTAGGTAATGCCATTGAGATGGGTGTATGTGGAGCCCAGGACTGCGACCAGATAGTCATAGTATGTGATCTTCTGGTACTGTGCAATGTTAATCTTGCGTGCCTCCTGATACAGACGCTCATCGTTGTAATGCGGATTCAGTTGGGCCAGTTGCTCCGCCAGACGATTGTGCTCACGCAGCATAACCGTTTGAATTACGGCGATAGTTGGCGTAAAACGATTCCGCTTGTCCGGCATTGAATAGCACTCGTTGTTGGTGCCACATTCACCGAAATGATTCTGAGCCACGGGCAACCATTGTTGCCCATTGACGTGACTGGTGCGCAGTTGGCCTCCCTTGAAGAGACGCACTTTCCGACTCTGCTTGAGTGAATTGCCATAGAGGGAGGAGAGATCCAGATAGGCTGTGACCACAGATAGCTTCTCGCTGTGTGGCAGTCCGCTCTTGGGGCATATCGCCTCCGCATCGGATATGCAGCGAGCAAAGCTCAAGCATGTTTTGCCCGTATTATGGGCGATGGGTCCACCGGCTGCCAATGTGATTGGATAGCACAGCGGATGCTGGGAATCCGCACAGCAATCCTTGGGTGCTCCCCTTGTGGACTGCAGGCTCAAGTCGTGGGCGACAAACTGGCCCCACTGCATGCTGGCAACGGTGCGGAACTGATCCATGGTGGTCTTCTCGCCATACAGCGACAGGGAGATGAGTCGTGCGTTGGGCACAGCTTGGCGCCGAGCATAGCTTGGATGCAGCAAGCGCTTGTACCTGGAGGTGGCGATGCCAAATTCTGGATACAGCAAATTATTGCAGGCACCATCTATGCTCCGGTAGTGCAAATTCTGCGTATTATTTAGACAGTTTAAGGGCGGTATTCCGCACCTGATTGGCTCCACGGGCTGCTTCTCAAGTGGCCCGATACTCAGATAACTGCTGGGTCCTGCGTTTCTGTTATGCTGGGGCGATAGGTTTCTCAGCAGTTCGTCCAGGTTGCCTTCATAGCCATCCGGGCTATTTCTCTTCGATCTTCTGAAGTGTTCGATTGGTGTTTTTTTAGTACTCACCTCTAAAGTGTTCAACCGGTGAAATGGGCAACCACTGAGTTGATCCTCCGCTCTTGTGGTGCTGACCACCACCAAAAACAGTAGAAATCCAATAATCGGAGTAAGTAATCTCATCTTTGCCACTGCACTGCGAATTGTGATGCACTTTCACCGGTGGCCCGGCATATATACGTGGGATCATCGACTGCTGTTTTGCATATTTGCACGATCATCAAACCCTAGTCGCGATTTCGTAGAATGCCACCTTCCGCATACTTAGGCCCGCACGTGCTAAAGATTCAAGAACATGCTCTATTTTGTGACTTAACGATTAACATTCTTGAAAAATCGGAAGCCAGTATCTGTGTTCTCAATACTTTCATTTCGTGTTCTTTCTGCTTCGTTATTTGTTATCTTTTCCGCATATCATTTTTCACACCTAGTTTATTTAGTGTGTGAACTGTTTGCACTCCACCAAATTCACAGAACATAAGTCTTTGTTTAATTTTAAGTGAGAGCTGGAAATCATATATATATATATATATATATAATCTATATCTCTTCCAAGTCTAAACCTTTATTCTAGTGCATTTATACAAAATCTGGCAAAAATTAATTACACATTTTCGAAAATGTACAAGGAAAGAAAATTTCAAAACTGTAATTTTGTGCTTAAACACGTTTTGTCTATGAAAAATACTGAGAAATGTGTACGGGGCAGCTGTGTCTGCCGTCCCTGACCATGCCGAATGTAAAGTAAGCAGTTTTCCAATCATGCACACAAACTATTTCTAGTGGGGGCATTGGCGAATGGTGCCAACTGCTAAGTTTGGCGGTCAAGACGGTGTTGTAATTGTTGCTGTAATCTGCTATCTCAGCTGACATATTCCATGGGAAGCAAGTCCGATTCCAAGTGTACGTTCCCCCTGTGAGCAGCAGTTAGGCCAAAAAGCAAGAGGAAAAATTGTATACACAGAGAATATAGGCAACAAATGAAGGTTTGTTTAATTGAAATACTCCATTAATAGTTTAATAATATAATCAGAGTACAATTTAAAAATAAATTCTAAAATAACAATTACTCATATTGCGTGTTTTTGTTTCATTTTGAATTTTATTTTGTTTGCCATATGAGAAATAATCTGGTCAATTTTTTAATTTATACTACTTATGTTTTAGTTTGCCTTATTGTCATTTCTACTGACCCGGTTTCTTAAATATTAGCGCATAACATTAATTTGACTAATTGAAGAAAAAAATAAGGATCTCGGCTGTTTGCTAATTTTTTCGGTCAAAGTGACAAAAAAGACAGATCTGACATATGAAAAGCAAAATGTCAACACTTATACAGAGTTGCCACTATGTTGAACTTCCGAATGCAACAGTTTGCGACGAACGCTCAAATTGAAAAACACCGCTCGTCAACGAAAAAACGCTAATTAAATTTTTGACTGTGGAATGTTTACATTTACTGGTGAGATAGTAAAACTAAATTCACACAAATATTTTGTAAAGTTCCAATTACAAATGAACCAGTTCCAAAGTATTATTTATTTCTAATAATGCCCATAATGTTTGGTGTTAACTGAGTGGCAGCTCTGTACCTTCGGTGCTTGCCAACACTGCGACCATTATTATTAAAAATTGTTAATTGTGGACAATATTGAACAATAACAAAAATGAAGCGAAGAACAAGTGAAATTTGGTGCTTCTTTCGAGCGGTCGACGACACATTTGCGCTGTGCAACATATGCAACGCGAAATTGTCTTATAAAACGACAACGACAAACTTAAGCAAACACATGAATCGAATGCATCCAAAGGCAAATTCTTCGGCTTCGACGCATAATCGCAAATTTAAAATATTGCCACAGACAAATGATCGACATCGAGGCAAACCTCGGAATCCGGAACAGGAATTGATATTGCTGAACTTTATAAAGAAGCACCCAAATTTGTTGCAAAATCCCTCGTGGGAAACACGCAACGCATTCGAGTTGCTCTGGGAACAACTCGCAGCCGAATTAAATCGCAGTGGGCCACCACAAAAAGATCTGGCCACATGGAAAAAGGTTAACTCTGCTAAAATAAAATTGACTTGCTCTTCTTTTTTAACGTTCTCTTTCTCAATGTGCAGGCGCTGAAAGACTGGAAGAGATTCATCATTAAGAAGGTGGAGAAAAATGAGATGCACAATATTCCCTTGGCAACGGGCCTAAGTTCGGCGGAGGAAACAATTGTTAGCTTATATCGTCTCAGCGATGATGCTAATCAAATAATAATGAATGCATCCGATGAAGATTTCCAGGACACCTCGAATGCCACATTCGATATGGAAGATGTTGAGGATGTTGTGCCCGAGGAGGAGGACGATAACAGCGCGCTGCAAGATGCCTCCGGCTATGGCTATGAGCCAGAGGATTCCAAGGCGGAACTCGACATTGATCCACTCTTCTTGCAGCGATCGAAGTACGAAGGAAGAGCTCTCCAAACCGATCTGGAGACGATGAGTAAATCCATCAATTTGGCCAAAGATGTGGCGAGTAGCACTCAAAAGGCTCTAAGTGAATTCTGTGCTCTCTACAAACAAAAGCTAATCGAGGACAAAAGACACCATTCTGTCATCGAGCAATTAATGTCGGAAAAACTAGAATTAAAGAAGAAACTGCTGGAGATTGAGCAGAGGAAATTGTCCTTAAAATAGTTATTAATCTGATGATGATGATGATGATGATAATGATGATAGTCGGTAATTAGACAACAACTAATATAACTAGCATGTAATTCATTATGATTCAAAGTTTGGCGCGAGAAGCTTTTCAAAAATACAGCACATATTTTAATGAAGTCAATTTGACGCGGCTATGTATTGTCTATATATTATATATTTATAGCATTTTATATACTAATCCCTCAGTTTTCTAACTAGAACCGGATCACTACATCACATAGCTGTCATAGGAACAATCGGCCGATGTATGGATGCTTATTATAACTTTTTATTTAACAAGGTATCCGAGCCCAACTCCTAACATTTGTCAATATCAGCCTGCTGTTGTGGGTTTTTATTTAATGGATATTGAAAATCAGATGTCGACAATTTTCGGCATGTTTTTGTTGTTTTACTTTCCTTTAATAACCATCCAACCCATCAAAACCCAGCACTCGATTAACGCAAATTATCCCGCAGAAAATGTTCTTCGCTTCAGAGGATCCTTTCGAGACCTCAATAAAAAAATCTCCCTGCGTCATCTTTTGTCACTGGATAAAAGTCCATCATATTTGAAGTACCCCTCACCGTCTATTTTGTTCAATGTATTTTGGAGCAACGACTTACTTCCAAAATCGATATTTTATATAAAAATAATCATTTATTAGACCCGTTTGCATTCGGTTTGCGTTGCTTTTGAATTGTAACGGACAGCCTTTGTCTATTATGACGAAATGCGCAACGGAGTCTTTACTTGCTGCAATCACTACGTATATAGTTTAACTAACAAATATGTTCTTTAATATTAAACCGCTAATTTTCATGTAAACAAAAGTTTAAAACAAATACATAAATATTATTTTTACGTATACTCGAAAGTTCACAAGAAACTGAACTGCATATTACAAACTGGTTCCGATAGTCGTAAACTATACTGTTTTATTTAGCAAATTTATAATTTACTAAGCAGAATAACTGTTGTTCGCGACTATAAATGAATTTCTGCTGTTTAATTCTGTAAACAGTGGAGAATAGTGAGCCTTTTTGTACGCTTTTTAGCTGAGGGAGTGGTACCCAATAAAATATTGTGTGCGATAGTCCGATACATTGTGCATCACTAATTCATGTGGATGTGGCCTGTGGAAATAATGTGGAACCCATTCGGCTTCTTCTTCTCAGCTTAACCATTCTTGGTGACTGACAAGTCATGATAATTTTTTATAAAACAAATAGTTTTTCGCAATGGACGACTCGTTTTTCGGCTTTGATACAACCACATGCGTACCGGTAAGATATAAAATAAAATGCGGGAATAATCCTGTGCGCAATATGAATAGGTTACCGACAAACTCGTGTTGCGTCTGCAAATTGAAAACTTCAATTATGCTTCTTTTTTTTTTTTGTTGCACTGATTATAATAAGAGTCTAAATCTAATAGGATGACGATGGGCGCATTGCAGAGCCCCCGGAAGAGGAGTACGACGCGCTCAATGATGAAACCTTCGGCTCGGCGATAAACGGCGACTGGGAGGAAGCCCACGAAACTCTCGTCCGACTCGGCGGCAATCGCGAAAAGATTCGTCGAGGAGGAGGTGGAGGTGGGGCTAATAATCATCTGAGTGGTGGCAATGGCGCCTTCCACAATCAGCAGATGCAGCAACTGCTGCGTGACGACTCCGACCTAGAGCTGAATCTGTCCGCGATGCGATTGGATGACGTCGACCTGGGTTCATTTGGAGAGAGCGATGGTAATCAGTCGCAGCGCATCAGCCTGGACTCAAATGTTTGGGCATTGCAGCCGTTGGCGAACATGCCCTTGGCGAACAATCCACAGCTTTTTCGCGAGCACTTTCGCAGCGCGTTCAAGTCGCAGCCGATGGCAGCAGTTGCAGGCTCAGCCACACAAATGAAGCCACTGCAGGAGGCCAATGCCAATTTTGGTTTGCCGCCCATGCCGCCGCCAGTTACGGCAAAAATCTCAACTCTCGAGGATATCGAACGGAACTTAATCATACAGCAGGCAATACCCAAGCAGCAGCAGCACCAGCAGATGCCCCAACAGCAGCTGCCACAGCTGCTTCAACAGGACTTTAATCTGGCCAACAGGCAGCATTTGGTGGTAACACCAACAATACAACAACAACAGCAGCAGCAGCAACTGCAGAAGCCACAGCAGCACAAGGGTAACACTCATCATCTTATTTGTATATATATTTATACATTTATATATTTATATACATTTCTACTCGGTTAATTTTTATACTCTGAACTCCATTCAAAATGTCTAAAAATCGCGCCCTAATAATGATTTCTGTAGAAGTTGCAAAGTGGATGCTTCTGCCCTGCGCTTTGCTCATAATAACAATTATCTGGCCAGGAAGAGATTAAGCATCCTTTGGAACCCCTTTCGATCTATTGTCAAATTGGAGCTAGAACTACGATTGCGAAATATTCATAACCTCCACAGATCTAAACTCATCTTTGACTCAGTCTCCCATTAGTGTCAGTGAATTAAAAATAATGCAAATCACAACGGGCCAAATGAGGCCCACGTGTGTCGATCCTATGGTCGAGAGATATGTCTAATCTAACCTAACCAAACATTTTATAAAGCTATGCAATTATATATAACAAGCAAGGCAGCAACTCGGACTACATCAATAGTAATTTCCGTTCGTTGAATTCCTTCAAGTTTCGGTGAGGAAATTTATAAGGCTTCTTTGGTTATATGAACGGTTGAATTAATACTAAACTTTAATTAAAAATTTTATTATTATTAAATAGAGCAAAATTACAATTGTAAACTGAACAATTTAGGGGCGTGGTTACTGTTACCTCGACATAATTCATATTTATGCAGACAATTTATATTATTTTTGATGTGTATGATTTTGAACTAATTGTAATTGCAGCACCTCCTGGATTCTTGGCAACTCCACAAACACCGCCAGCAAGGCAAAATCTAGGATTTCATGGGCCGCATTCCTTGGTTGGAGCTGGGCCAGGATCCGGACCGGGACCGGGACTAATGCCGACCCCTCCATCTCAACAGCAACAACAGCAATTGAACAACGGGCTGAGTGGGAATCGAGCACCGCCCGGCTTCATCTATCCAAGTGGAATGGTATCGAACCTGCCACAACATCCGATGCTGCAGCAGCAGCAACACGCTGCCCTGCCACCAAGCTATCCCCGAGCACTGCCAAATCCCCATTTGCCCACAGCACTCAACAACTTTGCCATGCATCCGAGCTTCAATGCAATGCGTGCCGTTGGCATTCCACATCCCGCAACCTTTATGCAGCCCGTGCCGCCAGTGCAACGCCTCCCTCCGCACAACGTGCTCAATCAGCAGCCCAACTCGATGTACAACATGTTCAATATGCGCCTTGTGCAGGAAATCCAGCAGAATCATCCGCTGTTGCAGAACGTGGCCGTTGCCCGTCAACAGCAACAGCAGCAGCAGCAACAACAACAGCAACAACAAAATCGTCCCGGCGATCGCCAGAAACAGCAACAACAACAATCCCAGCAACAACAGCAGCAACTTAATCGTCATGGCGGCAACCTGCCACAGGAGGAGTTCGACGAGTACGCCAATCTGATGAGCACCCGGGACAAACACTGGCTGATTGGTATTCAGTTGTCGCAGCTAAACACGGATACGCCGTACATAGACGACTATTACTACACGGTGCACAGGGAGCGGAAGAACGGACAGATGCGTCACAGCCAGGCGCACAAGGATAACCAGTTGAATCATCCGCTGACGCAGCCACGTGGCCATGCCCAGCTAATTCTGGTGCAGTTGGGCAACAAGAACGGGTCGCGCAACGGGCAACAGCATCGCGAACGACGCAACTCGGAGAACACGAGCAACAGCAACGCCAGCGGAAACATAACAAATTGCGGTGGCAACAACAGCAACATCCTTGCTGGCTATATTTTCTCACCCTTGAAATTCGAGAACTCGCTGGGCAAACTGCAGTATGGCAGTGTCACAGCGCCCCGCAAGATCATCGATGCTGATATCATGGGCAGCGATATGAGTCCATTGGATAATTCTGCATCGTCTGCCTCCTCATCAGCTGCAGTACATCATTCGGATAAGTCCAGCGAGGGGCCAAGTGAGGTGCTCCTGGTGCCGAGCAGCATGCGAAAATCGCGTCACATTCTGCTGCACATCGAGACCCTTTATCGGTATCTGCTCAAGCTGGAGGACCTGGAAAGCCCAGAAGTGATGGCAACCATCGTTTTGAAAAAGAATAAAGAGAGCGAACGCATCGCAGCCGTGGAGCAGCTCGAGATGGCAAATAAAACGGCCGAGGAACGTGCTGCCGAGGCAAACAATCCCCAGACCATGAATCCAGCGCTTAAAAACAAGTTCAACTATGAAATCGAGTCGCGCGAGGCTCTCGTCAGCAAACTAAAATCGGGGCTCACTTTCGACAAGGTCGTCGCCATGATGAGCGTGCGCAAGGGAAAGGTATTTGGAAATTGATCCTTATTTTTGAATTTTGTATTGATTATTTTATTTATTATCCCATTGTAGATCCTCCTACGCCGTTGTATGCCATTTATTGCTGATCAGAGCATACGTTGGACTGTTTGGGCTGGCGTTTTCTGTTCGCTGCAGAATGTCGTTAAGAAGGATCGTGAGGATGTCGAGGGTGTTCTCTATGCCCTGTATCCGGAGTTCAGAAAGCACATTGGCGAAGCGAGTTTTGAGACAACTATCAATATATCTGCTGCTTTCACGCTGAATGACAAAAAGATGTCGGCCATATTCTGTAGTCGGGTAAGCACTAATTCTATTCCTCTAAGCCAGATCTCGTTTCATTGCTACGAACCGAATTGTTTTTGCAGTTTGGAATTTTGTCGCTCGTCGGTTTGATTCTACGAGTGGAGGCGATTTACATGCTGAGCACGGATGCGACGCTTAGCGAGGATAACCGACAGAAATGGCGTGAGTTCCTCGCCCAGGTTGCTTCCTGCCTTAATCGCACCATACAAAATCAGACCATCTCGGCGGCAATTGAGTCGGATGCAATTCAACCAATGATGAATCATTTTGCGCGGTTTAAAGACTTGAAACTGGATGCGCTGCTGGCTTTAATAACGGAGGCCAAACATCAAATTAATTAAATTGGTGATTGGAAAGTCATATATATAACCCCTTTGTATAATTTTTGTCATTAATGTTGGGTTATTTTAGCAGTTAATATGTGTATGATCTGATCGACAATGTGTCTGCATATATATACGTTTGTGTTGTTGTATTTAATTTTCAATATATACATACATATTACACGCGCACAATTTGTAAAAGAATTCCATGCATACACGCATATATATACACATGTCTATCAAAAAAGGAAGGCTCATATATTAACTAAAGCTAAAGCAGAAAAATGTAGAGTAAGACAATTAAACATGTAAACAAATGCGAGATATTTTCTTTTCATCAATTTTATAAATGTGCACTTTAAGCGAGGCAAAAACTACTTGATAATACAGCATCAGATAATGTTGCTCATTGTATATATATATATGTCATTTTGTATTCAACACAGTGGAAACTTCTTCACAACTGAGCTATTTCAATTTTGTGCTGCTCTTCACATTTTAACTTGTTTACTCTACATTCACTAGGGGCACATTTGTGAGTTTCATTTAACATTTGTTGGCAGCAAAAAAACATTCATGTTTAAATATATGTACATATACATATATATATATATATGAAGGGGAATAATTTGCGTTATTAAACAACTTAATTTGTTCTTTACAATAATTCATTTAAACATGCACGTTATTCAACATCAAAAACAAATATTCGAAGTTTGTAAATATCAGGCTTAAAAATCTACTTGAAAACTGAAAACTGAAAACTGAAATTGGGATAAGAGGGTGTTTTGAAATGTGAAATTTAAGTGAAAACCATTTGAATACAATGTAGAGTTGTAAGCATCTCGCATTCATACTTTTAAAATACAAACATTGACAACCCTATTACAAGAATATTATAAACTTGTGATACATTTTATGTATGTAAAAGAAAAAACAATCGAATAGTGAAAAAGTGCACATGAAATAGTAAATGTGAGTTTTTTTTTTTTTTTTTGCTCATTTCTGTTTCTGTAGAATCAAGACAAAAAGCGATGGAAAAATATTTGTTTTTACATCTGTCGTTCTCTTTCGTAATTAACGGTTAATTTTTGATCAATTTTATTATTTCTGTGTTGTCTTAGTCGATTTAAACTACTATATCTTATGCTTTATTTTGTATTTTCATTATTAATCACTTGAATAGGTATTTTCCATGAACACACAAAGCAGTCAAATTATTCACAATCAAATAACGGTTAAAGTAGGATAAGTGGAGAAGAGGAAATTACAAGAAGAAGAAGAAGCATGTTTATATTATTTATTGCCTATATGACAACTTCCATTTATCATGTTTTGCGTGCTGTTAACGACGCAGAACAACAAAAAAACAAACAACAACAACAATAATAATATAAAGAAAACAATGCAAATTTGGTTAATATATAAAGTGCAACAAATAATAAAATCACATTTACTTCAAATTATTTGAGTTATTTAAGTTGCACCCAGGGAATTTTTTAAAGGAGCTAATAAAAATTTGAAAAAATAAATGATATTTTGTTATTGTCCCCATTCAAAATCCCAAGACATTTAAATAAAGTATTTTAAATAAATGTATTCAAATATATTATTTTTAAATCGAATTTTTGTACAAATGACAAAAGTTTCTTCAAAAAATCGGTGCAGATTTTGTGATGCATTTCATGACTGCCCTTCACAACTGCATAGCGGATATAATGCGGAGCTAAAATCAGCTTAAGTAAAATCGACATTCATGAAGGGATCTGGAAGATCTTGAATACAGAAGACAATAGATTATAATGCTGTCCGAAAACCATATTGAAACCAAAAAAAAATAAATTAAGCCTGCTAAAAACGGACAGGCAGTAGTATCCACCCCAACAAGTATATAAATGTAGATAATATATAATAGTGACATTTGTTCAAATTTAAGAAGTACCAATTCATTGGTAAGCATCAGAGTAAATATTCCAAAACTTATATATACAAGTTCTTCTTGTTTCTAAAAAATAATTTCCAAATATACGTAAACAATTTTTTCAAATTAAAAAGTACTTTATGCTGTGTACATATATAAAATACCAACCTGGATATACGATATACATTTTGAAGTTTTTAAGAAAAGTACGCTGGAAAAAAACCATATTATTAGGAAGGAAAAATGCTTTCGTTTTTATGTTTAATATTTGCTGCATAGAAAGGTGAGCTACTCTTGGCGCCAAAAGTATGGCAAACTTCGGTGCGGATTGTCAAAACTTTGAAATCAGAGTTGCAGGATTAGCACCGTCCGAGACAGCGGGAATCCCAAGCAAGTTCGTCATAATCGACGCCACGACCATATTCAATTCTAATTGACATAGCAACGGCATTTGTCGCGACAATGGTGGCAATAATGGCGCCCAATTCGCGCACGCCCCGCCTATCTATCCATAGGAAATCAAAGTTGTGCGTACGATTGTGTGTACATACGTATGTACATATGCATGCATTGATACATACATACGTATGTACATTCGGGCTTGTCTGTAGGTCGTTCTATTTTCGCCCTCACTGTCGCGACAACAGGACAATGCGACGGGGGAATCGACGCCACAATTGCTAGCCTCATCTTGCTCTGGCGTCTGCATGCTCTCCATGTGTGTGCGTGTGTATGTGTGTGTGTGTGTGAATTAGTGTGTATTAGTAATTGTGGGGTTCACTTCATTGAGAAGTAATAAGATGCCGACAAGTTGTCGTCGTCGCCATCGTCGTTGTCGTCGCCATCGTCGTTGTCGTCGTCGTCGTTGTCGTCGTTCTGGACGTCGCCGGCGATAGCATCCGCTGTTGTTCTCGATTTGGAAACAACTTCCGAGGATGCCGCCGACACTTGTTACGCACTTTGGCGACTGTTTTCCACTCAAACCTGCGGTCACGTTGTTTTTTTCTGGTGGCAACGAATTTGAAAATTCAATTCTTGATTATGCGCCAAAAGCAAGTGCAAATCTAATCTAACTACAGTCAAACTTCTCTAACGCGAACCACACTGTTCCCATTCAAAAAGTCGAACAACATTTTAGAAATTCGCCACACTTTTGGCGCCAAGCGTAAGCTTAAAATTCAGAAAGCATTTATCTAAAAATCAGGGCTTTTATTTTCCTAATTTCACCCTTATTTTTCTTAAATTTAGAAAAAGGAAGGAACTTTAAGATTAGCTGTTTTGTTGCTTATAATATTAACATAATATATAATTTTTTTTTAATTTTGGAATTGATTCTTTTCTAGAATCTGGGTTTGCGTTTCTACATTTCAGATATGCATTTCAATAACAGAAAATATTTCTAAAAATAAAATTAAAAAATATATATATACATTTTTGGGATTGTCGACTTAGAGAAAACCTTCCTAATTTTCCAATTTTTTTTGTTTTATTTTCTAATTTCTAAAAATCAGGACGTGTCCCGGCGACTAGCAATAAATGACAGTCTGCTAAAATATTGTTTGGAATGCCAAAATTTCAAATATTGGAACCGTTGTAAATTTTTAGAACCATTCTTAAAAAACCAAATAAAAAGCGTCGTCGTTAATAATTCCAATCCGAAAGCTCATTCAAAGGAATTTCAAATATTACATTTTTAGAGACCCTTGTTTGCTTCTCCTATAACGTTACTAAATCATCAAGAATATATATGTTTTTTTCAAAATAAAACCAAATAGTTATCTCTTGAGGGGGTTTAATTAATTAATTTTTAATGGTTATATACAAATTATAAGAAATCAATAATCACAGTGTAATCTATTATTACACTTTACTGAAATTTTATAAATAATTTGAAAAAATTTTAAGTTGTTAATTAATTAATCGTAACCTGAAAAGACTCAGATATTCCAAAACGTCTGCTTTTTTTTTAATTATTTTGAATTAATATTTTGTCTATAAGTGTTCACTAACCAAACCTAAGTTTAGACTTTGATAAAGCACATACACTGCACAAAAGATTAGCATAATAAATAATATTCAAAATTAATTTAAATAAAAAATTCTTTATAAAAGTCTTAATTTATGAAAAATTTAAATTAGTCTTAATTTATATACATTTTTTTTTAAATTTATTTTTAAGATGCAATTTTCCGAAAAACAGAATAGAAAATAAGAAAAAAACGAATCTATTCCGATTAAGTGTTTGATCATAAATATATATATATATATATATATATTTTTATTATTATTATTTAAATTATATCATAATGACAGATTATCTGATTAGTTATGGTTTTGAAACTGCCAAAAAAAATCCAACTCAATTTTGACGCATCTCATTGAATATAAATAATAAATAATAATAAATAATTATTATTACTATCTTGGTTTTCATTAGTGATAGCTTAACTGATCAGTTATTGTTCTCAAATTGAAATCCATTCCGGACATGATTAGCTCTTCGAGGCGTCTCATTAAGTACTCACACCAGACAGTGGGATTACAGAGATGAAAAAAGTGTCAATTATGCATGCAAACGCGAACTTCTCTGTCTAATCTAGACTTGTTCTTAACTGTAATCTTTGCATTTGAATAACGGCGATTTGTAGTTGCCGTTCAATTAGTCCAAAATATTTTTGTCGCTCAGGTCAAGCATCTGATTAGTCAGTAGTCAGCAGCCAGCAGCCAGCAGTCGGTCGTCAGTCGTCGGTCGTCAGTCGTCAGTCGTCGCTCCACAGTGCACAGTTCGACATTAGGCTGCTGGGAGGGCTCTTTGCCAATGCGACGCCAAGGATGGACGCGGGTATTTCTCTGTGTGTTGTGGATCGGGGGATGGTGTGGGGTGTGGGGTGCGGGGTGCGGGGTGCGGGGCTTCTCTCGTTATGACTGTTATTGTTGCTGTTGTTATGGCTGGCGTTGTTTAGTTGACTTCGGCCGCCAGTCGCCGTCTGCGTTACCGTCGCCATCGCGGTTGCCGCCAGTGTTGCTGGAGCCGGCAGACCGGCAGCCAACATTTGACAAACGAAACTGCGCGCAAATAGAGATAGAACAGAACGCGTAGAGTAGGTTTAAGATTCAACACCATGGGGACCAGAGAGAAGCCAAGTGTCGCCAACTACAAATTTATTTACTATTACTATTCAGTTTTTTACAGTCCTTACTTTTTATACGTTTTGATGTTTTGCTTTTTAGTTTGGCTTACTCCTCACTGCTGCTGGCTCAACTCTTTTATTGCCATTAATCGGGTGACTCAAAATCCATATAGCCCATATACTAATCTGCTATATAGGAGTTGAGATACCAAATGGTTTTCAATCGGAAATGATCGTTAACTTTACGTAACTATAATATGATTAATCACTATATACCAGGTGATATTTTAATTAGCCAGTTTAGATAGCCATACTCATACAAATGAATATTCCAGCATGTGCACAAATATACTTATATATATATAATTGTATATATATATGTGTGTGTGTGACAATGAGTCAGAAATCAGGACGTTTGGCTGTGGCGACGGCGCCTTGTTGAACAGCGCTCTGTGCCGCCGTCTGCGTCAGTCTTTAGAATGCTCTGCGCAGTGGTTCCAAGTGCGCACTGGCGAAAGTATATAAAAGGATAGTCGCGTACACGGCTGCCATTTAGTTCACAAGGATTCATGCGGCAGGACACAGTGGTCCAGTGTGCACCGGCTAGGATATAGAAGTGTAGCATTCTCTGTGAATAGTCGCGAATAACTTTGAAACTCTGAAATTGAATAAGATTGTGCAAAATCTTAACTATATACACAAATAAATTATAAACTAGGCCACTCGGTAAATAATATTTAATTCCAATTAATTAATTATTCGAAATCAATTAAGTTCCACAATCATTTCATTTAGTTGTGTTCAGTTATTGTTTTCCCCAATCAACATTTTTTTATTTTTGTTATTTTTTTACAGGACACAGTGGTCCAGTTTGGAATATTGAATATTGTCGCGAAAGTTTCGAAACTTGTGGTGCAATCAACAGTGGCACATCTTGATTATATATACAAAAATAATAATAAGCTGGGGCACTGGGTAAGTCAAGAACAACTTCTTATACGTGAACATAGATTACACAAAAAATTGGTTTAATTAAATTCCTGTAGAACATTTTTTTACATCTAGTTTTGTACAGATAAAATATAAATTTTCCCCAATCAACATATTTTTATTAAAAATCTTTTTACTTTTAATTCAATTTCTTGCTGTAAATTTCTTTCTCTTGATTTTAATATATCAATAAAAGTATCTTTCACAAGAATAAGTTTGATAGTGAATAGGTTCAGCTTTGATACCAAAACCAATCTATCAAATACCATAATGTTTTTCAACGGTGCAGTTTTTAGTTTCTGTATTACGAATCTTTCAAGTCTCACGTGCCTTGGAGTATATATTTAATTAAGCCTCGACTATACTCAGTGAAGTGAAAGCACATCTTTGGCATGCCGAAGTTTACGTACCCTTTCAGACCCAAGTCCACATGCTTACTCACATGTTCGCAATGCCGTCATTACACTCAGAAAAACATCAACTTGAAATGTAGAAATTCTTCATACCTTTTTATTCAGAAAGTATATTAATTAATTCGTTTTAGAATTTTTAAAATTCAGATAGATGAAAAAACTATTTTCTGAATTTTAAACGTTTTCGAAAAATAATGGATTGCATTTAGAGAAAGAAATACATATGTTTGGGATTGTAGATTTAGAAATTACTTTCTCATTTTTTGTCGATTTTGTTTTTTTGAGTGTAGTAAAGATATTAAAACTGTATGATGAAAACCAAAATAGTTTCACACGAAAGTTTTCTATTTTTCACTTTCCGTCGTGGAATGGACGCATAATAATAAAAGATCTCATAAAAACGACGATCGATTTCCAAAATATTTTCAAATCGTTCACATATAATAAATAATGAAGTCAAAAGACAAGTTGAGCTTTCACCAGGTGCACTTAATGTTAGACGGAAGATAGAATTTCACATTTCCTACTTAACTTAAACTCATCATTATCTATATCTATCTATATATATACTTGTGCGTCCTATGCATGAATATAAATCTTGTATATGGTCTCTACAAGGTTCATCATGAATCATGTTTGGTATTATCTGCTTACACAAACTAATAAGTGGCGAAATTGATTCTTCGCAATTAATCAGCAAAGTTAGCTTTGCAATTCCGATAACAAGTACACTCAGAAAAAATAAAAGGAATTTTTAAAAATTGACTGAAAAACACCAACTGAAAATGACACATGTTTTTTCTCAATTTTAGAGAAATCAACGCTGACATTATGAAATACAAAAAAAGTTTCAATTTCAGAAACTTACTTTTTGGGTAATGGGGTGACCAACGCATGGCGCCAAAAGTCTGGCGAATTTCTAGAATTGCAGTCGATTTTTTTTCTCAGTGACGATGACGCTGCTGTTTTGTGGTAAAACCTGTTTTAAAATGTGTTCAATGCTTGTCGCTCGGCTCTTTAATGGCGTTTTAACAAGTTTCCGTTGAGAGAGGTGTGCTGATAATATCTGGTTAGGTTTTGGCTTCTAATTGCGCTCATCCCATGAAATGCGGAATTTTGCAAGAATGCCTCGTCGACCACCCAAGTGATTCACTCCCTTGTCGGCAGTTGGTTATCCATCACAAACAGCAAGCAGCCATCAAGAGCACTCGAGACAGCTGATATACTCTGGAGACTGCCAGGATCTTATTCAGGTCGAGTTCTCAGATTGTCATGTGCCAGGCTTTACTTTGCGAGTATCTCACTGCGCAAAGTTCATCAAATTATTTTTTCTTTATTTAAAGAAAATATATATAAATAGTAGAGGCATAACTAGTGGGATAAGTCCACATATCGATGTGTGTCTGTTCTGTTCCTGGTGAAAAATGTTCTACTCTCAAGATCGCTTGCGATCACCGGACTTAAACCCTGTTCTCATCAAGATTAAAAACTTTCTGACTCCCAGCTTCTAAGGTCCAACTGTGACTGAATCGAGGTCAAAACGATTTTATAAAACAGTTTCCTTAAAAAAGTGTTTCTCACAAAACCCAATGCCCTTCAGATATAATTTTACAGAACGTTAGGAATGTGTTACCTATTTATTCAAATATCTAATAATATTAAAAAAATAATTTAATTTTATATTCAATTGAATTTTATCTAAGTAAGGGTCTGTGAACAAATAAGTTTTTTAGAATAATACTGTTATCTGAAATGTATAGATATAATCCAAGATTCATAAGGAATGCTTTTAATTATTATTATTATATATGTATATATAAAGAATTATCAAAAAACTTAAATTTGCTCAACTTACTGAAAAAAAAAACTCCATAAAAGATTTATCATAAATTTCGTAGTTGTATTTTCAAATCTTCTTCACATGTAGTAATATTTAAAAAATAAATTTTTCATCAAACTTGTTAATATATATATAATAACAATATTTCCAAAAACAAATTTGAATAATTATTTTCTGATTTACTGAAATCATCTCTTAAGTCAAGCGCAAGCACACATCAATGTCTAATTTTCGGCATAATATTATCAAAGTTTACAAAATGAAAATTAAGTAAATTTATTCCATCTTAATTGAGGTAACTGTAAGTCAAGGTTTTTGTAGGAGAAATACTTTTTTGAGGTCTTGTTTTTTGCTTAATGGTTTTCGGGTTGAAAATGTCAATAATTCTTTTAGCAATGTGTTGTCCTTTAAGTGAGTCCTTTTCTTAAATATGGATATTCTGTGTGATATCCCAAGTAACTTAACTGGATTAATGAGTATTAGCTTACCTACGTATCATGTATATACTTTCTTTTTTCTCTGATCGTAGAACCATGCTCGGTGTAATCTTCTTAGACAAAATATTAAATAGGAATTAATTAGCCAAGTTAGTTTTGCAGTTCCTAAGAAATTTTCAATCTCCTACTCTTCCAACTTGTAACTAAAGTTATGCTATCCATTTTGGATCTTATGCCCAACTACTACTGATCTTTATCCCTTAAAATTTTTACTGTTTCTTAGTTAAAATAACAAGATAAGTTTAAATAAAGGGAATACGCAAGCCAGACCAAACGCACCAAGATAATTCCCATTATTTACGATGGGTGTCCAAATATACATTATCAGATAATCAAAGGCGATTGTATTTTTAGAAATTATCTTCATTGGTAATCGAACTGTTTCCGTGGGAATGCTTGCGGCAAGCAAAACCATAATTGATACATTGATAACCGTTATTATGTGTGTTATATAAGACAGGTTATCGTTCCATGTACTTTTCAAAGTAGAAAGAAATTATCAAATTGCCAAATCATGAACTGTTATCAAACAGGGTGGAATAGAAATGCTGGTGGCACCTGCCTACGTCTATATACGCATATACTATATGACACATATAATATTTTTAATTGATAATCAGATGCTTAACACTTACACACAATGGAATGATAGTTGTTATCTAAAAAATCCATTCTTCAATTGAAAATGGAAACTTTTTTGCAGTTTAGAAGTCATTATTAGTTAGAGAAGTCACTCAACTCACTAGTTTGAAGCGCCGTGAAAAGTGTTTTCAAATTGAATGATATGAATTTTATAAACTATAACTATAACCAACCAAAAAAAGCTAATGTTAGAGTGTGTACACATAGGAAAACTAGAAATTTTTTGTTAATTTTGGAAAAATGTACGCTGAAATTAAGAAAAAACCAGGCTCAGAATAATAAAGTGATTTAACACGCAAGTATTTTTATCTGATTATCATTATTAAGCTAAACAACTATGGAACAAAGGAATTAAGATATATATAAACACATCCCGTAGAACTGTATTTAGAGTAGACTCAACGCCACGTCGAGTTGTTGCAAGCAGGGGTATCAAACGTAGCGACTTGAAACATCAATTTAATTTTTTAATTATAATTTATATATATATATATATATATATATATATATATATATATATATATATATATATATATATATATATATATATATATATATATATAAGTTATATAAGTATCTATATATATAAGTTAGAAACACTCTCGGTTTTTAGACACCATTTTAATTTGAACAACAATTTAAGGAGCTGCAAGGTAGAGCGACAAAATTTGCATAACATCAGTTTCATCGGTTTTCATTTTTTGTAAAACAAAAATGCAACTCAAGTTTTTCAAGCCCACATTCAGAGTCGCAGTCAGGTCGACGTCATCGTCGTTTTCGGTCCCCGGTTCCCCGTTCCTGACCTGTTATTATCGTAATGACAGCTGCCTATTTGCTTTTATGTTTTCTTTTCCTTTCTTTTATTTTTTCTTGAATCGTCTGAGCCCAAGACAATTATCTCTGCTTGAGAATGCCAGCAGACTGACCGATCCTTCTTTGATCTCTTTTGACCGTTGGGTGTGTGTGTGCATCTGTGTGTATCCGTAAATGGGCGCCACGAGTCCGTCAGGGACGAACGCAGTAATTGCAAATAATATGTCCTTGATCGCTTGTGATTATGTGGGATATTTCTGAGTGGTCCCAATCTATTTCACCTTTCGCTCTTATTTATTATATTCTTGCAGATGGTAATTAAAAAATTTAACTCGATTTAAACAAATAGCTTTTCATTAACCCATTTCCAGCACTTAAAGTATATATTTTCTTAATAAGTGTCAACCACCGATTGGATATTGCCAAGTCCGTTCGGATGAACCCGCGAATCTCATGTGTGTGTTTGTATGCACATATTTACACACTTATATATATATATATATATATATATATATATGATGTATTTCACTTCGGGCTACACTCAGAAAAAATATCGCCTCAATTTTTGTAAATTTTCATACTTTATTTGGCAACACACAAAGTATGTATTTAACAGTTTGGATCGGAGTAAAGTATTCTTACTGGTTCTATGTTTAATTAATTTTAGTTTGGCTGTAGTTGTCCTTTTCTTTCCAATGGGTTCATCGGTCTTAAATAAAGTCATAATAAATTAATAGCCACTAAATCACTTAATGGTCCAAAATCAGTCGGTTATCAATAGTTGTGAATAGGAAAAAAACACCACTGATTCGATAGTGTCGAAAAGGGCGGAAAGCATATCCAATTCCATATCCAATGTGTTATTCTTATTGGGCCTAAAATTTAATTCTTGTATAAACCAAATTTGTTTTCCATAATGTTTTATCTATTAAATATTAATATATATACATAAATTTTACTAATTTCATATATAAATATTTATATATAGATTTTTGAAAATAAGTTTAAGCGTGTTTGGGTGAAAAATAAATACACATTTGTAATGTATAAGTTCAGAATATATTCATATGTACTTATGTACACATTTTTCCAAAATTTGAATTAACGAGCCAACCACATGGATTTCAAAATTGCGCGCAGCTAACTTAGCGTGAGTTAGAAATTGCGTGCATCTAACATCAAGTGAATTGCTATGTAGTGCGCAGCGTGTTGAGTACAAGTGTTGGTATGATGTTTTTGTATTAGTATGACGGCTGTAGCTGTATGCGAGAGAGAGAGAGTGAGAGAGCAAGAGAACTCAAACTCACCACACATGGAAAAAATAAAAGACAAAAAAATCATACTCACATGCTCCCATAACGCAAGAAACTCTCAATGTGGACGGACGTGAATTTCGGTTGCTATACGAACATATTTTTGTTGCAAACGCGGGCGTATCCAACAAATAAATGTAATAAGCGACAAAAGCAAGCGCCGCGTTTCTATGCTGATTTTAACATTTTATTTTCGACTCACTGAGCATTTCTTATTGTTCTTCTTATACTCTTAAGTATTTGTATTTGTGCAAAAGTAAAAAGTGAAGTAAAAATGTAAGCCAAATTGTGAATTCATTTAGAAGTGGAATAACGGCACCATTAATGTGAAATCTACAAAAAATAAATAAAAACAGAAGTGCTTGCAATGTGAATTATAATCAAACGCGTCGACTGCTAACCACATACTTATGTACATACATGCATGCCTACACACATACATACCTAACCACAGTCATACATGCATATGTATGTGTGGGCTGATCAATCAATACACACAGAAGCAATAAGAAGTGATTATAAATGTACTTATTTTACACATCATAAAGAGCGTTAGTTCAAACATATAAAAAATAATAATGGTGTTTGATGTGTTCAGCGTATACTTGCACTTGAGCATTTATTTAATGTATATTTCAGTATTTATTTGTTTAATGTTTGCAAGCAGTTTTCTTACGGATTAGTTTTTCCACTGGGTATTTCGCATTTCTTATATTTTTTGTAAGTTTGAATTTTGTAGCGGATTCTTTTATTTTTTAATCGGCACTTTTATTTCTTATGATTATGTCATTCTATTTGTGTTTGTTTTGTATTACCAAAAAGTGAATGGGCTAAACTTCTTTTATGCAAACAAAAATAATTGTTAATTGAAAACTTGTGCAAAATTTTAATTTAAAAAGTCCACACTTATTATGTATGCATGTATGTATATATGTGTGTGTGTAAAATGAGTAGTAGTCCCAAAAAACTGCTGACTAGTCTAAAAAAGAAGAAGCAGAAAAAAATGTCGATCGCGGAAAGCGCCTACTTCAAAAATAATTATAAAATAAACAAGCTCAGCGCTCGAAAATCAATCTTAATCTGATGTGATAAATAATATAATAATAATATCAATGTGTTTTTTTTATCATATTTAGGAATATGTAAAAAAAAAGTGTACTGAAAAAAAAACCAATACATATCGGAATACAAATATATCAGAAATTGCAAAGCACTGCAAGAAATAACCCATAAGATTGATGTATTTAATACAAACGCGGTATATTACGGATATATTTGGATAAACCCAATTTAACAAAGTAAGTAATTAATTCTTTCCTCTATTGTATTATTCATCAACATTCTCAATCGATTATCATCGAAGTTAAAACTTACCTGCAATTACTATACAAAACTGATAAGACTTTTCCCTATTCTGTACACTTCTGTGCATTCATAATTAGTGTTTTTGAAAAATCGAACATGTTCATAAGACATATAAATAAATATTTAAATGTATAAAAATAGGTATTCCCTTTTCATACTTTGATACCCTTAGAGATAGATACTTGAAACTTAGAACATATACCGCGTCAAAGTTCGATAGGGTAGAAATCGATAAGATCGATAATTGCAAATCGATAAAGCCACATATTTCCCACAATTTTAAGGCTACAGTCACAAAATTTGGTTGGTAGGTTGATGGCGATGTCTTTCAGAAATCGGCATATACAACGCCTACCACTTAGTTTCATTAACAAATAAACCCAGAGTTATTCTTGATGTCCTAAGAAATCTTCATTGTATTCGATGGCCTGAAGCTACAGACTTTTAACAGGGAATATTTCGAACATGTCTGTTGTAGATAATGTGTTAAGATTGGTGTGCGGCGGTTGACATCAACCTAAGCCCTATTTCTTCCCCTTTACTAGTAGATACAAGTTTCAGGGAATGAAGCAAATATAGCTTTCACATTATTACCCCGGATTCACATGTGGCGGTAGACTAAACTTGGCACCTTGGCATATAATATCAATGCGCACCTGCCGACAATGGCCTTGGAAACCTTAATAGAACCAGCATGTTTCAAGCTGAGGTGTAAGCCATATAGAGATGTGCGGATTTCAAACTGAAACGTAACTAACGTAATGCGGACATAACTATCCTATCCGATAGTCAAGCTTCAATAAACTTTCTTAAGAAGACGAAGATAACGTCGAGTAGTTTGTGAAGTACGACCTAAGCAAGACCAACACACACAATTGCGTTACCCTAAGATGGGTCCCGGGTCCCAAGAATATTGCGAGAAATAAAGCGGCTGATGAGAAAGCGAAAAATAGGGGATAGAGACCTCAAACAGGTTCTGAACCGTTTTGTGTTATAGGAAGACACACAGTATGAATGTAACATAGAAACTAAGATAGAGGCGACATTGGAGCTGCGCAGAGGCACCACGTCTCCTTCAAGCCAAATGTGTTTTGGATTGCTATAATCATAAGCGATTTGAACAGGAAAGAATTGGCTTAGGATACTCACCGGTTTATTGACAGGACATTGCAGACTAAGAAGTCACCTATTTAAACTATGTATTTCTTAGTAGCGAACTGTGCCGGTTTTATGAAAACGAGAAAGAATCCTCAAAACACATCCTAGCATATTGTGTCGCCTTAGCTATGAAAAGATGTAGTATTCTGGGGATGCATGTGTTGAGCTCAGAAGACATAAACCCTCAACCCGACAAACATTCTTGCAATGGTGCAGAAGATGGGGTTGATAGAACAGCTATAGGCTCAGAAGGGGCACAATTAATAATAATAATGAATAAATATCAACCTGACCTTAAGATCGGAAAACCATAGGCACAAGTTCCAAGCAATAGAATGAAGCTACATAGTCCATCGATAACAACTGCCAATTCCGTTAAATTTATCTAACAGATAAATATAACACCTGGGTAATGATATATGTACACATATATGTGTGAATATTATTAGTAAATTTGATTATTTGAAATCGTTTCTATTAGCGGGCTAATTTCAACGAAAATCGATAAACGATAACTTTGATCGCTGCCATAAAACCGATAAAAATGCATCAACTATAAAAGGCATAATTCAGAAGAGCAGCATCTAACGAGAAACGCATCGTATTTTTTTATATGCCAAGAAAACGAAAAATAGATATGCGGATCAAAAGTGTTGCCAGTGTTGCATTTCGAAGATTTTCAAGAAAACCCAATGAAGACATTTAATTACAGTTTCTTCAAAGTAAAAAGACGAGTTGCTTAAAATGCAATAAAAGATAATATAAAAATAAAATGCAATATCTATGTACAAATTTTACATATATTCTCATGCAAATATATATGTATGCGTATATTATATATGTATGGAAGCACATTTATTTTCTTTGTATTACAGTATTTCATATATGTGCATTTGTGTGTGTGTGAACTTAAACCGGCGCCATTACATTGTTTTAGTGTGGGTGTGAGTGGCGCCAACAAATGTCAAATACACACATGCATACACACATGCATACACACATGCATGTATACAGTTGCTTGTATGTATAGATTGAGTTGTGCAAGACAGCCGACAAGTGCGCGAATGAACACACACACATGCAAAAGTACATGGATATATGTATGAATGTGTGCAAATTGCAATTTTGTTGTGTTTCTGGCAATAATATATGCTCTCGGTGTACATAATTTGTGTGTTTTCTTTGTTCCACATTGCGCAGCATTCCCCTCCCCCCGCTCGGGTGCTATCACAGACTCACGTTTTTGTACTTGTTGAGTTTTCAGAAGAATTCGGAAATGTGTTTTCGTTCTCGCACACATACACAAACACGTATACTCGTTAAATCAGACACACATACATGCATACACATACGTTTTCGTATACACACATACTGACAACACGCTCTGCTCTTCCGTGCACTTGCCTTCACTCTCTCTGGTGTCTCTCGGTTTCTCTCTCTTTCTCTCTCTTTTCAATTCACCTCACAAATAGTTGATTCTTCAACTTGTCAAACCGGCTGACAAAAAGACCGAACGAATAAACGACGAACCAAACGACCGTCAGTCCGTCCGC
Organism: Drosophila nr. medialis 2 BK-2023a; assembly: GCA_035044325.1. NCBI lineage: Eukaryota > Metazoa > Arthropoda > Insecta > Diptera > Drosophilidae > Drosophila > Drosophila nr. medialis 2 BK-2023a. Next base: position 5,939,305 of record JAWNMH010000397.1, on the reverse strand, counting down.
CCGTGCGTCTGTCTGTCGGTCGCTGTAGCATTAACTGTAGCTCTCTGGCGCTGTCGTCGTTGTCGTTGTCGCTGTTCGTGTCTGTCTGATATAAGTTTATATTGCTGGCGCCATTGCGACGACGACGACGCCGCCGCCGACATCGTTACTATTATTTCTTTTATTACGTTTACGTCAGTGGCGCCCACTGTGGCGCCTGTGCCTCGTTGCCGTCTCGCCTCTCGCGTCGAGTCGCTGCCTTTTGCTTTGCCTTCGCTGCTGGCACGCAAGCAAATTGAGTAAGTGTGTGTGTGTGAATATGTTTCTCTGTGCATGTATGTGTGTATATATACGCACATACATTCATGCATACAGATATGTTTATACATTGTACATAAATAGGCATGTATATATATATATAAATATATGTATGTATGTGTGCCGTCATGTTGGCGTCGGCGCCACTGTCGTCGCGATAAGGAACGCAAGAAATGCCTGCTTTTCTGCCTGCCTGCTGATGATGATGATGATCGTAGGGGGCCGCCAGCCACAGTTTTCTGTTTTTTATATTTGGGCTCTGTTAACTCTGGCAGCCGCGTCTCTGTCGGTGGCTGTGTGAGTGATGCTGCTACTTTGTTGTCTGATCCTCTTCATTTCTTTCCTTTCCATTCCTGATTACTCATGCGCCTTGTTTCTCCTCTCCTCTCTTCTCCTTGAACGGCACTTTTGAGGTATTCAATAGAAAGAAAGAAAGGAAGTTGAAAGATTCTCACTCGGTTAATTCCTGTGCCGGCATTTTTCAAAATTCCAACGAATTTTTAAATGTAAAAAAATGTTTTCGTGTATATTTTTTGATTTTCCTTCGTGTTTCGATCGGGTTTTCATAAATCGTTTTTCTCTATAATTACCACTTTTTTATAGTTTTTTCTTATTTTGCTACAGTTTAATGAAGTTCTTATAACTAATTAAAACTAATTGAAGAATTAAGATTCATTAATTTCACTTAACTAGACAATGCCAAAAAAAGGTTTTGACCTATCAAAAAATTCATATATTTTCTTTTCTTTTATTTCCTTATATTTTATCTAGTATCTCTTACTAGTTCAAAAAATATTTAACAAAATGAATTAACATAAACTAATAATTATTTAAAAAAAAAACATGAAAAAATAATGAAATAAGCAATTAAAAAAAAATCTACTTTCGTCCAAATAGCTTCAAACATTTTGTCAAAGTTTCATGTAAAAAAGTACTAAAAACATTCGTTTAATTAATTAACTAAACTTTACTTGACAATTTTGTCGCCAAGATCCGAAACATTATCTATAATCTATGTATAATTATATATATGCATATTATTCTATAATCTGATTGGGCTGAATTTTAACTTTTTAAGGACTTATTTTGTTTATTTTTTTTAAATGTAGGTAAACTTTTTTTTTGAGTGTAGGACGTCGTGTAAGATTCAGGGTGTGCCCAAGTCGAGCTCTCTCTCGATAATAGCACTCTTACTTACCTATAATTGTGATTACGTGTCGAGTAAAAAATTAATCAACTGATTTTCTCATTTTTATTGCAGAGAACAAAACAATAATTTACCAACACGAGCATATCCGGGCTAAAAGCCTATTCAACGAGATAAAGGAAATTAAAAACCGCGAATCGGCGCTCTAGTCAAAATCAATAATTAACATACATATATAGTATATATATATGTAATATATTTATGTGTTAGCTTGTTTGCTTAATAGTTAACGAAACTAAGAATCAAGACCCACCGCACAAATCATCAGCCAAGCAGCAGCAGCAGCAGCAGCAGCAAAGCAAACATCAAAGCAAAGCTTCGACTTTCAATCAATTTGATCAATTCAAATAATGCGCATACGATAAGGATCGATGTTACCAAAAAACTTGATGTCCCTCCATGAGATTCCCAAGCGACAAGAAAAGAAGAGAACTATGGCGTTATGCGTCAGAGAACACCGGGGCAACGTGCGATGCGTATGGGAAACAGATGATGCCCAAACAGCAACCACAGCCGCCTCACCCTCAACATCAACGCCACCTTCAGCTGCACACGTGCTGCTCCACGAGACCAACACCACCACCACCACCCCCCAGCTACACCATATACGCCTGCAATTTACCACAAATCCAGGATCAGCAACCGCAGCAGCACCAGCATCATCAGCATCAATTGGCAACCGAAGCAGCAGCGATGGACGAATATTCGAGCTATTCCTATACAGAGAATGGTTGCAACTACGCAAATGCTGGCGCCGGCATATTAAGCGACGAAAACGGTCCTGTTTGTGCCACAGCAGCGAGTGCGGCAAGTGCGGCATCCTTTGCGATGACAGCGGCAAATATATTTCTTCGCAACTGTTGCGGCGGCGGCGAGACAACAACAGACTCTTCCTCGAGCAGTGCATCAACGGACAGCAGACGCCAAATACTGCTGAGTCGTCAGCATCCCAGCTCAACATGCAACTTGCAGACCAATCTGCTGTACTACCAAAGCTTCGAGGCGCTGTGGAAGAAGCTGAAGAGCAAACAAATCGCCGATCTGACCCAAGCGGTGAGAAGTCGTGTCGAACCACCAGCGCTGCATGCCAAGTGCTACGGCGGCCTCCTCACATCATCATCAGCCTCAACGACGAGCTATCTCCAGTGCATCCTGATCAAGTCCAACTCGGCCAGCGACGAGCTGCAGCACGTCTTCACATGCAGGCTCTTCTTCTGGCCCGAACTCAGGAATGGCGACGAGCTGAGGCGACATCCCACTTGCCCCAGTGCACTCGATTACGTCTACGTCTGCTGCAACCCACTGCACTGGTATCGCATGACTTACCCCATCGATTCAGGTAGGTTCATGCAGCATAATATAAAAAATGAAAATAAATTAAATTCAATAAACAATTTCATACTTATGCATTTTAAATTTAAATAAAACAATAGAATGTTGCTAAATAATCTGATACCAATAAATAATACCAGCTGATAACAGGTGCCACAAACAGGGTGGGTGTTACCAAGAACTACCAATCTCTGAAAGAATAAAGGAATAAAGAACACTTAATTGATTACATGATAAAGTCTAGTGCAATCATAGAGATAGTTAGTAGTAGAGGGTAGGTCTGGATTCTAGAGGTAACAAAATTAATAATTGACCCATATTTACTCGGAAAAATAAATGCAGTGAATTTTAGAAATCCACCATACTTTTGGAAGATTTTTTTCGGTGTGCGCAGCGGAATGCAAAACACAAGTTTTGTATCCATTTAATAAAGTTTAATCCAACCCACATTTTTTGAATGATTTTGAACTCCTTTTAAAGTCATAAACTTACTGATGACCTTTTTTAAAAATATTTGTGGTCGAGTCGAAATATTTCCGATACGCATTCTTCTGCCAAGAACAAGCCACACAAATGGATATCTCTTACAGTTTTAGAGTCACGAAGTCTGATCAAAATGTTTAACTTCTTATCGATTTTTTCATTCCGTCAAAAATTATCTGGATTAATTCTACGAAATTCAATTCAATGTGCGTTATTTAGTATATTGCGTGATTGAAACTTTTATCTTGACAAACTTCACGCGAAGCAATTATAAATCGATTTTAGGAAACGTAGTTATCGATAAAATTTTCGCATATTCTATAAATGCGGGATAGAAAGATGGATCGGATGGACCATCAACCAAACTTTGCTGTTGAATGAATTCTTTTTATCGGAAGCATTGATTTGCCATTGAATCATCCAGTTTTAGATTTCAGAAGGTGAGATGTTGCGACGTTGCATAGCTCCCCCAACTGCCAGAAATGTTTGCCACCAGCGCAATCTTGACAAGAAGCGTTTACCACTTATATCCATATCCATATACAATTTAAGTTTGGGAAACCGATCCATCGAAAACTGACCCGTTTCACATGTCTCGCATCACTACTGGACTGGAGCCCCTCCATTCGACGCCCTTGAAACTAGAGAAGCTAAACGCTAAACTATACAGCTCTTATACGCCTGCGTCATATATCCCTCGTTAAAACCTATTTATTTGCACACAATTTTAAAGATAAAGTCAACGAATTGGAATGGTAGATTGCTAGTAATCTTTTGTTACTATTTTTTATATAATGTGAATATAACCATTTTTACCGGGGGTATTACAATATTGTCGAGAAGCATGCAACCAGCGTGTTTTTTGTTCAGATTGGTATACAAATTTCGGTTAAAATTCGGTTATTCTTGATAACTGTTTTACGATGCTCGATTATATATTTCTTGATTAAAACACATACAAAAAAATTAATTTAAATTCTGATTACGATGCCGATTCTGAATGTCAATTGATCAGCATGCCGCTCACATTTCCATTCCATATAAATATATAAATATTAGATAGGGTATTGTCATGGTCGATATGGATATAATAATATCGCCATCGAATGCAGCGCTTATTTTTCTCTTTCATTTTGTGCAAACACGATCCCATCAATCAAGCAATGTCGTTGAATACAGGTGAATACAGCCGAGGTGAGCAAAAATCACTTGATTTTTAGCGGTCTGCTCGAAGATCGATCGGATGCCAACCACTGCGTTTGGCTTGGCTTTTTTCGTGTTGGCTCTTCAAGAATTGTTCAAGCTGCGGCGAGAGGGGGAGGAGTGAGGCGGGGCAGCAAACGTAATCAGGTTTAACTGGTAATGGAGCTAACCAGCCAGGCACACCAACACTCTGCCTCTGCCTCTGCATCTGCTCTGCTCTGCTGACGTGTGTAGCGCCAGCTTCCTCCGCTCCCAGAGCGGCAAGTGCCGCACATCAAACGACTTGTTGTGCGCCAATAAAATGTCCACAGTGGTGCGGTGGTGCTGTGGTGCTTCGGCTGATATGCAAACATTATTTATTTATATTTATTTCTATTTCGCCGCGGCTGATGTTTGGCCTGGCTCCGCTCAAGTTGCTTGCTGCTTTTTTCATAATACCCCTCAGCCATCAAATGATGCAATGGGGTATACTAAACTAAAGGCGATTACTTTTCAAATTTACAAACAAATCGTTGTTGGGGTCTCATCAATACCAATTCTAGAGAATAACTTCTATTTTGTAATTATTTTAATACGATTCGAAGAGGGAAGCTAAAGTAAGAATCAATTTAAATGTATTCTCGGTCAAAATTAAAAATCGAAACAATCACATTATATATTGTGATATATACTCAAGTCCTTTTGTCTGTATCTGGCAGTTTTGAAGCCAAATCTTTGTTTGGCTGCGAACAGGGTATCTGCTAGTAGAACACTCTTTTTGTTTGTGTATTACAATGTTTAATTACATTAGCACTCAAATGCAACACAACAGGAGTTGTTGCTTAATTTTATATTTTGACAAGTATTTTTTTTTCTTGTTTTTAATGTGTGTATTTAATTCAAAATACTTGTTTGTGTCGGACGTAGTTAAAGTTAAATTAATTGTGCACATAAATAGCTTTAAGTGATCTACTTTGATTATTATAAACGACCAAAGAAAATGCAATAAAAAATAATGTCAAAATGAAATATCTGGTTGTGATTTTATATACAGCTTATATGCAGAAATATTTTGATACCATAAAATTACTTCCAAGAAAAAGAATCATTAAGACCAATTATTCAAATAGCTGATAAAAGCTCTTAAGTTATGAGTTCTTTGGAATTTGTCGATATTTTTTTTTTATATTTTTCTTGACCTTAAAGTTGTTGGAAATATATAGATTGTTTCCATATATAATGTGCAGGGCCTATCTAGGTTTCCTCGCGTATCGATTGCCGATTGAATGATAAAAACTTGCACAGTCATATTACAAACGAGAAACTAAATTTAAGTGTGGAAGTTTCCTACGGTCTCTTAATATATCTGTTGAATCTACTGTACATTATATTAGAATAGATTTAATGGGTTCAGAGATGCTTCCTCCTATCTCTTAGAGGTACTTGCGAATCTTAATTAAACCGGTTTTATGTCCGTGTAAAAGGAATTTGGTGTTGTATACGAAAGTCTATTATAGCCTGATTCCGCTAAGCACAAAATTTCTTACATCAACATTCATTTGATTATGAGTCTGTGCAAAATGAACACTTGATCGAGTTAGCACTAAATTAAAATGAATTGTACAAAATAAATGTAATTATTAAAGTTTTAATTGTTATAACTTAACTTATTATATAATCATTTTGAAATAGGCGTTCATCTTGCTTGAAAAATCAGCTGTTTGTTCAATAAATCAATGCAGTAAATACGAAATACTCGGGGAGAATTTCAAACATTCTTACAACATACTTAACGAATGTGGAACGTACAGAATGTTGATAGAGTATTGCATTAGAGTAGGGTATTATCTAGTTACAGGGTATATTTTAGAACAAACTTTTCATCTTGGTTTGTTCTTACTTTTTGTTTTGTTTTTGTTTTTGCTATGCTTTGCTTCGGTTTCTGTGTTGTTTTCTCGAATACTAATATTGTACTATTTCTGTGAAGCATGATCTCATCGCTCACAGCTTGTCTTAAACACGCGCAGTTTAGCCCGGTATCTGTCTTGGCTAACTCTTCACACCGCTTACAATTAATATACAAAATTATTAATTTATTGATCGCCTATTGTTAAATCCGTATTCTGAGTTTGCCCTACAATTGCTGTTTGCTGTTTATCTCAGCACCCGAATACTTTTCATTCTACTGATTTCTGACGAAACAATAATATTACCTAACATCATTATCTGTATTATGTGCACAAATGAATCTGTGGGTAGATCTAGACGACATTGCGGCTGAATTTGGACATAAATATATACGCTAACATAACGATAGATATAGATAAATATTGTTGATTTATTATAGCAACTTTATAAGGATTTTATTAATTCTATAATGTAATTCATAAATACACTTACAAAAAAACTGGTCAATTACAATGGATCCTGGTTGCAAAGCAGACGCTATTTAGATACACTCGTGTATAAGTATTCAAAGGCATTGCATATACCCTGTATCTATGACAAAAGGCTTATATGGTAATAAAGATATATGTAAATGGTAATTAGGCAGAATGAAGCGTACCTTTGTCGATCGGGATCAATATCCAAGTATCCTTTCTGTTTTGTCTGCTTTTACATTTGAGCACTTGGATGCCAGACACCACAAAAGCTATTGACTTTATGTAAATTCTCGTATCAATATCAAGTTACTTTCAATTTATCGATAACTTCCCCGTTGCACGAATTGGGAATTTTTAAATGTATAGGGTATGTACCAGTCCAGCTCTATTAACTTAAGAACTCTTGTTCGTACCTGAAAGTTACTGAAAATAATCTGATCACAGATATTGTTGAAAGTTATTTAAAATCATCTATATATATTTTATAACAATTTCATAACTTAAACACAGATAATGATCGGAAATTATATATTTGATTACATTTGCAGAACTCGCACCCCCGCCTTATCAGCGCTCAAAAATGCTGAGACTCCGAGATACAGGTAGGTTTTCTTAATGAATTTTGTGATTCGCTGACTATGAAACTGAAGAGAGGTCCACCCTAATCCCAGATTCCGAGGGAAACACTCAAAACAACAACGAACAGTCGTCGTCAGCGTCGTGGAGCGTGCAGGGCAACAACCACAACAACAGCAGCAGCGGCTCTCAACACAGCCGAAGTATTTCGACGAGCATCATCAAAAAGGAGGCGGCTTCGGAGTGCCTCCAGTCTTTCACCACTAGTGGAAAAGGTGAGTTCAGTTTGTGTTTCTGTTTGAACGGACGAAACGTGGCCTCTTCTTGATCTCTTTTGTTCTTATCTTCGGAGCGTCTTTTTCTTTCTTTTTTTTTTTTGAGCACTGAGAAAGAGCAAGCGAAAAAACCTCCTCGCTTTTGTGCTCATTTTTATACATACAAACGTCTGAACACACACATGCATATATGTATGGTGAGTATAATAAATAAGCATACACTGCGCTGCTTATGTACCGTGTATGTGTTTATGTGTGCATGTGTATGCGGTCGCGTGCGTGTGTTTGAGCACGCCGGCACGGGCCGAGTCAGGCAGGCAGTTGTTCGTTCGTTGGCGCCAGCTTGCCGCGTCAGGTCGTCACTTTCTATATTGATATTAACTTTTAAACGAAAACAGCAAAAACGACACGAAAATAAATAATGAGCGAAAAACAAATACAAACAGTGCGAGGCGAATGCGAATAAGAGTGAGGCGAAGGCGAAGACGACGGCGACGGTGACGAGGACGGCGAAGTAGAAGGCAAAAATCTGCACTTACGAACCGTTTTCTAGAGTCTTGCGGGCGGTCGGGCGGGTGGCCGGAGGAGTGGCTGTGAATTGGCTGCGGCCGGTTATCGGCACCACACGCTGTGTGGAATGGTCGGGGAGGGGAAGTAAACGGAGGTAGTGGCATTATGACTATGATATCATTCATGGCGCTAACCGCCAACGCCGCCGCCACCAAATTGAACAATATGTTTTTTCTCACTATTTATGGAATATTCGAAGTGAAAAATGACAGAGTAGCTTTTGCATTATTCGAATGAGAAGCGCATGCATCGCATTGGTTTAGGAATTTCCTCTGTATGTCAACAGTTCATTGAAACAAATTTACGAAACTCATTAGATGTCGAATTTTATTATCTTTGATTATATTCGGGAACAAATTATCGAAATAAAAGACAACTATGATACAGTATTTCCCAAATATGGAACTTCTTAAATTAATGACAATTGATATGTGGGTAGGCGGTCTTTAATGAAGAGCTGTTATTTGTTGGTTTTTTTGTATTTATTTTATGACATAACGATTAGCGGTAGAATAGCCAAAGGATTTTCAGCTGTAAGAGTTTTTCTTTAGATGCTCGAAATCTTTAAAGATTTTCTATATTTTTGTTATATTTTATTTATAATATAACAACAGTTTTCCAACATTACGAAAAATTAGCTAAAAAAAAAATCAACGAAAGAAAATTGAGTTCTGCCGTATGCATTCTTCCCCTATTTTCGATCTAAAGAGGTAAAATTAAATGAAAATCAAATTAATTTCAATTCATCAGTCACAAAGAGAGAAATAAATAATTTGGAAAAATAATTGGTTTCAAACAGTTTATATCGTAAATATGAAATGTTAACAATAAAATATCTTAGGTTATTCGAATGTCAATTGGTCCAACAAATACTGCAAGCAATTGGGATACCCAGAAAAATACCGAATCAGACCAAAAAGTGTTAATGATTAATATACTGAAAACTAAGGTATGGGGAAAAAGTGAGAGAGACGGAAAGGAAAACAACAGCAATGCTTGTTGTCATTTCTTCTTCTTTAGAAACTTTTTCGCGAATTTTACTTCTGTTACATTTTTGGCAATGCCTTTAGTTTTCATGTATTTTTTTTTTTTTAGATTTTTGAACTACACATTTTAAATAAATAATAAAGGATGTAATAAATAAATCGATGGAAACAAAAATGTAAAATGGTAGTTATTAAAATCCTTAAATTACCCAATCAGACCAACAAATTTTAAATGTCAGTAGCTTAGTAATAATTAAAGTAAAAAAAAGTAATGAAGAGAGAAAAAGTGAGATAGTAAATGGAAAAGGTTAGGCCAGTCTTTGCATCTGTGGAGTAAGAAAAGTTCACCACAAGTAAGCATGCTCACAGATGGAGATAAGAATGCGTGAAATAGGGCATTGCAGAAGTTACAAACGACACGAACTTCAAATAATCAGTTAATAAAATGCACCAAAATGAGAGAATAGAAGTTTATAGCCATTTTCTTTAACTAATGACGTCATCCGTTGCTCTTTTCTATTGTATAAAAAAATAAAGTAAAATTATTTTAAATTAGAAAAAAAAAGCTAAAACTGCAGGTGATAAATTGTTCTATTATAAATATTACTTATTTTATTTCAGGAATACGTTCTTTGCCTCAATTCTTAACCGTATTTCTTTTGTTATTTTAGGATTACAAAAATGTTAGTATTTGGAAAATTGAAAACAAAATTTGGGAAGAAAAAAAGTCAACTTAAATAGAAGATTTGTTAGAAAAGGGGTTAGAGAATGATAATTGGAGTTGAGCAAAGACATTAGCGGGAGCGATGAATGTGTGATGTATTTACATACATGTTTACATACATGTACATACTTACAACAGCGACATGTGTGGCCACCAACAAAACTACCAACTTACACTGGGGCCACACACACGCACAGGTAGAATATAAAATGTTCTAAATTTAAAGATGATGTTGTGTGTTGTGTTATAGCCAGCCCCCGTGGATGCGCACTTCTTTATGTACTTACACACATGTATGTGCATATATATACACATATATATATATATATATATATAACTAACGAAGAATACAAAACAAGAGCCGAGCGAGCAAGCGGCGCTAAGCATCACATCGTCTCAAATACGAGCAAATGCCGCCGTTCGTCTCTGGCGGGTGCCAAAACTGTGGCGGCATTGGCGCCAGAAACCTGCTGCTCCCCTCCCCCCCGCTCCTCTCGCTCATGCTACGGAACTGCAAGCAATGGGATTTTCACACAGACAGTGGGGTAATCTGAGCAATATATTTTTTAATGTTCAGCATATATTGATGATAATACTTAAGTAATTAAAACTTCCAGCACATTTAATATGCGTGTATTTGTATTTGAGCATGCGTGCAATTCAATTATGTATGTACATAAATTAACTTAATATATAAGTACAGGTAGACATCTGCGGGTGAACTCAACTGATGATATGGATAAAACTAACCAGGCTTTACAATCACAGACAGTTACGTCAGCCTACCATTCCGACCCATTGCTTATGCACCCCTTTTCCAGGTCGTGTCGAACACGCCTTTCATTTAATTCCCTTGCAGGAGGTACCTGTAAAGCTATAGCTTTCAACAATAATTAAGCAAGTGCAATTAGATTCAATCTTTTCTAAACTCTGTTGTTTTTAATTATTATTCTGTTATATGTGTAATTATTTACTTGTTTAATGGACTTCTCACAGGCGAAAGCAGTTTTGGAAGATTTCAAATATTGAACTTTAAAATTTTGAGTATGCTACTTCGTGCCAAGTTTGAACTTGATTGCGCCAGGAACTCATTGTGACTTTTGCATATATCTGCTTATTGTTATACTTGTTTGAATCGTCTTTTGCAATAGCACATATCATTAAAACCAACCGTCGCCTCAATGCCTGGAACAAATAGACATAGCATATTCAAAATTAACAGCCATAAGAGTGAGAGAATCCATAATAAAGGTCGCTTATCCATTCTGATAGCTATAAGCAAAGCACTGACTTGCCTAAACCATGCCATGTCAATATCTAGTATATGATATCCTCTGTCATTTAAGAAGAGGAATCTGCTGAACACTTCTTTTGCTCCTGCCCGGCACTTGCCAGGAAGTGATTAAGTCCTCTTCTATTCTATCTATCGCAGCTAGCAGAATTATGTTGCGACTGGCTTGATTCATCTTTGATTCAGTCTCCCACTAGTGTCAAATAATTGAGAAGAATTCAAATCACAGGCCAAATCTGACCTGATATCTGATATGTGTCGATACCCTTTTTACCTATCCTGACCGTCAGGTGGTTTATGACCAAGACTAAGCTGCTCTCTACTAAAACTAAGAATACGACTAAGCTGCTCTCTTTCAATTTTAGATCGTAGCGCCTGCACTCAAGCGTGGTGCCAGATTGCCTACTGGGAGATGGCTCAGCGCATCGGGGAGCTCTTCCACGCCACTAATCCGGTGCTCAACATTCACGCAGGCGGTCCCGTCGACTGTGCCGGAGAGAGCCTCTGTTTGCGTGAATTGCATGGCAGGGGGAGTCAACGCGATTCCGTGCAAAGCACGCGACAAAAAATCGGTCTGGGTAAGTAAAATCGCTGGAATACGGATACGGATACAGATATGGGAATGTAATTGACATTTGTTGCAGGTGTAACTCTAAGTGTGGAAGATGGCGACGTGTGGATCTACAATCGCAGTAATGTGCCAGTATTCGTGGATTCCCCAACACTGGCCGAACGCATGGATCGGGTATGCAGGGTGATGCCTGGCCACTGCCTCAAAGCCTTCGAGACACACAGGTAAATATATTAAATGAAATTAAATGTAATAAATATTATTAACTGACTATGCTCCGATTCATTAACAGGGCTCTAGTTCTGGCTAGCCAGCAGGCGCAACCGACGCATCTGGGACCAATTGATCGGTTTAGCATGAAGATTAGCTTTGAGAAGGGTTGGGGCAACAAATACAAGCGGCCGGACATTATGGGCTGTCCCTGCTGGCTGGAGGTGCACTTCTGTCAACTGCGGTGACAGTGCCAGCAGCAGCCGACGGGCGCCGCAACTGCGCCACGTTTGCTTGATGATACCACCACCACCACCACCAGCACCACTAACTCCACCAACCACATGTGTTGTAGGCCACCACATGTGCTGCAACGGTCGCGGCAGCTGCAGCAAATACTTCAGAACCTGTTGACGCGGCTGGGCAGTAAGGCGTGCATCTTGAGACTACCGGCAATTATTAATACAAGGAGTTTTAAATTGCGGCAACCGGATTAGCAAGCAACCAAGTAGGAGGGCCACACAACAATGGACTGCAAATGATATATATATATATATGTATCTATATATGTATATGATACTTTAAAAGTTTAAACCTATTACGAGAAATGTTTCAATTAATTGCTAAATGCCACATCGAAATTAACTTATGTATAAAGCATGATGCGCAACGACGAAGCTAGAAGTGTTAAATGTGTTAAATTCAAATAGTAATTCATTGTTAAACATAGCTAAAGTTAGCTACAATTAAAATCCTGTGATTCACTCTATATATGTACACACTTGCATATGTATGTATGTACACACACCACACACACACACACACATCAAGTATGTATGTGCAGGCACAAAGAACTCTCAACTTCGGTAATTTTAAATTGTGTGTAAATTTCATCTTCATATCTAATTTTAACTAGTAAGAAGAAATCAAAACGTTTCACGAATAACTGCTGATATTTCTACGGGCATTCTACTTAATATTACCGTTACGCATATACACATTCGAAATTCACCGTTGTAATGATGGCTTTCGTTGGATTTTGAACTCAGTACAAATAATGTTAGCCCGATTTTCATTTATTGGTTTTATAAGTTGTAACACTCGTTAACACTGCAAAAGCATTCTCTAACCCATCCAAGTTTTCTTATTTCATTTTAAAATCCATTATTATTTGTGGTACGTTGATTTTTTTTAATCTTGATTTATGTGTTTACCAAATTTTGGTGTTATATTAAACCGATCAAACAAGCTTTTGCTTAAAAGTCATTTAAATCAGCCAAATATAAACGATTTCTTGTTAAATCCAATTTTTAATCACACTAGTTTTAATTTGCACTAATGAGTCCATCTGGTCACATATAAATTTAATTATATATTCATAACACCATAAATCGACTGTAAACCAAGAGTCATTGGGGTTATCTCAGTTGTGAAGCTAATCCGAATGAAACTTGGCTTGCAGTCATTTTGTTGCTTAATTTAATAAATTATTAAAGCCTTGCTTGATCGGATATTTATAACCCGAGATGTTGTAAAATAGGTAAATACTAGTTTTGAAAAAAATGTACAAAACTTAATATTATTTGAAAAAACGTAGTCTTTTGGAAATGTATTTGCAATATTTTGTTCTGCGATTAATGTCCTAGCATAATTTGTCATATCAATCGATCATGCCCAAGCATTCATTTATTTTATGTTGTTGTGATGATCGATTTTTTACTGCTTTTTATTGTTTTCATCAAGCCTAAGTATTATACTCATTTGCCTTTCAATTTGACGGAAATGCAAATTTGAGCAAGCTGAAGGCATCTCCAGTAAAGATCTGGAAATTAAATTTTGTCCATGCCTGATTATTCCGGGCTGACGGAACATTGCACGGAGAAATACGTATTTCACTAAAAACTTAAGATCAGATCAGGTTGCCATTTGCCAGCTGCCTGCCCCCTCGAAACGATGAAAGTTCAGAAAGTGCCTACTCATATGTACGTACATGCATTCATATGTACACAAGTACATCTTAATTCCAAAAATTTATTATTATAATAACCATACGCCCTTTTATAAAAGCATAAGTACATACGCGACGAGTACATACATACATATGTTGTAGTAAGGAAGCTGATTTTAAAAACTGCTTGGACTTGAGTCATTTTGAATTTATGCAACGCATATGTGTATGTACATACCTAAATATGTATATACTTACAGTATATATATTCAAAATGATCAAATATTTAATCAGCGTTAATAGTTGTAGACTTAATGTTAAGTTTTAAGAAATATTTTGTAATAAAATTTCAATATATTTACAAACTTGGACTTTTCACTGTTATTTTCTTGGATTGGATTGAATTATTTATATAATTTATTTTTCATTAATTAATTGATTCAGGATGACTCCTCTTGGCCCAGTTCCGCTTATTAAAACATTCAAAAATGAAGTTGCCTATTCCGTCTTCTAACTCTAGGAATATCTACATTCAATTTTTGCATATTTTCATTTTATGATATGATCAGTTAAGTATTTTTTTTTTTATTTGGACGTAGAAGTACTAACGAGCAGCACATTCAAGTGGCCCAACGATACCAAGCACGGGCTTGTTAACGCACGGACCCAAGCAAAACTGCAACCCACCTCCCACCCAACCGACCGAGGGGTGCGCCGCATAACGCGCGGTTACGAAGATCGCGAATTGAAAGAAAGATAGGACAAGACAACTGTTTTAATAGAACAAATGGAGGAAGTACAACATATTAACGGAAAAAGCGTATTGTAATTAGTACACAAAATTCTAAATGGGATATGAATAGCAAAATTGGAACTACAAGTTTTAAGAAACAGGCAAAAAATTCCTTGTATTTCTGATCGGGACTGTAAAATTAAGTTGGCTGATTAACTCCGAAGAATCAATCTCACCGTTTATAACACCAAGCATTGTTCTACGATCAGAAAGAGAAGGAAGATTTATTAACAACAGTCTACTATGGTAAGAGGGTAAGCTAATATTAGTATTCCAATGAAAACCCCTACGGATTCTATTCTATCCTGATGAACCCTGTAATTGGGTGACCATATACAGGATCCATATTCCAGAATAGGACGCACAAGTGAAATATAAAGAGTTTTAGTAATGTGGGGATCGTTAAATTCCTTTGACCAGCGCTTAATGAAACCCAGGACCCCAAAGGCTCGATTAACAGAGGAAGAAACATGCTTGTCGAACTTAAGCTTGGGATCTAAAAGTATTCCCAAATCATCAACACATTCAATGCGTTTTAATGGCTTGCCATGAAGAAAATATGTATTTAAATAGGGCAATCGCCTATAAAAAGACATAAATTTGCATTTTTCACAATTTAGATTTAAAAAATTTACACGTCACCAGGCTTCAAAACTATGTCAGCCTGAAGCCTCTGTCCAGCAAACGAGTCAGTAGACGGCAGACACAGTTTAAGATCATCGGCATACATTAGTACCCGAGAATGACTTATAACGGACGGAAGATCATTTATGAATAAAGTGAATAGCAAAGGGCCAAGGTGACTTCCTTGTGGTACTCCGGAAGTAACCCGAACAGACTTTGAGATAGAACCTCTAAAGTAAACTTTCTGTGTCCTACGCTTTAAGTAGTTTGAGATCCAACAAATTAAGTTATTTGGGAATCCCAGAAGATTAAGTTTGTGAATAAGCAATGAATGATTAACGGAATCAAATGCCTTACTAAAGTCAGTGTAAACAGCCTCCGTTTGCATCTTGGTTTGAAATCCCTTAATAACAAAAGAAGTGAATTCTAATAGGTTAGTGGTAGTAGACCTATATTTCATAAATCCGGTCCGGTCAGGGAGAAATTATGGATCTGCAAAGATGTTGTAGTTGAGAAGTTACCAATTTCTCAAAAATCTTAAGAACAGCAGACAGCTTAGATATACCTCTATAATTTTGAACATTTGATTTGTTTCCTTTTTTAAGGAGAGGAATAATAAAAGATTCTTTCCAAATGTCTGGAAAAGAGCATAACTCCACAGATAATTCAAAAAGTTTAAACAAAAGCTTCAAAAGACCGTCAGCGCAGTACCTAAGCACACAGCCAGGTACACCATCGGGTCCCGGTAAAAATGCCGGCTAAATGACATTTAGTTCATTAAGCAAAGATTTCTCCGTTACCAAAGGACCAAAAATGCAATTAGAGCCACTAACCAGGTAAGGATATGGCAAAGCCAATTGATGATTATGGGAACTATATGTAGTTTGAAAAAATTCGGCAAATAAATCGGCAATGGCCAGATCTGAGTCTGCAGTCTTGTTTTCAAAAAATACGGTAGAATAAAGTATCGTAGAGCCTCTCTTAGCATTAACAAAATCATAAAAACGTTTTGGATCCCGCTGAAACTGTAAACTACAGCTTCTTAGGTAATCCTTATAACATTTGTTATTCATAACCGAGAACTTGGATCGTGCAATCAAGTAACGAGAGTAATCCAAGGAAGAGCCAGTTTCCCTGAATTTCTTATACATTCTTGACTTATTATTCTTTAACCTGATCAACTCCCGCGTAAACCACAAAGGTTTGGTAGACCTACATGGCTCACGAACAGGAACACACAAGTCAAACAAACCGTCCAACGTATTATAAAAGACCCCGACTGCAACATCCATGTCATCACAATTATAAAGCCGGGACCAGTCAGTCTGCGATAAGAGACGGAGTTAACATAACAAAGTCGGTTTTCCGAAATTGACGAACTCGCCCTGAAAGCTTGTTATCCTGACTTGGTACCGTAGTAGGCAAATCAAACAACACCTCCAACGTAGGGTGATAGGGATCTTCAGGATAGGATATGGGTTCAGAACGGGAGACAGAAAAGAAGGAGGGATCCGTGACAAAAATCAGATCAAGCATCTTATTTAACGAATTCGGGATAGCATTGATTTGACACAATGATATCCCAAATAAGCCCTCCAGAAACTCACTCTGAGTCGTGGTTGACAAAACAATAGAGTCAGGACAAGGCGTCCATGTAGTTCCTGTGAGATTAAAATCACCAAGAACTACGAGAAAATCACGGTCAGAAAGCTGTGAATAAACTGAAAGAATAGCAGCTAAGTGGGAAGAATACAAAGAACTATCTGAAGAAGGAGGAATGTAAGAACAGGTTATAAAAATACCAATACCATTAATGAGTAATTTAACAGCAATAAACTTTATATCCATAGACACATCTGTCATTACTATCTCCGAAGATAAATCTACGTTGATAGCAATAAGTACACCCCCACCACGCCGGGGAGTCCGATCATTTCTATAGATAGGGAATCTACTAGAAAGGATTTCGGAATCTAGTATGTCAGGCCTTAACCATGTTTCAGTAAAGGCCAAGACATTAAAAAGAAAGGAAAAACTATTTAGGTAAAGATTTGAAAGCTTAGTACAGATACCTCTTGCATTTTGATAGCCAAGAGAGAGAGTTAGTTTTTTGAACTACCAGATACAGCAAGAGGTTTACTTGCACTAGCAGTAGAAGGCAGTACAGCAATCGGGGACCGATTATTCTTTTTTGTAAATTCTTTTACAATTACATGGTCCGGCCAGAATTTTTTACCACAGATGGTGCTAAAGTGTTCAGCCGGAACATTTATTTTGAACGAAGAAATCTCCCGAATATAAGAGAATTGGAATTTTTCCACAGCAACGACAGCTTTAAATTTGGCATGGACAAAAGCCTTGACATCGTCAGATGTGGTGTCAGGGGAAAGCCGTGAAACAAATATTTGTTTTTTTTTGTGGAACACCTACCAGGGTCATATTAGGAACCTTAACAACAGCATCCGGTGGAGCTATTGCTTTGGTTAAGCGACAATTTGATTCAGGTGATGTGTTAGCACCTGAATGTTGAATTGCATCAACGGTGTCAACCCTCACTGAATCGACCACAATTTCGGGGATCGAAGCAACAACATCCATGGTCATAGTGTTGTTATCTTCGCTTCTATTTGGTATTTGTACAGATGGGGAAGACAGATTGATCAATTCTAATATATTGCAAATTTGAATGCAAATCGATCTCTGACAGTATATACTTAGGTAAGTACTGGATTATAAAGCAACTTTAGACCCCATATTCGATCGTTAATTTTCGTGGTCCAAACACATTTCAAGATTATTTTGCTTTTCTGAAAACCGTTTCACAAAAAATTCCAAAGCTTTTTTTTAATATTCCGCCTATAATATATATCCATTAGAATTCATCGGCCATTGACGTACACAGCTAAACTAACTCTCTGATAACATATTTTTTTATGTGTTCAAAGTCTGGCTTGACAAACCTTATGTTTCCAGGTAATTTATTGACAGAATTTGAAAGTTTGAAGCTCCATCAAAGATTTTCTCGGAATCGCCCGTTACATTCCTGCAAATTTCAAAAATAAATAGTTTTTTTTAGCTGTTTTTTTTTAATCTTGATTTATGTGTTTACCAAATTGTGGTGTTATATTAAACCGATCAAACAAGCTTTTGCTTAAAAGACATTTAAATCAGCCAAATATAAACGATTTCTTGTTAAATCCAATTTTTAATCACACTAGTTTTAATTTGCACTAATGAGTCCATCTGGTCACATATAAATTTAATTGTATATTCATAACACCATAAATCGACTGTAAACCAAGAGTCATTGGGGTTATCTCAGTTGTGAAGCTAATCCGAATGAAACTTGGCTTGCAATCATTTTGTTGCTTAATTTAATAAATTATTAAAGCCTTGCTTGATCGGATATTTATAACCCGAGATGTTGTAAAATAGGTAAATACTAGTTTTGAAAAAAATGTACAAAACTTAATATTATTTGAAAAAACGTAGTCTTTTGGAAATGTATTTGCAATATTTTGTTCTGCGATTAATGTCCTAGCATAATTTGTCATATCAATCGATCATGCCCAAGCATTCATTTATTTTATGTTGTTGTGATGATCGATTTTTTACTGCTTTTTATTGTTTTCATCAAGCCTAAGTATTATACTCATTTGCCTTTCAATTTGACGGAAATGCAAATTTGAGCAAGCTGAAGGCATCTCCAGTAAAGATCTGGAAATTAAATTTTGTCCATGCCTGATTATTCCGGGCTGACGGAACATTGTAAGGAGAAATACGTATTTCAGTAAAACTTAAGATCAGATCAGGTTGCCATTTGCCAGCTGCCTGCCCCCTCGAAACGATGAAAGTTCAGAAAGTGCCTACTCATATGTACGTACATGCATTCATATGTACACAAGTACATCTTAATTCCAAAAATTTATTATTATAATAATAAATGAAGTTGCCTATTCCGACTTCTAACTCTGGGATTATCTACATTCAATTTTTGCATATTTTCATTTCATGATATGATCAGTTAAATATATTGCAAATTTGAATGCAAATCGATCTCTGACAGTATAATTTTAGGTAAGTACTGGATTATTAAGCAACTTTAGACCCCATATTTCGATCGTTAATTTTCGACCTCCATAAACATTTCAAGATTGTTTCGCCTTTCTGAAAACCGTTTCACAAATAATTCGAAAACTCGTTTTTAAAATTCCGTCTATAATATATATCCATTAGAATTCATCGGCCATTGATGTACACAGCTAAACTAACTCTCTGATAACATTTTTTTTTTTGTGTTCAAAGACTGGCTTGACAAACCTTATGTTTCCAGGTAATTTATTCACAGAATTTGAAAGTTTGAAGCTCCATCAAAGATTTTCTCGGAATCGCCCGTTACAGTCCTGAAAATTTCAATAATAAATATATTCAATTGCAAAAACCGACAAATTTAAACTCATAAATCATATTTCTGGATTCCCTTCCCCCATAAGCGATACAAATCTGAAACATTAAATTAGAATGGGCGTGGTCAGAATTTTTGTTCACAAATCTTCGAAAAGGATTATTAAAGTTAGTAACTTTAAATTTTGGGGAGATATAGACGGATCTTTAAAATATGGGCTGGATGTTTGAATACTTAAGTCGCGGTACAAATATTAAAGCGGAACTGTTATGTTTGACTTGAATTGTTAAGTAGATCCATAATTATGAGCTGAAAGTTGACAGTTAAAAAAAAGAAGTTTCCTATATAATATGCCAATTTTTCCACATTGAATGTAATTTTGGTTATTGCGCTAAGGTCATTATGTTAGCTTTGTCTCCTGAACAACTGTTAGCCCGATTTAATGACATCTATGAATCACTAATCTAAATATTAATAGCTATTCCATGAATAAAAAATACATGTGGAAAAAATTAATTACCCCTGAACCGGACCTTCAACTTTTTAGTACACTAACGTCATCATTCGCAGTTTCAAATCAATGTTACAATGGACAAAGAGTTGGACAGTTTTGTTGAGAAATGTAAAAAGGGTTTATATACGTCAATTAGTATGACTCCCACTTGGGTATAGACAAAGGTGTACATTTTAATATATACATTTTATTAGCTTAGAACGAACTAGTTAACTGCAATTATCCAATCACATAATCCTGGTCGAAATCATATTTATCAGCACTCGTCGACGATGAACCCAAATTGAAATTGTCCAAAACGTCGGTTATTTTCGTAATTTTCTTCTCCGTGCGAACATTTTGCTTTTTCTTCTTTTTTTGCAGCTCTTTGATGTTTTTGTTAAGCGATTGATTCTCTAAATAAATAATAATAATTACTATTTAGATCACGACATGGATGCGCTCAAATATTTACCCTCTAGCAGTAGGACGGGATCTATTTTCTCTTTCTTATCATCGTCTAATTTCCTCTTTCGACCCTTTGCAGGTGGTTGATGTTCAACTATCTCTGCAACAGCCGCCTGTGTATCTTTTCGGGGCACTCGTATCTCGAGTGGACCCGTAGATGTTATCTCCATAACATCATCCGATTTACCAGGGCATTGGTTCAGTACATCGGTCTCCATCGATTCGAAGTTTTCTACATCAAACTCTCGCACCTCAGAGTGGACAATCGAGGCACTTATGTGCACATTTTTATTCTCGACTACTTCAGGCGCTTGCGTACAGTATTTAATCTTGCCATTGTTCCAGTCATTTAACACACTACGTGCAGCGGCCACCACATCTGGTATACCTTTCTTCAGAAATTTACCTACAAATTAGATTGACGGGTTATTATAGAGCGGCAGTAATTAAATACGGTTCACTTACCCATTCTGGCAGCCTTCTTGGCAAAGAATTCTTCGAAAGTGTCGTAATTGGTAATATCATACATTTTACAGAAGTACTCTTTGCTGGCTCTTTTCAAAACGCTCTCGGCAATGCTGAAGGGATCCTTGATGTCGCCCACACGCTGAGCATTCTTTAAAACGGCATGTGAGTTTGCGCTGCTTTCATTGGCAATACTCGTAAAAACAATGCCAGGACAATCTATCAGCTTGATCTTTGAGTCGAGCTCAACCTCTTGCATAGCCCTGTAAAAAACATATATTAGTAAGCTATATTATCACAGTTGCCAAGTAAAAGTATTAATTAAAGGCGAGAGTGCTTTAGTCGCGAGCTCGATTTGAAGATTCCGTATATATATCAGATTCACCTTAAGTTTAGTTATTTTTTTTTTAGTAGTAGTAGCTACTACTTAACTGAGTGGATACTTATATGAATAGTTATATATTTTAATTAAAAAATTCATCACTAAATAAACTATTATCTTTCACAGTCATTATTATAAATTACTTACTTAGTCACCCCCGGAGTGCTGCCCACCATGCAGGAGCGTCCACGGGTCAATGAGTTGATAATGGAACTCTTGCCCACATTGGGTATTCCAACAATTCCGACGCGAATCGAGGTTTTGATGCCCTTGTTGCGACAGTAGTTGGCCAGCATGGACATTAGCAACTCGGCTCCGACGCACACCGAACCTTGCATGGCTTTTTCGGTTTTCGTTTCGCGCATTTTGCGACGTCCCAGTTTGGAGGCCTGGTCTTGAGTGGAGGCCTTAAAAGCTGTGACGGGCATGCTGCGTCGAAAGTATTTTATCCAATTGTTCAGATTCTCTCTGGGGACAAGATCGGCCTTATTCAGAATGAGCACCAGCCGCTTGTTCCCGGGAGCAGCGCGAACAGCTCGCTCAACCTCACTGCAACGAGTGCCGAGAGGATCTCGAGCATCGACTACTTCCAGGACAACGTCTGCATTCTCGATAACCTTGCGAAACTCCTTGAAGTACTGCTTCAGCGACTGCTCTTTGCTAATGGGGTTCTTGTATTTCTTCTCATTTTCATCGACAGCATCGTTTTCATGCATTATTCCATGAACTGTGCTCCTCATATCGGCATCTTCGACCATCGACTCCAGAGACTTGGCTTTTTTTTGTTGGCGCTCCGCTTTGGACTTCTCCTGGCTAGCTTGGCGTTCCATCTCATTGCGTTGCTTGACCTTCTCTGCCTCCTTGAGGATATCATCCTTGAAGGGGCAACTGTTTGGTATCTGTATATCTTTTTGTTTTTTACTGCCCTTCTTCGAAGTCTTTCTGGCTTCGCGACGCTCCTTTCGATTGTGTTCTCGCACTTTTTTGTCAATTTTGTGCTTGAGTTTACCAGTCAAACGCTTGGATTTTTTTGCTAAAAGATATCATGTATGTTAATAAACATATTTGACAGTATATTTAATGCGAATACTAACTCTTTAATCGCTTCAGGGCCATTTTAACTTTGCAATATTTCGCTGCTGCACCCAAGAAGTAAAACACGTGCACACAGAATAGTTGCTCCTACTATCGATAGTACTTTATTATTATTTTACAGTCGATAGTAGTTAGTACTATCGGTCGTCAAAAACGATTTATATTTCCATACGCGCGCAGATTTCGTGGCAAAATATTACCACTTAATTCAGATCAAAATAGTTAGAATATTCATTTTAAGAAGATAAATTGTTCTTCTTTTTTTATCAGTATCGGGCAGGTAGTTGTTTTTTTCTGAAAATTTTTTGTTCCATTCAAGTATTTAAAAGAAAACCGGATAAAACACATTTCATATAAATAATTTATTTTTATTTTAAAAACTTATGACTTAACAATATTTACTAAACCTAATGTCTTATTAGCGAGTAATAATCTAGGTCTTCAAATCAAGGCAAATAAATTATTATTTTATAATATTTTTGAAGTTCAAAACTTGTTCTCTTCTAGACACTTTTTCTGGATGAACTAATAGTGTAATGATTCATATACCTGTGCTTACTAATGGTATATAAAATTAACGCACATTATAATTTATAAGGTAAACTTTCAGCTAACATTATTTTAAGATGTTTGTTTTTGGGCTACAGAGTGACCCAAAGAAAATTGCATTATCCAACACTATAAGCCGTATTACAGCGTTGCCGGACAATTTCGAGTCTAGTGATGTAATTGTACGAAATAACATTGGTGATTATTTATTTGTACGAAAATGTCAATGAAAACAACAGTTTTGTCTGGAATCCATTATATGAGGCAATGTGTGCATTATGCGGTGGCCCCAAGAAACTCGTATTTACACACAAGTGCATTCTTAAAGAAGGCAGAGGATCGCAAAGAAATGCTGGCCTCTCTGCCGGCTAAGGACGAGGGCACGATTGGTGAGAAGTCCGTCGATATTGATACGCTGATTACACGGTATGCATAAACACAACTTATTAATTCAACATAAATAAAATAAAATTCAATTTTGGCAACAGAAAGGAAAAGTTCTTTCCCGATGCTAGCACGGCCACGCAACTTTTCAATGGCATTCCCTTCAGCGAATTGCCAATTTGCAACATTCGCGTGTCGCCCAACAACACAATTATTTCAGTGACGGATTATAAAGGTAAGTCTTGTACTTATTAAATATCTCTTATTGTTTTAGTGTTTATTTATAGGTGTACCAAGACTTATACGATCATGCGGCATTGAAGGTTTCAAAAATACCAGGAAAGGCACAAACATTGCTGCACAAGCAACGGCTGTCAGCATCAGCGCAGTAAGATTTCAGAAATTTATAGGTTTCGTTATATTTATGTAGATTGCTAATAATTTTGTGTTCATTTAGAAAGCAGTTGAACTAGGCTGGAAAACAGTTCGAGTTAAAGTGCGTGGTCTTGGGCCTGGACGAATGGTGACTGTTCTTAAACTTGTCCAACTTTAATAGAGTCAAATATGTCTTATTTTATTGCAGTCGGCTATCAAAGGTTTGCAAGTTGGTGGCTTGAATATTGTTTCCATTACGGATAACACGCCTGTATCCTGGAATCCGCCGAGACCTCGCAAACAAAGGAGTCTGTAATTAATAAAAGCCAACCATTTACAAAATGTGAATAGCCATACATTTAAATTAAATTTAATAATTTGAACATTTTATTTGCTTATATTTAATCATCAAATGTTGTGGGATATTGCAAATTAGAATTAATTTAGGTAGGCAAAAAATATATATATATATACGTAATATTATGTGTACCTAAATTGAAACTAAAAATACATCAATAACAATAGTTATCGTTCAAATTCATAATGTATATGCTGGCATTGGCAACTAGTAATTGTAATAAAGGATACCAATATTAATCATACCTTTGCAGAGGATACTAAACTGTTGTAGCGAATTGGAATGGAATAATCATTAATGCATGCACTAATCTGTGTATATGCATTTAATATATATAAATATATATATATTATTGATCAAAGCAGCAAAGCCTAAGCCATTTGTCTGTTTTGAGGCACTTCACTTGTTTTTCACTACTTAAATTAATACTGGGATATGTACATATATTTCCGCTGCACACAGAACTTTAGAATGCAAGGATAAAATAAAATCCTCTAGGTATATAAATACTGTACAACAGCCAAATTAATTTACATAAATATTGGTGTTGCTTTTTTTGTTAGAGCAGACAATTTGCGTTCATAAAAAAGTAAAATAATAACACACTTTAATATACTGCAATATATTTGATGGCAATCAAAATTATGTGTTTTTAGATTTATTTAGTATCTTGTATGTTTTTGGACACGATTAGATTACAGCAATTGCAATTGCCAGATCATCGTGTTTGTTTTGAAAGACTGACAGATAGACTGTGAACAACAGCCAGATGACATTTTTATGACAGTACACGGTTTAAGTATAAATTGTTTATAGTTTAAGTATAAATTGCTTATAAAACACTCAGACATTGACTTCATTGCTGTCGCTTGTATACTTTACTGTACTTGTGCTTCATCATATCCTAAACTTGTTGAGAGTATTCGGTAGAACAGGACAAAAGACGAGGATACTGAACCAAACCTTAACAGAGAGAAAAGAAAATCTGCAGAAGAATCTGAAATCCATATTCCATATTCTCGACTTTATAGTAATATGTAGCAATAAAATATGGGCAATATATAGTTTTTATAGATTTGGCCTTGAAGAAAGTCAACGTTATGAAACAACCTCCACATCTCAAATCTCTTACAACAGAGTTTCCAAATGCCATTTTTCAGTTTGATTATCTAATTGCCAATCCGGTATTTATCCGCTTGGGAAATATGTACAGTGTCTCAGAGCTTAATTCGAACAGTGTCTAGCAACAATTTGAATTGCCTGCCATAAACTAATTATAGATTATTGTATGTATATGGAAGTACGCTCAAATTTTGGTTTTTTAAATACTGCTAAAATAATAGGCTATTTGTATTTTTTCACGCACTTTTGTTTTATGTTTATTATTATGTTTTCTTTTAATAATATTTAAATTGTAATTAAAGTCTAGAAATCATATATACAAGCTATTAAAGTACAATATCCAGATCAATCGTACGATATACATATATAATGTAAGCATTCCCTTTTTACTTAGCCTATTTAACGTAACGCTATCGTTGTATAATGATGTATGTGTAAAATATTGCATATATCTATTGCACATTCTTGTTGAAATACATAATGTGGCACCTTTCGTGATGCTACGCCACCAGCGAAACACTTTTGAAATGAGGGATACATTTGTAAAATATGAATTTGTACATATATATAATCGATTAGTTGTAGAAATGTTTGATTGGAATGCTTAACAAATATGGAATAGAAAATCTGAGTAGATGACTGTATGTTATTGGTATTAAGACTGCGCTTGGTGCTGGTTCAAACAATTGTCATGAAGATGCTGAATACTTTTTAAGTGGACACTCGGAGTTCTTCCGAAATATATTATGCACGGCTTTACAAACTGGAGTCAATATGCATTGTTTGCGCGCACTGATTTGATTGTCAAGCGGAACTGAACAGGAGCTTGGTACGTCCTCTTCATTAGCTTGAGTAAACAACGAGTTGGACAATTGGAAAATGCTTTCCGCCGAGTCGTCGTCAAACTTCTGTTTTTTTTGCAATTGAGTGGACGGATTCATCATTATTTGAGAGTCACATACACAATGTCTATTTTTGGCATTTCGTGTGTCCATTTCGCAGTTGTGGCAACCGCCCTCACCATGAAACTGCATTCTCGATGTAATATCGGAAAGGTGCGGACTCTGGCCTCCGCCGCAGGGATTCTGTGGCGATTCAGTCTGTCTCTCACTATTTCTGTCGTCGCGCCTGGGCGTCTCGCCCTCCTCGTAGTCCATGGAGGTGCTGGCACACGAGGGCTGGTATATAACGGCCGAAGCGTGACCAGAGCGACCCGAGTTCAACGGCGTTCCCTGCTCCCAAGTGTTTGTCCGCGGATCATAAACCTCAACGATAGACAGAAAGTTGTTGCCGTCAAAGCCACCGATGGCATACAGCTTGCCATCGAGTGGCGTCAGCGAAAGTGCACTTCGAGCGATTTGAATCGGTGCAACCAAATCCCATGTTTCGTTCTCTGTATTATAGCGTTCCACGGTGGCTAGTTGACGTGTTCCATCAAATCCGCCCACAACGTATATGTATTGGTTAATGGCGGCAACACCTATAATGAAAATAATACTTTTCAGTTATTTATCAACTGTGACAAGTAAGAGTGCTCTAGTCGAGAGTGATCGACAAGGAGGACATCCTGTATCCATCCCTAACAAAAATTCGTAGTTATTATCTCATACATTAATAATAAATCAATTTTGTGATGCAGCAAATTATGTGTGATAGAATGAATGATGTTCCTAGTAATATACCTTTAAAGTTTGGCTCCAAAATTAAGGAATTATAGGCTTCTCAGATTTTTGACAAGACTGATCTCCAATAACCTACCAACCAATTTGGGGAGTCGCTTTAAAATTGTGAGAGATTTGTGACTTTATCGATTTGCGATTATCGGACGGACAGACTACCTATCCGCTCTTATTTCTCCTATGTCAGAGCATAAAAGTCTTACCTGCTCCGCTGCGGCCCGTATTTAAGGACGGCAAATAACTCCATTCATTGTTTTCAGGATGATAGCACTCCACGCTGGCCAAACGCTCGTTGCCATCGAAGCCACCGATGGCGTAAAGGAGACGATTCACAACCACAACGCCGACGCCCAATCGCTTGGAATGCATCGACTGAACGAGTGTCCAGCGATCTTGGTCCGGATCGTAACTAAAATGAAAAAGTCGATTAAGTTTTGAGCGCATTGCGAGGAATGGGGAATACGCACTACTCCACTGTATTGTGGTACTCCATGCCTGCCGATCCGCCCACGGCATACATTAGCTCGTCCATGACAGCGACGCCGACACGATGCCGTGGCACGGACATCGGCGAGCATGGACGCCAAGTCTCACTGATGGCACTGTAACGATCTACCCAGTCGGAATCGTAGGAGGACCCAATGTTATTGTTGCGTCCGCCCACCGCATAGAATTTGCCCTTGAGAAATGCAGCGCCCAGGCCGGAACGTGGAATGCGCAGATTCGGCAAGGTTGTCCAAGTTTTATCGTCGACATTGTAGGCCTCCAGTATATCCAAGGAGTGACGGAAAAAACCGCCCGCGACGAATATCATGCGTGTTGTATTTGGTGTGCGCTCCTTGACGCCGGGACACTTGTGCAACGTTAAGTCCTTAAAGATTTTGGCCAAGTATTCTCGGCAGGCGGGAATCTTGCGCAGCACGTCACAGTTTTTCATCTGCTCCTTGAGGAAATTGGGCGTAAGGAACTGGCAACGAACGTTGCCCAGAATGTGTTCCATCTTGCAATGACGATTGTCCTCGTCGTATTTAACCCACTTGATTACCGCATTGTAAACATCGCGCTCCTCCTGCACATTAAGTTCGTCCCTTCGAATGAGGGCGATCAGCTGATAAGCGGATAGCTGTAAAAACTCCTCCTCCTTGCACACCTGCGATCACAACAAAATAGATGTAACAATAAGGGTAACAATAATTTAGCAAATAACACTTAACACTTGCATACTTGCATAAAGTGGCGTTCTATGAAGTAATTGGCTTTCTTCTGCAGCTCAATGCAGCTGTGCTGCTCGGCAAAATTGGCTATGCCGATGGCATTGGTTGGATCCAGTTGACGCTCGAGGAATGCACAGCAGGCGTCGATAACATTCTGCACCTGGAACATTGTCGCTGCGGGCAAAAGCTGGCAGACAGTCACCTCTGTGACGCGAATTTGTCCCGTGTACATAAAGTAAAGGATTCGGGTCATTGCCGTGGGGCATATCTATGAAAATGGAATACGCTGTTCAACTGTTATAGCAACAACAGATTGGAGACGCTATCGGGCTAGTCTTCGCTTACCCCCTGCAGTTGAACGCGCGACATTTCGGACTCCTTGAGTCCGCCCGTGAACATGGCCTTGAAGTATGGCGAGGCAGCGGATAGCACTACCTTGTGGGCGGGAAACAGCTCCTTCTTCACCTCGAGCACAACGTCTGTGAGCATGCCGTGTGAGCGCATCATGAACATCATCTTCAGCGCCTCCTTTGCGTAGTTCGACATGCAGAATGTCATATCGTCTTCTGTCGCATCGTGGTCATCGATTGCACGTGAAGCGTCGAAGCGCCCACATGTCGTTGATATGGAGCCACTGTCCGAGGAATGTTCGTTCATCTCAACGTCTATTCAAACAAACAAAAATAATAACAATTGTTTATTGTTTGATTATTATTTTCAATACTCCAATATATTCGAGTATAAAGCTCCATTACTGAGTGGACTGGGCACTAAAGATAACCTGGTGACAGTGAAACCCGTATTTACATTATAATTATTTTAAAAGGTAAAAATCCCTGACTCCACAAGGGTTATTCTATATTCAGTGAGCACTGCAAGCCCGATAAACCATTCAGTTTGAAAACTGCGAACTAAGCTGACATTTATATAACCAGATCTAAAAATGAATATGTTTATATTATAAGTATAAGAGTAGCTTTTGAATTAACAATATTTAGTGCAAACGACTAATAATATTTCTCGATTCAAAGTCGAAGAAATTTCGCAATTCTTAATTTAAAATTTCAACTTTTTACAAGTTTTTTAAAAATCTGCATACGTTTTTAGTCCACATTAATGTGGTGAATCAAATCGTAGATCAATCCAGATGAAACTAAGTTGAAAAAAACCCATTATTTTTGTTTGTTATGCGCATGTAAAGAATCGATTCCCATGAATGTAAGCCTGCAGCAAGCTAGCCCTCTTTCGACACTGAATTTATGCTCGGACTTTGATCTCAGGTACGGACGAGTTATTTTAAAGTAAATTCCACATTGTCATATCCTCAGCAGATACACTCCACAAAACAGGTATCCACAGAGTCCAAATGTCAACTGTTGGTTAAAAGCGACAAAAGAATATTGAACCATGTGGGATAGGGGAATAAAGTGCAATGTCATGCTTAGCTGACAAAACAACACGAAACAGCGTTCGACTGTAATTGAATTAAATGTCATGATTACGCATCGAAGGTGTAAGATTGTCAATGACTATCTAAATTTGAAATTTTTCCTTTCACAAATAAATTTATACTGTGTATAGACAATCTACACTCTCAAAACTGAATGGCTTGTTAAAGAAACTTTACTGACGTTGAGTTATCTACGTATTTAAAGATTAGGCCACACATATAATAATAACTTTACTTTATCTAACTTGAACTGAAAATGAATTGAATGAAATTAAAAGAGCTCAACTGAACCAGAGTCTTAACATATCATGAATCGTGGAAGTCATATATACAAACACTCCGTGACCATCGATCAAAGGCACTTGTGTTTCTGGTGCTAAGAACTGTACCACGGCTAACGGGACCTTGTTTAAGTATATTGTAATGGTGCTGCTTCTTCTTACACTGTTACGATGCATTGGAATGAAAGTCCCGTTAGTTTTTTTTTCCAATATTTTTGCATATTTTGTTTTTTTTTTTATGAGCTTCGGAAAAGTAAGTACTGCGTTATATGGAATTTCGTTGAGTGGAATAATTAAACTTTGGAATGGGAAAGGAACAACCACTGTAGCCTGAGTAGATAGCTAAAGTACTGGCGTACAAAGATACTGGATTGCGCAACCAGATAAATATCAATTAAATTATAAAATGAAAAAAAAACAACTAAGTACGAAGGCATTCCACATGGCCAGATTAAATGTTGCTAAAGAACACATTTCCTGGATTTAGGACTGGCAATAAGTGGTATTTTCTGATGAGAAAAAATTTAATCCGGATTGCACAACCGTTTTAAATTATAGCTGGTGTAATTGAAAGAAGAGACCTTTTGAGACTTGAGGGACTTTTTCCTACTCGATGCTGCGGCGGTGCTTCATTCATGATCTGCGCTGCCATCTGTCATCACAACAGAATCCCGATTTGTCAATTATCAGGACGTATGAGCTCGGACGAAGTTTTGGTTTCGTTGGTGGTCTCGGGATAAGGATTTTAAGCTTTTAGAGTGGCAAGCGAAATCATCCGACCTGAATCCCACAGAGAACATAAGGGAGGGTTCCGCTGAGTTTGAGACAGTTAGTTCTCAAAAGTTGTTTAACTGATGGAATCATTTGCTAATTATAAAAAAAATCTGGGGACTGACCACATTAATTCGTTATTTTCATGTCACTTCTACATATTATGTTAATTTTATTAGCACTGCCTTTAATCAAATTTCGCACCTTAAAATCAAATAAAAAAAAAAATTGATAAAAAAATGTATTTAAAACAAGAAAAAAATAGTATATTTGATTTAATTTAATAGGAAAAATCAAGTGACTTTAATCTAATTCCACAGAGCGTATATAGGCCCATACGTTATCTTGACGTGTTATCGCCCCCAGAGAGCGTGGTGCAAAAACCGTAATACTTGGCTGGCATAGATATGAATGAGCAAACATTTCAAGTTAAGTATAAAATTCATTGCAAATTTCAATTTAAAAAAAAATTGTTTATGTTAAGGTCGACAAACATTTTGTTTTTTGTTTTCGTCTGATTTGTTTTAAATCGTTTCTGATAATATTAAAGAAAATAGTATTGAAAATTCGTATCCCATGTGGAAACTAAGAGGAAAGTTTGCATGGGCCAGATCTAAATTCTTTTCTGATTCCTCGTAAGACGAAAAACAAATTTGAAAACCGGCGATGCCGACATATAAAGCTGCAAACAATTATGGCATCAAAAATTATATTTCTTGGTTTGAGGCTTTATTTATTCAGTATGTGAATAAAAGAATTGAAAGAAAGTTAATATAATATTCGCGATTTATTTGCTTTTAAATAATTAGTTTGTTTAAATTGGTCTTTATAAAGGAATAAGGGTACCAAATACGTTTGCTATAAAAATCGATGTTTGAAATGTCTTTTTAGGAATGAAAATATAGTGTGCAGAGTTTTATACTGAGTTGTCGGACATTTGACATATGACAGCAAAACGTTATTTCGACATTAATAAAGAATACCCGTGAATTTGTTCTTGGGCATCCTGGCCCAGACTTCTAAGATACATCCACAATTTGTTCGCCATTCATTAAATTAGGACCTGGATTCTGCTTTCTTGCATCAGTTCAAAGGTTCATAACAGAATTTAGCTCCGGTTTCTGTGCAGGAATGGTGCTTCAACTAATTCCGAGTGTTCTAGTTCTTCAAACTACACACCACTGTATTCAAAATGAAGCATTTATTAGACGTTAATGCAGAAATTCCAGGAAAGTTCTCCAACAAAAATATTTTGCTTTCGTGTTTGGTTGCCATCAGACGCGCTACATTTTCTTATCGTAATGAGCTCAAATTCCACTATTTTTTTTTTTTTTTTTTGCGTGCTACGCAGCACCTCCAAATCTATTTTAATAGTTGTGCGAATTTTAAACAGATAAAATTATTTATATAAGCAGCGGCATAAAAGTATTTTATGTTCAGCATAAGAGTGCCTAACAACTCCGCATTTATTCAAATAAATCATACTGTTTTTTATAATACAAACCAATCTAATAATAATCTGGTTGCATTAATTAGTGCAGCAAAAAGAGCACTACAGATTACAAAGCAAAAAAAAATGCAAATTCATGTACTTTGATTTGTCACATTAACACTGTTAATCTCGTTTAAAATGGGGGCAACAAAACGTACGCTTTAAGAATATTAACGAAAAGGTTTTTGCGCCTTCACAAACGGGAATATTTTGTTAAACAAGCAAAATAAAAAAATATTTTGAAAATATAATATTAATCATTTTAATTATTATAATCATAATAATTTATAACAATAAATTATTTTTTCAAGTGTTCAACCCATATAAAAAAATGTACACTCTTATCGAAAAAGGTTCAAATATACTTAATGAGTACCCCTAACGCAGTAAATTGAGCCATGCCATGAGTCTAATATACCAGATCAGAATTCTGATAAGAATTCTTTCATTCCAAATCAGCTTATAAATCTTTTCAAATGTTAAATAATTTTCTTAATGGCAAAATGAATACAAATGCAATTAATATATACATTTATTTTCAATACATATAAATAATTATATATGCGTGCGCGTGTAAACGTGCTGCTGCGATGACTTTGCACTAAAATTGTGCTTATCGCAAGGAGTTCCCTTATAATTATTTCTTATCAACAATGCGATAAACACAAAGAGAAAAGAGAGAGCGATACTGCCAAATCATGATGAGCAAGCATAAATGCACACATGTTCATACGCAAGCAAGCATTCATCCATACTTGCAGGCGTGTGTGCATGTGTGTATTTGTGTGAGTGGATGTATAATTTATAAAAAGTAATCGACGCTTTTTGAGAGAGGGTAAGCGATGAAGAAGAAGAAATCTACATACGTGCTCACACATGCACATACTCAACACACATAAACATATATATGCATGTCCAATTGTTTGCATGTCCAATAAACAACTTGTTGATTTCGTCAAGAGTTTGATGAATAATTTAAGAGAAATGTAAAATAATCTAACCACACTTTTAAAAGAAACTATGCAAATATCAATCTGCATTTGATTGTTCTACACATGGTAACAGTATTGGGAAGACTATATAGAAAAAATCTATCACGTGTATACACAACCGAAGGCATATATACATTGTTGTGTGTGTGCGAGTGTGCCAGAAACAGCTGATAAATTTGTCACCGCGATTCGGGTTCTTTTCTATAGTTGTTGTTCACATTTTAAATGGACTTAGATCTCTGCCATACACAGCAATAAGTTTACACAAATTTTAACACGAACATAAATTTCATTTGAATTTAAAAATAAGATAATAAAAGTTGGAAAACTACCGTTTGTTTTTATTTTTCTCGTAGCACACTCAACCGCAACCGCGAGCAACTCTCAACTAAAACGTTGCAGTGCTGCCACTCAGCTGAAACACCAATATAGGTATTCCTTGAACAGATAAGACACAATAATAAGTCAGCAATTAAATTTTAATAAATCTAATTTTTACTTATAAAATAATTTTATTTTGTATGTTCTTAATTTTATTTAATTTATGCTTTAAGGTATGTGCTCAAACAGCGAAAATCTTACGATCGGTACGCAGTCGACAAAAGTTTCAGCGTTGCCACACTGACAGTTTATGTGGATCATATATAGCTGTTTAATTTTTGTTTGTGTTCGCGACTTAAAAAGCAGTTTATTTTCATGTTCGCCAGTGTAAAAAAAGTGTGTTGATCAAAGACATAGTTTAAAATGCTTATGAGGAAAGTATAACTCTGGTAAAAACCGTAGACAACGTAAGTTTTGTTCGATTCGTTTTTCAAATCTTTAACTACGCATATTTTTTAAATAAAAAGCTGACAGAAGAAAGCGATTTGACCTTAAAACTACACAATGCAATATGCTGGGAGCACACATTATTTAGGTTCTAAACTGTTTGAGTACTGGCCTTCAAAATACATTTGTACAAGCATAGTGTGCCCTTATCTGTATTAGTTGCCTTAATTTGCATAGGGTACCGTTCGAAAAAAGTGGAATTCAAAAACATTTAGTTACCACATGACTGAATATGGCATAGTACTGCCGAATGGCGCAAAAAACGCTGAATATGACAAACGCTGCCAGTGCTGCCACCCTGCGCACAAGTACGTATCAATGTGAATGCTTGTTCAACATGTGTATTTGTTTTGCCACAGACTGCAGCAAGAATGTCCGGCAAAGCAGCTTCCAGCATTGATGACATTAACTTGGATGCGTTGGTACTGAAGGAGGGCATAAGGGATGCACCCGTTTGTATCATTGTGCTCGGCATGGCCGGCTCCGGGAAGACAACATTCACACGGAGCCTCATCGAACACGCTCAGGCGAAGTTCAATCCGTACGTGGTGAATCTAGATCCGGCGTGCAGGGAAGTTCCGTATGCGGCGCACATCGACATACGCGACACGGTCAACTACAAGGAGGTGATGAAACAGTACCAACTGGGCCCCAATGGCGGCATCGTAACTGCTTTGAATATGTTCACCACCAAGATGCCAAAATTTGTGGAGCTGGTGCGTCGTGCTGGCGAACGTGGCCACAAATGGTGCATTATCGATACACCGGGGCAAATTGAGGTGTTCAATTGGTCAGCATCTGGGAGCATTATCACCGAGGGACTGGCTACCATGTTTCCCACAATTGTGGTCTACGTCATGGATGTGGTGCGCTCTGCTTGCCCCACCACATTCATGTCCAACATGCTCTACGCCTGCTCCATCCTGTACAAGACGCGTTTGCCCTTCCTGGTGGCGCTCAACAAGGTGAGTGAGTCTAAATGACTAAATGATATTGACTATAAGCAGCTGCTTTTCC
Organism: Drosophila nr. medialis 2 BK-2023a; assembly: GCA_035044325.1. Taxonomy (NCBI): domain Eukaryota; kingdom Metazoa; phylum Arthropoda; class Insecta; order Diptera; family Drosophilidae; genus Drosophila; species Drosophila nr. medialis 2 BK-2023a. The sequence continues at coordinate 5,904,032 of JAWNMH010000397.1, read as the reverse complement.
CCACTTGCCCAGATTGACTTGAAGGATTGCAGCTTTGTGCAGGAGTGGATGACGGACTTTGAGGTGTTCCAGGATGCGCTCGAGGAGGAGCACAGCTATGTCAATAATCTGACGCGCACCATGTCGCTAACGCTGGACACCTTCTACGAGCATCTCATCACTTGCGGCGTCTCCGCCAAAACGGGCGTCGGCTATGCCCCACTGATGAGCCGCATCCTCGACTGTGTCGCCGAATATGAGCAGGACTACAAGCCCGTCTATGAAAAGATGCGGCTGCAGCGTCTCGCTGAGCAGCAGGCGAATCCACAGCCACCGGCAAACATTGACGCAGCGGGCACAGCGGTGCCCATGGGCCTGGATCTGACTGTGAGTATTCTTAATTACACTCAGAGAAACAATCACCCTAAATTTTAGTAAATCGTCAAAAGTAAATTTATAAATTTATGAATATAGCTTTCTAAAATCTAGGATTAAAACTTAACTCGATTCGATCAATTTCTATTTAAAAATATTTATTCTTTTTTGTTTTACCTCATGTTTAAAGAATCTTTTCATTTCCAGGATCCGCCAAGCAATATGGACAACAGTATATTCCTCATGGCGCCGACTATTGTGCCACAGCAAATGGATGCAGGTGTGGAGATCGAAAGCGATGCCAAATCCAACATGGAGGAACAGAATTTTCAGAGTTTCGTACAAGATCATTTGAATGCCCAGCAAAGTAAACGCGATAGACTGGAAAGGAACCAGCAGCAGCAGGAATCGAAGTGATATAAGCAAATTCTTATCAATTATATTTTTAAGTTGAAAAATGAGAAAACTCTTTACAAATATATGTTTATACTAGAAAGGATTCCATGGAGTTGCACTGGCAGGTTAATTTTGAGTTTGTCGACGATCGAACGATTTTGAATATTATTTGGGGGCTTTATGGTTTGCCCCTGTTTGATATTTTGTGCCCCGCCTAAAGCTGTAGTTTTATATCATATAAAACCTAATTCCCACTCGAATGTGAGAATTCTTTATATTTCTTTACGTATTTTCTTCGAAATTAAAACATGTTGATTATAACATAAATAATATTTTAAAGAATCGAAACATTCTTTGGTTTACTTTGCTGTTTTTTTTGCTGGCTCAAATGCATTAGATATCTAGATTTCATCTTATAAATCTTTCTTTTTTTAATAGTTAATTTTTTGTGTTGACTATTTTAATTTAATTTATTTTCAATTAGACGACGTTAAATTAATAAATTAATTGGCAATTTTAGCCGGGAAAAATATGTTCTAAATAATTGACTTTATTTCAACAGAGTGGCAACGCCGAGCCAGTTTCTTTTACAGAACAGACTGTGTATTAATATGATTTTTACTATTTTAGAGCAGTTTTTTATTTGGACCATTTTTTGCAAAAGTTGTGAATGATGCCATCTAAGTGAAGTAAGTTTTCAGCTAAAATGCGCTTAAGCACTTTTAAAGCAGCACTTTGAAAAGTAGCCGAAATTGTATTTTCAGTATTTCGATTTTGGTATTTCATACTCGCTGACTCGCTGGTAATACAATATTATAAATGTTATTTATTTTGTTGCTTATCACTGCAAGAACTTTGATAGCTTAGACGAACTCTGACACAATGAGCGCATCAGCGATACGAAAATACAGTGCATCTGTGATATTCTTCCACGGTTCCGGAGATACCGGTCCAAACTTACTGGAATGGGTTCGCTTTCTGCTCGGCCGAGACTTTGACCTGTCGCACATAAGAATCGTGTATCCAACTGCTCCTCTCCAGAAATATACCCCACTAAATGGCCAGCTGTCGAATGTGTGGTTCGATCGGAGATCCGTGAATATTGCAGCCATGGAGAGCAGAAAGAGCACGTCTCAGTGCTACAACATTGTCCAGCAACTCATCCAGAATGAGGTGGATCAGGGAATACCCTTGAATCGCATAATCGTCGGTGGTTTCTCGATGGGTGGTGCTCTGGCCCTGCACACCGCTTACCATCTGAAACCAGATCTGGCCGGGGTCTTTGCCCTCTCCTCGTTCCTCAATCGCCAATCTGTGGTCTATGAATCCCTGGCTAACCGGGAGTCGGCCAATGGAACTCTACCCGAACTTCGCATGTTTCACGGGGAGCGGGATACTTTGGTTCCTCTAGATTGGGGACGTGAGACATTTGAATCCTTGCAGAAATTGGGCATCACTGGCACATTTACACCCGTGGGAAATACACTGCACGAATTAAAGAGGAGCTCGTTGCTCGAGTTGCAGAAATGGATATCAGTTAAGTTGCCCCCGTTACAAACTGATATTCAAAATAAACTTTAATAAATCAAAGAATACTCTTCCCGAGTCGAAGGCCTAGGTTAATAACGCACATTTAACTTAATACTCATTGCTACGTTATAATTTTGTAAAATAAATAAATAAAAATAATTCTGTTACTCTTTGAAAGTTATATCCATTTATATACACTCAGAATAAATGGCACTTCATTTTAGTAAAACGACCTAATGGCCCTAAGAATAGAAAGTTTTTATATATTTTACAAATAATCTTTAAACATTAAAAAAAACCTTCAAAAATCGAGTTCGAAATGGGATTTGTCGCTGCTGGGATATTTTGAAGCAGCAGCCGGCGGATCAGCGTATGCTCTTTGCAGAGAGAGAAATAGAGAGACAGCGCTGCAAAGAGTAAATCTATACAAGGTATCGGCCTGTTAAGCAGCTGTTGTGCAGTTTGGTCGGGACGAAAGATCTTTTCTCGACAGTTGGTGCACAAATATTTTATTTGCTTAGTGGCAATTAACGATTTTAGAATGTGTTTTTTGTGTTTATTGTTACGTATTTAACAAACATACAATTAATTGCAACTCCCGCCAAGTGTTGTGAGGCAGCCAAAACTTAACAGCTGTTAAGTTTGGTAACTCAAATAGCTCAAGTTACCACCTTGTATAGTCACACCATGAGCGAGGATCCTTTTCCGAGAACGCACTGCTCTACACGTAGTTTTTTACTGCTGCTGTCAACAATATTAATTTACTCAATTTTTGTATTTGGCATGAATCCGCAACAATTTGATGCAGCACACAGGCAGAGTTTTCCACTGGTTTTCCTTTCGTCAGAGTTTTCCCCGGCGTAATGAAAACATAATTCCTCATTGGCATTTATATTTCGTTTGGCAAATATTGCTAGAAGAAACATGATTATAAATATATATTTAATATATGTATTATATATTTCGGTATTGCTTACCAATTTTTGGTATTGGGCAATTTGTTCGCACGGCCAAAATCTCACAATTTGGCTCACAGCTGTGGTTCAAGTAACGACCAATATTTCCACGTCGAGATGGATCCACAATAGTTATCCCGAGTAAATCGGATTTCGTTTTGTGACTTTTGGGTTTAGCGTATTCGCAAAGATATAATATATAATTCATTAATCTGTCATTCTTATCGATCAATTCGAGTCGTCGCTGGGCCTCTGGCCGTGTTAGAAGCTCACCTGCATATTCACAGATGAAGCCTCCGCGGGGTATTTCAACAATGGTGCGCAAACCCTTCGATTTATACATTGGGGAATTAAATATTTCCAAATTTTTTCTTGGTCCTAATTGCACAAGTCGATTTCTGCATTTGCTTGGATCACATTCACACTGCTCATTGCACTCAACGATAGTGGGAAATCCTCTGGTTGCACTTGGGATTAACACCAATTCCCCATATTTAGTATTGCATTCAAGGCCACCGGCATGACAACAATCAGCGGTGTCCTTGCAATTCGAATTACTCGTGCATTTACAACACAGTGCCAGCTGACAATTGTATTCATCTTGCAGATGTCTAAACTCTGGGCTGCCATCGTCAGGCATAAGCACATTTTCTAAAATATATTCCACATTTCCTTCGTGCACGTATTCATCGTCGATTCCAATGTTTGTTTCCATTACAATACAATAAGGAGGGAAATTAACAGGGATTAGTGGTGGCACAATATGCCGAAAAACTAGTAATAACGAAAACTATCGATTGCGGTAGGGTTGCATTCGCAAAGAACCGTTCATCGAAAACACTAGGTATTGATACGGAAGCCGATGGCGTTACGATTTTTTAACTCAATTTGAGCGCCAATTAACTTATTATTGTTTATAATTTGAAATATTTAACAAGCTGTTTTGTTAACGACATTACAAATAAGAGTTTATAACTCCTGTAATTGTATTAAATCGAAATAAAAAAACGTTAAGCATAAGTAGTTTTTTATATCATACGCATTTTGTTTACTAAAGAGCGCAAGAGATCTAGCAAAACTCCAACTCTAGCAAACTTCCAATTATAGGCACTCTTCTCGTCTCTCTCTCTATCAGGTTTTTTTTAACTACAACTAATTTGAGGAGTTGAAAAAAGTATGGGTTATATCACTAAGCAGACAATACATAGAGGCGTCAAATCGAGAAAAAAGTGCATGAGGTTTTTTCTCAGTGCCTGGGTCCAAGCAGAGCACGAGCTGCGACGCGTCGAAAACTTAGCTGGGTTCGTGTGTCTGGCAGCGAACACAGGTCATTATTTCACTTGACTTCGCTGCGACAACATCGCGGATAATTGAAAAATCCAGCTATTTATGGGCATGCGTGCGTGGGTGCGAAGAGTCACGCACCTTTTCTAGTGTTACAAAAAAAACAGTTATATTGCTACCGGATCGCGCAGACCCTTGAATGTGTGCGAAGATAACAGAACCACTCTATTTTCGTCTCTTTGTATGCGAGCAGGCTCTCGATTTTACATTTTTTTATTTTCGTGCTTTCGTAAAATGGGGTAGTTTAACTGATCATCAATTTTGTAACCACAGCACGCAAAATGTGGGGTGAAAATCTAAAACAGGGTATCATTGTCTCGAGATACAAAATTAAGCCTCAAGGCTGCAAAATTCAGATAAAATTCAGAGATGATACTGGTTTCAAACAGAGCTTCGTTAAGAATCAATTGTCACTTTTAATGAGCTTAACAGACAGAATGGGTGGGATGAACGAACAATTTTTAAAGCCAGATGAGTTGTAGAAAATGCGATCTAGCATTGGGCTATTTCTCAATTGTAATAGATCACATTTTAAGAAAATAAATGACAATTCGCTTGAAGATTATAGATATATAGACAGCAAATACGGCAACCTAGTTTGAAACCTTTCCGCACTAGTTGTTCATTTCCGGAGTCCGAAATGTTTTCAAACGTTTTTACGATATCCGGTTATCAATTGGTAACTTGATTTTACGCTATGCTACGATACCGAAAATCATTAACAATAATATTTAGTTCCTCCTCAAAATCCATTTTGATTTTATTTTTTGAGTAGATGCTGATCTTATGGTCCCCAAATTCTATTAGCAAATACACTTTTTTCCCCCTATTTTCCTTTCATTTACTATTTCGTTATCAACAACTAAATTGAATTGTGTAAAAGTACATGTAAATATTGTGAAAATTACAGCTTCCGCTGGTATTTTAATTTCCCGTTCCAGTTCTAGTATTTTAGTACACAATATCATATGCAATATGGAACGATCGGTCGCACGATGATAATAACTGTATAATCTCTTCTTGTCTTGTCTTGTCTTATCATTCTAAGACTAATCATTTGTTTACCAAAGTATCTCGACGAGATTCACTCGTTATGCGTATTTTATATATATTATATATAGCGTCGTTCAGAACCGAAACTGAACCGTTATAATAATTTGGCTATTCCGGTTACCGGTTTTAAAAATATTGTTTGAGTTCTCTTCCTGTTCCGATTTGATTTTCTTCTTTTCAACGTTGCATTTACTACGAACAAATTTAATAATAATAAATTTAAGAGTGAATAAATTTTGCACTACAAACAATAAAACACTTATTTCGAATCTCGGACACATTTAGCCAATTGAAGAAAATACTTTCAACCACAAAATGAATTTAATTTACTGAAACCAATATATACTTGTAGAAGTTAAATGAAAATACCTAATAATTATTTTAAAAATAATTTTTTCCGTACGGTGACAATATGTTTGGGTGCCCAAGTCAAATGTATTTAAAAATTTAGTTTTAATAAAAGTTAGCTACAAATTAATTGTTTAATAAATGCGACAATTACAAATAATTTATAATTTTGCTACATAATGATGCAATGTACTATCAGAAAATGTACAATTCTTGGTAAAATACTGTTCTAAGAGTCTGACAAGTTGAAGGCAACTCAACGACTGAGTTCATTTCTCTCTGGTGCTGCTGCGGCTACTTCGGCTCTTGTCTGTGTGAGTAGCCGATTGTGTTCGGATACAGCGAACAATGAGTAGTTGCCTTAGATCAGTAAACCGTGCTTATACCGGTGCATGTGTGTGTATGTTCGTATGTTTGAATGTACTCACTCATACATAAGCACGCGCATTTCGCTCGTCTCAAAGAACGCAAATTGCCGCAGCCGTCGCAGAGCTGCCAGACAATATTTGTTTTCAGTTTCTCTCCAACTTCAGACGTGGTAAGTTGTGCTCGGATGCGTTGGTTCGCAAGAAGGAATAAAGTGAAAATAATACAAGTTGTTTATTAATTTAATATTTATTTCAGCAAAACTAAAATCCAAAGCAAAATGTGTAAATGTCTGGCCGGTAACGTAGCGTGCTGGTAAGTTTAATTTACCTAATAAAGGAAACGCTTGTTTGCCTTTTGCGCGTGTGTGTGCGTGTATTCATGTGCATATAAATATAAATATATATGTAAAGGCGGGTAAATACTTCCATAAGTACATACATATATGTGTGCATGCATGTACAAATATGTTCAACCCAACCCAACGAGCATTTTTCTAGAGCTTTTGTGTCTAGGGGATGACTGCACATACAAATTTGAACTTTTGAGAAGCTAATTTAATTACCAACACTAATATCATATAAAATGTGCACAAGTGAAAGTGCTACAAGCATTATAGTTGAATTAGTAGCTAAACAACACATACTTACATGCATGCATACGTAAATTCACATGCACACACTCATGCGTATGTACACTTTGAATTTAGTGCACCAACAGTTTGTTTTGTATATTTGTATTATATATGTATTATCACAGTCTTAAATTACAGTAAACATTATTTGCATGCATATGTGTGTATAGATATCATCATCACACTTACACACACACACAATTACTACACACACACAATTACTACACACAGACAGGGGCTTATTAAGGCATTGGAGTTGTAAATAGAATCAAACGCTTCTAACTGCATACCTGCCTATGCCTAATTCCGATTTGCCGCTCAAATGAGTACATATGTATGCATGACCGCGTGTGTGTATGTTTGTGTGCATATATTGTCGTTATTATGCTTAAGGTGTGCAAGCAAAAACACAAGCAGCCCTGTGGAATGACAAAATATGTTGCAGGGGTCCTGATCTGTAGCTCTTATACTTATATTTATAGTTGTGTGTTAAATACCACCAGAAATCTTATAAATATTTCTTAATTTGTTTAATTTGAAACTAATATTAAATATTGTTTTTTATTTAATTTAATATATTGTGTACTTTTTGTATTTTTTTTGTTGTAAAATAAATAAATCAATTTTGAAATGATCCATTGATGCCTTCTATATACACTTGATAACTAGAATTAAAAGTAGTATCAGAGTCTAAGTATTTACTTGAATATCTTAAAATATTCGTTTTTTATTTCTTTTATATAATATTTAGTTTTATGTGTAACTTAATTTAATCTTATTTTTGCTTGTTGTATTTGTTTTGTGTCGACATACTGTATATATTTATACATATACAGTAAATGTACGAAATGTTTAACATATATATAAAATAATCTCATGTCATATTAGCATAATTAACATAAGATCCACATCTTCTCACTATATTCTTCTCCCTCTCTCTCAACACTAAATATCTTAATTTTCACTGCGCTTCAATTTACAGTCTTAGTTAAGAGCAGCCGCAATTTAGAAGTTACGCAAATTCACTATGCAAAAGTCAATTCAAATATTCTACAACTATAATTAAACCGTCCGCGACGAAACAATATACGACTAACACATAGACAAGTATGTCCTTATGGCAATAGGGCAATACTACTTGTACATATGTATATATCTTCTTTTGATACACATAAGCAACGTTACGCATTGTTAAACCTTAACTATCACCCCTAACTTCTATAAGAATATACTCATGTATAAATTTCATTCAGTCCTACATACATACATCTGTCTGTATTCGTATTTAAATGCGTATTTGCCTGGCACCAGCTTGTTCCGGCTCCACTCGGGCGAGACACTTTGACTAAGCATGTTTTACTACTTGTCGCTCCTCAGCCCTTGTAAATGAGCTCACCACGCATATGTCTCATTTAGCCGACAGCTGGACGCCAAACATAACATTTTAATGCGGAAGCACAGAAGTGACCAGAAGTCGCTTTTAGATAAGGGCTGGAAACTTTTTTTTTATTACAAGTAACCAACATTTTTGTGTATATTTACGTTTATGCGATTATTAAGCGTCGAGTTGAGTTGCGAAAATACATATAGATGTATATAAACTGAGATATATAAATGACAAAAATAATCTTTTTTTAAAGAACCAACGATTAAGATGGGCAAGTAGTCGGAATTACAATTCCGAACCAAATCAGTTCATATCAGGGGCTTACAGCTTACACTGGAAAAAGTAATTGCCAGGCTCCATAGAAAAATAAAGTAGGATATACTTAAATCCAATATGCTTATAATCATCGCATTATATAGAATGAGTTTAGTTTTTAAAGATAAGAACTGACTGTCAGTTAAAGTTAACGTTAAATTGGTTTTGCGGCTTATGCGAATATGAAAGTATTTGAATAATCTGAAAAAATAAGCTTAAAATGGTATATGAAATCGAAATATAAATACATAATATAGTAAAAAATCTAACAGGTGTATGAAACACTGAAAAAAAGTACGTCCCATTTCTCACACATGTTGACAAAATATTTCTAAAAAGAATTATACAATTCATCCATTATGTATATATAAAAATATAAAGCTGTGCATGATAATCTCATATTCAGTAGTAATGTTTGCTAACTCCATTTTACTATTTACTTATTTTCAATATGTTCAAAAAACTGTCGAAAGTTTCGTTAAAACTGATTATCTTATAGTAATATTGTCCTACACTCATTTCAGCTGCTTCAATTGCGCACTCAACATTCTGGTTTCGATAATCAGTGCGTTCTTGGTGATCTTTATAATTGGTGGATTGATAGTCTACTTTGTTTACTACTACGAGAAGGAGGACGATGTTACTAAACTTCATAATGATATTCAAGAAGGAGTCAAAAATACATTCGACAACTTAAAAAATAAATTAAGCCCATAATCTACAAGGTATGTTGCACACAAATGATTTACTTCATTTAATCAAACGTATAATTCAATACTTTATTTTTTCCAGTAACATCCTTCAATACCAGTCTGATTTAAGCTTGCTTACGCCTGGTATTTCATCTTTTAAATTAACCATGTTTTTCACGTACAAATGCTATATAAATGTATAGCTTTTTAAAACAAAAGAGCAGCTGTACAAAAGTAATCGAGTAATGGAAAGTTTTTGCATTTTTTGTATTAATATTTGATATATATTTATGTGTGTGTGTGTTGATGTACACGAAATGTTCTTTTGAATCTCAAAAAATTAATTTATTTGAATCCATATACAATAAAAAATAAAGTTTTAAAGCCAAAGATGCACTTAATATATTTGTATATATATGTTGAATTGTTATATAAATAAATATGATGCATGTAGTAAGTATTTGTTCAGAATGTGCTGAATACCTTATATATAGATATATATATTTTTAGAAAACTGAAAATGTTTATGTCTGGCCGGGTAATGTCGAATTTTTGTAATTCGATTTTATATAACAAAAACTTCAAGTATGTGCGTCTGGTTTCTAACTGTTGTCATTAGTTGTCTGTTCACTTAAGAACGATGACGAAGACAACCTCATTCAAATCTATTCAAATCTTTTAGCACTTTCTGTTAGACGATTGTAGTGCTCCAACTAAGCATAGTTGTCAATTGATCTCTCAGAAACTTGCTTTTGCATCCGATATTAAGAAACTATCTGTAGTCAGTTTTGTTTAGTTTTCAAATTTATTCGAAAATGTACAATAATTAGACAAACTTTAAGGCCAATCACGATCACGCCTATATCTTGCCCATATTTGAAAGCACAATCCTTGACATCAAACCATTATACCATATAGATGACAACAAATGTCCACTTTGACCCAGTGTGCACTGTCACCCCTATTTTCTACTTACATACTTACATATTCCAAGATATGTATGAAGTTTGTTTGTTGGCGGATTAAAATGCGTATTTGTCTGGCTCCAGCAAGTCCCGGCTCCAGTCGGGCGAGGCGATATATAATATACATAACTATGCTTTGCTATTTCCTCCCACCTTCGTCAGACAATTCACCAAGAATATTCTTCAGCTTGCCGACAGCTGGGCGCCAATTCAATGTTTGTATGCATAAGCACCCAGTGAGTACACTGAGAAAAAAATCGCCCTCGATTTTAGAAAAATCACCATAGTCGCATTATTTAGAAAGCATGTTTCTTAATTCAAGGACAGGTTTTTCTAAAATTTAGAAAAAATTATATAATCTCAATGTTTTTTTTTTTAATTTTATATGTGTATTTATAAGTATGATCCATTAATAATGGCTTTTTATTATTTATTTTTTAACAACAATTCTAAATAGTTTTATGAATTCATGTTTGGAAATTATTTCTAGGAACAAAAAATTGTACCTAAAAGGCGATTTTTTTCCTAAGTGTAAAAGTCGCGTGCCCAAGGGTTGAACATTTTTTTTGACTACCATAATTTTGTCGCATCAACGGTGACGTCTCTGGCAAAATATGTATTTATGGATATACATACATATGTATTTATGGTTATACATACATATGTATTTATAGATGTACATACATATGTATTTATAGATATACATATATATTAATAGATATACATACATATACATTTTTTCCCAGCTTTAATAAACTAGAATCGATGACAGAACTTCTGCTTCTATTCTCTCGCTTGTAAAGATAGTTTTATGAAAATGGCAAGTTCAAAGATACAATTTTTCAAAATTCAAACTTAACTAACTATTGAAATTTGTTTATTATTTGTTTAAATTTATTATGAAATTTTGAAGTAAGTTTATTTTGGTTAGCAAGAATGTGATATGGGTGGGCATAAAAATGCTCTTTGTTTATTTTTGTAATATTTTCGGGGCTGCCCAATTTCTCGTTTGTTTTGTTTACAAAACCAATATAGTTAAATTCCATTTAAAAACTGATTAATTTATATACCCTACCATATAATCAGGCTAGGAAATGTGAAACGTATTTGAAGCAATAAATATATTTGTTTGTATGTGGGCATTTCCATGGATACTAACGTGAATTAAGCCGCAAAAAAACTAAGAAAATTATAAAAAACAAGTAAGAATGCTGTAGTCGAGTGAGATCGACTGCTTGCGGCTGCTGATAGAAAGGAATTCAATATAAGAATCTACTTTCGACTATAACTTATCCGATCTTGATGAATTTTGCGCAGTGGATCATATGGATATGTAGATAATGTATTAATTTGAAGATTCTATCTGCCAAATTTGTGGCATTTATTGCTATCGAAAATCGAAATGAATCGACAATTCGGGAAACGGAGGCACTTATCGATAAAATAAAGATAATTTGATCTGCGCCCGGTATACTAAAACCTATATTGCAAATATAGAGTCTCTGAGATCCGCGACGGACGGTCAGACGGACGGATGGGCAGACGGACGGATGGTCAGACGGACGGACGGTCAGACGGACGGATGGTCAGACGGACGGATGGTCAGACGGACGGACGGTCAGACGGACGGACGGTCAGACGGACGGACTGACATGGCTATATCGACTCAGCTGTTGATCCTGATCTGCCTGTTACATATATTTGCTCAAAGCTAATTGACCCTTTTTCCCATTTTTAATGGATTCAGGGTATAAAAAAACTGTAGTAACATTATGTATAGTGGAAGACTCATTCCAAAGACTCATTCGATTTGGTGGTAAAAAATGCTAACATCTGCGAATTCATTTTAACTTTAGACATTTTACATTTTGTAAAATTTGCATTGTTTGAAATTTGGAAATTTTTGAAAATCATTAAGCCAATAAAATAAGATAGAAACGTTTTTTTACAGTACATCATTATTCAGACATCAACATCCAACAAGGAGGTGGAGGATCCTTCCCAGTATTAAAACTAAGCAAATCTTCAGATAGTAAGATTAGTATAACTGTTAGACATCTCCACCAAAAGATGTGTTCTATTAGTTTTTATCATAAATATTATATATTTTAATATATATTTAATTATTTAATTTATAAATTAACAAAATTTCTCTTTTCGCTCAGACTTTTTGTTAGATCGCACGGATATTTTGATAGATACTACTAAAAAACAGAACATTAGGTAAATGCAAAATGTTTATCAAGGCCGGTCACGCAATAGCGTGTAGAGATGACCACGATACTTTGGCCAATTGAGCCATTCAGGTGAAATTTAAAGGCTAACAGTAATTAATTTGTTTAACCAAGGCCAGCAGAGAAGCAATTGTTCCTCCCCTCTCTCTCTGCTCGGCACTCTGTCAGACAAGACTTCGGCATCTGGGTCAAGGACTTCTCAGAAACTTTCTAGGTCTACAGAGTTAGGAAATTAATAACCTCACCTTACTTACCTTACCTTACTTGCCTTACCTTATTTGCTGACCCGGCCAACTTCAATTATACCAAAAAGAATAATTCAAACTGCACGGTAAAAGGGAAATGCTTGATAAAACTGAGATTTTGATCGAATTAAAAACTGATTTCGTAATGTCGAAATCGAGTCATATTCCATGCTAAAGACAATTTAAGTTTTTCAATTGATTTGCATGCGAATGAAAATAAATTTCGAAAATTCTGGCTTAAAACAGCTGATTTTTCGTTACCAATTCAGACGTTTTTTTAGAGCGGCCAGACTATGCTCAAAAAACTAAACTGTCGATGAGCATATACGATTATACTATTATACTTATCACTATACTCAACTACATTTGCAAATAAACATACATATATATATATATACATATATATATATATATATATATATATAATTCTTATCGACATGATTTTATATATACATATCGTCACATATCCAGATCACGCTGATCTCTCATGTCCACACTTACTGCAATCGCAACAGCAGCGCACAAGAATCAAAACGCCGAATAAGCATGAGCATAAACAAATCCAACAGAGCTAGCGCTCAATAATTAAAAGCCAAGATCCCAGAATCAAACGCAACGTAAATAAAGAATTCCAACAGAAGCAGCAGCCACAAGAATTAAAAGCACAGATCAGCATAAACACATAACACTCCGTCAGCGCCTTTGATAAACATAAACAAAATCCAAGCAACAGAAACGCAGCGACAAAGCTACAGCGACTCAGCTACAACACCGCAGAAGAAGCAAAGGCGAGCTTTCCTTCTAAATAATAAGCTAGAATAAGAAGAGAGACATTTTGTACACGAAAACTTTTGATTAAAACCGTTGTCGGATTTTCATTTAATAGAATTTCCAATTCTTAGTACAAAATCGACGCAGCCTATAGGATACGCATATCCATAATTGGCGCAGTCGATTCAACAACCCTCTCCAAATATCTTATTATATATATATTTAATTTTTAAATTTAGAATTTTCTGATCCCGAAGGTTAAAGAGCATATTAGTTTTGTGCCTCTTTTTGATCGTCAGAATGACCACGATTTTCCCCGATGCCCTTAAGTCTGGAGACTTAAAATATATATTGTATATATATAAAATCATGTCGATAAGACTTGATATATAAATTGATTAAATCCACATATATTCAAATATTTATAATCAAACCTCCAACCGCTTGAAAACCTATATCTCAAACATTTTTAGAGATACCAAATTTAAAAGTTGATTTACTATTAAGGTCCTGCCAAGATTGGTAAATTAATTTTCCCAGAAATCGTCAAAAACCTTTATTCTCCACAGCTGGAGTCTCCAAATTTCAACGATAAACTGCAACCTTTTACAAAAGTATCAGAACCTTCCAGAGTGAAATAAATATAACAAAGATGGCGCCTATTTTTCAGATGTAGTCCCAAATATAATTTTCCTGACAAAGAAATTAAATTTTTTCTGAGTTTTTCTTACACAAATCGGGGCAATGAAAAATCTGTATTAAATTGCAGCATTTATTTTATAAATTACTTAAGATTTTTGTAAAAAACTTGTATTTATTAATAACTCAATATGCAAGTGATCCTTTTAATCGAGTATAGTCGTGCTTGAAAATGCTACATTACCTTCTAGTTTTTCGTTCTGCTATTGCTTACAGCTTTAACCTTAACAGCTTTAAAGGAGCCATAGCAGAGCCAATAGCGGGGAACAGAAATGAATTCTCTTTCGCTCTGTTATGCTCTGTCATCAATTTACATTGCTCTGTGTGGTTGCAGCATGAGCAGAGCGAGGGCATAGCAGCCGACCTTTACATCTTCTGCTAATGATACTTGCTCTTTTATCCGCATAACTGCTACGAGAACTACCGTTATGTAATTTTACCTTCTTGCTACTGATATTGCTCGTTAAGTCGACAGAGCAGAGTGGAGTTAAAGAGCATCGTTTTCAGCCTCTTACTATTATTCGTAGCAGTAGCAATAACAGAGCAATAATTATATAGTAAATTCAAACACTGGAAAGTTGCCTGCATAATAATGAAACTCATTTTTGTTATATTTTTTTCAAGATATTTGTGTATTAACAACTTAATATTTGAGCAATATGCGTATGCTCATATGTAGACGGGCAGACATGGCTGATAAAGAATATATATAATATATACATATAATTATACTTAATAGGGAATTGGAAATCTATGTTCCAAGTCTCGAGGCATGATTACAATAATCTCTGCGATAGGTGTAAACATAGTTTGTATCTTTTGAGTGGGAGCGTAGATGCTCCTACTTAAGTGCATGGCAGTGTGTTAAGTTGTTTAAATAAACTATACAATAACTTTATGTTGGGAGTGTACAAATAGGAACAAAAGATGTAAATCAAATTTCACAGTTAAGTAATGAATAAGTGAGTAAGTAAATAATACTATGTGTATTTAAATTGAATGCAAATTAGGGAAATCAATTTACAAGATGAGAAATGTATCTATAATAATATTTGTTATGTTTTATAACTTTGAATGAGTACAAAATGATTGTGGATGGTTTTAAAGCATAATACAACTAATAATAATAATACACTTATTGTAACTGAATAATACACCTATTTAATGTATTCTGTGCACTAAAACTAGTTGCAATTTCCTTATACACATACTTATGCCTTATACCTTATGGATAGGAAAGACTTCGTAGACTTAATTTAGTGTTGTGTTTTAGGGGGCGTTGTATACAAGTTGCTTCAAATATAACGAACCTTAGAGGCTATCACATATATATTGGTTATTCGAATTAAACGTTCTGATAATCTCGTTGCCGGCATTTATGAATATTGCGGAGACTCTCCACCCGATGGTATTTTCTTGACCCGGCTAACATCGTCGTAAGCAATTGAAAAAACGCTCTTCTTCTCAGCTAGGGGATTCCGACGGCCCATGCTGTTCATCAGGGAGTTCATGGCAATACCTGAGTCGTGGTCATCCTCTAAAGTTGAGGCATTCAACTGCTTTTGGGCTTGCGATGGGGGATGTGGATGGGGTGGGGGGATGGCAGCATTTGGATCTTCGATATAAAGATTTATTTTCGATTTTGTTAACTTGACTTCGTTCTCTTTGATGGGCGACGGCTTTGGTTTGTGCCGCTGCGATAGATGATCCTTATCCTTATCCTTATCCGTTGGTGTCGCATATGGCGGTGTCTCCGGATACATGTAGTGTGGCAATTTGGTGGGAGCTAGTGGCACTTCCGGTGCATTCTCACGCTCGAAACGGTGCTGGGAATGCTGCACGAGCGGATGATTGATGTCAGTCTCGACTTTCGGCTTGTGCCGCTTATTCAGGGCTCGATCCTCCTTCAGCAGTCGACTGCCTTTGGGCGGAGATTTTCGCGGAGCCGGTTCCGGCTTGAATTTTCCCGCATCATCTTGTGATGCCAAATCTTCGGGTTTTGAATTTGTACGGCTTTTCGACACACGCTTCTCGGCTGCACTCTTTTTCTTCAGAGACAAGTGCGACTTGGATGACTCCGTCGAGGAGGCGGTCTTCTTCTTACTGTAATACCATTCCATGTACTTGGGCACAGTTTTTTGTTCGTTTGTTGGCTCATCGAGAGCACCCAATTCCGTTTCACTTTGATAATACCGATTTAGGGATCTTTTCGAACCCCTCATTTCACTTGGAATATTATCGTGATTTGGGCCATTATCACTTGGGTTCATTTCGTATTTGGAAATTGAGTAGCGACTGTTTGGCGGTTCCGAAGACGTTTGCATTCGTGCCGAGTTTTGGCTACGTCTCGAACTGTCTCGACGAGATAATCTTGGTCTAGCCTCGGGTTGTATATCTGGTTGCGTCTCCGTTGGTGAAACTGTGCTCACGCCTCTAGTTTGGTGGGATACATTTTTCATCTGCACTTCATGGGCTTGTTCGGTTTCTCTTGACTTCTTAGGATAGCTATTTCTTCCAGGTGGATTCACATTTGTCCTAATTACAATTTCACCCTCGTCCGAGTCAATTGAGTACTCGGTGCTGTTCTCATCGACTTCAACGTCAAAGTTCTCGTAGTATTGCTGCGGTCGATGTTGTCTTCCCGGACTACTGAACTCATCGAGAGAATCGGATATTTCGATTAATACCTCTCGGCTAATGGCTTCGGATTTGTTGTGTTTTCTATTGGGTTCCTTCTGCAGAGCAGCGCCATCAACTCTGCGGCTTTCGTCGCTTAGCTGCTTCCGTAGAATACTCGTTTTCGTTTCCCGTAGTGGTTTTCTGGGCGGCACACGTTTCCTAATCTCATTGACCTCCTCCTCCTCCCGTATGGGTGTTCTTATCTTGCGCTTCACCTGCTCGACCATAACTATTCTCTTCCTCGGCTGTGAGCTGCCCCGGAGTTTTGGCTGCCTTTTGGGACGACGACGCTTTATCCAGTACATGCCATTGGGACTATTTGGTGGACTGAAGCGTACATATTTATACTCTTCCTCGGACATAGAATCGTCATTTTCGCTCCGGGCTCTTCGGAACTTCGAACTGCCCAGGTAGCCGTCAATTGGTTCGGTTTGGGTGCCAGCATCGCAATCGGTTTGTGTTCCAATCGCCATCGATTGGCCCGGCAGACTTTGGGTCTCCAGGGCAATTTCGTGCTGGGTGTACCTCGTCTCGAGTTTCTCCTTTTCGAGCAGGATCTGGCGTAGGAGCGCATTCTGTTGCTTCAGCGAGTGCTCCAGTTCGTGGCTAAGCGTTTGATCTCCCACAACTGGCTGCAGTTGAGTTAGTTCCTCCTCGCCCTGAACGGACTGGGTGTGTATGACTTTCACCTCCGGCTCCGTTTGGGAGTAGACAATGCTATTTGGTCCCGATTTACCCAACGGAAATGTATCGCCCTTCAGCGTTGATTCCTGATGGATTTCGTTGGGCATTGACTGAATATAAGTGGCACCTGGTACAATGTGATAATGCTCCCGAATGATCTGCTTTCCATCGGGCTGCTCTTCAATGAATCGACGCATCAGTATCTCCTTGCCCGTATTGTCCACCATCAGCAACTGTGGCTGCGAAAGATTTGTCGATGACTTTATTGGCACATTCACATAGATATTATCATCGTCCAAGGCGGCGCCGTCGCGAGTCTTGTCCCTGGTCATCAGCTGTAGAATCTCGACATTGCCGTCCTTTATGAAGAGTTCCCGTTTGGCTTTGAGACTGTTATGGGCAGTGCCAAAGTCAACATCGCTGCCCCGATCTATCTCGTGCCTCCTCATCGAGTCGTCGTCAATTTGCCGAGCATCCTTGTCGTAGTTTTTGAAACGTGCATTCTCCAATTGTCTATTCTCCGTGTTACGCGTCAGCTTTTCCTTAATTTCCACCATTCGCTGATCGTCCATTACGTCCTCAAGGTAAACGTCACGGTCGTTAATTAAATTAGTTCTAGAATTATGAAAACTATGATGTGGGTCTTCTTTGGCTGTGTGGCTGTTTCTATAAGAAAAATTAATCATATTATTAAGTCCATAATCATTCGATACACTCAGAAACAAAATTGACCTGAATTTGTCGAATTTTTGTCAAACTTTTGGAGTCAAGGTTTTTTTCACCTTATTATGCAAAAAGCAAATTTCTTAAATTTATTGTTTTGGCTTTCGAAAAACAAAGTTTTTCATTTCTTAATTTTATGCTAACTTTTTCTAAAATATAAAAAAAATAATTCATAATAATCTTTTTAACTTTTAGTGTGATTTTCACAAATTTAGGTCGATTTTTTTTGAGTGTATATATTCGAGATTCGTACTTAATGCGGACGCGTCTTTGCTGATATTCAGCGGATTCTGGACGGCATGCAACATCGCCATCGGTGTTAATAGCAGAGTGCTCCATTTCTAAGTTTTCGTTTGGCTGATTATGTCCATTCCGGAATTCCCAGCGGGTTGGCTTTGTTCGCGTATTTGATGGCTTCTCCGCTGACCAGGCCTCTCGTCTTCCCATCCACTCGGCGACCTGAAAGTTGCGGTATTTCATATTTATAAATTAAGCATATTCATACAAAAGTCAACTTTTGTCATCTAAGGTGGATAATACTCAAAAGGAACTCGGAAATGGGATGTGCGCTCAGAACCAATTTGAATTGTGGATGAGTGTTATGTTTGAAAGAAACTTATGTGACAAATTTTAAACAAAAAGTGCGATTTTGCATTTTTCTAAGTGTGTTTTTGCAGCTATCTACTATGCATAATGCTAAGTACTGTGTGTTATTTGAAATTGATCAAAATCTACCTGAACAGATTTTGTTTGTTTTCCATTTGCCATTTCTCTATGCACTAGATGTACATCGTCTTCAGTTCTACTGATATTAACTATTCTTTTGCTACAAGAGAAGAATAAAGAATTAGAGATCAAATGAATGGTGTTTCAATGATAAATGATATGAGCTTTAAACAGAGATTTCGATTCCTCACTACATTGAACTCTTTACTTAGTCTTTGGTATACGACACTCTAGAGCAATCATATCTTGCGAATTATAATCATATCGTCCCTTTTGTGATGGACTCGAGTTAGTTTAATTTGAAATTACCACCCATGTTGAATAAAATATTAGAATGAAATCATTAAGTTGAGTAGTTGTTGTGTCTCCCCATCCATTATCTCAATATATACTATATCTGTTTGAGTATTTTTGTTCTCTAAACACGTGTAAATATTATTTGTATCAGACAAGTTTTAATGTGGCTTGAATTGGGTTACATACCGAGACTAAGTTACCGAGTCAAGAAGCAAGGGTTGGATATATAGTACACAATAATTGTTATTATTGTATTATTATTACTCATGTTACTTACGTAGCTGCACTATACAGAGGACACCATGAGCATATGCAGCACATCAGCAGGATCAGGATCGTCAGAGCAACCAGAGTGGCCAGCAGGATGAGCAGCCAAAACAAAACCTTGTTTTCAGCTTTGTACTGCGTCTGCGAGGGAGTAAGATTCTATTAAGGTAATCTCCTCGTTAGTCGCTTGGTAAACAATTCATTAATAGCCTGATTCCACTATCCAACACTGGTTAACATTCTGTACATTCGAAACTCTACTCGATTATTTCGGCTTTTTTGCGGTGACTTATCGATTTTCGAATCGATGCTTTGAAAATTACTTAACATTTTCTAGATAAATATTTAACTTAAAATACAATTATAATTTAATTCAATTAATTTATTTTTTTATGATTTATTAGAATTTCGTAATGAAAGCAAAATTGAAATTATATATTTTTTATTTTTTAAATTTGTTTCAGAGTAAGGTCGATTCGCCTGTTGCTCCGTATCAAAAATATTTATATCTGAAGGAGTCGGAGATGCTTCCATCTGCCTTTCAAACTTTCCCAAGTCATTGAGAATTTTGAGTCTTAATCGTTTTTTTTGAACTGGACAACTTGTTAAATTTTGGTAATAGGCATTAAAAACAAGTAAGAATGCTGTGGTCGAGTGAGCTCGACTATGAAATAAGTCTTATATATTCTAGTTTTATTGTTACATTTAAAATGTAAGCAGTTGACGAAGTGCTCCCAATCCTTATTGTCTGCATAGGAACTGAAGAGTAAAAAAACTAAAGTATATATATAATATATAGACGCTTCCTTCTTACTCAGACTCTTTGCCTTACACTTGACTATCAATTGCATAAACTAACAGCTCAATTCCTATCGATTCCTAGCCGATCATAACAAAGACTATATCGTCTCGGCTTTTGACATACTTTATGCGATCGAAGATGCTTCCTTCCGCCTGTTACATACGCTTGCACAAACTATTATACCCTTTTTAACCGGCTTTATGTAAATCAAACAGTAATGGTAGAGAATATTGGTCATGGTGGAATCAGGCTGTTATATAAGAAAGCTTACGTCTGAGGCCGCCGTGTTTTGTGGCATGATTGCATAGGAGTTATTATGCTGCGAGAGTCGCTGTTGTATCTGCGCGATGTCCACGACTGATGAGCTGTCATATAGAACCGTTGCCGTGACCACACTGCGCTCCTTAATGTTGGGATTCCCGTCGAATAGATCCTTGGCACCCGGCTCATCTGGTCTGAGTGGCCGTATTTCGTGAATGAAGACCTTGCCGCCCGTTATGGCTGAGAGAGTCTCCTCCGTCTTTCGCTTATCCAAGCTGCTGCCGGGCACCACAAATGTGACGATGCGCTTGCGACTCTCCGGCGGATAGATGCGTATAGTCGTCGTCGAAAATCGGACTGGCACTCCCAAGTCATAGGCCCGAGCGGTCAGTATGAACAGATCACTTTCAGCATCCGAAATGGTCGTGTCCTGTGCGTCGCGGCGCCTTCGCATGTCGGCGCTCTTCTTGGAGCGAAGATGGATCTTTTGGCGCACCGTTAATTCGCCCGTAACCTTGTCGAGCACAAAATTATTCTCGTAATTGCCGTGAATGAGCTCGTAGCGCACAACATTATTTGGCGCGGTGGCATCCTTGTCTGTGGCATGTATAAGTGCACTGGTTGTGAAACTGGTCAAATCGGCTGCCAGGATAAATTCGTACAAATCCTTCTCAAAAATGGGCGTCTCATCGTTCACATCGATTAGCCTGATTATTAGGGGCACCTGGGCACGATTGCCATTGCCGTCCATGTCCCGTGCCTCCACATATAAATGGAACTCGGGCATTATTTCCCGATCGAAGCCGTGGCCATCGGTTGACACCGTTATCGAACCGTTCTCCGCATTTAGATTGAGGGACGTGTTCAGGTAGCCCAAAATGGCAGTGTATCGGACCTTGCCACCCAGACCCGAATCCAAGTCACTTGCATGAACCTGGACAACCTTTGTGCCGACTGTCATGTTCTCTGGCAGCTCCACGGTATATTCCGGCTGATCAAATACCGGTGAGTTGTCATTGACGTCGTTGATATAAACGGTCACATTGACCATTGCCGAGAGATTTGTGGCAGGACCCAGCTCCTGGGCAAGTATGTTGAACTGCACCGAGTGCCGTTGCTCGTAGTCCAACCAGGAGTTGTCACGCACTCTGATTAGGAAGGATGCACTGCGTTCGGCCACATTCGGGCTAATCTCAAAGGTGCCATTGTTGTTGAGCAATGTCAGCGAAAATACGCCATTCTTTCCGGTATCGTCGTCGTACACCCGTGGCACATACGGATCGATGAACGTCAGTGCTGAACCTTGTGAGGCATTCTCGTCCACTCGTGAGACATAGCTACTCGGGGATAAACAAATTATCAACCAGATATTAGCATTAAGTAGATAATTATCCTAACAAATAACTCGCGACTTGTTAACTGAAGTGGTCTTTAGGGTGTGATTATAAACAAATAAGCGTGATCCACATCGACTCAGATTGAAAATCGCGCGGAATTTTAAGAATTCGCCATTCTTATTATTATTATTTTAAAAGTCAATTTCTAAAATTGAGGGTTCTGACTGAAAGCCGGTGTTTGCATTACTTTATTTCGGGGTGGATTTTTATTTTAAATTTAGAAAAAAAACTTGTCAAATTTCCAGTGTTGTTATTCAATATAGTGAGAGCAGATTTCATTACTATTTTCAATTTCAGAAATGTTTTTTTGTAAGAATCGCGATTTGCATTTCTACTTTTAAGGAAAACATTAAAAATAGAAAACATTTCTAAAAGATGAAAAAAACACCATCGTTTTTGGGATTGTCGACTAATTTTAGGAAAATTTATTTCTTGTATTTGGAAAATATTTCAGAAAACAAGAAAAACTTTTAATATTTAGGGCGATTTTCTAAATTTTAAAGCGATTTTTTTCTAAGAGTAGAGGTCTGCATGAATGCATTTAAGACCTTAAGTGAGTCATTCCCACTGAAAACCTAAACCTAAACCTTGTTAAACAGCAAGTAATGAAGTACAACTTTGGAGAGAAGGAAAGCAATGCATGAGAAAGTAAAAAAGAAAATTCGTTTTAATGCCGTACGCAATTTCTAATACAGATCAGATTTATGTTAATTCATCGGTCAAAGTCAGAGCGACAGACTTGTTTTCTTTATTTTGACAGCAGCTCTCTCCTCGTATTGGACACTACTGTACCCATTCTGTCATTCCGCTTTTACTGTACTCATAACTGTAAACAAGAGAGAACGTTGCAGTCGGGCGCAACCGGTTGCGAAATACTTTGATACCATACGTAATGACAGCTGATAACAGCCGAGAAATACTGGACAAGATTGCCTTTCAAATTGCGTTAGATATAAGCTAGTAACCTTCCTTCGAAGTTTGGTAACTGTATCTCTTAAATAATGGGAGATATGGGATCTTGAAAATTTTGGGGGCTGGAGTGTATTTTTCCCGGATTTTTGAAGAGTGTCACTGGCAATTTACCTTTCAAATTCGGTGATTCTAGCTTTCATATATGTATATATGGGAAATATGGACTTATCGGCTTACACTAACAGGTGTATCGGATTAGGGAGTCGGAGTGGGCGTGGTTATAAAATGTTGTGTCCATCTCTTGGGGTAATTGCCGGTAACATACTTTCAAAATTTGATGACATTTCAAATTTCTAGGGCCGACGGTCCTGGGGGCGGCTGATGTAGGCGTGGTCCACAAATGTGTACGCCGATCCTTGGAGAAGGTTACCGCCAAGTTATCTTCTTGGTTTGGTGACTCAGACTGACAGACAGCATGACGGACATTGCGCAAAACCAATATGCTATGGTACCTTCCGTATCAAAGTATAATTATATCTCAAAACATGTAACAACTTCTTAGTTTTGGGAAGGATTTCTATTTCATATGATTCTCTAAATGTCACGCCGATTTATTCTCTGAGTGCAGTTGAGCAATTTAAATCAGTTGTCAGAAAGCAAGCAAAAGCCATTGATTGAAATTTTCGTATTCACATTAAACTGTTTTTAAAGTAAATTCTAGGAAATCACAGTTCTCGGAACATTGAGAAAATGATCTTATAAATGGCACTTAATCGTCTTCTGGTAGTTAAGCATTCATTACCAGTCGCTTTGTGTAAATGGTAAGAAGAGTGAACTCAAAGTAAAACTTGGAAAGGATCCAAAAGAAGAATATTGCAAAATGTATTTGAAAAGATGAAGGATACTTCGGATAGGGTATTTATGGCTTATTCGTTCATCCTTTTTGAAACTTTGCTAGTATATACTTACTGATCATTCTCGAAATAGGGCGGTGAATTGGTACGGTCCGGCAGAAAGAACGCCAATTGCACCGTGGAAGCCATGGCTGGAGGTTCATCACGACCAACTTTAACCTCTTCCGCAATTACGGTGAGTAAGACGGGATCGCCCACGTGCGTGATGGCCGCAATGTCTTCGATCGGTCGCTTTAAGAAGATTTCACCTGTAATGCGATGCAATCATTGTTAAAATTAAAATCGAATTTACAAAATTATGGCCTACTTGTGATTATCTTCGCTGTAAACCTGTTGCCATCATCAGATACATATTTCATTTTTTTTCTGTGTGGCATGAGATAAGTCTTATAAAATGTTTTTAAATATATAACCGTGCGAAAAGTTCTGCTCAACTGCAGGAATAAGTACAAAATAAACAACAAAAAAATACTTTATGGGGTGGCTGATGTCGCCTGCATGGGAATAATGACAGACGCCTCACATGCTAATAGGGAATGCCGTTAATGTTCTCATTAAAGTTTTTGCTCAGGCCTGATTGCCTCTTGACGAGGCATGGGGAGCAGCAAGTAATCATGAGGTGGTTCGATAAACTTAGCTTCTTTTATTTACATTATTTACTACCTGTTTGGATCTTATGAACACCTTAAACTAACTAATGCATATTAAGCGAGAAATAAATCGGTTCTCGGCAAGCCGAAGTTTACATACACTTGCAAGACATATCGTCAGACTTGTGTGAACTTCTTAATATATATGTATGTCCATTTATGTATATTATTAGCGATGAATGTTGTATGTATTTATTTGTTTTGTCTCAAGAATGCTGCCGATTTTTGTGAAAGAAGACGGACTCAAAACTTAGCCTACCACAATGCCCCTTAACACATGCCAAAGATCCAGTTGGGCGCAAAGTCACGAAGTTTTTGCGAGCTCTCGTCTGCAGCAAGTACAATTTCTGCCTGGGACAGAGTCATTGCCATCAAAAACTGGCAATGAACCAGAGAAACACGAAACAAGGAAGCTCAAACGCAATTATTGTGACTTGATTGTGACGACGAAGAGCGAGGAGCAGCAAAAACCTTGCGGAGCCCAGAGCTACATTGCACTTCCAGAACTTAGTCGCAACAGACAGACATATATACACACTCGCACATACATACATACTCGCACATACATACATACTCGCACATACATACATACTCGCACATACATACATACTCGCACATATATACATACTCGCACATACATACATACTCGCACATACATACACTCTCGCACATACATACATACTCGCACATACATACATACTCGCACATACATACATACTCGCACATACATACATACTCGCACATACATACATACTCGCACATACATACATACTCGCACATACATACATACTCGCACATACATACATACTCGCACACACATACATACTCGCACATACATATAAGATGAGCTCGGCCATCTAACGAGTCTAACGATGGACCGGATTGTGGCTGGCCTCTCTGATTGCGAGTAGTAACTATGTTAAAATCTTTTTGATGTTGCATTGTTGTTTTTTATACTCTGTGCTGCAGTCAGTCTACACATAAAATCGATATAAAAAAAAGGTGCATCAAAAAAGTGTTTACAATACATTTGTATGTAAAATGCAGAATATGGCATATCCATATATAGAATATAACATATTATACATACATGTACGTATGGTATGTAAATGTGTATTATACTTCTACTGAGGGACACTCTGCCTTAATTCCTGTTCTTCTCTGTTTATTCCCAGCATAGGGACACAACAAGTATTCTATTTTTTTCTTCTTCTTCTTATTGGGCTCGTTATGCTTTTTAGTTATAGTCTTTGGCTTACAATTTATCTAGTTACTATATAAATAAAAAAATATTCTAGATTTATTCACTTTGACGTATTTTTACAGTGTTTTTATTTCTATTTTTTGTTAAAATTTGTAGCATAGTGTAATTAGTAGACTGCACTTACCGCTGGTATCGTTGATGTCGAAAAATGAGGTAAATGGGTTGTTCTCGGAAACCAAGCCATATCGTACTTCCCGCGGGTTTCCCTTATCCCCGTCTTCTGCGTGTACTTGCAATATCTTTGAATGTCAATGATAGTTATAAGTTTTGGTTTTATAATTGACTTATAGGAATAAAACACCTTGTCGCCTGATAGTATGCCGGGTGGTAATTTCGTAACCGGTGGTGCCACAGTAAACACGGGTGGTTGATCCTGCACATCCTGCACTATGACAACAATCTCCATTCCAGCGATATTGCGCCCATCTTGTCCAGGCTCGGCATATGCATCCTAAAGTCGAATATGAATTAGGGGCTACATATATAAATCATTCAAATTACTCATCCGGACGTACATTGGCCAGAATCGTCAAGTGGTACATTGCCTGCTTCTCGAAATCCAATGGGCCCAAAAGGAAAACGGTGCCTTCCGTTGTCTCGGCAGATATTATCTTTTGTCTTATAGCAAATAATGGCGAACCCTAAAGTTGAAATCCAAATAGTAGTTGGCTTAAATGTGTTTCCATATTCAACTCACCCATAACTCGAGGTAGACTGGTTTTTGAAACAATGGGTTTTTTCGAGCAATAACATAATCGAGTTCTGAGCCTCGCTTTGCGTCCTTTAAAAAAGTAAAAAAGAAAACGTTTTTAAGAGAGGAAGTTATGGTATACACTTAGAAAAAAATGACCTGATAACTAGACAAATTATCCGGTTTTTAAAAATTGTTTGTTAATTCGAAAAAACATTTAATTTTTTTCTATTTAATATAAATGTTTTTTGTTGTTAAAAAATACACTTAAAAAGAACTCATGTCTTTGTAAAAAATACTTTTTGTCTTGTGAAGAAACTTGTTAATTTGCAAAATATTTTAGCAATATTTTTAAGTTTTAAAGTAAACATTTCAATTGCCAAATAATCAAAGTTAAATTACTTTTTTCAAATTGATGTTGATGTATCTAAGCTACCTCCATTGTCGAAGGAGTTGTATAATACTAAATTTTAAACAACAATTTTTTACTGCTTTTATTGTTGTTGTTTTCATACTCTTATTTGAATACTTTTGCAGAGAGTATACAATGTTGTCATAGTCAGAGTCAGAGTCAGAGTCAACACGATCTCAGAGAATACACACAATGTAAGTTTTCGTATACCCTAACACATAGATCAAGTTTAGTTCTTTCGTTTTTGGATAACTTCCCTATTTCGAGAATATCGATAAAAATCGGTTTCCGTATGAATACATGTTCACATTTATTGATGAACTCTCATTAAAATCGGACATAAATATATGATAAAATATAAATATTTTCGTAATGACCAAAATCATCAGAGTTTGATCTCAATTTCTCAAAATCGTTCAATTTAGAATACTACTTAACTAATTATTTGAAATATGAGCAAAAGTAGAACAGTTATTTTAAGCAAATTAATTGTTTAATTTTGAATAGTGCCTGTTTTTAAATTGAATATCAATTGACATAAGATATGATATTGGAATTTATGGTGCTTGAATATGGATTGTTGATTTAAAGCAATCCTTTCTTATCTTAAGAAAATGATTGCCTATATTTAGCAATTATTTCTCAAAATAAAGGGTTGATTTTCATTTAAGGGAGATTTTTTTTCTGAGTGTACAGTTTTAGTGTCAGTGGCTGCATCATACAGGTTCTTAAATTTGAAATAAGTAACAATTCACGAAAGTTCGAATTCTTTTGAATTGGGAACTCACTTCAGGTATCATGATGATGCCCGGCTTATGTGGGAATATAAGGTCATGAGGTGTGCTGAAATTGGTGGCTGTAATTGAACACAATTGCGTGGTCATGCCACCATTTGTGTCCTTCACAGAGACTTGGAAGTCGTAGTAGCGGCCCGGCTCAAGACGTCGCTGCAAGACAATATTTGCCTGACAGACCGAATTGTACTTGGTGCATGGAAGCGATTCCACCTTGACGGTGGACGACGATGCATTGCCCATAAACTCAAAGGTCAATGGATAGTCAAACTCCTCGTCAGTGGCACGCAATCTGTAGATTACAGAGCCGACCTGTGCGTCTGCCGGCACCAGCACCAGCCTCATGCGCGTGGAGGGGTCGAATTTGGGATCTGCTCCGTGAACGTGATGTAGACACAGAATTCCAATTAGGAGGCTGATTGTCAGCAATCGATATGCGGTCATTGCGCTCAGCCATGGGACAAACTGCAATAGTTGCCGCCGGCACTGCTGCTGTTGTTGATGCTGCAGCTGGGAGGTAGGTGGTTGATAATAGTAGCATTCTTCGTCTTCTTCTTCTGCTTCTTGCCAGCTTGCCACATCCGTGTTGCTTGCGGCAGTTCTGAGACCGCATTGCGGCACATGTGTTAAGCGGTGACTTTTTCTGTGAAAACTGTTGCTACTGCTGGAAGCCATTGCTGCAATCAAAGATACAAAAACGATTTTGTTAGAAACTGTTTGCATTCTGTGTGGTTCAATTAACCGCTATGCTTATGTCATATTATATGTGTATATATCTTTAAATATATATTAGGGAAACTATAGCAAAAGTTCCAAGTTTCTTTTTAACTAATTTGAGTGAAAAAAATCGCACTGAATTTTAGAAATTCGCCATTCTTTTGGCGTCAAGGCAAAATCAGCTCATTATTCAGATATCAGATATAAAAATCATTTTTAATTTTCCGATATTTTTATATCCGGAAATTATTTCAAGGCAATTTCAACGTTTGAGATTTCATGGCAGACAACAGTATACGTATGTCACAAAGTTTTACAGTGCCTGAGAAACGGTTTTATTAAGAAAACTTATTTTCATCTGCATTTCACACTAGATGCAGATTATCCTGAAATGGTCCATCTGACTGAATATGTTACTTTTTAAAAAAATATTAATATGTTGTTCAAGATTATAAATAATGCAGTTTTTGCCAATATTTTATAAGGATTAGACCAATTATCAATTATCCTTAAAAAAAAAATCCTGAAATTCTTTAGGCGTGTTGGGCAGCTTTGAATTAAGATATTCTATTTCTCAGAATCAGTGTCTTTCTTTTCTTAAATCGTTGTCCGATTTTTCGAAAATTTATAAAAATTTTTCTTGTATTTTATTATTATTTTGAATATATTATCATAAATATTTTTAAGACTTATACATACAATAGCCGAGACACCAGATTTCATTACTTGGTACTGAATTTCAGAAAGCATATTTTCTAAAATTCTGCGTTTTGCATTTCTACTTTTTATATGCTAGTTAGAAATATAATATTTTATAAAATTTTGGAAAATAGCAAACAGATTCTCCCAAAATTTTAATAATTTGTAAGAAATTATTTTTATATTAATTTCTGCACATTTCCAACTTAGATTAATCAATGTACTCTTCATATTTTGAATGATATGTAAATGAATGCTGTTAAAAATAATGTCAACATAAAATTGGGAAACTAAAAAAATGCCCGTAAACGGAAATGCTATTTAGTTGTTCTATGAAGCATATTGATGCACTCAAAGTCATGAACAATGGAAAATGTGCCACATGGTGGAAGTTAGTTTTTGGGCTGCGGATATTTGGTGTGCTGGCCCTCAACCCGAACGCGTCACTCTGCCTTCATCCATCCATCCATCCAGTCGGCAAATGGATGAAAATAGCGACTGTATCTGCAGCCGATGCTGCAGTGGCTGCGGTGGCTGCATCTGCATTTGTGGCTCGTTTGATGCTGCTCAAACTTCAAACTCGAACTTATTGCGAATCCGGTTTTGTCCGCCGCACTGCCGCACTGTCGGAGTGTCAGGCAGGCAGGCAGGCCATGCCAGCTAGTTGCATTCGCGAATTTCCAGTTTATGCAGCTGCAGCGTCGTGTCCTTAACTGCAGCATGCAACAAGCAACAAGCAACAAGCGAATGACCAGTTATGTCAGTCGATTTGGATAGAGTCGACTTGAGGCGGGGCGAGCCAGCTTTGGCCACCCTCGCACCCTCGTATTTGGCGCTACGTCGTTTAAATTTACGGCCAAGTATGTTGCAATATTATGTTTGGCCCGCATTTGGCTTAGACTGGCTCCAGTATTACATACTAACGAGTGAGCATTCGCAAGTAAGCCGCGAGTCTCATTCCGAGTAGCAGTCTCAGTCTCAGTCTCAGTCTCGGTCCCAGTCTCCGACTCAGTCCCAGTCTCAGACTCAGACTCAGTCTTGTTCCCAGTACCAAGTCCCCAGTCCCTGTCAGCAACTTTTCCGCGTTCACTGGTTTTTAGACTGCGGCACTATTGCGCAACAATTGTATCACACAATATTTGTGCCATTTGGTTAAATTTCTCTTAACACACATACGAAAATAAAAAAATTGCCAGCCGGACTGCAAGCTGCTGTTGTGATTGTAGTTGCAGTTGCAGTTTGCAGTTGCAGCTGTAGTTGTGCTGACGCCAGGCAGCCTAGCCTCTCCAAGATCTCAGTTCAAATTGTATTTTCGCAAACTTTGATTGTCAACATGAACCCATTAGCAGTCGAAGCATCGAAACATCGACGGCAATAAATAGCCTGGTTTAACGGTATTAATGTTTTGGAAAACATACTATATATTTATTTCTATTGATATATTCTCTTTAACTTATTTTTCTTTCTATGAATTATTTTTAAGCTTAGTTCTGAATTAATTAAATACGCTTTTGCTAAACAGGAAAATATAAATCAATCATTTTTCATATTTAAATGGGTAGAAACGGTTATCGGAAATGTTGAATACAGTTACTTAAAAAAAGCTTAGCAACCCATAAGAGTCCGTATGATAAGTATAACGCATAAATTATATCTTATGTGTCATAGGTCCAATATTTCGATCGAATAAAATCCCAAGAAAAAAAACGTATTTTACTTGTAACTCAATGAAAACTGGTAAAAATGTATCCCAAAAGTGTACTGAAAATAAAAAATTATATCTTTGGTCTCACAATTTCAGGCTCTATAGAAATATTTGCATAAAATAAAATCGTAAAATAGTAGTAAAAAAGTAGTAGAAAACGTAGTAGAACACATATTTGAAAAGGTGTGCCAACGTACGCAATATGCCGAAGCAGAAATCCCCAAAGTTCTTGGTCAGAACAACGAGCTAAGTCATAATAATACTCTGCATGAATCTGAGCAACAATATAAGCTATAGAAACTAGAAATTCGATGCACAGTCTCCATGTACAGTCTCGATACTCATAAGCTATATTTAAAATCGTTGATTCTCTTTTTGCGCACTTTTGCACACCTTTTGGAGTGGACAGTTACAAATGCGCTCTCAGCCTCGCCTCTTCAAATGCCTTTTGCACTTTTGCATAATTGCTTACTTTCAGATCCAGTCAGCAGTCCAGAATCAATGCAATGCTTAAATACCTGGGTCCGCAATCGGTTTGTGCTCGATTAACTCAGGTGTTCAATGAATCAGTGTAATTATTAGGAAACTAATGTGATGCATATGTATATGCATCCCAACAAACATACATACGATGTAATGATGTTTCTCTTTCGTTTTCTTCATCAAGATTTTCCTAGTTGGAAAAGAAATATATTGAAAATTGTACTTATTCTAAACGAAAAGTCTGATCTGTCTAGGACTCCATCTAACCACTATAGTTGCTCGAAATATATTTAGAAATTTGCTGGATTGTTAAGTTTTCGCATTTAGCATTAGCTTTTTGCGGCAACAGATTATGGAGGTACTTTCCTCTGAGCCCAAGGCTACGTCCATGATCTGTGCCCAGCACAAGGCATTCTGAGTAATCTCTCAAAATTTATTTTGCGTATGCACGAGCTGCAATAAATTTCAAATTTATTTATGCCAACATGATATTTATGACATTTAAATCATTTATTTATTTTTTGATTATATCATAATATAAAAAATAGTCGAATGAGATGCGGGTGTATATTAAAATCGAGTTTTCTTCGAGCCTGGACCTGGCGACGAAGACCGATAGTTGAAGGAGCGAAAAGTATCGAAACAGTAAACAAATTCAACATAGAACAGTTTCTGTTTACATTATTACATACATATTTAAATATATTGCATTGTATCGCAATTTAGATTATCGATATGTATATATCCAGAACAGGTATATTATAATGGGTTTTAAATAAGCAATTTCGGACCGGGATTTGACCAACAAATTTTGATGTCAAGTTGTGTCTATGAAATTCTTCTCCATCTCTATTGATAAGTGACCGTTACCACATTATTTTACATTAGGATTGATCAAAGAATATCATCCCCTCAAAAACATACAATCTTTAAATCCAACCGGGTTCTTACAATAAAATAAAATATAAAATTCCTAGTTCCTAAGAACTAAGAGTGTTTTTAGTATAATAAATAGAAAAAGTTGGCATCCAAAAAAAGTATAAAAAAAACTATTGATTCGCATTCTTAGAACCGATATAATCGCCTAAGTTCTTGCTTAGGTACTTTGACCCGGGTCTGCCTGCTTTGATATTTTTGACACGGTCAGATGGGCCTTCAGATAGTTTTCAAATTACAACATTATCCCTAGGGGAGATAATATTTTCGCTTGTTTTTCGACAGAAGCAGATCAACCGAGTTATATAAACGACTCGCAAGGATGTCGACCTCTTTCATTTTGTAATACATAACAAGACATTGAACTCACTTTATAGCTAGGATCATTTCAGTAACTCAGTTTTTGTGGGTGGCAAAATGATTTTAATTGGAATTTAAGGGGTTTACTTTTCTCGATCGCATGAAAAATGTTATACTTAACCCCAGGAAAATAAGTGCATCTCGAACACAGTAAGGTAAATCGATACTTTTGTTGTTCCAATATGATAAAATGTTCCTCAAGTAGAAACACAAAAATATTGATTAGCGTCTGATGCATCTTGAATAATATAAAAATCTTTAAAAATTTTGAAATATTCTTTGAAAATTAGTTATATTTCCTTACACTGGAAACAGGGATTACAGAATTTAATTACAGTCCAATATCTGTAAAAATGTTAACTTAATCATTTTCAAGATTCAAAGGCTAAGTGCAACATATAACATTAAATCTGCAACACTATGAAGCAAATCATTTTCTTAGTTGCTACAATATGTTCCTTAAGTAGAATAATTATGGAACATGCCAAATAATGATTAGATTTCAAAGTAACTGGAATAATTGAAAGAACATTTTCCAAAACTGCAATTGTTGGAAAATGTTGAAAAATGCTATGAAACGGACTACACTGCTCAAATTGCTTATTCGTGCTTCATTATGCTTGCCTCATATGCGTGAAAATACTCTTTCATCTCTCGCTCGTAATTGAGGGAAGCTTGCCTTGGCCTTTGCCTTTGACAGCCGTAGATATGAGAAGTTTAGGCAATTGTTGATTTGAGGCAATTATTGTTGCACAGCTTGGGTTTAACTTGTTTGCCAGATGCAACATAATAACATTAAATAACACGAAATTAAGTTGCTGGCAGCAATCATGCATTTAGTGAAGGGTATATAAACTTCGACCCAATCGCTGGTTGTTGTTGCCCCTTTACAATGAATGTCCTTCCTTGTGGTACGGTACGTAGTTTATGTCTGGCCTGGTCTGGCTTGGTCTGGCCTGGTCTGGTCTGGTCTGGACTGCGTTGTGATCGCCCCAAAAATCGTGAGTTCGCTCTGCTGTAAAACAAGATTTTGGGCGTTGTTCAATTTTTAGGCTGACTTCGCATGCGAAAAATGCAGCAGCCGCTTTTTGAGCTGAGCTGAGCTGAGCTGAGCTGAGCTGAGCAACAACTTTTGTTTGCTGCTTTGCACGGCTGCGGCTGCAACTAGCTCCGGTTGCATTCAACTAGAATGAAAAAATGTGTTGCAAATAAAGTTGAACCCGATGGCAAGCTAATCTGCTTCACGACAATGGACCAGCAGCAGCAGCAACTCATATACCCAGCCAGCTATGCCTGACGGCCAGGTAACCAGGTAAGCCAGCCAGCCAGTCAGCTAGCCAGTCAGCCAGTCAGCCAGCCAGCCAGCTAGGTAAGCCAGCCAACGATGCAGACTGCTTATACACTTTTATTAAACCGCACTCCTCTCAACCCGCTCCCGCCCGTGATATGACCGTCCTTCAGCGTGGCTGTCCATGTTTTCCTGCCTTCACTATTACAGGGGATTGTTGGATTTTGTCTATCCGACTTTCAGTGCGTCTGGACCCCTTCCTCGTCAGCCAGCAGTCGACTTTATGCCCGTCTACTTTTCAGTGTGTGTGTGTGTGAGTTTTTGTGTGTGTGTATATTTATGTGCATATTTGTGTGTACATATGTGTTCGACGAACTTTTTACTGCTGCAGCTGCGGGTGTGCTTTGGGTGTGCCACAGAGCCTTACTTGGGAGTGCCAGACTACGGAATATCCTCTTCTCCGATCTTGAAAGTGAATTCGCATACAGCTTATATAATTATTATGTCTATGCAAAAGGTATTTTTAAATGAAATATGCAAAGCACACAGGAAACACACCTTAGACTCCACAAAATGAGCATCGTTCAGCTCAACTTGTAAGCTATCTAAATTAAGCTTAGACTATTGAATCTTTGTCAGGATCTATCAAGCGAAAGTAGAGTTATTGTATTTGTTTTCTAAGATAACCCAAACTTGCACTCTTGATCAAGTTGTGTTGTAATTAGAAACCGTACCTAGAAAAATCTCTGGCAATTCAGCTGATTCATGAAAAATGGATGTGTAAATGGGTGCGGCTATATTTAAATGGAAGTGAAAATGTTGCTTAACTTTGATATATGTATTGTATATGAGTAGTTGTAACTATATATTTCGCCGATTATAGAAAATGATAATGTTGACAATGTTCAGGATTATGTATATCACTTATGGGATCGCAGGTGCTTGCTTATGCCTACTATATATTTTAGCACAAAATCATGTTTACTTTATTACCCCTTTTACCAGTTCGGGCATAAAATAATAAAATAAATTTAAGCAAATAAAAATTTAGTTTTATACCGGAAGTTATTTTTATACTATACACTTATATAGTCAAATGGTATTATTCGTTTGAAACCGATATATATCTGCTAATATCAGTCGACAAAGACAGTCGACAAGATTTACCGACCGAAGCTAGAATTATACGAATAAAGCCAAAGTTTTAAGACTGAAAGATTGATGGAAATGACTTTAACGACTTGTCCATAAATATGCCTCGCACGGATCACCAAACCTGGGCTCCCACAGATTTCTAATCATAATCGAACTGGTCGAGATAGAATATCGTTCTCCTTACAAGAACTGCGCGCGGTTCCACACGGCTTTTATAATTAACAGCGTACGCCTGAGACAAGCAGCAAGCTGCTAGCTGCTAGCTGGGCCTGCAATTTACAGTCAATTGTAAATGAAAAGCACAAACAATGCACAAGATATGCACGCTGAGCTTGAGGCCAAACCACGGGGGTTGGACCTGGACCCGGGTCCAGAAAGTCACTCGATTAGTTTCGCTGCCAACGATGACGTTGGCTTCGTCATCATCGTCATGATAAGCATTAACAGACTTCAAGATCTACGCCGTCATCGCCTGACTCCTCCGGGCCTGCCCCCTTCGTGGTAACCAAGTACCCCCAAATCGGGCCCCTCCTCTCCTCCGCCCCTGTCAGCTTAAGGTTGTGTGTGTTATCCGCTCGTCGTGCTGTCATTTTGGTCTGTCATGATGTTGCTGCTTTGTTTCGGTTCTACGATTCGTTCCTTTGCATCGGAGGTGGCATGCGGAATGGGCTCCACACCGTCGACTTGCATTAAAATTAAGCAAAAAAAAAAAACAGAAAAAACCAGAAAAAAAATGTAAATAAAAAGACTCACAAATGAATGCAATAACAGCGACGGGCCAACCATCAACGAGCGTTTTAAAAACGTGCGTGGGACTGCCAGCGGCAATGACGACGACGCGTCCCCGGTGCAAAGAGCCAACTGTGGACAACCTCTGTAAAATTCACAGGCAGTTTGTTATTGACCATACTGTGAACTGTGCTGCTTGATGATGGTTAGGAGGGGTCTTACGGCTAACGATCTCGACGCGCAAAAAACACTCAAATTGAATCTTGACTTTATTGGTATCAAGCCCCTTATAAAAGTTATTGCAAACATGAAAATAATTGGCTTAATTTATGAGTGCTTTTATCTAGCAAACGTACCTAGTGTTAGAGAATCTTTCGAGTTCCCCGTTCTGATTTATGAGTTCTGTTAAAAAGTTTCCCAAATCTAAAGACCCAAGGTTTATAAATTGAAACTGAGGAAAACTGACATATCAGATCCAAGTGATCGATCCATAAACTAAATGACAAGGAAGAAAAAATAATGAATCAGATCTGAAGTTTAATTGCTTATCCGTTCACATTTCCATATATAGTGTAGAGATTTCTTGACTGGTGAGCGATGACCTGAGCCAGATCTAGCTGAAGACTGTCGAATGTGAGACCAATCACATCACAAGAGAATAAAATAAATAATAACAAACAGCAAAAAAAGGGGAATAAAAATTAAATAATTAAATTAAAATTGTTCGAAATTAAATAAATTAAACATTTAAAATGTTTAAAATAGAATTATTACATAAATACAGCTATTAAGAAAGGGCCCAACAAAAACTAGACACACAAAAGACTTGAGCTAAGCAGGCGACTTGTGGAACTGAGTGTGAATGATGAGTGTAAGCCAGATTAGAGGCGGCAGTCGGGGCGACCTGGTGGTGCATGGAACAGGGAACATGGGCTTGGTTGTGGAACCAATGAGACGACACTTATGCGTTGTCTGTCGCAATTACTCTCCTCAATAACGTAATAATTTACCTCCTTTTTAAAGCCACAGCTGCGTCAGAGTGTTAACCATGCTGAGCTAGCCACCAATATCTGTCCGCAGTGCCAAAGTGGCGACAATGATGATGACCATGATGATGATGATGATGATGATGATGATGACGTTGCCGACGACAACATTGTGGGCGTTGGACGTAAATGATTGTGTTTTGTTGTCTGAGCTTTCGCACACTTATTGTTCTTCATTTGGCGACTCGAGTTTGTAATGATCAACTTCAGTTAAGCGAGTCTGCTACAAACCGAAACAGTGTTGGGCAATGCTGCGGTACACATGAAAGAACACATTCTCATTACATGCATTCATCGGTATCTAAACATCATCGGTAAAAACTGAAGATTCAAGCAACGAAGGTGGATGCAACATTTTTTAATTAAGTTACGAAGCCTATCAGCATTACGTGAATCAAAATACTTTCTCCACACCAAAATAAAGTGTTATTAATCCTTTAAAACCATAGGCGTAGTAGCATTAGGCTTGGACCATAAGTCGTTATGGCCGGGATTCATTAATTAATAAATGAGCTATCGGCTCTGTGGCAGTTCAGTTTGTGCTTATCATCAGTTTGACAACAAATTTGTTTCAATGATTTAATTTGATTAGAGGCATGCATCATTCATTATTCAATGCCAGACTGCGCTCCTCTGGGGCGTTTCCAATTTTATAAATGAGGAGCTCTCAAAATAAAGTCAGCTGCGGCGTCCGGTTAGTAGCTTAGGGGAAAACAGCCATTTTATATTATAAACTAATAAGTAATAATAACAGATATCAATAAAAAACGGAAACTGCTTTTTATTTTGAATCGTTTTTTATTTGGGTTATACGCAGAACATATTATGAAACTGACCCTGGACTTGATATCAATGTTGTTCAATAAATTCGTCTAGAAGGAAGGTTCTTAACTTGATAAAACAGTTGGACCATAAAAACTGAACGATTTTGGGATTAAATTATCAGTCGAAAACAGCTTTTATTTAAATATTTAATCAACAATTGTTTCGTTTCTTAATAAGATGCACAGCTGAAAAAAAACTTGAAAATTGTTAAGCAACCACAAATGAAGTCGATTTAAAATCAATGTTGCAAATAGTGATATATATGCAGCAGTGATATATATATATACAAGAAGCGATGTCGACTCTGTCAATGCGTGAGAAACGGTGGCAACTGTTCGCAGTAGGCAATCAATTAGAATGTCAATTAAAGCTCAGCGCATTATCAATCTGCAGTCAAGGCAAGAATTTCAAATTAATGTAGCAACTTCTGATATATATATATATATGTATATAGAAAGTTCGTCAGCAATTACACAATGCTAGCAATTTTAGAATGTCAACTAAAGTGAGTCAACGCAACAGTTGACGACAGTTCAACTAATTTCATGCTAAGATTAACCAAGTTGCCGTCAAAGTTAACTTGACGCCAAAGTTAACTTGACGTCAAAGTTAACGTGGCTGTTAACTAGTTTGAATTCATCGTAAAGCAGCGAGTACATACATAATATATACATGTGTGCAGGGCATCTCGTAGTCGGTCATTCTCACTGGTTGGCACGAAACCATTGAGTAAGAAGTTAAACAGCGTCGAGTTTTGGACTGTCAGCGTTGAATGCGTTATCACCGTGAAATATTTTTAAACTTTTAAACACGAATGCTTGCAATATAAATAAGTTTGTTGGCCTCTCCGAAAATGTTGTAAAATGCCGGAAGATTGTCAGTTTTGCCACTGCGGCAACCGAAAGTGGGTCAGACAAGGCCGATTTCGACTGGTTTTTTGTTTACCTTAACTTGATGCACGCAAATACAACATACATCAAATGCACGAATTCACGTATAACGTCTTACGTACACTGCCTTACGTGTTACGTATGTAAATACGTATGCGAAACTAATTGTGGTAGTTATATTTGGAGTTTGATGCCCGATAACTTCTTCATCCGCCCATTTAGTAATGGTGTCTACGCTTGGAGTTTCAAATCCGATCCAGCATTTAAATATATACACGTCTCATTCAATATATATAATTCTCTTGTACGTATGTGGGTCACTGAACTTTGAGCCGATTACTAACAAATAACTGTGGGTGTCTGTCAGACAGACGAATATGTCTATATCGAGTTGGCTGATAATGAGACGTCTCCTTTAATGCGTTGCACACTTTACGATAAAAAGTATAATTTCCAACGTAATTATATGCATGCATCGTAATTAATCTTTGGTGGAATCGGGTTCCAAACGATTATTTTGTGTCCCCGAAGGCGCAACAACCAATTATATTGTTTTTCTAATTTTCATTAGGTATTCATTATTGTCTGATTCCGAAGGTAGACAGAGTGAAAAGGTAAGGGAGCTGGAAAATCTATAACATCGATAAGTGCAAATAGATTGCATATAAAGTTCAAGGCCACAAAAGTCAAAATCTGCAGCCTGAACTGTTGCTATAGTCATTAAATTTGGCAGTTGTCTACATTCATATTTAATATTTTTAAATTATTTTTATACATTTTCATGATTTCCAAAAATATAATTTTTCAAATGTATTTTTTTTATCAAATTTAAGCATACAAACTAAATGAAAGTCACATTAGCTTACTTGGAAGATGATTAAAAACCATTGCATGTTACACCCACTTCTGCCCCCACAAACCGCTAAAACCTATTAGGTAGATTAATAATTACTGCTTCCAGTAGACTACCACTGCAGTGCTAAAGCCACGCCCACCCATTGCAGTTTTGACTCCAAACTTCACACGGCTTTGACAGGGCCTGTGCTTTAGACTTTAAAAGCCGCAACTAAACATTTTGGAAATGCATTAAATTTTTATGGTCGGTTGCATAATGACAGCCAACAGACATTACTTTCAGTTGTTTTTCAAAAAGCATTAACAAATAAATTTGTGAGTCAGTAGTTGCCTAAGAATACGGTTTTTTAGAAAGCCCGATAGACGACAGTATCCATTAAGTTTATTTAATTAATTTCCGAAACTTATTGTGATTTCAGAAATGCTATTCACAAGCAAAACAGATGATTAATTCTTATTGAATATCGGGAAAATTAAGAACTGAGGCAATTGTTCAAAATGAACCCAGCAGGAGCAGTGCGTGATGTTCTTCGCGGGTCTGCATGATGTTGCATTTTGCACAACAGCTCCAATTGCAAGTAATCGAAACCAGGGTTGGGGAAACTGAGAAATCGAGAAGCGCATGATCATCATTTTTTTTTTCTTTTGTAACTTAAGCCATGAATCAAGAGGCAGACCAAAATAAATAAATCACGAAAAATCATTAATTTTGGTGAGTCTTATTAGAGTGAAAATAGTATGATAAGCAGAATCTTATCGAATAAACACGAGAAATCAACTTTCCATCCAGCAACCATTCCACTTATTTTAGTGATCAAATGTAGACAAAATCTTTACCGATAATAATGTGTCTCTTGCAAGCCGGTGAGATGGCAGTATCGCATTTACCGGAACAAATCGAAGAAATCGGATTTGGTTCGGTCACATCACTTTAGACCACTCCATGTGGGGGTTCTAAGGTCGAAGGAGATATGTTGCCACTCTCTTGGCTCAAACGGCCTTTGCACTTTTTCATTTATTTGTTGTGTCACATGTGGTATATTATATAACAAAAGAGAAAGAGATAAAGAGATAGAGACAGAGATGGCTTCACTTTCATACACTGCACGCCACTGTGATTTATATATATATGAATTTAAATATCAAGTTTAATGATAAATTGAATAGAGGCAACGATTAAATGCAACCGCTGCTGGCCCCGAGCCTGTTTTGTTATGCTTTAGATGCCAGACCGCGATCTGATTGTTGTTTTGCCCGTCGTTGTTCAAATGGTACTAGAAGCCAATCGGGCATAAAGACCAAACGGCCGATGCAGCTGAGCTGAGCGCCATCGTCAAGAAAACGCTCATTGATCGCTCACCGAAAGCCGGTTTTAAATATGTACATACGTATATATGTATGTGTATGTGTATATATATGTATGAGTAGATAGCACTGATGGAGTTGCGCTCTTTGCAACGCTTGCGTCGTTGACCGTCACTCTCTTTGCCGTTGGCACATTTGCGAACCAGTTCTATTCTGTTCTCTTCGTTTGACCGATCCGCCTTAAGCTGTAATTTCGTAAGCTGGCAAATAAAGCGGAAAATATCACATGCAGGAATATAGGCGTCACTACACTTTATATACGTCCATAGTCATCTACATAAATATATGTATAACAGTATTTCCTGTGCATCTGCATCATTTTTTAGTCAATATTATGAGCATAATGGCACTCATAA
Organism: Drosophila nr. medialis 2 BK-2023a; assembly: GCA_035044325.1. Classification (NCBI taxonomy): domain Eukaryota; kingdom Metazoa; phylum Arthropoda; class Insecta; order Diptera; family Drosophilidae; genus Drosophila; species Drosophila nr. medialis 2 BK-2023a. The sequence continues at coordinate 5,862,861 of JAWNMH010000397.1, read as the reverse complement.
CTGATGAGCTTGATTCGGATTCATTTGTAAGCAAAACTAACCGTTTGTTCCTATTGAAGCTATTGGGTATAGCAAAACGTTCTCTTTAATCTACATTTTCCTGTTAAAGGAACAAGTTTTTCATCCACCAACTTATATTTCGACAGATTTTTCCTATATATAAATGATATATGATATAATACTCCGATCCGGCTGGCACCGACATATGTACTGACTTTACCAAAAATACTAATATATGCCAAGTTTCATGAAGATAGGAACTGTTTTGCTAGGTATGCTGATCAAGAGCATATATACGGTCGGAGACATTTCTTTCACTTACTTATATACTTTCCAACATAATTATTATTGCTTCGTAAAGGTGTATCAAGAAAGAAAAGTTTTACACATTCAAAAAAATGGGCTTAAATGTAGGAAATTGCACTACGTAGTGGAGGGTCACCTTATTATTCAGAAGGTAAACTTCCAAAATTTATGCTTGTGGATTTTTAATTTGAAGCCCTATATTCGAAATTTTAGTGTGGATTTTTCTAAGATTTAGGAAAAATATGTCTAGTTTCCAAATTGTTTTTTTTTTATGTATAAATCAAAGAATTCTTATATTATTTTTTTCTAATATTTTGAAATTATTTCTAAATATAAAAAAAACTTTATAATTTTTCAGACAGATTTTCATTTTTGTGCAATTTTACAAACCCTTTGGGAGTTATCACGTAGCTAAGATAAGATATTGAAAATTGAAGGCAAAATCATTTGTTTTAAGAGTTTTTCTATTTGATAAAGGTATTAGATATATGTGTCCGACGCGGAAAGTTCGGGCGGACAATCAGAATTTCAGAATTTAAACTGGATTTTTATTGTACCAAAAAAAACATTCCTTTTGTGCACTCACAGATATTGGAACTCGTCATAGGACTTATTGTGAGATAGAAAGCACAGCCATGGAACTTCAAAAGATGTTTATATATTCGTAACTGTCGTCAAATCTTGAATCCCGAAACTAAATACCAATCGAATGTGCCAAATCCAAAAAAATAACTTGTTCGTGAATATCATACTCAGCTCAGCGAACGGTCAACTGTTTTTTTTTACTCAAAATCCGTACGTTTGGACAGCGATTTGTTGGCCAAAGTCGGATCATCCTCTATTAAAATGTCCAATTAACTGGTGATGCGACTTATAGTTGAGTTGTTGCAGACAGCTATTTTGTGCGAGGAGTGGCAAAGGGGTTTTTAAAACTGGCCAATCGTTTTTGGTGGGTAGAAATTGAAAAACTTTCAAATAGTTTTCCATCAAATATATTTTAGTTAGGTCAGAAATGGCCCGATGTGGCACCGTGTTTGCATACTCTTTTTCATTATTGCAACGGTGTCTGGAAACAACGAGATCAGATGCGTTAACAAACCTCGGAATTTTGGTTGGTCCTAGATTTGCTTTCCGAGATACGTCGGCTAGAAAGGTATCTCCTAGGGTGCTTAAAATCTTGGTGGTAATTGTTGGGAACAAGCAGAAGAATTGTTTCAGACAGCAAAAAAAATATATATTTTTCGAGTTTGATGATATACATATAAACATATATGTATACTTTTATACAGAGATTACTAGCATTAATAATATTATCTCATAACATTAAGACTGCTGGGAAAAACAACAGGAGTAACAGCCTTGAATTCAGTAAGAATTATAGTTTGGCATGTTTGCTTTCGTATATATAATATGGATCGGCAGCAATATAGCCACGATAGTCTGTCAGTTACAATAAAAATGTTTCTCTTAGATTGGAAGCTATCTTTAATTATAATAACTAGAGCGAATAAGAACAATCTATAAAACTATGAGAACTGTGGCGACTGTTAATGGTCGACATTAAATACATAAAAAGTTTCCAATATCGATGAGCTTATAGAGACTGTAAAATAACTGAATCGGTTTTAATGGGACCAGAAATGTTTCCTATTGCACAACAAATTATGTGTTGCAACATTTACTGGATGGGTTTTGAACAAGATCACTAATTAAAAACGTGAAATGACGGTCAGCACTTAAAATTTCCAAAAAAAAAAAAACCTAAAGGAAATTTTGTAATTTTTGTTGCACAGTGTTATTAAATTTGTCGCGGGCGGCAACATAAACCGGTCTGCAGAGGCCCAAGCCCAAGCCCAAGCCAGTACAATGCACAGATGTTGGACTCATTTCTCATATTAGCCTTCGTACAACAGCTTTTTTCAAGTGATGTTGAGTATATATATTGGCCAAAGCCATTGCAGCTAGCAACTTCGCTTAAGGCAATACCAAAAATACGAAAATACAAAAGGCAACAATTGGTAACCACAAGTAGCAGACGATAGCTTGTTGACATTTCTCTCTCTCTCCACCCGTTTCATCAATCATTGTCTTTCACAAGCAAAATGTTAAGTAAACAACTAATGATTTCATTGCTTCATTATTGATTATTACAGTTACACTATAAAACGCACAGTTCATTGATTATCTATCATGCGTTTCCCATTAGCTCATCTAAATATGCTCTTAAATCAATCAAAGAAAAATCTATTTATTTTAATTATTTTACTTAACGCATCAATTTAATCAGATGATATGGATTATTTCGTAAGTGAAACAAATTAAATGAACATAAATAAATATATTTAACTCAAACTGCAATTATGACTTATGATAGACTTGTAACTCTCGGATTAATCTAGATTTCTGCACTACTTGATAATTATTGCCTGATGAACTTTCTTTCATTAAGGTCATGAAGAAATGTTTAGTAGTTAAGAGATCTGTTAAATTGTATTACATTATTACTATTTACCGTTTTTGCATGTCTCTGAATAATAAATAAATAACCCTGACCTATTCATTCCATCCAGTTTTTATTTTTTATTGTTTTCCATGTTTGCGTCATTCTATTAAGCTGTCAAAATTTCAACTTCCTAACTCTTTCAAGGCAATCCTTTGAGCCTAACCACTTTTATTTGATAACACCTCCAAAAAACTTGCCTCAAGACCCATAAAATAGGTCATCATCAAAAAAAATACAAGTAAGTCTGGGAAATGTCCTTGTACCTACCCCAAAACTGTATTCGTACTCCATATAAAAACCAGCACACAATATTCCAATTAAGGCAATTATGGCAATGGTTGAACTTCTTCTGCTAAGCCATAACCTAAATTAACTTAAGTTCAATGTCATAACTCCAAAAATTCTCATTTCCAACTTAAAAAACATAAATAGATCCTCTGGCTGTATAACCTTTAAAACATTAGAAATCGAGTTTAATCGATTTTAAGAAAACCGCAAGACAACATTTGCCTAATTGATATTCAAAATATTATGATTCCTGTTTTTATAGTCGGACAGAGGCTCAGAGCAGATGACTTCAGCTAATTATATATTTTTACACGTCTTCATAATAATTTCCACAAATATATAAAAATAATGCTGCATGATACGAATGGGGCACAAAAACTTATATTCCAAATTTTATGTCGCCTTTAAGTACAGATAAACATGTCTATGCTCAATGCTGATTAGAAAATACTTGTTGGGTTAGAAGATTAAGGTAGTTACATACTTTGCACATCTTCATAATACTCTACCATTTTTAAGAGGTGCAGGATATAAAAGTCTAGTCCCAACTGGTTGGGGCACGCGTTAATCGACGATAAACCCAACTCTTTAATGGCACACTTATTGATTATGCTAAGTATTTGGCTCAGAAGAGTCCCAGTTGTTGATTATATCTTATTGAATTTTATTTTGCAGTCTCTGCTTTACATTATAGAATTAAGTTAGTATCTGCATTGACGTAAAGTAAATTAGTTTAGTGGCTATGTGGTGTGTAGGACAAAATAAACTGCTTCCAGTCAGCCAAAATTTGACTCAGATTTCACATTGTTAACTACCCGAATTACACGCAACCAAACGGTCTATTTTGATTTAGGTTAATTGCATTGCTTGTTGTCTGAACACATACATATATATACATATATATATAGTTGTACATAGTTGTGTACACACATGTACTTTCGACCGAAACCAGTTTATGCATTTCAATATATTACTTATCCGCGTTGACGGGAAGAGATTAAAGGTCAGAACACTAAGATACATTTTGGGTACAACAACCTCGGTCAGTACATGTATGTGTACATAGTCGTACAATTTTAACTTAGATCGATAAAACTCTAAAGTGTCTTCAGTTAAACAACAAACGGAAGACTGCGAACACAGAAACTAAAACAATTGTGCGGACAAGAAGCCAACAAGTTAAACCAATCAAATTGATCTTGCTAAAACTGTTTCCTATAAGTGCCCATAAATACCCTCCCAAATTATAAATAAATGTTGTTAAGCTATTGTTAGTACTGGCCTTCCAAATTGTTGCTTTGTCTCTTCATCTATTTGCTACCTTATGATTTATATAATGCGCGCAGGTCAAGACTGGTTCAAATTTTGGATGTTCACGCTAAGATTCACATATGTATATGTGTATGTACAGTGAGAGTCAGCTCAAATGGACCAGTGTCAAAGGAAAAAAGTTAATTATTCATTATTTTTCAAAAATTCCAAAAACCGATGGTAGGTACATGTATTAACCACCAATATGCATGTATGACCCTAATAAACTGAGGTTTCCCCACCTGCACCCAGGTGTACACACTGTACCTGGTCCAAATAAGTTGCAGGCAATTACTGTTTTTCTTTGACACTGGTCCATTTGAGCTGTCTCTCACTGTATGTGTATGTAGAACTGCTGGGCTTAGCCGACAATTCAAGTTGCAAAATAAGTATAAAGCAAGAACAGTTATCTTGGACAAGTCGAACATAAAATAATCTTGTTAATCTGCTGACTTTTCCATGTTTGTTCGGAATTTGAAAATTATTATATTTTCCTAGATTATCTTCAGCAAAACGACGCATAATTTCCAAGTTTTACAAGAATTATATATGTATATATATATTTTTTATGTTTAGTCTTAAGTTGCGTGAATTAATTGAACTGTGGGAATTACGAAGACGAATGTAATTAAAATTCCCTCTTTAATCTCGTTCGTTTTGAGTGCCACAAGGTCGTACAAAAACATAATATTTCAAACACTGAACAAAAAAATGAAATTTCAACAGATTACCTTCGGTCAACAATTGTATGTTATCTTCGGTGTTCCCAAAATAATCTCTCATTTTTTATCAGAGATATGCTCTTAACTACATGTCACACAAAACCCATCTTCGACATGCAACATTTATTAATATGAAAAAAATGCAAAATCAACCGACGGATGTAGCCGACTGCGCAATACTCTGAAACAGTTGAAAAGATTGAGCTGCCTTTCAAATTTCGTGACTGGAGCTGTTATCGATTTGGGCGTGGCAACTCCTACATTAATGACAAACATGCAGACAATTTCTCAAAGGACACAAGTATAAAGGTGTTAAGAAAGTCTTGACCCGAATAACTGTAATTAGTGGGTTTGGTTGAAACCATTTGACTTAATTTGGGTAATAATGCATCCATAATGTACTACTTACAAAATAGTACAACTCAAAACTAAATTTAGAGCATTTTTTTGTCGTTTGTTGTTTTTGTGTTGATTTATTGTTGCACTTCTTCTGCAATTAAAAAAGTCCGACAAAAGTTAGTTGGGGAAAAGCATCGCAGTTTTTTATTGGATTTTGCTTGAGTTATTTGAATTTTTGAAGTGGCGAACTTTGCAGTAGTTTAAGCGAATCGTTTAATTAAATTTTGTATTATAAAACTTGAATATTTATGCAAACAACACTTAATTTTTATAATTATTATTAATTAGCGCCAGCGCAATTTACAATAGAGAACACAAATTCCGATTGAGACGGAGTCTTGACCACGTCGTAAGGAGTGCGGTTTTGATTTGCGTTTGGGCAGCTTGAACGCGAGAGCTAGTCCGGAATGTGTTATGTTTCTAGTCCTGGAATAGAAGCACGTAGCGTGTCCTAGTCAGCGAATACACTGGAACTTGGAATGGCCATGGCTTTCAAAGTTGCTGGCAATTCAAATGAAGTCCTAAGCCAAGAATAGTTTGGGAGCTGACTAATGGTTTCCTAAAACCAGAAGCCATCGGAAATTTGCATAATAATATTTTAGTGTGAATATTAACTGGAAATGAATTACCGATTCGCAAAAGAGGTTTTTCAATTGAACTTTACACAGTAAAAAAAAGCGTAATATTTACATTCAGGTTTTTGGGAAATGTTATTTTTGAAGCACCCTAACTCGATTTGCATGTTAGTTCTTGTAATGACCCCTCTGGCTACCGCCGTTAAGTCTATAGCCATGGTTACCAGTGGTGGTCAAAACATACGACTGGACTTTCCATTAATTCGGAGGATTGCATGAACTTTAGCCTGGAGGCCGAGCACCAAGCAAAGGTCCGAGCATATAGATTGTGGTGACGAATAGAAATTATGGCCCGCTGCTCCACACATTCAGCTCAGTCCGGCGGAAAGTTTAATGAGAGAGAGAACTTCTGCAGCAGTTGTTGTACGTGAAGTGTTTGGGCTTCCGGGGTTTGTTGCCGGTGTTTGACTGGTGAAGGTTTCATTTGCATGCTACGGCTATTATCGGAGAGGGCAGTAATGTTTATTAATTGCATGTTTGCCACAACTTTATTCGTCAGTCAACACAAGCCATGTGTCGGCCGCCAGTTGCCAATTGATATACATAAGTAGTTTTGCCTTGGCTGGCATTACTGGGCTACACAAGTATACAAGTATGCCGTATTTTAATTTGCAATTGCAGGATTAATTGGGAACACATAAACCACGTCTATGTTTGCCTTTAACATTTCCATAAGAATTAATAGCGATTTCGTCACGCCGAATCTTAGATGCCCTTGCAGCTTGAAATATAATTATTATTATTCCAATATTCCAAACTTTTAAAATATATATGCCATATATATTATATATATAGTATATATTAGTTGCTGACAGCTGAACTTAAGTCTGCAAGAGTATTCAATCTTTGCCATGTCAAATATTTCTTTCCCTTCTTCTTTTTGATTTGGACGATAATATTTTTTATATATTACGAATTTAATGACACCTCCAAAATTTTACTACTCTCTCAGCTTGTGTGAGATTTGGCCGTGATTCTTAGCACTTAAGCACCACTGAAACATTTTATGAGTAACCATGACTCCGATTTGTCTAGATTGTTCAGTTTATAACTGCAATAACTGTAATTAATAATAATAATAATATTTAAGTATCACAAGCACAGTTCGGATACTTAAATACTAATTAGTTTGGGGCAGGTACAGAGTATCCCCCCGTCGAGCACTCTTGTCTGGGACACTTTTACTTTTTTATGCCCTGTAGGTCACAGGTATGATGCATTTATCAGATCAAACTCCTCGCGTGCTGCATGCCATCACAACAAATAACAAAGTGATTTAGTCGGGAGTGATCGTCCAGCAGATACCCTACACCCAGCACTAGCATACACTCTTAATAATAAAGTAAGTAAGAGTGTTCACTTGAGAGTATTTGACTAGAAAATACCCTAGTAAAATTACACGCAAATAGTTGTTCTTCTCTCGAGAGTTCCCATGGGCATTTGAGGGAATTGCAAGAAGTTATCCAAGACTTGGAAAAAAGATATGAAAAGATATTGCGTGCGGCATATCTGGATATTGGGATAGAGGCATTAATATAGACAGATTAACAGATAGTCGGTCTGATGGACATGGCTTAGCTTTTAATCGGGCATATTTGTTTGGGGTGGAAATGTCTCCTTCCGCCGTGATTAGAAGATACTATGAGCGGAGGGTTGCATGCCACATATATAAATAAATTTTTTAGTTATTTAACAAACCAAAAATATCAACAGTTGAACAAATATTGTCACTTCCGTTTGGTGTTGCAGACAGAGAAACTTTTGGCGTGAATGTGAGATGTGGCAAGGAAGCAAAATATTTTTATAAGCATTTCCCCAGGGGCCAAATTATTAGCATTCACTCAAAATAAATTCAGAAATTGAGTAAGAAAATGTAAAAGTTTTTCTATGACTAAATACATTTTTGATAGTTTGAAATCTTTTTAATTATATAGATATTTTTTCAAGAATGTTGAAAGAAAAGTTAAATATTTTTAAGGAGTTTTGAAGAGCATTTCCCCAAAAGCTGAAGTTTCAAAACACACTCAAAATAAATCTGAACACGCATCTAAAAACACATCAAAATATCAATCAAAATATATATATATTTAAATTTCCTCTATAATTAAATATATTATTCCTATTTAGAGAACTTATCAAATTAATATCTTTTCCTATTAGAGAACTTATCAAATTAATATCTTTTAGATTTTCTTTTGAATATTCACATTTGTTTAATGAATGTTTTATTAAAGTGCCTGGATAGCATTGGAAGTGCGCACAAAAATGCTTGAATACTATTAGGTTGCCACACGCACCCAACTTAGCCCAGGGAACTGGGTCACCAACCCGAATGTGAGCCAGGTGACTGAAATTGTGGTCACAATACTTACTTATTCATAAGTATTTACATATTGTAATTGAGCTGTGCCATGATTTCTGTTAGCTATGGATGAGTTCATGATTAACGAAATGTTTGCAGTTGATACGTACTTATAATATGTATGCAGATTTAAGTAAATATGTCGATTAAGGAGCTGCAAGCCCGTCAACGAGAATGGATTATAATCAGCGGGAGGACACGATAAATCAGACTCCTCGCACTCGAACGCTTGCGTCCCGGGGAAAAGTTGTAGTTGAAGTTCGTGAATGGTTTCATTGCGATCGAAATTGTGATTTAAGATGATTACTTGGGTATACCCATTTGGGAACTTAGCACTTTAGTTCTCGAATAACATGCGTCGCTAACCGACCCAAGTCAACTGACGAATGCAACAAAATTTAACTGCGAATTGTGCATCTGCGATGCACTGCAATTTGTCGAAGTCCACACACAGAGCCGGTCGACTTGAGGTCCGCAACGTTTGCTTTGAGTTTCACGTGCTGACTGTCAAAGTAAATAAAAATAACAAAATCGCTTCACCTGGCACCTGTATCCTGGCAACATTCATTAAAACACCTTAGACAGGGCGCCGTTGGCGCAGTTGCCTGCTCAGCTCTGCCGAATTTTTGTTGCTACTCTGCTCTGCTCTGCTCCGGTCTGGTCTGGCCAGACCTTTTTCTTCTTCTTCTTCTTGAAGCTTATTAATATCCATTTGCATTTCGGAATCCACATTCCACAGTCCACATTTGAGAACTGGGCGCCCAAATGCATGCAGCGGGCCAAATATTTAATGATCCCGTTTGTTTATTGAATTGCAGTCAAAACTTTTGGCACGGACGGAAACCATGCCCAGCTCCTTCATGCCCCAGCTCCTTCTCTCTCACGCCCCCACCCCTCGCTTATTGGCCGCAAGCTGGTACGCATGTGAGAAAGTGGGCGGGACCGTTGGGGAGGTAGTTGTAATCGTTGACTGTCACGTCTGTCAAAGGGCGAGGGCGACGCCCGAAAAGTGAAATAGCTTCTGTCAATATTCTGTCAATGGGCACATTTCTCCTAGGCCAAGTGCCACAACTGGGTAGTTGGTAAGGACGCATTGTTTTCCTTGTAAGAAGTTGTTGCATACACACTTACATGGGACTCTGTTGCTGGGCTTTCCCTTTTATATTTAATCGATTTAAGCGCTGCCCAAATCAATATATTTCGGCATTTTACCATTATTTCGAAATAATTAATCAAACAAAGCATATTTGTTCCGCACTCTACACTCGGAAAAAAATCTCTTTTAAATATACAAAAAAAAAAAAAAATAATAAACAATTAAATTAGAAAGTTTTTTTTTTGAAATATTGTCTATGATATAATTTTTGTCAATTTAAAGTGTTTTAAGCTTTTTTATTTTTCGTATACTCCGATATATTTAGTTTAGTCTTCAGGGAGAGTTTCACAGCGTCGGCCCAGGCAGCTGTGCAGTTTCAAGTAATATATTTAAATATAAAATTATAAAGTAAACAATAAATATTTTTATCAAGGGTAAGTATAAATACAAAACTTTTATTATTGGAAAAACATTTTCTTTCCTAAATTCAGGTAAAATTCATAGGTAAAATTTACGTTTATTTTAATTTAATTATATGAATTTTTCAAAATACCTAAAATTATTCCATATGTGAAAACTCAAAATATTAGTTTTTATGAAAAAATCTACGTTTGATTAATTAATGATTAATTAATTATAAGGTGAGTTGGAATTGCTGCCAAAAGTATATCAATTTTCTAAAGTTCTGTGCGATTTTTTCTGAGTGTGCTACTAATACTAATACTATATACACATGAACGATGTAATATTCTGAATAATGTTCTGAAAAGTTCCTAAAAAATAATGGTGGTCGCACAATTATTAAACAAAACAACATTTATGAAAGTATATATCGACACTGATCTTTCTTCTGATGTTACAGTTACAGTTGCAAATGTATCTAAGACTGTGTTCAGTGTATCTCCAAGTCAAGCCCTCTCAACTAGTGCAAACAAGTGTCTTTAGTTGCATTTCCATTCATAATTCGAACTCACCAACAGTTTATTTAATTAGGCTAAAATAAATATAGGAAAAATGTTATTAATGTTATCTAAGGGTTGCCACACAAACCCCATTTGATCCCATTTTGACCCCACTTGATGATCGAATTTCCCAATGACCTCATCGGAGTTTCCCAGTATCTCCATTGAGGGCACATTTTGGACTGTGCGTTGGTCGGTCAGGACAAATGGGGTTACCTAGGCAATAAAAACAAAAATAGTTTTTGTTTCTGGCTCAAACCCAACCATAAAAGATACGAGGAAAATTAAGGAAAATTGTTGTCTTTTCCACATTATTGTATTCATTTCATTTATGTACAATGGAATTGGTGTTGGCAGCAGCAGCAACCAATCTAGTAATCCAATCTGGTAGAACAATCTGGAATGTGTAATGGAAATAATAAATGTCTGTCATGCTGTCTGTCCGTCCGAGTAGGCGAAGAAGGAGGCCTATAAGTTTCAAAAATTGGTTGGTATATTGTTTTCGACGTCCTTCAAAAATCGACAGTCGAATTTTACCTTTAATTTCGCAATTATATTAATATAATTAATTCTTGTGTAGACTGTTAAAAGTCGACGTTTAATAAGTAAATAAAACCATTTTTGTATATTTAAATTAAACTTATATTTCAAAAAATCATTTGCATAACTTTTTTATGATTCTTTCTTTGATTTTCCCTAACAGAATGCGTCGCCCTAACCAGGAAAAGATGCAGCATCCTAGGGCAGCATATCATGCGGCCCAAGGACATAGAAACCCTCAACCCAACAAAGATCCTGGCATTCGTGCAGGAGTTGGGATTGATGGAGGAGCTGTAGGCTCAGTAAGGGGGCACAATAGACCTTTTAGGTCGCAGTGCAAACTTTTCCCCAATTATAATAATAATAATTCTTTGATTTTCAACAGGTGCCAGAAAATAGTTAACGCCTAGTATTTTGACACTATAGCCATTAAATCAGGAACATGTGAAAATGAGACTACTGAATTCTACTTTTAGATATTAACAGCCAAAAATGTATTTAAATTTAGTACTTAATTGTCGAACTTCGAAAAAAAATAAGTGTTTTCGAAGCTACTTTATCATACGAATGGTTTGGCCATAAGCTTCCATTATCAAAACTATTTTTTGTTAATCTTGCAGATCGAAGTTTGCATTTTTCGTAGATTCATTTATTCAATAATTATACTCGGATTTAATTTAAACATTTTTATATTTATTTTAAAGCTCAATTTGTGTTCACATTTTATTGCTCACATTAAGTAAATTAACAACAAATAAATGTGTTGTGGAGTAGAACTTTTAAGACTATGGGAAATATATTGGAAATCAAGCTAAATACGTGAAAATAAGTGAATATTTCAAGTTCTCCCAGCTTTAAAGAATTCGAAAAAGGTTACGTTTATCCGATCAGACGAACAAGAATAAATAATAGACCCAAATATGAAACTTTTAGTTGAACTTACGTTAAATTATAAACATTTGCTAAAAGACAGAGTATGGCTGAGTAGGTGGTATCTTCTAGTCATGCACTCTCATATGGTCTTTATTGGTGGTTTCGTAGAACATAGAACTCCCAGATCTATAAGGCTAATTCTGTCATTGACTTCTCTTCCAATTTTCGGGCATTCAAAATAAGTTTAAACAAACAAATATTTCAGTTGAATTGTGATGCGCCGTAAAAAGCGTCGTCACGTGCACCAGTTCCGGTCATATACACATTTATTGTAGAACCAACGAGATAACCAAGCATTCCTCTTCGTCAGATTTCTACTTTCAACATCAATATCAAATGTCCCAAAATTATGCTGGAAACAAGGAATGATTAATAGGGAGACTCTAGCAATGTGAAATAATATTTACTATTGGCTTGGGGAAGATGCGCTTCATATCGAAGCGATGCAGGTGCTCATCGTGTGAGCTGCGAAGCATCTCGTATTCCGTGCCACTCAAGCAAGGCACACACAAGCTGCACTCTGCTCTGTTGCATGACTTGTGGCAATCGTTGCTTGCGCAATTATTGAGACCCGTTGCCAAATTCTTATCAGCAGTTACAATTTCAGAGAGCCTGTAATGAAAATGAAATAAATATAATAATAATAAATGTTTGTAAATCTTATTATTGTTTTAATTTTGAGTACATACTTGCTGCTACTAGTTCCAGGGTCTGTCACAGGTCGAATGCCGACCAAGTTGAGGGCACTGTAAAGCACTTGTTCGTACAAAAGTGCGTTTGGCTTGAAATGGGCGGACGAAAGATTCGGGGACATGTTGGCCTCCATGAGGTGCACCTTGAGGTCCTCATCAATAAACAGATCGAACCGCAACAGATCGAAAAACTTGTGCGTTTTATACGCACGTATAGTATTAATTATATCCTGTTCTTTCGAGAGTATAGTTGTGCGTAGAATGTGTTCGACTTGTGTCCATATTTTGGATGGATCCTTGTGCTGATCCCGGACATAGGCCTCAAAAGAGGTACGCATGCCTCCCCCGTAGCTATTATAATATTTTCGAAGCGAGGGAACTTCCCAGCTGGGCAAATAATCGTCTCCAACAACATATTTATCCTGGTTCTCGGCATCGAAGGGATAGTACTTGACAGGACAATAGCGAAACAGGACATCTCCATTATAGATATAGACGCGCAAGGGATTCACAGATGTGATCACAACATAAACGCCAATGTCAAACTTAAATCCATCCACGAGAAATGGTCGCTGAATGAATTCCTGGACAAACGACTCATTCGACTGGAGATCAACGTCATTGGGAGCCTTCACTTTGATGTGCCTGTGTTCGTTGTGCTTCTGCACAAAGAGTGCATCCGGATGCGCTCCTGCATACTCCAGAAAGTCATCCCGCTGACTCGGGAGCCGGAAAGCGCGAGGCAAAAAGGGCAAACGCGTCGTGCACAAATCCACTTTATTGGTTAAATAACCACAGCCGGGCAAATGGTTAACCAACTGATGATCGCCGAGCTGTTTTAGGCTTGGATTGCGCATGAATGGATAATCATGGGCCCACAACAGATCCCAGTTACCATCCGCCATGTCAACTCGTTCGTAGCCAAATCTTTGAAGCAGATCCAAAACATGCACCAAATGCTCCTCAGTTGGACTATTGCTGTAAACCGAATAAGTTCGTCTGCGAATTGGCATCACTTCTGTGACTGTTGCGTTTTTCTTATTTACGATTTTACTGTAATATGGCAGTAGTTCAACAAGTACGGCTGTCAGCACAGTTGCCGTCAAGAAAAGCATAACTGCTTTTAATGGTATCGTGCCCAAAGCAAGTGAAGACATTTTTGTTGACTTCTCTGACAACTGTGAAATGTGAAAGTTTTCTACATAATTTTAATTTCACTCTTCACTTACCTTATACTCAGCGTTTAATTTGTCGCGTTCTTCCTCATTTGAATTTGACTCCATTTTACTGTTGTTTTTTGCAAAAATTAAACAATTTATTTCAATTACAATCGCCACTAACTTTTGACTACACTAACAAGGCCAAGAGAAACTATTTACATATTAACCATTCCCATTAATCAGCTGTTTTCTTCTTCTTTAAGTTTGTGCATTCTCTCTTTTGGCGCTTATTTGAATTGTACTTTCTCACCACATTTGCTAGCAATCGGACTGCGCAGCTGCAGCGAAATTGTCCGTTATTTTAAACTTAGCATTAAATATTTGAATACTTTTATGTAATAAAATTAAAATTATTTTCCAGAATCGTTTAATCAAATGAGGTCATGCTTTTTTCTTGCTTACTTACAGAGCTAAATTCAATCATAAGTCTATTAAGTTCATCGATATTTATTTAACAAGATATTTATAAAAATTGTAAAAATATAGAAAATATATGTATTTACTCACAATGAGCAAGAACTTAAACTACACTAAACTGCATTAGCGCTTATAAGCTTTTACGTTTGAATGTGTTTCTTTAATTTGTAGTCAAATACGGACAATTGGACATTTGTAAATAAAATGTTAGTATAAATTTATCTATTTTATCGCAGCTGTTATTTGCTGTCGCTGTTTTTTTACAGCGCTGTAAATACTCTGTTATTAACCAATAGTCGATAACATTGTATTTGACCCAGCTGAAAAATCGATTTGATTTAACATTTTGGTATATTTGTGGTATTTCCGATATTTTTATCTGGTTTTCAGTTTGTTTAAATCACAAAGCAGGCAATATATAGAGGCCCCAAATCAACAAAGAAGTGCATCAGGTTTTTCTGAGCGTGTCGAGCAGCGAACGCTGCTCATTATTCCACTTGACTTCGCTGCGACAACATCGCGGGTGAATAAAAAACACAGCCTTGTATGAGCATGCGTGCATAAGTGCGAATATGCACGCACCTTTTCTAATAGTACCTAATGGGCTATGAATGTGTGCGAAAAAAGCAGCTATATTGCCTCCGGATCGCGCAGACCCTTGAATGTGCGCGAAAATAGCAGCAACACTCTATCCTTGTCTTTTTGTGTGCGAGCTGGCACTCAATTTTCAATTTTGTAATTTTCGTGCTTGATGTGTATGTATAGTGGGGTGATTTAACTATTCACCAATCACCATAGACCGCAAAATGTATGGTGCAAACTTAAAACAGGGTATTATTGGATCGTCCCATAAAATTCTGTCTTTCTCGACGACCACACATATACGCATACCTACAAAGATAGGTCTCAACGGGATAAAGTCACAGTGCGCAAACGGCTGTTCGAACAAAGAATTTCGCATGTCGAGGCAATGATAACCCTTTTAAGACGTCCACTAGACGATGTCTTAAGAAAGGGAATGTAGTAGATTTGAAATAGATTGGATTTGTGACTGTCGTCTATTTTATTAACTCATATTTTCTACTTTCATATTTGTTAAGCTAAAAATGCCATGTTTTGGGTCAGATTTCTATCGACATTGTCTAGTGTTTCAACCCGATTCAAATCATCTTTCTTGTGTTACTAACTCTTTCCTTTTCCAGATATATTGGAAGTGAAGTATTTTTGTACACCCTCAGAAGTTAAGGGAAGTATTTAAACTATTGTATTATTATTATATTAAAAAAAATCTATTTGTATAATTCTATGAAAAATGATAATAAGAAATTGAGAAACTCTGTAAGTGGTTTTTTTTTTTGGATTCGTTCAGTATTCAAAAGTAATCTAATTTTAATTCAGATGGTGCCAGTTATTAAAACTTATTATTATGGGACAACGGGAGAAATTGATATGATCTCAACTGGAAGGTTAATTTAAAATTTATCCATGACGGAAGACACTAAACGTGGTTACACTCATAACTTTTATGAAAATCTCTTTCCTTAAATATAAAAAAAAATTATATATTTTCGAGGTTTAATGCAGAATAAATAAAAATAAAAAACACAGAATTAAATTGTATTTAAATCGTAAATCGGATCATAGTTGGCCGAGATAAGAAAGTGAAAATTTAACTTTCATTCAAAAAGCGTTTACAATGCGATAGAAATATATATATATATATATATATATGCAGAGGTTATTATAATTGTTGTTTGCATTCCTGAACAGGGTCGGGACGTCTGTGTACACAATTTGACACTCCAAATAACAATTATTTTTGCATCAGATTGCATTGAGGATTTAAAAAGAATTGGTTTAGTAAATTCTTGTTTGTATGCACCTGTGTAATGTATGTATGTGTTTATGATTGTATTTGTATATGTATGTAGTTTTAGCCAAATTCAATACATAGGCTCAACACGCGATATATATTAAATCGGAGCATTTCTCATGCTTCGTGACCAAAAGCAGAGGCCTGCACCAACCAATTTAATCAGAAATAAACAAAGTTAAGTCCTAATTCGATTCAATCAAAATGAATAGCAAAACATGCCCCCACCCCCAATCCCATCCACCCCCGCACACTTCTCGCCAAGGGGGTGTCTGCTTCGCACTGCAAATATAGGTTGGCACAAGCAGAGCAGCAGACCCTTTAGACCCCCAAGCCATCTGAATTTTGCTTTCACTTCGCAACGATTGTGCTGATTTTTGTTTTCCGTTTTTTTGGCTGGGAATCTTTAAACGGATTGATGTACTCCATTCCCATTTATTTTGCATTTGGTGTTGCTACCAATTCAACGTGTATTTTGTGTGACTGCTGAGCTTCCGACCATGTTTCCGCTCTAAGGCCATACATGCAGAAGATTTTGAATGATAAGAAAAAAGCCCTAAAGGCTTTGGACTACTTCGAGTTTCTGAACGAAGATCAGGTAAGAAAAGCTAATAAAAACGTTAACATTATTAGGCCTCTAAGCCAAAAAAACTTATTATAGCTTTCGCATGCGTGTAAATTATGCTCCCTGAAGCAATTTCAACCTTTGGACACAATTTACAGCCAGGACAAAGGAACACTCACAAATGTGCATTTTGTTTTAAGCGGTGAATGTGTAATACTTCAACGTCTACATGTTAGGGTAATTGTTATAATTAAGAAGCCAATATGTTTCTTATTATTATTATATAATATAATATATTTATAGGAGGTTCGAAAAAATGGAAAAACGGTTCACGAACTAGTAGACACATTGGAAGATGCGTTTCATAAGACTAAAAGTGTTTTGAGTGCGAACAAGAAAATAGTCAAATCTCCCGGATCAGATGATGGGATCTGCAAAACCAAAAGTGAAACGGTGAGTTCTTCATTATCATTATTATTCGTCCTAGCCAAAAATGTGAAATAATTCCAATGTCGAAATCATCTAAAAATAATTTAAGTCAATTCAATTCAGCATTGTGGCTTCCACACGGTATGATTCAAATCTCTTCAAGTGGGTCAGCAGCGATAAGTCTGTGCAGACAACTGTACAAATCAAATGTATACTGTCCGGAACAAAGTACAAGATTCTTAATTCTTCCCTTTCACAAAGTTAGAGCAATATTTTTTTCTGAGTGTAGTATGGTGACCATGCTTCAACATTTGCCATGTAAAATGGTAAATCCATTGATGATATCCTGAACCAAATGTAAGCTAAGAGGCAATTCTAACATCAATGTAACTGTGAGAATCCGATTGCTGGAAAACATTGTGTACAGATCGCATATCCATTCTAGCGGATAATAGTACAGTTCTTCATAGTCCTCCCACTCATGGCATTCCAAGTTGCCAGTCATTTTTCAGATGAAAGCCACAGTAATAAAAGTAGCCAAAGTTCCCAAAACCCTTGTCGACTTGGCATCCCAAATCTTAACACTTTGAATCGGGCAGAAAAGTATATGTTTCCAGTTTCAATTCTCTAGATTTGAGGTTGTGGCTTTATAAGGACGAACAACAGCGTGTCGGACCTTGCACAACACCAATATAACTTTACAGGTGAACACTTCTTTAGCTCCTGCACGGCAATGCCAGGAAAACACTTAATACTATCTGTCCACCTTTCTGACCGACTTTTCTTGGTTAACGGATCTACGTCCCAGAAAGGCCGTAAAAAATGAAAGCGCTTCTGGATTGGCTCAATTAAAATATTAAGTCTGCACACTGGATGAGGGAATGGAGATACTATAGGTGGATAGGATACAGAAAAGGGATATCTATAGGTGGGCGTGACGTCTCTCCAAATGGCTTGATAAGCATTTAATTGAAGGGCGAGCTGAAAAATTAAATGAAATAAAACCAGTGATTTTTGAAATGTTATTATTTAAAGGAACGTTGAATTCACTCTTCATAAATCAGATTATAGCTCAATTAATTCCCTTATAATTTTTGCTGTTTTTCACTGGAGGACTCCTCCTTATTGACTTCGCTCCCCAACTAATTATTATGCTGGTCATTATGTTTGTAGTTAATTACTAAATGGTGAAATTAACTTCGCTGCGTTGTTTGGTCAATCTTAACTTTTCTGTACCCTTTAGACCTACCCGTTCTGAGTTAATCTTTTCGTGTACTCTATGATTATAATAGATTTAATCATATAATCAATTCAGAATCGTCTATTTCTAGCATTCATAACTCAATTTTAAAAGTCTTATCTTGTGAATACCATTTGTGGCTCGGCATCTTGACTAATTTATTGATACATTTTTTTTACTTTACTTCGACACAAATCGAAATCTAAAAGATTATTCCTATTTTTTTAATTTTAACCTAAAAAATTACATTTTTTATTTAGTTTATTTTTTACTTTTTGTATTTTTCTTTGTCGCTTATTAGTCGGTATTCAATAAATGAATAAAATCGGAATAATACTTTGGCCTAAAGAACGCCTCTTTGCTGCCCAGCACTCTGCCCCCAGAAATGACTGAGCTTTTTTTATCATAGACATTTGCGTCATTGAGTTCTCAAAGAGCTCACTTGCGAACGTATATATATGGGGTTGGCGATGATGTATTATACAAGTGACATTTTAAGCGCTCTAGTCGAGAGACCTAGACTAACAGAAGATTATCACAAATCGTACACAAACTTTGAAAATAGTACAATGCGCCCTGGATTGGTGTAAGCCTAAACTTAACTTCAAGCTTAAAATATTATTACATCCTAGATTTGACATCGCATGTCTAAATAGATGAATCCGATCCAGCTCAGAACAATTTACTCATAATCCCATATTGGAAACTAAGTAAATTTAAAATATTTCAGTTTTTTCAAGGTAGATCACGTTCATCCACAAATCGTTTGACTTTAAGATCTGGGATATTTTGAATCTCACACATCTCTAACAAAACTTATAAAATATTTATTTAAATTTCTTTAATTTTAGTCGGACAACTACGAAAGCCATTTTATAGATGTTGGATCCATCACATTTGGCGGCATTTTCGGATTAGGCGAACACATTCGGCATCGTGTGATAATGGCACGAAGTACGGTGCAGTGTTTATTGCTTCCCAGATTCTTCTTAATGGACAAGGAACAGAATCCTGGAAATATATGGCAACGGCGATCAGTCTATTTGGACGTTATTATTCCGTCGAGGGAAGCTTTGTTCGATGATTTTCTGAGGAATGTCAAGTGGAAAAAGTTTAAGAACGATTTTGTAAAGAATAATTTGATATCCAATTCAACGGGTACTGCTAGACCAGATGATA
This sequence comes from Drosophila nr. medialis 2 BK-2023a, assembly GCA_035044325.1. Lineage (NCBI taxonomy): Eukaryota > Metazoa > Arthropoda > Insecta > Diptera > Drosophilidae > Drosophila > Drosophila nr. medialis 2 BK-2023a. The sequence goes on along the minus strand of JAWNMH010000397.1, from coordinate 5,843,189 downwards.
TACCCATCTTATGTCGCATTGAGGAAAATATATAAAATTATTATATGTATTTCAAATTAAATACTACACGCTTGTGTATCTCGGTTTTTACTCATTTCAGAAAGATTTGGAAATTACTTTGAGCAATTCCATTAATTGGCGCCTTTTTCCTTAAACTGATAAGTATTTGAAGAGTGTTATCGGTAATATGCCTATATGAAGAACAATACATATGCCGATCTCTGAAGGTGTCAGCAGCAATCCTTCTTACTTTAAAATATTTGGAGATATATGGATCGATCGATATTCCATCCCTAGTTGGTACAGAACCTCCCATTTTAACACTTTATCTGCCATTGTTCAAAAATGAACACCCTATATAAACATAACAAATGAACACCCTGTATATATATAAAACATGTACTGGTGTAAGTGTTCGAGAATGAGCGTGTGTGGCTGACCCATGCAGGCCAGCCTTGTTCATCGCGGTACCTGCCGCTGAAGTTGGATTCGCGACTACCGTTATTTGCTGGCGACGGGCTGCCGCCAGCTCGCGGCGCGACAGTCACCGCGATCTAGCTGCCTTCAGCGACGGTCGCCGCGACCCAGCCGCTGCTGTGAGGCCGCGATCCAGCCGCTGCTGTGAGGCCGCGATCCAGCTGCCTTCATCAACAGGCCCTGATCCAGCTCCATTTTACATGTATATTAGGCTAAGCATTTTTATATAAATAAAGAGCTTGCTCGTCAGAGCGGGCAGTTCGATCCTACAAGTCGACTCGGTTTAATCGTGCATTAAACAACTTCTACAGACAATTCTTCCTGTTTCGCGAAGTCGAGAGGGATCAATGCCATTCTAAACTTTTAAGAGTTTTAACGGGAGATGGTCCACAAAACAGCGTTTCAGAACTCGAAGTCGCAAGGAAGGTGTAAGAAGTCTGACATTATCGTGAGCAGAGAGAGTCACGGAGTAACCTCAATGAACGTAAAATTTTTGATGTGATTCCTGATGGTGGGAACCTTACTTTGAACACAGTTAATGTACAATTCTGCAGTGATGCTACGAATGGATGGAGAACAACTTAGAGGATGTTCAGATGCATACTTCAGCAGTCACTAAAGATTGCTTGATTTTTCTTAGAGGGAGTATCTTTCCGTCTTCATATTCAGATGTGGCGACCGTACAATAACACGACACTACACTAATCTACACAAATCTACTCAAATCTACACAAATCTACGCATCACTAACAAACAGCTGATTTAATTGACAGTGGTAATTATAAATATTCAAAACACAAAAAAAAAAACATTACTTCCGACGTCCAACGGCGGCCTCGCTGTTATCCTAACCTCATTTTGGGTCCCCCCCCTCTCCATTCACAGAAACTTAAGTTTCCATTTTTATCAAGCCTTGCGCATTTTTAATTGATGGCTAACATTCCTTGATTAAGTTCAAAGTAGATTTAATTTAAGCTGTCGAGGCACGACAAAACTTTAATCTATATCTACACGTCTTTAATTTTGTTGCAGTCTTCTGCATGACCTTTGCCCTAAATGTAAATTCATTAAACAAAATGAAGGTGAGTCAATAAATCATTTGGGGAGGGTATCTACTAACAAAAATAAACGTCGAAGGAAAAACTGCGCAAAAATATAGCTTTAGGGTTCTGCACATGAAAAAATCTCGTGGTGTCTCATGACAAGTATGAAAATTGAATATGGAATTTAAGTTGGCAAAATAATATAAATGAAATTAGAATTCGAATTCAAGGTAACATAATTAATTTACAAATAACAAACAACAAGTATGAAAATTGAATATGGAATTTAAGTTGGCAAAATAATATAAATGAAATTAGAATTCGAATTCAAGGTAACATAATTAATTTACAAATAACAAACAACAACTTAACAAAATTTTAATTACAAAAAAATGTTGACTTATATTATTTAACTAATAAATTAACAAAATTATAATAAAAACAAAAAAAAAATTATATAAATTGCAACAGAAAAATATTTGTGTAAATTGGCCGATAACATCGGCCAAACTAGTTGCGCATCACGGATGTGAAGGCGATCTGAGAGAATTTGGATTTGGAATCGAAGATTCCCCGCCGTCAAAATAATATGTTTGGAACGGACTCTCTTCTATTTATTTTGGTCCAGTGTTGGTCCTCCAGTCCAAATTCAGCCTTTGATTCTGTTGTTGTTGTCGATATCATCGGCCCCGGCGCAACAGTTATCGATGACATGTCAACTTTATTCTGTGGTTGCTTAGATTTAGTAATGTTAAAATATTACGGGCAGGCTGGCGACAATACAAATAAATTGTCGTCAGTTGTTCCCAACGTACCGAAGTGAACACACGTAAAAAAAAAAAAAATTCTAATGGCAAAAAGCAGCCACTATAGTTGAGGATGTTCAACGTGCAAGCAGTAAGCATTCAACCAAAGGAGACGCTCGTCTAAAGGTTAGTATTGCGAAATAATACATACATATTATAAATGTATATTATAGCTCACATTGCATGCTTTCTTTTATTTTATTTTTATTTTATTTTTCGTTTTTATGTCGAATTTTATTTTATGAATTTCACTTAAACACTAACAATCGCCGAAACGGGAGAATTGTGTCAACTAGTTTTTACAGTGGTCGCTCAAAAATATGAAAATTAAAAATATGCAAAAAAAGCTATAACCTATTTTCAAGAATATAAATTAATTGTTGTTTCTTTATATAATTGGCTTAGGTAAATTTAAAAGTTATAAAAAAAAGAAAATATTACAATAATTATATAGTTTTGTGTTTGTTTTCTTGCAGATTTTGTCAGCGAATAGCAATAACGATTATTGTTTGGACGAAACGCATATCGGCTGCAAACGAGCCATGCCTGAATGTATTTATTGTGAGTTTCAGCATGTCGCGCTTAATCTGGCGCGGCTTACTCGTATCAGTTCGAATGCCTTGAAAGGAGTCGCCCTTGCTGACAAAGCTGCCCCACTTCGCTTGGTTCTTCTTGGAACTGTAAGCGGCCATCTGGCGGCTGGCGAACGTCGAGTTTTCCAGAAGTCGGGTCAAGCATGGACGGTTCCACATACAGCCGGCAAAACTGATTGATGAACGCTGCATAACTAAAGTCCTGATTGCCTACAAATTTTCTTATTTTTATTTTGAAATTTTATTTTGGGAACCGAAATTTTTCGAGATTTTAAAAATGTTATGAAGAAATTTTATTTTTAGCTTTAGATGTGTTCAACACAATAAATATATGCCGATGGTGTGCAGGAGACTCGATTGACCGCGATTGATGCTGTTGGTACTTCGGTGTCCTGATTGAGATTCCGTAAATCAAGACGACCGCTAGCATCAACAGCAGCAAAGAGGGCGGGATGAACGGGCGACCAGGCGACATCCATCATATAGTCCGAGTTATTGATTGATTATAGTGCGTCGAGCTGTTCGTTATCGGACCCAAGTGTCGCTCAAATACCTCATTGACGCCCGATCGCAAGCCATGACGCGATGCGGAATAAGCATAACCATCCTCGCTGCCCATGACCAGGCTGTAAATCTCATTGTGTCCATAAGTACATGTGCCACTTATTTATGCATCCTATTTATGCATATACTCAATAATGTAAACAATAACTCCAGACCCACATATAAGCCGATGCACATATGTACAGCATCCAAGTGAGCGCTAATTTTGAAACTTTGACGCGGGAACAGACCAGCATGTGTTCCAAGATTCAAGGCTCTAGCCCAAAGGATGCCGAAAAGAGTTTTCTTAATTTAAATCTGTAGAAATTTTGGTTTTGTAATTAAATTGAATTCAAAGGAAAACAACGATTTGCCAATTTTATATTTCTATTGGATGAATTCAAAAATTGTTGATCTAGACTACATTTAGTTTTTAATTGACAATTTATTTGCGACTCGAATACGCGTCGAATAATACCTGACCTGAGAGAGCTGAGAAGTCCTATGCTAATTTGTTTTCTTGTTTAGAACGATTGTTTTAAGCATGTTGTGTATAATACTCTGAGAAAGGTTTGTTATAATACTATTTTGAAAATTCACCAGTTTAGCCGTAAAAGTCTGTTTCCGATCAATATGTGTTACATTTAAAGCCATTTGGCTTAACTTTTTTCGGAAGTACTTAGTTAAATCTTGTTTAATCTCTGAAACCCAAGGTCGAAGAGGATGTTGATTTTGAGCAATGTCTGTCAAATACATACAACAATTTTGAAGCTAGAGTCATCTAACTTTCATGGATTTCATTTACCTCTGTTCAAAAATGAACACCCTATACAGTAATATAATATATACTATAAGAAAAGTCACTGTAAGAAGATTATCAGTTATCAGAAATAACTATAATTATAATAATATATACGATAAGAAAAATCATTGTAAAAGAAGATTACAAGCCATAAAGTTGTCGGGCCTAATAATTAATTGATAACGCCGACTCTCGGCTGGCCCTTGGCAGAATGTTCAAAAATGAACACCCTATATAAATATAACAAATGAACACCCTATATATATATAAAACATGTACTAGTGTAAGTGTTCGAGTATGAGCGTGTGTGGCTGACCCATGCAGGCCAGCCTTGTTCATCGCGGTACCTGCCGCTGAAGTTGGATTCGCAACTACCGTTATTTGCTGGCGACGGGTTGCCGCCAGCTCGCGGCGCGACGGTCACCGCGATCTATCTGCCTTCATTGACGGCCGCCGCGACCCAGCCGCTGCTGTGAGGCCGCGATCCAGCTGCCTTCATCAACAGGCCCTGATCCAGCTGCCTTCATCGACAGGCCCCGATCCAGCTGCATTTTACATGTATATTAGACTAGGCTTTTGTATAAATAAAGAGCCTGCTCATCAGAGCGGGCAGTTCGATCCTACAAGTCGACTCCGTTTAATCGTGCATTAAACAGCCATGGACAAATAAATCTCAAGTTTTTTGTTCCCAGTTTCAATGGCATGAAGGGTATTACACCTTACTTCTAAGTATTCTATTTTTGTTTGTGATGTTATGGTTCCTTAGTCAGATATTTGTCTAAAAAACTTAGTTCAAATTATATCACCAGTCCCGTATTCACAGTTACTCATTTTACCCCATTAAACGTAATCCATTCATGCACTTTCAAGAAATAAGATTCGATTGAACAAATTTGTGTACATAGCAGGTCTACAAAATACTTACACAGGATTGATAGATTGATCAACATTAAAGACAGTCGAGAAGGCGTCACACAAAAATATCAGTTAGTGTTTTGCAAAGTAACACATGTCATGGTCAAGGGATGGCCAAAAGTAATATCTTTTCATAATAATTATGAACAATAAAATTAAAAGTAATAATAATTAATATTTAAAAAAAAGAAGCTTTTTTCAGCATGCGAATTTTGAGATTTGAGTTTCATTATGATGATAGCAGAGAAATTTCAAGTTTTATAAACTAGGAAAATTAGATAGCACTTTTGCACAAAGATTTTTCAAATTTAATGGGGACTCGGCAACACAAGTACAATTAAAAATATAAAATAAAATAAAAATAATGAGGGTAAGAACATACATGATATTTATTAATTAATTAATATCATAATATAATTAATTAATTATTTAATATTATTAAAAGCTGCAATTAAAAAAAAGATTTCGCATATACCAACCATTTAGGTTATAAATTTATATAGCTGTTAATGATAAAACTTTCGAACTTTCGGGAGTTTTCTAACTGTTTTAAGTTTTATAAAATATTTTTTTTTTTTTTTTTTAAATGGATTTTAATTATACATTTGAGAAAATTATTACGTTTTGATAGACAATATTTCCAATTATTTTATTAAAATTCTTGTGCATTTAATAATCAATTCTATATATTCACAATATTCACTATTCACCGGTCTACTGACAGGACATTGTAGACTGAGAAGTCAGCTAACCAAATGAGGTATTTATAGTAGCGATGCATGCAGGTTTTGTGGAAGCGAGGAGGAATCCTCAATGCACATCCTAGCAGAATGCGTCGCCTTAATTAGGAAAAGATGCAGCATCCTAGAGAAGCATGTCCTGAGTCCCATAGTAACACTCAACCCAACAAAGATTCTGGCAATCGTGCAGGAGCTGGGGTTGATGGAAGAGCTGTAGGCTTAGAAAGGGGGCACAATAGACCTGCTGGTTCTCTCCAACTATAATAATAATAATTGGCATTTTTAATTCAACATGATATATAATTCAATAAAAAATTACTTATTTCATTATTTTTGCGAGATTTACTTTTAATTCTCTGCTTCTTGACACTAGTTAACTTTAGGCAATGAAATTGCGTCACTGATACAGCTTCAGCATCAAACAGAATTGACTCTGAAATTATATAGACTTTAAAAATTAAACAAATTTGGTTGAGTATCAATAATATAACCAAGGCAGGCGTAATGTTTAATTCCCGAAGTCAAAAAGATGCATATTCAAAATATGTAAATGCTAAGAACTAAATATTCCTTTTTAGTGGAATAATTTGCATTTGGTGCGCATAAAAAACCAGATTTCTATGAAATTAATTGAATAATACTTTTGTGTTCTCTCTTCAAAGTGAGTCAGCAAAGTGATTACAGTTATTCAATTGTTGTGGCTGCCTTCAGGTTAGCATGGAAACGACGAATGGCAGCACTCTTGAGGTATCCAGGCACAAAACGAGATTTTCTTGGTCAGTATTGATTCAACATTTGCAGTGAATGTTTGTGGAAATTGTAAGGAATAAAAATGACGGCAATCAGCTTACCGAGAGTACCAGAAGGTCTTCGCGACCTGATGAAAGCCTATACAAAGGAAGTTTTACGCGAAAAACCAAAGGACCTTCTCGGATTCTCATCACATTATTTTGAAAATATTGGGGAGATGAGAACACGTCATAAAGCGGTTCAATACGAGCCGCCGCAAACTTATGAAATCATTATGAAAAACCGCATTCGACAACAAGTGCCGTTGTCAATGGTTCATTACATTATACCTGAAAATCTCACCGATGTCGTTAAGAACTTCATCAAAGCCGTCCTTAAGGAAAATCCCGAAAATCTACTCGTCTTTGCCAGACAATATTTTCAAAAACTTCGCCTTAGCCAAGCTAAGATGGACTATACGAAGTATGCCGCCTATGAAAAATACACAAAGGAAAATGGAAAATGGTCTCAAGAGTCCAAGGTGAAGTGTACATGTGGACGTGTACTAGAAGGAAAGAAAGGTCAACAATCTGTCAAATCCTTGGAGATCGATAAACACAATCACAATTTGAGGGCAGTATGCATTATCCAAAAACATTACCGCAACTATCTAAAACGTAAGGCGGAAAGTACCGCCAAGGTCAATTCACAAACGACGGATATATATAAAAGTGCAGATTACCTAAATGCAATTTCTCTGATTCAGAGACAGTTTCGACGATATTTATCGACAAAACGAGCTAAAAATAGTATGGAATCTACGAAGACATCTGCCGGAAGGTACAATTCTGTTCAATATATAAGAGCCATATACATTATACAGCGTCAATGTCGACTATATTTGACCAGGAAAAGTTGGCAACGACCCCCAGTTAAGAGTGGGTCTCTGACTTTGGAGACCAGCGTTACGATGACGACAGCAGCATTAATTATTCAAAGAGCATTTCGACGAATGGTTAAGGCCAAAGACAAAAGACATGCAAATGCCGAACTTGAGCAAAGCGATGACATAAATGACAACGCCTCCGAGGCTGGTTCCTATACGTCCGCCTCCACGGCTCTCCTTTCGACGGAGTCGGCAGGTGAGCACAATGAGTGGGGAGGCATCAATTACGAGGAAGGAGTCCATCAGCAGACCATAAACGAAGATGAGGAAGTGGAGAACGACTATAAAAACAATCAAAAGCAGCACGTAACTGAAGCTATAAAGTCGAGTGAAAAATCAATAAAATCCAATCGAAATGGTAATTACTAACAATATGTATTCCGTACATCTGACAGCCAATCTGAATCCCCATTTTTTAGAAATATATTTCTAAAAAGCATAAATGCAAACTCCTATTTTTAGAGAACATTTAAGAAACTTTCTTAAGTACTTCCGTTTAATTATAATTTAAGGTATGAAAAAGTCTAATATGAGAATTTAGAGTCATTTACCCTAGAATTAAGTGCAGAAAAAACCTGACTGAACCATTATAAATAGTTTGAGCAGTATGATAATATTCTACATTTAAGGTCGATTCTTTTCTGAGTGTACTTTTTCCAAAGTGCCATAGCTAGAGATAATAGTAAATTAAAAATTACTACTCTTTCTCAAGTACTCTTCCATGAGATTTTAGAACTTTTTATTCCGAATGGGATTTGCCCGATTTCAACACTCCTTAGTACCAATAATATATCCACTCATTACATCAATTCTGCTTAAAGGAAATAAGAAATTAAAATTTGAATCCTTTTTGACATTTTCCTGATATCCTTATGCGTAGCAGCAAATGCTACAAAATAAAAATATATTTTAAATATTATGCAAAATGTTGAGTTGACGGAATTTTGGAGACTTAGTTACAGTCATATATTTAGTAAAAATAGTGTAATGGAGTTTTGCACATCTGTAATCAAATTTGCCCATTTGGAGTCTCCAAAGCTCCAAAACATAATAATAGAAAAGATTTAAAACACATTTTCAATCATACAAAAATATTTAGCTATATTTATTTCGAAAACGAGAAACTTTTTCTAGTTTTCGGGGCGAATTTTATTATAGGTAAATTTGTTTTCTTTTTGTGTAGGTATTTAGTTTCCTTCCGATATAAGAAACTAAACTTATTTTGTTGCTTATCTTAAGCTTTTGCGTTTATTATGAGATATAACCAAATATTTGTACACTTCAAGATATAATGGACCCCAATGCGATGGAAATCAAAAGTCTTCAGGCGGTTTTAAAAAGTGCGAATAACCAAGCAAAGCAGCATCCATTCAGAGCAAAGTCGGATGAGTCAAGTAAGCAATGGAAGTCATTTATGAATATATATATAATATTATGTCAATAATTGAAGAAATATATAATACTAGTAGACTTATATGTATACTTATATAAAAACTACAAGCGTTAAAAACCTTGTCCGTAATCAGAGGACAAAATATAAAAACCTCCATAAGCCTCGAAGGGTAATTCAGATAAATTAGTTTTCAGTTCTGATCAGAAATATAAACAATTTGCTCCACCTTTTCTCCTCTTAATATAAACAATGCCAACCCATTTTAGATCTTATGTTCCAGTTATAATGATTTCTTCCCCTTAGTAGTACCACCTCTATTAATGTTATCAAAACTTTAGTCTTAATTCTCAATTCCGTTTAAAATTCCATTCTGTGCATTAATGTTTGACCTATGATCATATTGTTACAGAATCATCAATAATTTCGACAAACCTGGAAAACACAGAATTAGATAGTATTGGGACAACAACAAAAATTCATAGTGAACTTCCAACCGATGGCGATTATGAGATACGTCTTTCGCCGGAAAATAATATTGAATCCGTAAATACCAACAATGTAATGGAAAATACACAAGAGAATGGAGAACAGATATTGAAAGAAAATATAATAGAGACACAGAAAGCCTTGAAAGATGCTGAAGATAGAGTTACGCAAGAGTGTGATTCATTAATTATGCCAGAGGAACAAACTGTAACCGACAAACAAGATTTAACTGGAGTTGCAACCGAGAAAATCTTAAAACCTGATGAGGATGTTATTAATTTGAAACCAGATTCAACAGAGGTGGCAAACGAAGATCAGCAGACCATTGTCTCATCTACAAACCAACTTGAAATAATCTCAACTTCAACTCAAGATACACTGCAAGAAAAACAAAGTAACGTCATTGAGACTGAAATCAAAACTCAAGGTGTTCTTCCAGCCGAAGACGAAACTGATACGAGCCTTACAGCTCAAAATGATTTCAGTTCAGATTCAGCAATTTCGAAAAGATCAATCAGAAATGAAGAGGATTTATCTGATAATGCTGAAGATCTATTAATTGATATTTCAAACGAACAAAATATGGCTGGAGAAAAGACGCAGAAAGCCGCAAAATCGGAGGACGAGGAAGTTGTAATAGTGCCTGATTCTATTAATTTGTCAAAGGGTCAAACAAACGAACCAGATTTAATTGCAAAAATCCTTAAATCCGATTCTTTAGACATGTCAACAGAGGAAGATCAGCAGAAGTTGTCATCAAATCCATCTGAAATAATTCAAATTTTACCTCAAGATACAAATAATGAAACTATTGGTTCTGGAACAGAAGTAGAAATGCACAGTTTACTTCAAGCTGAAGACGACCTTGACATAAGCCTTCCATCGCCAGATGATTCAATTATTACCATAAGGGAAAATAAAATTGGAAATGATACAACTGAAAATGCTGAAGATGTGTTGAGCGAAAACATAAATATCGATAAAAATATGACGGAAGATATAGCTGAAGTCGAGACTCAGAAAAACGCCGATGAAATTGCATTAGTTCCTGATTCTACAGATATTCTAAAAGAAGATATTTTAACTAAAGTTCAAGATTCATTTGAATTAGTCACTGGCAAGATATTAAGCCTCGATTCTATAGAAATGTCAAAAGAAGATCAGCAAACCATTGCCCCATTTTCAAATCCTTCTGAAATAATTCCTATTTTAACTCAGGATGCACTGCAAGAAAAACAAAGTGACATTATTGAGACAGACACAAAAACTCAAGGTGTTCTTCCAGCTGAGGACAAACTTGAGACAAGTTTTTTATCGAAAAATAATGCAAGCAAAAATGCGCAAGATACACCTGAGGCTGCTGAAGATACACTGAGCGAAAATAATAATATCGATAAAAATATTACCAACGAAGAAGATCAAGCTGGCGACGAGACCCAGAAATTCTCAAAACCGAAAGACGGTGAAGCTGCTTTAGTGAGTGATACCTTAATTATGCCAGAGGAGCCGACTTTAAGTAACGAACAAGATTTAGTTGAAATAGTTACAGAGAAAATCTTAAAAACTGATGAAAATGTAACTAATTTAAAAAACGATACTATAGATACATCAAAAGAAGACGATGAGCAGATTGTTGCTTCATCTCCAAGTCCAACTGAAATAATTTCAAATTTAACTCAAGATACACTTCGAGATAAACAAAGCAACGTTGTGGGTACACAAATAATACCTCAAAGTATAATCCCAGATGGAAACGAACTTGAGATTAGCCTTCCATCGCAAGATGATTCCGAAAAAGTTATTACCAAAAGACCAATCAAAAATGTGGATGCCTCATTTCAGAATGTTAAAGATATATTGAGCAAAAGCATTAGTATCGATCAAAATATAACAAACGAAAGGGACTTATCGGATTTAGAAACCCAAAAGGAAACTTTACCTGAAGATGGTGGCGCTACACTGGTGCTTGATCCCTTAACTATCGTAGGGGAAAAAAATCTAACTAACGAACCAGATTTAATTGAAATAGTGACCGAGAAAATCTTAAAACCAGATTATAATGTAGTTAATGTTAAAAACGATTCTATAGATACATCAAAGGAAGACGGAAATCTGATTAGTGGTTCACCTCCAAGTAAAACTGAAAAAATTTCAATCTTAACTCAAGATACACTTCAAGATAAACAAACAGAAATAAAAAATCAAAGTATAATCCCGGATGGAACCGAACTTGAGATAAGCCTTCCATCGCAAGACGATTCCGAAAAAGTTATTACCAAAAGATCAATCAAAAATGTGGATGCCTCATTTGAGAATGTTAAAGATATATTGAGCAAAAGTATAAAAATCGATCAAAATATAACAAACGAAAGGGACTTATCTGATTTAGAAACCCAAAAGCGAACTTTGCCTGATAATGGCGGTGTTACATTGATGCAGGATTCCCTAAATATCGTAGGGGAAAAAACGGTAACTAACGATCAAGATTTAATTGAAATAGTGACCGAGAAAATCTTAAAAACTGATGATAATGTAATTGATTTAAAAAACGATTCCATAGTTACTGCAAAGGAAGACGGTAAGCTGATTAGTGGTATATCTCCAAGTCCAACTGAAACAATTTCAACCTTAACTCAAGATACACTTCGAGATAAACAAAGCAACGTTGTGGGTACACAAATAATACCTCAAAGTATAATCCCAGATGGAAACGAACTTGAGATAAGCCTTCCATCGCAAGATGATTCCGATAAAGTTATTACCAAAAGATCAGGCAAAAATGTGGATGCTTCATTTGAAAATGTTAAAGATATATTGAGCAAAAGTATAAAAATCGATAAAAATATAGCAAACGAAAGAGATTTATCTGATTTAGAAACCCAAAAAGGAACTAAGCCTGATGACGATGGAATTACATTGATGCAAGATCCTTTAAATATTGAAGGGGAAAAAACTGTAACTAACGAACAAGATTTAATTGGATTAGTAATAGAGAAAATCGTGGAAACTGCTGATGGTATTATTAATCCAAAACAAGACTTGGTACAAAAAGAAGAACAGATGAACATTGCGACAACTTCAAATTTATCTGAAATAGAAGATAATTATGCTAAAAATAAGGAAATGGAAGATAAATCAAAACTGAGCGTAGAACAAGATGTTGACACCAATAATTTAAGCGGTCAAGTGGAGAACAACTCAGAAGATGTTGACCCAGATTTGACAACCACAAATCCAACTACGACTCCAAGTAGTAATCTGAAGGAGTTGGAGAATACGTTCGCAACTTCTGTCGCTGAGATACTCATAGCTGAAGAACCATCCGAGGAATCAAAGGAAACTAAAATTGAATTAAAAACTGAACATATAAATATTTTAGTATCACCTTTAGGAGTTGCAGATAGTTCTGAAGATCATCCCAAAGAAATAAAAATTGACGACAGTACATCAAATGAAATGGACAAAAATAAGAACATAGAAAAGGACAAAAATAACAGCATAGAAAAGGACAAAAATAAGAGCACTGAAAAGGAAAACAAAGAAGTAAAAGAGAAGGATAGCAGTATTACCAGAAGTTCAAGTTTAAATTCTGAGGTCAACCCTGATAATACGAAATTAATGGATATTAAAGAACCAAATGAAGATGAGCCATCAAAACTTGAGATTGAACAAAACTTAAGCAGTAGCTCAAAAGAGCAACCAAGTGAACCAACAGATGAAGATGATAACGAAGAACTACAAAAGGCTATAGCCTCATCAACTGAAGAAGCTATAAGAGAAAAACCTTCGATTGGGAGTTTGGAAACTACGGAGAGCGTTAATTTCGAAAGTCCTATAAGCAAATCCACCAATAACGGAAGCACAAATGAACATATATCTGGATCAGATGTCGATAAGCAGCCAGAGGATAATGACAAGGATGAAACCCAAAAACAAAATTTTGAATCTATAGATTTGAAAGGTAATATATATATATATATAGTTCGGTTTAATTCAATTCGTTAATGTAGTTAATTAGTTAAAGTAATTATATATATAAACCGACATAAGCCGTAGACATATAATTTGGCAAATAGATAGCTGAAAAATATTTTAACTATTTAATAGATGGCCCATCGAAATCCCCCATTAAGATGGATAAAATAAGTAAGTAAATCATCAACATGTTTAAATATATAATTAAAACATTTAAATATATAACTTAAATAGCAACAAATAAATCGAGCGAGGTGGTCAAGCCGGATTCGTTAAGTTCCGAAGTAAATGTTGGTAAGATTTCAGAGTAATATCGTATTCTAAAACATGTCCTTCACATTAGCAGAAAAGATCGTCAACAGGTTTGAGTAAACCCCCAATTGGCAAACAAATCATTCCAAGTTCCACAAATAAATCAAAAAAAGTGCCGGTCGTCAAGGACAAACAAATACCAAATAATTCATCGGGCAGATTAATTAACGTGCCGATTGCTGAACTGCAGCTTAAATCTTTTAGTGACCCTTCCGATACAGGCTTGTGGTATGAGGTCCATATGGAGTCAGAGACCAATGATGCAGATACAAAAAGTAATATCAAGTCTAAGCAAGATAACGAGGGCCTAATAGAACCCATGATAACTGCTGAAAGTGCAGGTGGCGACATACTTGATAAGAAAGTAGAATCAAATGATGAAGTGATGCAAAAACCATCAGTATCATTTTTCATTCCACTTGATGAGACGAGTGAAGGCAAAAAAGCTGCTAAGCAGCCAACTAAAAAGTATAAAACAGTTGCCCAAAATGATGGCCAAGAAGAAGATCCAGAAGATTCAATAGCAGGACAAGACGAATTGGGAGAAGCTCCAACAGATTTCAACTATCAAGAATTTGGAACACAAAAATTACAAACCATACATGAGCTAAATGAGAACGAAATAGCGAATGAACTCAGAATTATTGTGCAAAAATCTGAACATATTGTTCCCGAAATTCAAATAGAAGTGGAAAATGGAAATGAAAATACTAAAAACGATAATCTGGAAACTAAAATTGCTGATGCGGAAATTGAATCTGCCGTTCAGAATTCAAGTGAAAACTCTGCACCCAATCCGATGACAAGCCACGTTGAAGATGGGACTGAAAACGGCAATATAAACTTGGATGATGACCAACTAAAACATCTGAGAAGTGCAACAATTATACAGAGGGCCTATAAAAACTATTTAGCTCGTCGAAGGCAAGACGAGCCAGAAGTCGAGGAGAGTAAGGAGAGCCACAATGTGGCACCCAATTCTAAGGCTCCTTTAAGTGAAAACCTTGCAGCCACCAAGATTCAGAAAGCATTTCGACTTTTCTTGGCAAGAACTGCACCAAAGGCATCGGAATGGTTTGTGGGCACCCAACCCATAATCCTAGAATCGAGCGAGGAGAAAGCAGTTGAGGCACCAATAGAATCGACCACGGCAAGTGCTCAGAACACTGGCACATTTGAAACAAATTTGGGAACTGATATTGGCAATCTTGAAAATGACATATATCCAAGCAAAGTATTTGAAAACGATAAAGGCGCTTCTAATAATTCAGCAGGTTCCACAAGCGATGTAGAAATCGATTTAGATAAGGCCTTGTCGCATTCTGAATCGGATTCGTTCCCAAAAGGTAAAATCTATATAAATAAATAGAATTCTTTTAAAATTGTCATATTATTATTATGTTTTCTGAAAGAAATTCTAATGGAATTCCTGAGCAGAGAGATCGATTTCTCTTCTGGACTAGAGCCCCGTAGGGTTGAAGAAGTACCTTGTGTAAAGAAATCGGACGGTAAAATGAATATATAAATAAATAAAAATTGATTTAAAATTGTAATATTTTATCTGTTAGCAGATGAATCAACTCGAGAAATAATGAACGAATTTCTGAACAGAGAGATCGATTTCTCTTCTGGAATTGATGAGGTTCCATGTATAAAGAAATCCATTTCACACACTACACTCGATCAGGAGGATAATGCAGACAATGGAACTGAAAAAAGAAAAGAAAACAATCAGGAACAATCTGAAAATGATACTGATTTAAATTTACTGGAGAATGGAGCATTAAAATTATCAACAGCAGATGAGATCGTGTCAGCACAACTTGAGAAAGAAGACAAAGAAGATAAAGAAGATAAAGAAGACTCTCTTATTAGCAAGCAAATGTCAGATGAAACCGTAGTTCGACCCATGAGCTCCTTGCAGGAACAAACCTCTTTGGATATTCCGGATGGTGATGTAATCGTATACAATCGCTTACAACCTGAGGAAAGCCGTGAGAGTTCCGCCCAAAGTGAGTCCGTAATATTCGGAAACTCCGACGAAGATCGCATTGTATCCAATGAGGCAGAAATTGCTCGGACACAATTATCACGGCATTACACAATCGCCGGCGATGATCCGAAAAGTATTTTCCGATCAGTGACAATCGTTGATGCAGTTCAATTTATCGAGAATGAAGATGTTGATATTGCCACAGATATAAATAGCGGCAACAGTTTCTGCTTGGACGATGAGACATCGGAGAACATTCGGAAGAAGATAATGGCGTACTCGCTGTCGGAGACTGACTCCGATTATTATGATCCTAGCAAAATCGCCGCTGACGATTTTCACATAGACACCGCAATGACAGATGCCATGGACACATCCACAGAAACCGAATCCACCATTGTCTCAGCAGCCGCCAAAATCCAGGCAGGAGCACGAGGATTCCTAACCAGGCGAAGATTGCGTCGTGCCAGTGCTGGCACAAAGTCATCGACCCAAGACACCAAAGCCTCATTTGGAAACGATGCCATCAGCGAATCACTGGAGCGATTTATCGAGGAGGAAGCTGCCAAGAAGATCCAAGGTGCTTATCGTCTCCATAGTAAGAAGCAGAAGAAGCAGAATGTCATCAAAAGTGCCAGTTTGGAGAGCAGTTTGGCTGCCAAGCGACAAACGCTGCAACGCGGAGATGCCCTGCAAAAGGATTCAAATTCCACACCAGAGGATGAAAATATCGAAAGCAAAATTGTGAATTCAATTGCAGTACAGCAAAATGGTAAGCTGCTTTATAATTATTATTATTTTTGTTATTAATTTAATTATTATTATTTATTTATTTTTTGTCTGATAGATTTTGCTCTTTGTTTTCCCCTATCCATGCAACAAATGTTTGACCATTTTGCATTAAAATATCCCAGGAATGCTATAAATATTTATTTTTTAATTTAAACTTAACTATTTAATTTTCTTTTTGATTGATATTTAATTTCTTGTTAATTTATTTATTTTAATTCATATCTAAATATTAAATTACTTTTTTAATTCAATTTAATTTATTTTTTACTTTTTGCATTTTTAAGTGTCGACTGACATTAGCGGACATTAAATATTAAATAATAAAAAAAATAATGTTTTTATTGTCATTAATGTTGTTATTATTATTATTTATAAATTATTATATATTTCTGTAGATAGCCTCAATTAAAAACATTTACTCTTACCATTTTAGAGAGACGTTTACAAAAGAAATCGAATATGAGCTTGAAATGGCCTCCCGTGAGACAAAACTCTATGCCGGTCCAAATTGAGTGTGAGGTTCTTAGAGTTATTCCCAAACACAGACGGAGGCGCATCAGAAGCGCCGAAATGGGAAAGAACAAATTACCGAAATAAGTTCTTAACAAATATAATTATGACTGACACGATTAAAAATCAGTCTGCTTTTTGAAAACATATCCCATAACTTGCAAGTATATTTAAAGGTCTGGACGCGAACGTTTAATAAAGAAACGGTTCGGTTAAAATAACCAATACTTATTACATTTTTAAAAATTATAATAAAATTTATATAAATATACTTTGTTACTGCTTTTTAAACGTATCCAAAATATGTTGTGACTTCACACACATTTAGACTAGAGGCACTAAGCAGACAATACATCAAATCGACAAAAAAGGCTGAAGGCAACGCGTCGAGCAGCGAACACATGTCATTATTTCACTCGACTTCGCTGCGACAACATGACGGATAATTGTCAAATAACCCAGCCTTATAGAAGCATGCAGGCATGGGTGCGAACAGGTACACACATTTTCTAGTAGGCCCTAATCGGTTATGAATGTGTGCGAAAAGAGCAGCTATATTTCAACCGGATCGCGCATACCCTTGAATTTGTGCGAAGAAAGCAGCAACACTCTATCCTTGTCTTTTTGTGTGCGAGCTGGCACTCGATTTTCAATGTTTAGTTGTTGGGCCTGATGTCTAAACTTTCGTAAAATAGGGTGGTTTAACTGTTAACCAATTTTGTAACCACTGCCCGCAAAATGTATGGTGCAAATCTAAAACAGGGTATCAAGGTCTCGACACACTGAATTCTGTCTTTCTCGATGCGCACGCATATACGCACTCATACAACGATAGGTTTCAACGGGATCATGTCACAGTGCGCAGACGGCTGTTCGAACAAAGAATTTCGCATGTCGAGACAATGATACCCCTGTTAAAATTTCCACTAGACAATGTCGTTAGAAATCAGACCTGTAAATGGAAATTTTAGCTTAACAAATTTGAAAGTAGATTCTTCCGCATGAATTCTTAAAGTAAGCGTTAATAAAAAGATAAATAGCCGACAGTCACAGAGCTGATCAAAAGTTTTACTCTTAGGAAACAAATCTAATCCAATCTATTTAAAATCGACTACAATTATTTTTTCATGAAGTCATTCCGCTTCTAAAAGAGCTTTAATCTCATGTATGTAGATGCTCGATTATTGTGACAGATCGCTGACAAAACGTCTCTCACCTAATACGCATTGGGAGAACGTTGTGTTTTCTTCCGATTGGTCTTCAAATTTGCTATGGAAGTTCCGTATTGAATTTTATATCCGAACAGATTTCACAAAGCTTAGAAAATTCACGTATATAACCCTTAAAGCCATGATATAATATCATCACAATATTAAAATGTTTGCATATTATTGTGATAGTTATTGCAATCAAACTTGATTATTGCACGAACTCGTATGTCCCTAAAGCATCTTCTGGCTATAAGTATTTTAAACAATTTCAAGTTCTTGACATTTTAATTTCTCACAAATCAAAAATCATTTATTTCCAACCTTACTTTATTTGACAAAAATACGGACAAAATTGAAAGAGTACTAGAGATACATTTGTGGAACATATGTTGGTTCACGAAAAATAAATACCGGAAATAATAGTTTTTTATCGTTCTGAATTTTAGACACAATTATTTCTATAATTGCGGGTGTCATTTTACTTATTAGAAATGTTTTTAATAATAGAAAAGGAATAATAGAAAATATTTCAAAACTTTTTTTTTGGTCAATTAAATTTCAACTTTTTAAAATTTTGTATCTAATATTTTGAAAATAATTAAAAAATTTTGTGACGATTTACTAAAATGTAGCTCGATTTTTTTAAAGTGTACACAATATTAGTACATATGTTTGGAATATGTCTCCTATCCAAAATTTCAAACTGTACTTTTCTGACCCTAAATATTTTTGTTTTATGCACATAAAAATGTCATCTTTTCGCACTGGATATGTTCAACGATCGAACAAATTATTTTACCAGCTGGGCACGAACACACAAACATTACACATTAATGCAAAAGATATATATAAATACCACACTCGACTTCAATGAACATATGTATGCACTTTAAAATGTAAATATAAATACAATTTCTTGGGTTTTGATATTTCCTGCTTTAATGGTAATAAGTTATATAATTATATAATATATGCATTTATATGTGAAAACTTAAATGTACGCAAACAGTTGCGAACAAAATAAAAGCACCACTTAAATGAAATGCTTTCAAAGGTGTCTTTTTTAAATTCTAGAAATGAAAGAAGACTCTCAAAACAAAGCAGTGAAAAAGGAATAAAACCATTAGAAATCAATAAACGATTTCTATAAAGAATGCGTAAGTGGTGCTATTATTTTTTCGCTACTTTTTAAATACATACATATTCATAAAGAACAAATAATAATGTAAATATTTGAAAACAATTCTACTGGAATTGTTATAAAATCAACAAAACTGTTGGTTTGTTTTGTTCACTCGATAAAACAAAATGCCGTAATGGTGCTATAATTTTGAACGCAACTGTGTGTCAAGTATTAAATGTTTATATATACATTCAATTCAATTTTCTGAATTTAGTGAACATACAAGTTTTAATTACTAAGAATTACTTAACACATACTCGTAGCATGTTAATATTTATTTTGTTTAACTGGCGACTACTATTTTTACTTTAATCTATTTACAGGATGTACACACAACTAGGCTATATTAGAGTCATTTACATTAGTAGTAGTTGTCTAAGAGTATTTTTTTAATATGACGGCTGTTTCAATTTCTCCACATCCTTGCGTGCCTTGAAGCCGCGAAAACTTGATTGTATTTTGACAGCAGCATTTGTCGCAATTTTTTGCTGCTTGCGCACGAGAAACCCGCGAAAGCCTGCTTGAATTTTTGTCGCCGATCGATCTTCGACTGACGTAGCTGCGTCCTCTGCTGCTGCGCTGATGACGCTCGTTTTCGTCTGTTTGCCGTCAGCTATTTTAGCTGCTGCCTGTTTCGTTTTGCCCTCCATGAAATCGCTGCGATGCTGCTGCTGCTGCTGCTGACGTCGTACGGAAATCTTGTGTGTGTTGTGCTGAGCACCGTTCGCTTTCGTCAAACGGTAAATCTGCTTGCGCACACGATAGCCACGAAAACCAGCTTGTATTTTAGTGGCTGCTGCACTTTCTTCGACTTGCAAAAACGACTGTGATTCGGGTGAGCTCGGGTAAATGTACATGATCGTAAGCAGCACTCAACTGTTTTTTTTTTTGCCTCTCAAATATTACGGGAGTTACATCTACAATCACGAATGATTCCCTTGCAAGCAATGTGAACTGGCTCCTTCGAGAGCTATAATTGTACTGACGTATATATAACGGAATTGGCTGCTGTGCACCAAGAATTTTCATTTCATTTTCCATTCACAAAACAAAAGGCCCCTCCACCCCCCCCCCCCCTCCCACTCATTTTCTATGATCCCGCACACGTAGACTGAATCACCCCCTCTCTACACGTGTTTCACTGTGTGAGTGTGTGTACTAAATGTATACAAATGTGTATACGCACATGTTTGTGTATGTGTGTATGTGTCGAACATGGTTGTGTGTGTGTGTTTTAATTGTATTTGAGAATTTACGTATCCAATGTATGTTTGTATGTACGGATGTATGAATGTGTAACTAGATTTGTGTGGCTCTTCCTCTTTTGAAAATTTAAAAAAAAAAACCGCGGATGCTGATGACGTTAATAAATATACTCTGTACATCTGTATATCAAAATAATATATATATTTTTTTGGTGCAATGCTCGTTCTTTTGAATATTTTCTTTTAACGTAATTATTGAACTTTTTAAAAACATTTTTCTAACTTTCGCACACACACTATTTTTAAAATTAAGTCAGATAACTAGTTGATGTAAATATTTCTTATTTTTTTCAAATTTAAATATTACATTTTATTCTTAATATAACTTAACTTATTTTCTTTTGATTTTGGTCGACATTAAACAAATATTTGATGTAAATATTTGTTTTTTTATTTAAATTTAAATAATACATTTTTTTTACTTTTAATTTAATTTAATTTATTATCTACCGTATCAACTGATTTTGGTTGACATTTAAAGTTAAGGAAGATTTTTATTATCATCAAATCTTTCCTAAAGGCAAAACATTAAATAATCTGATGGAACAGTCTTTACTTTTGGTATAAGCAGACATTTGTTTGTCATTTTCATGATCTAAATTTAAATGTACATAAAAACACAGACGGTATTAGGAATCAATTCTCCACATGTATGTAATTGTGAATGATTTTGTACAAATATAGTCGAACTCTCCACTGAGTATCTGCAAGTCTCAAACTTTTGTTCCCTCTTTTACTGTAGCGTGTGGGAAATTATATTTAGAGGAATAAACATTGAGTGGTACTTACACAACATAAATTAATATAAATTTATTAAATGCACATCTTGAATGAATTATAACGTACATTTATACATGATGTGTACATGGGTTGATAGCACTTTGAAAATTGGCTTAATGCCCATCTTAAACCCTACACTTAATGACAAGAGAAAACTATAAAAAAAGTCTCCACTCTATTTTCACACAGATGTTTGACAATAACTACGCAAATAAATTCAAAGCTGCATGAAAAAAGTTTCATACGACAGAAGATTTTTTATTTATTTAATACGCACTAACAGTCTACAAGTTTTTAATATTGAATTTCAAATTATAGTTGCTATTATAATTAAAAATATATTAAACCTGGGGATATTCAAATTTACAGATTGATTGTAATCTTCAAACTCAAAAAGGGTATATTATTTTCGGTATGCTGAAAACCTATGTTTCTTGTTATTCTGTATATATATACACACACACACATACATTTGTTTATTTTCTTTTTTGTATCTGTCAAAATGCCTCCACCTACATACATATGCATATACAAATAAGTATGTGTTTTTCCTCTGCCAATGATTCCGGGTGATGACAAAGCAATCGTTACGTTTGTAAACTGCTATGTGCGGTCAACAGGAAAGTAATCGAGTTAATTGACTTTTGGTAAGAGAACTGAGTTAACGAGAATAAATCCCATTAATAGATACAACTACATACATATATGTATACATATAAGTACATATTAGTATTTGTAAATGCATCAAATTGTATATATTTTACTTCCATCTAAAAATATGTCCCAAGTCATAGAATGGGTAATCTTTTTAGCCAGTTTCATAAACATTATTTAAATAAATTGAATGGTGCCACTTTATGCTTACAGTTTAAAATTGTTGCATTTAGGCGAACCAATTTGAGGCTACACTCAAACAAAAGTTGCTTTGAAATTTAGACAGAGCAGACATCAGCTGAACCTATCAATAATTTGTCATTACTTTTTCTGAATTTTAGAAAAGATTATTTCTAAAAGCTAGAGTTTGCGTGTATACTTTTCCAAATAATAAAAAATATTTCAAAAAGTAAAAATAAAACAATATTTTTGAGATTGACGATTAGGGCAAGAAAATATTTCTGGAGAAATTATTTTCAGGGTGATCTTCATTTTAGTGCATTATTTTTTTTTAAATTCAGCGCGATCTATTTTCAGATTGTACTTAAATTCTCAAAAAGCAAAAAAGACATTTCAGATTTTGTTTCGATTTTTATAACCAGTCCCATTAAAATAGATTAAAATGTTATTAAAATGTCAGCATCAAAGCATCTAGCCATGTTCCCCTTATGTCTTTCTATAATGTCTTTCTTTCAGAGACTATAAGCTTAATTCTAAAAATCGATATTAATCGATTTGAAACACCAATAAAAGCGGCAAGGTTAGCCATGGTTATGAGCTATAGCCTGCTAATTGATACATAATATATATATAGATACATACACCATGTCAAGAAAAGTCTTTTGATAAAGGAAAATTTAATCTTTTTCTATTTCTCTTTTGCGCAGTGGATCTGATCGAAAGTTTTGTGGACGATTTTCCACTGTAATTAAATATTTTCAGTCTGCTTTTTCGAAGGACGTCATTTGCACGGATGTAGCTCTTTTATGGCTGTGTATTTAACTGTAATCTGGTGGTTATAATAAACCACAGCGGATATCAAAAGCTATTATTCATCGCATTATTACCTTTTTATTACCTTCTTGCATTGCCAAATTTGAATGCAAAATGTTTGCCAAGGTCATGGACGAAAGACATGACTAAAAACAATAAAAACGCTTGCAAAATCATAAACAATCCAATCCAATCATCCACGAATGGAACATATTCGTTTTTTGAATTTCAAAAAAAGTTTAAGATAAATGATTCTAATTAATTTATTTAACTAAGTGTAAAAAATCCATTTAACAAAAGAAAATTAGGCAAAAGGAAATTTATATATATAAGAAAAAAGATTTTTGAAGAGAAACCTAGTAATAGAAAACTAGAATAATAACTATATAATGTTTGGCAACTGGGTTCAGGGTATCTGGAAGTCGAGCTCACACGACTTGCCTTATATCGGTTTCAATTAATTAACCATGACATAATATGGATCAAATGCACACATTGTCTCAAGATCGGCCAAATAAGATGTTCAAATTGAACCGACCACATGACAAGCATTATCTGAATTCGCTGTACATATATATATATATGTACATACAAACACCAATTGCTTGCTCAATTTGCAAATTAAACGCAGAACAATTCAAATTGAATTGTTTTGTATTCAAGCGGCTTCAATTCAAATCATTTGTTTGTTGCTGGAATCATGAGACAAAAACACAAAATTTATTGCAATGCGCAATTTTCAACGTTGGCGCTTCAAAATATAATATATATATATATATATAATATATATAAATATATATATCGTATGCCAAAATCATTTTAAAATATATTTGTGATCTAAAGTTTAGCACGTTGTTTTCTTGAATTATTGTACACCAAAGATCGGGGATATATCATAAATTAAAACATAGCATTAAGCGTACCCAAGGCAGCATTGTAACATTTCTTTCAAATGATATTATTATTCTATCACGAGTGGAATTTAAAAGAACTCATTTCAGATCTCTTAAGGTATAACACTAAGGCCAAATCTAGCAACTTAATTTTTCCCAAATTAAATTTGTACAACTCCCAATTCACTTGCACAACTATTAATCATGGAGTTTCAAGCATTATGTATAATATAATGATATGGCTTAGGAAACTAGGCTGTAGATTGGATTGAAACAGTTGTGGATCATCACACTCTATGTTGTGAATTTTGAAAATGCTATGTTGCCAAACACGTGTGATGAAATGTGCTTAAGTATAAATAAATATTAACACATAGATATATAATACATATTCATTCATTATAACATATTCCCATTGGATCGTTCAATTTTTTTTCGTTTTTTCGTAATTTTTTACGCATATTTTTGAAAAGGCAACAAATCAAAATAAATTTTTCTCATCATTTTTTGCGGTTTTATTTGATAATTTTTCAATCGCAGCTAAATATTCCAGAACAGCATAGTCGATATAGCTTAACGGCTTAAAGTTATCTGAATCTGGCTATAATCAAAAGCGATTCAAGCAAATGATATCCATGGGGAAGAATAGACTCAGAATACTCACAGGTCTATTGACAGGACACTGTAGACTGAGAAGTCACCTAACCAAATTAGGTATTTACAGCAGCAACATATGCAGGTTCTGCGGATACGAGGAGGAATCCTCGACGCACATCCTAACAGAATGCGTTGCCTTAAGCAGGAAAAGATGAGGCATAAGGACATAGAAACCCTCAACCCAACAAAGTTTCTAGCTTTCGTGCAGGAGTTGGGATTGATGGAAGAGTTGTAGGCTCAGTAAGGGGGCACAATAGACCTTATAGGTCGCAGTGCTAACTATCCCAATTATAATAATAATAATATCTGAATCAAACCTAGGATTGACTATTGACTACTATATAAGATATATACATGTAGCTCAACTTTTTTGGTTTACTGATTCTTCCTTCAAATTGTGACTTTTATTGCTATCTGAAACAATTTGGGATGGGCGAGCGCAGTGGTAATCAAATCAAAATCTTCAATAACTTTCAGTTAGAGTACTCTCTCATAATTAGTTATTAAAAATGATTTATTGAAAAACAGTATTTGGAAATGCAATATGAGTTATGTATGATGTATGTGATTGATTCGTAATTGATTGAATTCAGGAAATGCGATAGAGCATCTTGCGTTGCATTCTGTGCTGAAGCTCGCCACGTCGAATCATCGTATGCACGACTTTCATTACAGCTCTCTCCTCATATTTTTGGCGCAGGAAATCCTAGATTTTGTGAACATGGTATATATAATTAATAATATATACATATATATATAAATACAAAATAGTTACCTGCAAAATATTTTGCTCTGACACTTGAGAGCCGATGGCAAAACGTCGCTTTAGTTGTTTCTCGATACGATTTAAGGTTTCCTGATCCTCCTCGGTGGTGAAGCCCTCGGCACCAGCCAGACTACCCGTTGTGGCCGCGTCCAGGGTAGATACTTGGAAGAGGCGCAGAGCTTCATTCACATGTTCATCGGAGACAAACGGTAGTAAATGCATTTTTGCCAATGATTCTGATATACGGATTACGGCCTCCAATTGACGCACCGTAATTGGAATGCAATGGCGCTTATCCGCCGACTTCTCCTGTTGCCCGGCACCCGAACGCATCAGAACATAGCGACTCTTTAGTTTTTCACCAGCAGCCTCACTGAGCCTCGGACCGCAATGGGTGCGACAATAATGGATGTACTTCTTGAACGTGGCCAACGAGATTTCACCTTCGGCCGGCTCCCAAGGCGCCGACTTGTTCGAGCTGAGATGCACGTTTATAATATGCTTGGCCATGGTGATGTCTCGGGCCTCATCGTGCACATCCTTCACAATGAAGATCATGTCGAATCGCGACAGAATCGTTGGCATAAAATCAATGTTCTCCTCGCCCTTCGTATCATCCCATCGACCAAAGATCGAGTTGGCAGCTGCCAGCACCGAGCAGCGTGAGTTCAAAGTGGTTGTAATGCCAGCCTTGGCAATCGATATGGTCTGCTGCTCCATTGCCTCGTGAATGGCAACGCGATCATCTTCGCGCATCTTGTCGAACTCATCAATGCAAACTACGCCACCATCAGCCAGAACCATAGCGCCACCTTCCATAACAAAATTACGCTGGGGAAAATACGGGCATCATTAGTAAATATAAATATATATAATAGATAAGTATAGTAGTTATAGATGTAGTACTCTAATAATTAAAAAATTAATTGGAAAATTAGCTCAACATTGCATCGATTGGGGATCCCCAATTTAATTTGACTGATCATCGCAGCGATATCAATTTGACTATATAGGTTTTTGACAACATCAGATTAGTTGGGCAGGTGAGGTATTTAAGTTTGCTTTGGTGATTTTGAGGATATTGAGGAGACCACACACAAGATCCATATTCCAGAAATGGATGTACAAGAGAATTGAAGAGTATTATATAACTTAAAGGGCTTTCTTGATTGTGTACTTAATATGACTAACGAGTTTTAATGTATAGTCAAGAAGTAAAACTAAATCATTATTTCATTGAATCTATCAATATATTCAACCGAACATCGACTGTTTTTCCCAATTTGGATGTTGTAAAACAAATTTTTTATTTTATTTATGCAGAAATTATCTGGCTATTTTTGACAAGATCATAGAGGAAAGGCAAGCAAATAAAAACGCTCATTTCAAAGGGAATCGGCTCAAAAGGGAATTGCAAAATCATGAAACGGTTGTCAAAATTATTTCTTAACTGTCCAACGACTGGATGATTTTAGTTATGACTTAATCTGTGAAAGGGAACTCACCGTGTGTGGATCCTTCATAACACAGGCCGTGAGACCCGCTGCACTCGAGCCCTTGCCGGAGGTGTAGACGCCAATTGGAGCAACTTTCTCGACAAATTTGAGCAGCTGCGACTTGGCCGTACCTGGATCTCCCAGCAGGAGGACATTAATGTCGCCACGTCGATTGAGACCATCTGGGAGACGCTTGCGTGAGCCACCAAAGAGCATGCAGGTGATGGCCTTCTTGATGTCGTTCGAGCCAAAGATGCTGGGCGCCAGCGACTTGGAGAGACGATCATAGATATCCGCCGAGGCGGCATAGCGCCTAAATTGCTCATCCTCCTCAATGGAGATGTTATTGTAGCGCGACACAGCGCCCGCTCCCTCCGCATCCACAACAATACCCACAACACGCATATACGGAGCCCGCACTCCGAGCACTGCCTTTTCGCGACCGTCTTGCCTCGTCGGCCTGCCCACTTTCCGGATGGAATAGATGCCGTGGATGAGGACACGATTACCAGGCACAACACGTTCGCAGAGCGAACGATCGCAGAACAACTGCAGATGCCTCGGAATCTCGCCTTGGGGCACAAAGTCCGGCAGCTCTTGCAGCTTGAGCGTTTGGAAATCGACGCATTTGCATTTGTCCGGCATAATGAAGAACGGATCCAGCGGACACTTGGGTCTACCAGCCTGCTCAGTGTTGCATTTACGGGGCAGGGCATAACCCTCCAATCCCGGATTAACCTTTAGATTGGGTATAACAGTGCTGCAAGAGCGGCACATGATCGACATGCGTGTCGCCTTCGCCTGAATGCCCGAGGCAGACACAATAATCCCGGCAATTTTCACCAGCCGCGAAACGCTGTCCGATTTCAGTTGACGGATATTTGTCGGATTTGCGCCGGACATCAGCAGTATTTGGATGTCGTGCATGTGTTCCTCGTGATCTGGCCGCGGTGCCGTTATCTCATCGGCCACTTCGCGGGCAGCCTCCTCGAAGATCTGCAAATGCTCCGTCGGCTGTTTATTTAAATTATCCGCAAGCGTTTCATCAAATCCAACCACGTCTTCCATTTCGATCTCCAGAAAGTAGCGTCCATTGAGATAGTTTCGCTTGAGATTATCACTGCAATGACAAACCCCATAAATATCCTATATCACATCCATATCAATATCGCAGTACTCACCGATATTTATAGTAAAAATTGTCTTCGTTGAAAGTGCGAATAAATTCCTTGTACTTTTTCTTCACGGCCTGCAAATTAATTTGAGCTCCGTTCGCCTGTTGATCGTTGCCAAAGTTGTCGGAGAAAAATACACCAGCATCATCAAAGCCGTCCATTTCTATTGATATACAATTGTCAAAGTGGCTTCTCTAAAATCACACTGTTTTATTCTCTTATTTATAACAATGCCGCAATCACGATGCGCAAAAAAATCTTGCCGCCAAAATTGTAAGAGGCATTGCTGCAATCGATACTTGTATGCCGATGAATCAGAAATAAAATAATACACAAGTATCTCGATAGTATCGCACAATATGGATTTCGATAACAATGACCACGAGTAACAGCGGCATTCTTCATATCGATTGGCATTGTCTATTTGTTTAACTCTAAATCGCTTTCAAAATCAATGTGTACTTTTCCCTTCTAAATTGGACGATTTTAAGAAAAATGTCTACAAATTTTAAGAAAAACTACCTTAAATTGCTTTTGTTTATTACCACTCCATTCAAATATATAAACTAGTTTAAGCCAATTTTTAAATAATTTTATTATTAGTTTAATATGCTGCATACTTAATTTGATGGATATTTGAAAGACCTTATAAGCAGTCGCCTTCAAAATTTGAAAATAAAAGAATAATGGGAATACGATCAACTATTAGTATATATATTGTTTTCATGCAAAAAATGTCCTTACATTATGATATAAATATTCAGATTTTAAGCATAAGAATCACAATTTTTGCATATTATTTTCGCATTTTATCATTTTATAAGGATTAATATTACTGAAAATTTTAAGGTTGTTGAAATAGTTTATCAGCACTACTAAATTGAAAATATTTCCAAGTTTTTAGCCAAAGTTTGCTACAAAACAGTAAAGATGGTGATCATTTCCATACATACAACTTATTTTTCCAATAAAAATATTTTTTAAAAATTCTAACATATTAATTGCTAATTTTCTGAAAAAAATACATTTCTATCGGTATATATGTGTCACAATATATATCGTGAATATTATTTATCGAAATTTTTGCTGCATCCCTGCTTGGTAGCACTTTTTCGCGCGTGTTTGGAGGGAAGCAGTTCGGTCTCTTATCGGATTGCCGAATCTATTTGATTCCCCAAAACTAAAGCCAAATAAAATCGTGCAAAATGGTAAGCAAAAATATTCTTTAAATTGCACATGGCTAACTAAAGCGTAAATGTGCAGTCTTCAACAGATATAGCCATGGAAGCGAGTGTCGAGCCAACAACCGGCCTCATCCCAATCGGAAATGCGGCGAACTCGAATAATGTTTTAAAGAAACTTGCCAGCGCATCTGCTTCAGCTGCTCCTCCTCCGGCTGCTGTTGCTCCTCGTGATGGAAGCGGCAATGCGGATGAGATGACCTCAAGGGATTATTACTTTGATTCGTATGCCCATTTTGGCGTCCACGAGGAGATGCTCAAGGATGAGGTGCGGACGTTGACCTATCGTAATGCGATGTACCACAACAAGCATCTCTTCCAGGGAAAGGTAGGCTTCGACTGTGGTCATATTATGGGTTGATATTAGCCAAGATTTCCATGTGTTTATTCAGCTTGTTTTATTGCTGCATCACTTCTTAAAGATCGATTTTGAATCCTTTGCAGACCGTTTTGGATGTAGGCTGCGGCACGGGCATCTTGTCTATGTTCGCCGCCAAGGCTGGTGCGGCCCAAGTGATTGCCGTTGACTGCTCGAATATTGTTGAGTTCGCTCGCCAAGTGATAATCGACAATAATTTGCAGGAAATTATTACCGTAGTCAAGGGGAAAATTGAGGAAATTGAGCTGCCTGGTGGAATTGAGAAAGTCGACATTATAATCTCCGAGTGGATGGGGTATATAATCTATAGATTTAATATATTGTTATAAAAACAACACATATAATCCTCTCCAGCTACTGTCTGTTTTACGAGTCCATGCTGGATACGGTATTGTATGCGCGCGACAAATGGCTAAAGCCCAATGGAATGATGTTCCCAGATCGGGGCACACTCTATATCACAGCGATAGAGGATCGCCAGTATAAGGACGAGAAGATCAACTGGTGGGACGATGTCTACGGCTTCGACATGAGCTGTATTAGGAAGGTGGCCGTCACGGAGCCCCTCGTCGATGTTGTCGATCCCAAACAAGTCGTGTCCACGGCTTGCATGGTGAAGGAAGTCGATTTGTACACGGTGCAAAAGGCGGATTTGAATTTCTCCTCGAAATTCAATCTGACAATTAAGCGCAATGATTTTGTGCAAGCTTTGGTCACCTATTTCAATATTGAGTTCACCAAGTGCCACAAGCGTCTGGGATTCAGCACATCGCCGGACTCGACGTACACTCATTGGAAGCAGACAGTTTTCTACCTGGACGACCACATGACGGCGAAGAAGAACGAGGAGATCAACGGCACCTTTCAAATGAATCCAAATGAGCGCAACAATCGCGACTTGGACATTGTCATAGACATCAATTTTAAGGGGGATCTGTCCGAGATTCAGGAATCAAATACATACCGCATGCGCTAGCAATTTAAGCTAATCCTTTAGCCTTCTTAAATTATGACTAGATTTAAATGATGGCTAGATTTAAATGATTAAGATTATATTGAAATCCAGTGAGTAACAGCGAGAACCAAAAACAAAAACAGAAAAAAAACAATCAAAGGAAATGATGATGTGTGTTGCGTCTTCTGCTAGTTTAAAGTGTGTACCTTTATATTTTTAAGTAAGCACCATATTTTTACAAAGTATACTAAGTAAATTGTACAGTTGCACATTAAGTCGAACAATGAACACATTTTAAAGTAACTTGACTGTGCCACAGAGCACATCATTTTACTGGAACTTACAAAGTTTTCTTTATTTAAATGGGGTGCATTTACTTTTTAGGTGTTTCTTTTTGGTTCAAAAATTCATTTTCAATTTACAGAACACTGCCTGGGAACCCGTTCCTCATAGAAGTGCATTTTACATATACATG
Source organism: Drosophila nr. medialis 2 BK-2023a (assembly GCA_035044325.1). Taxonomy (NCBI): domain Eukaryota; kingdom Metazoa; phylum Arthropoda; class Insecta; order Diptera; family Drosophilidae; genus Drosophila; species Drosophila nr. medialis 2 BK-2023a. Next base: position 5,812,011 of record JAWNMH010000397.1, on the reverse strand, counting down.
TTTATATAGTAATAAAATTCTGCCAATTGTTTTTAAATTCATTTTAGAAAACTCCGTGTATTGATGTCAAACAAATTTTTTATAATTTACAGAACATTGCATCATTGTGTAGATTTGCATTTAAATGCCCTTTTCATTATGTATATATATAGTGACATATTCAGATCACGCAGATCCCTCATGTCCACACACTGCAACAACGACAGCATAGTTCGCCAACAACGACAGCATAGTTCGTCAACAACGACAGCATAGTTCAAACCCAACAGCAACCAACGATCACAACCGGAAACGCATGGAGTAACACGACACGCGCCTCCGTCAGCAGATTCTACAAGTGAAACCCAAGCGGGCCATCCGACACCTCCACCAATGGGACAACAGCGACAAAGCTACAGCGACTCAGCTACAACACCGCAGAAGAAGCAAGTGCGAGGTTTCCTAATAGATTAAACCGCTAGCATAAGTAGAGATATATTTTGTACACCAATCGAATAAGACGTGTTTGGAATAAAAGATTATATTTTTTACTAATCTAAACAATTGTCGAACTCTCAATTTACAATTATATATATGTTATTAAAATCATAAAACGGTTGTCAAAATTATTTCTTAACTGTCCAACGCCTGGATAATTTTAGTTTTGACTTATTTAATAAGTTAATGAATCTTGACAATTTACTTTTTAAATAGTTAAAATAAAACCCCATAAATATCCTATATATTCTATCTATTCCTATCACATTCATATCAATATCGCAGTACTCACTGATATTTATAGTAAAAATTGTCTTCGTTGAAAGTGCGAATAAATTCCTTGTACTTTTTCTTCACGGCCTGCAAATTAATTTGAGCTCCGTTCGCCTGTTGTTCGTTGCCAAAGTTGTCGGAGAAAAATACACCAGCATCATCAAAGCCGTCCATTTCTATTGATATACGATTGTCAAAGTGGATTCTCTAAAATCACACTGTTTTATTCTCTTATTTATAACAATGCCGCAATCACGATGCGCAAAAAAATGTTGCCGCCAAAATTGTAAGAGGCATTGCTGCAATCGATACAGGTATGCCGATGAATCAGAAATAAAATAATACACAAGTATCTCGATAGTATCGCACAACATGGATTTCGATAACAATGACCACGAGTAACAGCGGCATTCTTCATATCGATTGGCATTGTCTATTTGTTTAACTCTAAGTCGATTTCAATTTTAAAGTGTACTTTGCTTTTCTAAATTGGACGATTTTAAGAAAAATGTCTACAAATTTTTAGAAAAACTGCCTTAAATATATTGCTTTTGTTTTTTACCACTCCATACAAAAATATAAACTAGTTTTAGCCAATTTTTAAATAATTTTATTATTAGTTTAATATGCTGCATACTTAATTTGATGGATATTTGAAAGACCTTACAAGAAGTCGCCTTCAAAATTTGAAAATAAAAGAATAATGGGAATACGATCAACTATTAGTATATATATTGTTTTCATGCAAAAAATGTCCTTACATTATGATATAAATTTTCAGATCTTGATATTATTTTCGCATTTTATCTATTTAATATGTCTTGATATTATGCAAAAATTTTAAGGTTGTTGAAATAGTTTATCAGCACTACTAAATTTAAAATATTTCTATGTTTTTAGCGACAGTTTGCCACATATCAGTAAAGATGGTAATTATTTCCATACATACAACTTGATTTTTTTATTGAAATATTATATGTGTCACAATATATATCGTGAATGTTATTATCGAAATTTTTGCAGCATCCCTGGCAACTGCTTGGTTGCACTTTTTCGCGTGTGTTTGGAGGGAAGCAGTTCGGTCTCTTTTCGCATTGCCAAATTTATTTGATTCCTCACAACTAAAGCCAAATAAAATCGTGCAAAATGGTAAGCAAAAATATTCCTTAAATTGCGAATGGCTAACTGAAGCATAAATGTGCAGTCTTCAACAGATATAGCCATGGAAGCGAGTGTCGAGCCTACAACCGGCCTCATCCCAATCGGAAATACGGCGAACTCGAATAATGTTTTAAAGAAACTTGCCAGCGCATCTGCTTCAGCTGCTCCTCCTCCGGCTGCTGTTGCTCCTCGTGATGGAAGCGGCAATGCGGATGAGATGACCTCAAGGGATTATTACTTTGATTCGTATGCCCATTTTGGCATCCACGAGGAGATGCTCAAGGATGAGGTGCGGACGGTGACCTATCGCAATGCGATGTACCACAACAAGCATCTCTTCCAGGGAAAGGTAGGCTTCGACTGTGGTCATATTATAGGTTGATATTAGCCAAGATTTCCATGTGTTTATTCAGCTTGTTTTATTGCTGCATCATTTCTTAAAGATCGATTTTGAATCCTTTGCAGACCGTTTTGGATGTAGGCTGCGGCACGGGCATCTTGTCTATGTTCGCCGCCAAGGCTGGTGCGGCCCAAGTGATTGCCGTTGACTGCTCGAATATTATTGAGTTCGCTCGCCAAGTGATAATCGACAATAATTTGCAGGAAATTATTACCGTAGTCAAGGGGAAAATTGAGGAAATTGAGCTGCCTGGTGGAATTGAGAAAGTCGACATTATAATCTCCGAGTGGATGGGGTATATAATCTATAGATTTAATATATTGTTATAAAAACAACACATATAATCCTCTCCAGCTACTGTCTGTTTTACGAGTCAATGCTGGATACGGTATTGTATGCGCGCGACAAATGGCTAAAGCCCAATGGAATGATGTTCCCGGATCGGGGCACACTCTACATCACAGCGATCGAAGATCGCCAGTATAAGGACGAGAAGATCAACTGGTGGGACGATGTCTACGGCTTCGACATGAGCTGTATAAGGAAGGTGGCCGTCACGGAGCCCCTCGTCGATGTTGTCGATCCCAAACAAGTCGTGTCCACGGCTTGCATGGTGAAGGAAGTCGATTTGTACACGGTGCAAAAGGCGGATTTGAATTTCTCCTCGAAATTCAATCTGACAATTAAGCGCAATGATTTTGTGCAAGCTTTGGTCACCTATTTCAATATTGAGTTCACCAAGTGCCACAAGCGTCTAGGATTCAGCACATCGCCGGACTCGACGTACACGCATTGGAAGCAGACAGTATTCTACCTGGACGACCACATGACGGCGAAGAAGAACGAGGAGATCAACGGCACCTTTCAAATGAAGCCAAATGAGCGCAACAATCGCGACTTGGACTTTGTCATAGACATCCATTTTAAGGGGGATCTGTCCGAGATTCAGGAATCAAATACATACCGCATGCGCTAGCAATTTAAGCTAATCCTTTAGCCTTCTTAAATGATGACTAGATTTAAATGATTAAGATTATATTGAAATCCAGTGTGTAACAGCGAGAACAAAAAACAAAAACAGAAAAGAAAAACATTCAAAGAAAATGATGATGTGTGTTGCGTCTTCTGCTAGTTTAAAGTGTGTACCTTTTTAAGTAAGCACCATATTTTTACAAGTGTGCGCCTGTTTAACAAATTGTAATTCACGACTAATTCTAAGTAAATTGTACAGTTGCACATTAAGTCGAACAATGAACACATATTAAAGTGACTTGACTGTGCCACAAAGCACATCATTTTACTGGAATTTACAAAGTTTTCTTTATTTAAATGAGGTGCATTTACTTTTTAGGTGTTTCTTTTTGGTTCAAAAATTCATTTTCAATTTACAGAACACTGCCTGGGAACCCGTTCCTCATAGAAAGGCATTTTACATATACATGTTTATATAGTAATAAAATTCTGCCAATTGTTTTTAAATTCATTTTAGAAAACTCCGTGTATTGATGTCAAAATTTTGTTTTATAATTTACAGAGCATTTCATCATTGTGTAGATTTGCACTTAAATGCCCTTTACATTATATATATATATATATTAAAATGCAGAACGTTTTTTATTTAATAATTTTAGAAAACTCCGTAGATGAGTGTTTAATATTTCGGTTCAGGTTGCCCTTTCTGTGGAATTGCCCATATTCTACACTTAAATGCATATTTCGATAAATTTATAACTTTGCAATATTCCATTCAAAAATAAAAAACACTAATTCCAAAATTCATTCGCAATTATCAAGTTAAATTAATAAATAGTTAAAAAACACAGCTTATAGCAGAAACCATTTTGTTAAGTCGAATTATAAATTTACCGATTGCAGTGCAGAACCGAAGTCGGAACCGAAATTAAGCCCTTCTTGTAAGAACCAGTAACCGGAACCGGTGATTTTAATTCCGAAGTGAAGGTATCTGAACCAAAAATTCGTAGATCATACCACAGAAGGACATCAATGAACCGAAACTCTCTTCACACTGGCAGTAGCTGTTTTGCGATATCTTAAATTAAATTTGAAATTTAACAACACTAGAAGACTTATTTAAATAATCAAGTGTGAGGAAAACTCCTATAATCATATCCGAAATGGGTTTTATTTAACAAATTGAATGATGGTTTAAATTTTGCAATAAATTCTACTAGATATTATTATTGCTGAATATTGCTTGTCCACATTTTAATTTTACAAACGTAGTTTGGAGAAAATATGTGAGAGATAATATTTATGATTTATTACAATTCCATATACGAATATTTGCGCGTGCTGATGCTTGACGGCGCTCAGTGTAAATACAGCCCTATACGACTGATTGCATTCGATTTTACAATGCATACAGGTTGTATCGATAGTTCCGCTAATGATCAATCGATAAAATCAGCTGGTCGCATTTCATAACCTGAGATTCGTGTAACCCGAATTTGTTGAATTAAATTGATAAAAATGCGGCTAACTAACAAATTGTATGCACAGCACATTGGTTGGCATTTCAAGAAGCACTGGCAGGTGCAAGGCAGGCGTGTCCCCAAGGAGACCGGCGCAGCTGCTGAGCTCATAAGACTTGGCATCCAAGTAAAATCCCCCGAGGATGTGCTGAGTCCCCAAAAGGAGCTCAAGTTGTAAGTGGAATCGAGATAAATGGTAAATGAAAATAAACTTAAATATGTTTGCACACGCAGGGTGGATATTATGGGACCAGTCGTGAAGCCGATTGCTGAAGACCAAACTCATCCAAATTGGCATACGAATGCCCGTCATGTTTTTACGGATAACAACGTTCTCGTCGGAGGATTGCCTCAAGCTCAGGTTTTGACCAATGCAATCGAGATTAACAGCTTTCCACCACAGATCGAGGACGCTATTTCTAATGGGCAGTTGCCGAAATCCATCGATCGATCTGTTCAGAATGCCATCTTTTCGTCCCATCTGCTGGATGCCCAACAAGTAAAACTGCCAAAGATCAAACTGATCGATCGACCAGCTTTTAATTTACCCCGTCTTTACGGCATCTCCCACGAAAGACGCAAGTAAGTTTCTTTAATAAGTGACTAGTATTTTAATATTACTTATGTTTATGACATGTTGGACAGCTCCAACGCCGTAAAGTATATACGTTCTTGATCTGTATTCTTCCTTTAAGTAAACAGTTTCGTTGCTCATAGTTTGCTATCAATGATCAAAGATTCCAAAAGACACATATATCCCTATATTATTTTATAGCCCCTTTTTACATTTTTTCTTCCTGCAACCTCATTCTAAACAAATGTACAACATTTTCTAATATTTTTTCACTTTTTTAAAATTCTATTCTCATTAAAATAAGATTCGAAGCTGTCTCCAATTAATTTGGAAGTGTAGCCCACTAAGGTCTAGAGCTAGTTTAACTTAACATAGTTTTCCAGTAATATTTTACCTATTTAGTGAAAATATTTTAGAATACAGGCCATGCTATCCCACCACAGCTTTATTGATGATATAAACATATGTAAAAATATATATCTATATAACTAGCTTCGTCTGTAGTCTTAGATCTTTTATATTTTATGCATTTTCTTCCTTAAGCTTAAATTTATTTCATTTACTGCATGAGTCACAAAATCTTTTCCGATGAATCAAAAGCCTAGAATTGAAAATGTTCTTTACCATAGATCCACAAAGTTTTCTAATACTAATACTAAACAATTTTTGTTAGTTTAATTTGAATATATATTAATTGTATTATTTTAATGCTTTGAAAGTTATAATTGTCCCTAAAGATTTTTCACCTCAAGATTTAATAATTTTGCAAAAATGTATTTAGTAAAGTAAAAAAATGAAATCTTATAGTATGATATTTTATTAAGTTTTGAAAATTAACTTAGATGTTACCATTCCCGTGTCTTGCTTCGAACTCAATAAGGAGACTACCTTTATGAAGTTATATTTGACCAGCAAGTATCCTATCTGTATCCCTCATATATATTTATTAAACACCATTTAAGTTTATCTTTTTCATCCTTTCAATCAGAGTTTTTATAGATAAAACCTACATATTTGGTATATATGCACAAATTCGAGCAATAAACACAGGAATAAGTTAAAAACTAGAACTAGGAAAATAGTGTTACACTCGGGAAATTTAATTTTGTGATTTTTGTATTAGCACAAGTGTTTTACATTTGCTAAGTTAGCCAAATTTGATTAACTGTTTAATATTGGTATTGATATTTTTCAGTCGCCTTTTGGTAAACAAGCTATTGTTTGAGATCGAGAAATTGGCGGGTCGTCCTCTGACCGAACGTCGAAGGATCATCGACAATGTCACATTTAAAACAACTGTAACTAAGGACAATGACTTGCTCGCCCTTACAGTCAGTGGCGAGACATTAATAAGCTCTTCCCGTGCCCTCGATGCCGTAAAGGGTAAATACAGTGGGGAATTGCCAGATCTTTATCCGATGAAATGCACAGTTTCAATGCCAAGGCGGAACATATACACGGAAGACAACTTTTATCGTATGTAATCCGTACAGTCACCCAGTCGTAGATAATATGTTAAAATATTTCGTATACAATTTTAGCGATTGGGCGCGAAATAAGTTGTTCCCATCCGCACACAATTTTAACGTTCTTCAACAAAAGCGTTGTTAATAATGTGCACGGCTCCGAAGTGACGCCAACTCAATTCCACGGACGTACTTTGCTCAAGGCTTTTGTTGCGGCTGTTACCCGGGCTAAGCAGTTGTACGGCGTTTCATTCAACGGAGATATTCAGAAACCGATTGTTGTGCAATGCGCTCAGACGGACGGACGAGTCTTTCACTTTGGCGTCTTCCAACTGAACACACTTAATCCAAACTCCAACAGCAACACTAAAAACTATTGGTTCCATCGAGACAGCGTGGAATTGTTCTCGGAATGCTGCTATAGAACTGGCAGACCACACCTAGACGGCTTCAACACTGAACCTTTCCGCATCTTAAGCGCATTTTATCAAAACTCTTAATTTTGTTTAATAATCTTACAAATAAAATTTGTTTTATTGTAATGTTTGTTGGACAGTTATATATAAGTTGAAAAGAGCGTAATATACACTGAAAACTACATATACTAAGAAAGGTTCACCAATCACTGCAAATATCATAGGGTTATATTAATATTAACAAGTAAGATAGCTTTCCTATGGAGAGGTTTAAGATCCGATTTTCGTGCTCCAATTTTTAAATACGAAAAACGGGAAAAAATTGTGCGTAAATTAGAGCATCTAAAAAGTTTTTTGGTTTTGCTAATATCGGCCAGTTTTGCTTCAGTTGGATTATGCATGATTTTCGCAAATATTTTAAATTATGTTTATATAATTTAAATTTAATGTACAAATTGAATCTAATTGGAATCCTGCAAGAAATTTTTAATGCGTTGCTTAAAAACCTTTCTTTGACTAAGCGCCAATCGAAGTGCATAGTTTTTGGCGCTTAAGCAGTTTAAAAAACAGTTTATAAAATTGAAAATTTGTTTATAGACATTTTACACAGTGCTTTATCATTTATTTGTCAAGCTGGCAACACACACACAAAATCAGCTGTAGTCTCACGCTGGTTGGCAACTCTGGCTGCACGCAATCGTATGTAAATAACCAAAAGATGAATCGGGCCCGTATTTATTTGCGAGTTGCGGAAAAAGTTGTATACAGAAATCGTCACAGGGGTGTCATTGCAATTAGGAGTTATCTAAACAATGCGACTATTGCGAGCAACACTAGTCCGGGATTGAGAAAATCAACAAGCCGATTCTTCAGCAGCATAACAGAGCCGGAATCCCCGCTAGATACCGTCACCTATGACCGTGTCTGCTCCCAAACGTTGGATGCACTCTACGATTACATTGAAGAGCTGACCGAAAGTGCCTCAGATCTTTCTGGCAGCGATGTGGCCTACGGCGATGGTGTGCTAACTGTAAATCTTGGCCCAGCGAACGGCATCTATGTGATCAATCGACAGACGCCTAACAAACAGATTTGGCTCAGCTCACCCACAAGCGGCCCAAAACGGTTCGATTATGTTGCCGGCGAATGGATCTATAAGCACAGTGGCGAATCCTTGCATCAGTTGCTCCAACTGGAACTGGAAAAAATCTTTAAGGGGCAAACAGTTGATTTTCTGCACCTGCCCTACAGCCACAATTGACTCTGGTCAATACCAGATGCAATGGCACAGCAAGCAAGCGTCTGATTGTTAGTTTGTTTATTTATTAAAATCATAAATTAAAAATATTCAAATTTTAATTTGATGTTCAACAAATAAATATAAGCAATAGATATCTAGCAGTGTTTATAATGAAACTTTCTTCATTACACAACAATTTTTATCAGAATCAGAACTGTTTAACAATTGATTTAATTTTAGCGGAAGCTTTAACTTTAATTTGATGAATACTCTACATATATTCATCCGATTCATTCATCATCTTATTAAGTACAAATATATATTGCGTAATCTTTTGATTTATTGTGGCTCAAAAATCATGTATAAATTTAAAGTCAAGATTTATTGTGGTTCTAAGGACATGTACAAATTTAAATTAAGTCTTTTGCCAATTTGTTTGTCTCAGGCAATCAATTTCTTTTTTATTTGCATATACGTAAATTATTTTGAAATGTGTTGCCAATAGCAACGCGAGTGGCGCAAATTGTTTGGCATCGATATATTGGGTTGCGAAAACGCAGTTACCAATTCACTGAAGGAAGTTAAATTGCCTTGTACAAGAAAGGCATACAATCAAAATTTAAACAGTGAGCATGCAACAAGAATCAGTAGAATGAGCAGCAAGACACAGACACAAGCACAAAACAATTCCAACTCCAACAACGGCGCCACCTCGTCGGAAAATAGTGAGTCCCCCCCAAGCGTGGAAGACCATCAAACTGTTTTGACAGCCAACAGTCGAAGTGCTGCCTCAATCCGGTGAGTTGGTCTAAATAACAGATTTAAATGCACATAAAATCCCAGAAAAAAAAATAATCTTCACACTACTATGGAAACAATCGGTCATTGAAATCATCGGTTTATTGAAATATCAATTGCAGTTATATAAAGGCAGCTGGAAGAGTCTGTGTTGTATCTAGGATAGCTTTTCATAGTTGTTGCACTAATTTTATGATTTGTATTTATTTTTGTTTTGTAACTTCATTTAAAAAATAATTTATTTACTCATTATACTCTAAACAAATTAAAAATTGGTAAAATGATTATAATGATTTTCTGCAAATGTACGTAACAGGCAGAATGATGCTTCTATATATATATACTTGATCAGGATCAACAGCCGAGCCGTCCGTCAATCCATCTGTATGGACACGCGTATGTCAGGGACTATAAGAGTTAAAGAATTCAAATTTGGAATATAGGTTCTCGTGTACCCGGCGCAAACCAAGTTTGCTTTATTTTATTGATGACTGCCACCGTTTAAGGCATACATTTCGATTTCAGAAAGCAAGTAACGCTACAATTTTAAAAACAGAATCTTATTATTGATCAGCTGCCCAAATTTCATCAAGATCGCATAAGTAACACCCAAGTAATGGTCGAAAATATATTCTCATATTGATCTCATTTCTAACAGCAGCCGCAAACGTTTTCTGTATGTGTAAATATGCCAGCGAATGTGTGAGAAAGAGATGTCATGATAATCGACGCGAGCGTCAATATGTTTTTGTGTGTATTCTGCAGAGCCCCGTTATGTCGGGTCGGAGATGCTTCCTTCTGACTGTTACATACATTTGCAGAAAACCATTATTATCTTTTTACCCATTTTTAATGCACAATCTGGAATTTAGGTGCACAACAAGGCCCAGCAAATACTGATTAATGCCGGAAGATGGTCAATTAATAAATAAACATTTGAATTGAATGTGTTTAGAGCAAAAAGCAGTTGGAAACGCATGAAAGAACTGGCGTCTGAAAAGGAAAAGGAAAATGAATCGAAGCGGCCTCCTTGGCGAGCTGTCAGCGTTTCAACTCTCTCCAAGCCGGACAAGAATGCATTGCTCCGAGCCAAGTTGCTTGATGCTTCCAGGTATGTGCATAAATTCCAATTGATTTACTGCAACATTATTAGATATATTCGATTTGTAGACGCTTGAGAGCTGGCAAGACCAATGTGGCATTGCAAACTGACTTGGAGCCCACGAAACTATTGAAAGAAGCCTCCGTCGATGTGCAGTGCGACTTAATTTTACTGAAGGATGTTGGAATTTTAACGGATGGCCAGTACTCCATTAAAAAGGATGGCTACGAGCAATGTACAATCGATTGAATAACTCTACTTATTACTTTTGGACTAACTCGTCTTTCTTGCAGACGTCTTAAACTATTCCGTATCTCAAATGACCGATGCCATCGATACGGCAGATGTCTCAACCCAAACACTCTTACCAATTGCTGTCAATGAAGCCACAATCCCGTGGCCAGTTGACTCAGCCGAGGGTGAGACTCAATTGGAAGCTAAGTTTGGGAAGTTCAATTCAACTTTGGCATCGTGGCAATTTGACGATGACGTAATCGATATGGAAGCCACAAAGCATTTCATTCCATACATCATCGAGCCTCTTAAGCCCTGGCGCAGTTTTATGCCTATTCCATTTCAGCTCAGAGGCAATACCCTAGTCGGCAGACAGACAATTGATTGGTATGCCCTGCTGCAGTCCATCGATGACTTGGTGCGAGAATCAAATAATCTAGTGGATAGACTAGAAGCGATAATACAAGATAAAAGTTCGCATCGCAAAAGTGTGCTTAAGAAATTGGATGAAATCAGAAAGATGGATTCACCCGATTTCGTATTTCCTTCTGAGCACTGGCTGCCGATAATCGAAAGACAGGAAAAGCAACTCCAATTATTGCTTGACTCCAATTGCACATCGTAAAAGTAGAGGCATTATCATCTTTAGATCTAATTAACCAAATACTAAAGTTGCAATTTATTTATACACTATTGTTTTGCTATTTTCACTGCGAGTAGTGATCAATTGGAAATTATTTACATTATTAATATAGCAATATTTTTAAGGGAATTCGAAAATCCGGCAATCAAAGATCGATTCAGTTTTTGAAATTTAACCAATAGAACATAGACTCCGATGTCTGAATTAAAAATCTCGTCTCTCTTTGAAAATTTTTAATTTTTTTTTTAATTAGTTAACAAACAAACAACAAGTATTTAAAGTTACTTACTGCAACCAGTCCTCATTTTAAATATAAAAATGTTAAATAAAATATAAAATCAAAATAAATGTTAAAAATCATAAAAATCTAAAATGCGCACAATTTGTGAGCTAGAATTACTAAATTTGAAAGGTATGTATATTGTCAGTAACACTCTTCAAAAATCCGAAAAAAAATGCTGGACCCAATCCCGCCTCCAGAAACGATTAAGGCCGTTATCTCCCGCAATTTAAGAGCTACACTTACCAAAATTGGAAGGATGATTGCTAGAAACCTTCTCTAATAATTTGTTCAGCCGCGCCCATATCTTGAGTAATTTAAGAGCTATATTTCCAAACTTTTAAGGAACGTTATTAGGAAACTCTTCCCCCAGAGAGCCTATATCTTTCCACAATTTCAAAGCCAAACTTGAACTGTAAATTCTTAAAAATCTCTTTGGCTACACCCAACCTGTAATGAGGCACCTGTAATCAGATGGTATTATATATGGTATCAGAGTATTTCGCAGTCGGTTACTGACTGCAACAACAGTTTGGAGCTGTTCTTTTAGTCAATCCGTAAGATACTGCTTATAATCCTGTTGTAATTGAAGAAAAACCCAATTTTTGTTTTTTATTGAATTGTGATTTATTAACATTTGATATTTTTGTGATACATGTCAAAATGATAATTTGTGATAACTTTCTCATAACATGAATCTAAACTTACATTCTTGTAAACTTTTTGAAACATGTACAGACTTATGATTCTGTATTAGACTCTGTCGGTTTTAACTTTGTTTGCTTATGCTTCTTGGGCAATAATTTCATTAGAACGTTAGTGGCCGATTTACTATCCAATGGACAGGAAGCGTACAGTTCCTCGCAAGGTTTGTCATTTATCTCCTTTCCATGCTCCAAGGCTTCTTTTATTGCAGTGCCATCCAAGAGATAGTCCACTAGCGAATTTCTACAAAAATAAAACATTTTTTATTTGATTTATTTTTTTGAAAAGTTAGGACGATCAAATAGAGAAGGATTTTGTCTATTTGCCATCTCATACACTATAAAGAATGCTATGGAATATGGTAGATCGATTATAATTGAACTATTTCAGGCATATTTTAGATAGTAACAGAAAATCTTGTCGAGTCAAACAATGATCTCAACTTGGCCACAAGAAAAAGATATATGAACTTATAAGCTTTATGGATATGGGAAAATATGTTTGCTTTAGTTGTTCCGATTGAATTTGTTTGGCATTATAAACAATTTATTTTTAGCTGCACGTTTCAACCGCTCAGTATGCAAATATGTAAACAAATATTGCATTTTTGAACTCACCCAGATAGCATGTGAATGAATTCATCCATCTGATCCGATACTCCGGTCTTTATATTGCTCTCGGTGGAACGGATGTAGCCGCAAACGGCGCGTTGCATGCAACTTGTTGAATCGATGTTGTTCTGGCCGAGCACATTGTCAATTCTGTTTATCATGCTGCCCAAGGACGCTAAATCACTCTCGTCCTCGCCTTAACACACATTCAGAATTGTTTAGTTAACATAATAATAATAATATTAATAATTTTCCATCTACTCACTGCGCCCATAGCCTCCGTAACCACCATGAAAGGCAGACAGGATTTTGGGTATGAGGATGATGGCTCCAATGCCAACGAGGGTGCCCAACACGACCCCTCCCAGATCCAGTTTAATGGGATTATACGCCGAAAGTCCTGTGCTACTCGGGTAACCCTAGTGAACCATAATCTATAATTAATATTGTTTATTTGAATATTTGATTTAAACACACGTTTAATGAACCATATCCAGTAGTGTAGCCCAGACGCTCTAGTCTATCTTTGGTTGATGCCGTCTCCAGCTCCTTCAACTGAGTTTTGTTCTCGTTTTGATATGCTCGACTCCATTGCGAATTGTCTACGTATGCCCTAAAAAAATAGTATTCAAATTTGATTTGTATAATAAGATTTAGATCAATTAACTTATTAATTAACTGATTAATTAACATTCATTTTTATGTTCACGCTAGACCTACCCGTAACTTTCCACTTTCTTGTAATCGCCTGAACCTTCTTTACATCTTAATTAATTCATCCTTTACTTTTTTATATATGTATATCCATTTTTTAAATTTATATATTAAAAATACATTTTAATTTAATTAAATTAATTTATTATTTTTCTGTGTCGACTGTCATCAGTTGAAATTAAATAATTAAATAAAATAGATAAAACTTTTCATTACATTTTCTACTGTACATTGAAAAATATTAGATTTTTGAACTGCTCAGCTTAAAAATTGATTTTAAAAAACTATATATATATATATGCATTTTTTTTTCCGAATTCGGATCATTTTTGAGTGAACTTTTTGGGAAAGGCAAAAATGATTTTTCGAATCATTGAGAAACGGACTGATCCATGAAGTGTTAACATATAATTTAATCAAATTTTGTAATATTTTTAAATATTTGATAATTCGACCTCTAAGCAAATAGAATATATATACATATATATTTTTTTTTCATTAGCCTTTTCAATATATAAATAAAACTTAATTGTTTGAATAAAATAAATTGTTCGGAATTTTAATGAATAATGGGAACAAGGTTGTGTGAGTGAAAGCTGATTTTGCATCTAATTGTTTACAGCGGTTTTTTAAGTGCTTAGAAAATTTACCAACCGGATAGAAAATTAGTGCGGTCGATGACGGGAAAACATTCAAGGAATGTTTTATAAATATATACATAAATACCTAGAATGTGGAAAACATTCAAGGAATGTTTTATAAATATATACATAAATATCTAGAATGTTTTCCCTTCATTTAGCTTTAGCTTTCTTATACGGATCGTTTTTAATATTTTTTAAACACTGAAGTACAAACTTTCAAAACTTTGAACATTTTTAATAGATTGTTTATTGTTTAGTAACATCTTCTTTATAGTATAGTGTTTTTTTAATTTAGGATAGAAGTATACATATAAATAAAAAAAAGACGTAAAACTTGGTCTGCAGCCAAAAAAATAGCTTCTTTAAACTTTTAATATCAATTACTGATATGTTTTTCTTAAAAAATACATTTTTTTTAATATACATTAATAAATATAATCCGAGTTGTTATTGTTGTTAAAAACTCACTTTGGTTTGTTTTCAAATTTTGGAATCGCTTCGCAGAAACTGAGCAGATGCAATATGCCAATCAGATGAAAGAGGACCAGGTATTGAATATCCATTTTACTGTCACGAATCCTTAATCCTTGTTGTGTGTGTGCGTGCGTATCAGCTTTGTCACTGCGCTGTGACACTAAATATCAAACTGATATTTGTGGCAATTGCACACTCATATTTATATGCGCCACACGAAACTGATTGTGTCCCATGCGTTACTCTAATATTCCAGCAATTTGTTCAAATTATAAATCGTAAGGCAAGTGGCAGCTATTATTCGCTTCATGCAGATGTGTACAAAACTCAGGCTTTTGCTTTGAACTCATACAGAGTTGGAGAATCGCTGTAGCACAACGGGAAACTATTACATATCACACTTGCGTACTTATAAACATAAATGAATATGGGAAAAAATATGTTTTTTATCAAATTTACTTGTTAACTTCGTGCGCAATTCATTCAATTATTTCGCAAAATCATTGCAGAAAGCGACATTAAATTACAAGATACTTAAGTGTCAGCTTGTGTGACTATAGCCAAAACCAAAACCCAAGTCTGTGACTGTGACTGCGACTGCAATACGTGGAAGCTTTTGCACCTGTAACTTGGGCAATCTTCGCATGCACTCGACCAAGAAATTTCTGGTATTAAGTCACTGTCTGTTACGCTAGAGGATTTCATATTACCATTTGCCTGTTCGCCTCTGTTTTCATTTGGAATATTTACAAATCAGGCCCTCACAAAATCCCCCAACAATTTTCAAATCAAAAATCCAAATTGACGCTTACAATGGGCATCAAAGCAATCAAAAGTAAAACGCGCATTATGAGAATAAGATGTTGGTCCTTCGAAATTGAAAAAAAGGAAGTCATGAAAAATTATACCTTCAATTATGGAAAAAAAATATTTGAAATCACATTTTTCGTTTCGCGGCCCACTGTGCGCATTTTGTTTTTCACCACTAAGTTAAAACAACTCCAAAAATAATCTTTTGCTTTATTTACATCACTTGTGATATAAATATATATATACATATATGTTGCATATAATTCTTTCATTCGTTCGTACTTTCACATTTCTTATATGAAATAAATAAATTCTTGTTTGAAGCTGATCTTTAAGTTATCAGCAATGAAATTGTGTAAACAATGATTTGGCTTAAGCTAATTTTGAAATTATTTTCTTAAAATTCGAAGTTTTTTAATAAATTTTGCATCAGCATTTTTGGTGCTTTTGTCACTTGTTTGTTATCTCGGGTATTGATTTCAATACCCTGAAGAAAGAAGATGGAAGCATCTCCGACCCCAGGATCAACATCGAGCTTAAAATATGCAATAGATGTTCTCTATAACACGCGCAGATTAAGTTTTTTTCATCTTATCGATAACTGCCTCAGTTGCGCAAATATCGATTTTTCGATAAAAATAAAGAAAAAATCTTAAAGCAGAGCTTTCTAATTGACATATGCTATACGTTGACATATTATTGATCAAGTGCCCAAGATTCGTCAAGATGGGATATGAAATACCCAAGTTATAGTCGATAATATATTCTCATATTGATATCAGTCCTATCAGCAGCATTTTCTGTTTGTATAAATATGCGCATGTGTGAGAAAGGGATGGCATGATAATCGACGCGAGCGTTATTATGTTTGTGTGTATTCAGCAGAGCACCGTCTACAATTGCGTGTATTACGTATGCTCACTCAAAGGGATGTATGTGCAAAAATGGTGGCAGCGTTACGAAGAATTTCATAGCAGGCAGCTGTAGAGCGTTAGCAGGGATCAATTAGCGTTGCCAGACGAGTGAAGTATGGCAGACTTAGTCAGCAGGCGCAGTTAAGCAGATCAGCAGTCAATAAATTCTAATAATAAAATTATGAAATAATATATAATCGAATAGAACAATAAGAACATCTGCATCTACTTCCATTTTAGTATCACATAATGAGATTTTTCTGTGTCTACGCATATAATGTCAGACTTCACTTGTAAAGCGGGAAATCAAAATTCTAACCAATTTGAATAATAATCAAAATTTGAAATTAAAATGAATACTTTCAAAAATGGGTTTTGACTTAGAGCAGATTCCGTGTAATCCACCATCTAGGTATGTATGTATATGTTTGTAATGCTTTTCAGTTCTAAATTTGTATATTCTATTCAGTTCATCTAGTAGTGACACAATTTTTTGCAACAAAAACTACAATAAAGGTGGTCTATGTACTAATCATTTCTTGACTGATTTTACATATTCAATACTTAAGAGGGTTTGTCATAAGATAATCAAAAGCTACAACCGAAAGCAATGCTTTGAGAAGTATACGATATTTGGCGGTGGTAATAGCATTTACCCTCGATGGTCTGTTAGGCAAATTGGTAAGGTCCTGATAACATATTTGAAGCTTCTACTATAATTTGATAATATTTTAAGATGGTAGTGTCTTTAAAAATTGTTATACCGATGGTGTTACCGAGTACAATAGAAAAACCTCTAAGAGGGATGAACACTTTTACTTGAAAGAACGTAACAGGCATCCAGAGAATTACGCAGCTGTCCTTGCGACCGAAAAGTACACTAAAGGTAAGCAAAGTGGAAAGACGAAAACCGAAACACCATCAAATGAGAGGAATGTAGATAAAGGGACTGCGAAAAGAAAGAAAGGAATGGATGGTGACGGCGATGTTGCCGAAAATGTGAAAAAATCCAAAGAGCAAGGCAGCAAAACGAAGGAAGAAGATAAGCTAAAAGAATCTTCACCAACATCAGAAAAAGGACTAGGAAAAGGACGCGATGAGAAAAATCAAGTAGGGAAAAAGATTGGCGATGATACGCAAACCGAGAAGAAATCGAAAGGGAGAGGCAAGAAAACGAAGGGAGAAGAGAAAGTAAAAGGACGCGATGAGAAAAATCAAGTAGGCAAAAAGGATCGGGATGATATGGAGACCGATACAAAATCGAGTAAGCGAGGCGGCGAACCGAAAGGAGAAGATAAAGTAAAGGAATCTTCAACAAAATCCGAAAAGGGAAAGGGAAAAGGCCGCAATGAGAAAAATCAAGTAGGCAAAAAGGATGGCGATGATGCGGAAACCGATCCAAAATCGAGAAGGCGAGGCGAAAAAATGAAAGACGATAAAGAAAAAGAATCTTCACCAAAATCCGAAAGAGGAAAGGGAAAAGGACGAAATGAGAAAAATCCAGTAGGCAAAAAGGATGGCGATGATGCGGAAACCGATCCAAAATCGAGTAAGCGAGGCGAAAAAATGAAAGGAGAAGATAAAGAAAAAGAATCTTCACCAAAATCCGAAAAAGGAATGGGAAAAGGACGCAATGAGAAAAATCCAGTAGGCAAAAAGGATGGCGATAATGCGGAAACCGAGAGGAAATCGAAAGGGAGAGGCAGCAAAACGAAGGGAGAAGAGAAAGTAAAAGGACGCGATGAGAAAAATCAAGTAGGCAAAAAGGATCGGGATGACACAGAAACCGCTAAGCAATCGAGTAAGCGAGGCGGCAAAGCGAAGGGAGAAGATGAAGTAAAAGAATCTTCACCAAAATCCGAAAAAGGAAAGGGAAAAGGACGCAATGAGAAAAATCCAGTTGGCAAAAAGGATGGCGATGATGCGGCAACCGATAAAAAAACAAAGGGAGAAGATAAGGTCAAAGAATCTGCACCAACAAAAGAAAAGGGAAAAGGGCGGAAAAAGAATGGCGCACAAGAAGATAAAAAGGGTACTGATCTGAAAAATCAAAGGTCATCCGAAAATTTTGCTGTAAAAGATGAAAAACACGGCAAAGAGAAAGGGGGAAGTGCTAAAGCCAAAAAAGGAAGGCCGTTTGCGGTTGGGGAAACTAATGGAAGAAAGACTCATGAAAAGAATATCAGTGGTGAAAAAGCACATATGACCGAAGATAAACAGGAAGGTGGAAAACACAGGGGCTCAAAAGTTAGGAAAAGCCAGAAAGGAAAAGGCGGCATAAGGCGGTCGAAAAATAATCATTCAATAATCGGCAAATCAAACAGACCCAAGGTCCCGAATGGTATTGGGGGATCAGTATCCCATGGAAGGCAATCGAACATAAATAACTGGAGTACACGGAGGAGACCGGATCGTGGTGTTGAAGTTCGCATCTGTGAAATCCTTCGTATGCAAATGGAGAATCGCGACCTTTCACGACAGTAAGTAGCAAAAAGTATTGAAATCAGTTTGAACTTTAAATTGATTCATTCATTTTAGAATGGCTTGCTGCAATGCTTACAGGCCCTGTGAGCCTCCTCCTTGTATGCCGTGTGCTCCACGGGTTTGTTGAGCCACTTGCAAGTCCTGATTGTTGGTTGTGTAATTCTCTTTAACGTTCTACTTGCTCAACTTCGAAGGTAGTATCCTTTTTGAATTCCTGTCTATTCTCGATGCCTTTTAGTTTATTTTAAAAATAAATTAACAAATTCATTATATTTATTTTGTATGTATTTTGTATATACATAGTATTCATGCAAAAGACCTACAATAAAATTGACAATTGTTGATCTGTTTTCTAACTACATTGTCGAGTGGTAATCTCAAAAGGGGTATCATTGTCTCGACGTGCGAAATAGTTTGTTCGAAATGATCCCGTTGCAACCTATCTTTGTACGTGTGCGTATATGTGTGCCCGTCGAGAAACGAAGAATTTTGCTTGTGGAGACAATGATACCCTGTTTTAGATGTGCACCATACATTTTGTGTGCGGTGGTTACAAAATTGGTTAACAGTTAAACAACCCCACTTAACGAAAGGCCCAAAAACTTACAAGTTGAAAATCGAGTGCCAGCTCGCACACAAAAAGACAAGGATAGAGTGTTGCTGCTATCTTCGCACACATTCAATATAGCTGCTTTTTTCGCACACTTTCCGTTCACCTGCGTTCGCTGCTCGACATGCAAACCCTGCAGAGCCTGGACTCAGGCACTGAGAAAATACCTGATGCACTTTTTGTCGATTCGATGCATCTGTGTATTGTCTGCTTAGTTGTTTAGTTGCTTAGCACAATATATATACATTTTATTGTTAAGAATTTTGTTAATTCGATTATTGAAAAAAAATCATCTTACAAAGACAGAAATATATCTTCGCATCTTTAACATTTTTTGCTGCTCAGAACTTTGATTTGTTGCTCATGCATTGGTTGAAAAACATGGCAGCCGATTTCGCGCAGTGATCTGCGTAATATTTTTTGCCTCTCTCTCTGTGATTGACTCTGCATTAGAGAGCATTTTTAATACTATTAGCCGATTTGCCAGCGAACTTGAGCGAATTAAACCAGCCGATCTCTGAACTGATTTATACCTAATTCTTAGCGATTATAATCGATATAGTTCTCTGAGCATATCTGCGTCAAAATAGTGTGACTCTTGTCTCTTGACTGACAGTGGGATCGGATTCAGTTATGTTTATGTTGTTATAGCATTGAGAAGTTTTTAAAAAAAAAATACGAATAGCATTGAATTTTTTTTTAAACTTATGCAAATGAATAATTAGTTGTATATTAACTTAATCCATAAGAATATAAACACCAGTCACAGAAAAGTTTTTCCAACGCGGTCTCAAATTTTCCGTGCAGATACCAATTGGAGCTGACACAAAAACAAAAAACAGCTAATTGAACATAATTATTCAAATTTTTAACTGGCGATTTGCCCAAACGAGCATTAACAAAACGTTTTCTGAACACTTATCTTAAAGGTGCTGATTCTTGTTGTTTGTCTTATGTGTAAGTATGTTTGTATATATATGTAAGTATGTATGTACGTATGTATGCATGTACAGAGCCGATCATTTGAGTAGGTTCAATACTTCTGGCATATATATTTTAAAGAATTTTTTGTAGTATAACAAATTGTTCTTTTTTGTATCAACTGAATTCGTTCAACAATTTAAAAAATAAAAAATTATAAATTAATTATGCACAGCTGTGCAAGAAAAAGTCAAAATAAAGGAAGGTCCTCTTGAGAGCACTTGCCTTAACTTGATTTATAAGTTAAGAAAAGCTAAATTTCTGTCAGGCAGAAACGATATTATTAAATTATGTTATATTATATTATATTGTATTCAGAAACTATATAAGCAAGTTATTTTCGTGGCAAAGATCAGACTTAGAATACTCTCCGTCTCTGTTGACCGCAGACTAAGAGCTCACTCTGCTAAATTTATATATCTTACATTTTACAGATTTAGGAAAAATGAGGTGGAATCCTCATTAGGCAGATAAAGATAAAGATTTTGTTGTCCTTTCTGCTAATGAATAAAATTTACCAGTATATATTATTTTTCTGAAAAATTTGTTTGCTATATATTGTTATCGGGGCTTATTATTTACTATAATCGAATATGTCAAGTGTATTTTTTCATCTTCGCAAATGCTTTAAATTTGTTGGTTTATTTTTTAAGCGATTTTCCATATATATCTAGTTTGACGACTAAAACTTATAAATGCACAAGATTTATTCCCATTTCCCAATAAAATTGCTTTTTGGGCACGTCGAAGATTAAATACTCTTTCAGACCAAGTCAACCTGCCGACATCTAATTTGTAGTGTGGAGTTCGAATTGTGATTATTTATCAGGCTAACACAAGTTGTATTTCGTATCTACAGTGGTATTCTTTTGTTATAATGTATAATTATATAAGCCTCGTACATACATATACATACATATGTATGCTTATGGAGACGCCAGCTATACAATTTTTAAGGTCAACATTTTGGTTTATTTTCATTGACACTCTTTAAGGTTAATGTCATAAAAATACAAGATTTCTGTCTTGTTTTTATTTATTTGCACACATACATGTATATTTGTCGCATATAAGCATGAGTATACAAAATGTACACATATGTGTATACACATTATGGGTATGAATTTTAATATGTATCATCCTTGTCTAAATATACGTATATATTTGTCTCAATAGGAATGTACAAGTATGTATATGTGTGATACGTCAACAAGTATGTATCTATGCTAATGTAGTCGACATGGAAATACCCTACAAAAATACTAGTATATATATGTTTCTGATGCCCGTTCGTCCTTCTGTCTGTTTCCTCAAATAGGTCTCGCCATTTAAAGATATCTTCAGATAATTTTTAGTTGAAGTATAAGATATTTTTTGAAAACCTATTTTTAACCAAGATGTCTAAGTAAACTTAACAGTTAAGTTTAAGATTATGCTCTGCTCCTTTGATAAGCCTTATCAATATCGACCAGTAAGGAAAACTGATCTAAAATTTAGGTGCTTTTGGTTTTCAAAATGATCTTGACGAATCTGTTTCGTTTCGTTGCCTTTCACATGATAAATGTAAGCTGGATTCGTGAGTTCTGTTGTGGTACCAAAGGGTTGCGAAAGGGGTTGTTTGACAATTGAAAAGAGGTACAAATTTTAAAGGGTATAATTTTATGATTGCTAAATGAATGGCAAATGCTTCGTTTCGTTTTGCTTGTCCGACGGTATTGGACTGACATTTAATACAAAAATCAATGAACTGTTTTTATATTTTCCAACATACCAAATCGTCCAAAATGACACTTTTAATGGTCAATCTAAAAATAAAAGCAACTGCCACAGAAAAAATTGTCCATATCGACAAAAATTCCAAAACGCTTGCTTTATGACTGCCAAAATTGATACCACACCCAATGCATTATTCTACACACATGCTCTATATAATAAATTATCATATAGGATCAAAATCGGTTGGTTTTCTTAAGAGGAATGGAATAAAGACGAGGAATGTGACGAGGTGAACTTCGGAATGAACAGAAATCTATGATCTCTTGATTTTGTCAGTATATAGAGTATTTTTGATTATAATTAGTCTCAGGGAGAAATAATCAAATGTCTAATGAAAATAAATGAGTGAAATGAAAGTAAAAGTAAAGAAAGTAAATCTTTTGCTAAGAATGAGATGAAAGTCATGATGATCAGGAGGTGACAGTAAAATGCATATTATAAAAATGATATATGAATTTCTTAAGGTCTGCTTGGGTATCTCGAATATGACTTATGGTTTCGCTACTAGCATTTTTATTGGATATGGCAAGCTAAGTCTGCAGTGCTATACTCGATTTGGGTCCGATTGGGTCCCGATGTAAGTGCCGTCATTAACGGAAACTATACTGTGTCTACAGGGTATTCTCCCAATGCAGCCCACACTAAATCTATCAATAATTATATTTGTTGAATGTTTATCGAGCGTGAATCTTTACCAAATGAGTAATTGCATATTTATATATCTTACGTTGTTTTTTTTTATTTTGTTTTTATCTGGATTTACAATAATATGTTTATAAATAAATGTTTGTAGGCGGACAGCGTATCCATCCCCCACAGCCTGCTCACGCCCTTAAGTATACATAGAAATGAGGTGGCCAGCAAATCGTTGTATGTACATATATACCGTTGTATATTTATATACACCATTAATAAAACATATACACATTTAATAAATTTAAAATTATTTCTAAATACAGGTAAAATGGAAGATATAAAAGCGTATATTAATTTTTAAAATTATAGGTGTGCAAATTAAAAAATATATCTATCTATATATCTATGTATATATATTCAATTATTTGTGTGCAAATCGGCGTACACTTTATGTATTAGTGTGCGTGTGCAAAAAGAACAAAAACAAATTATAGACATGTTTGTTCAGTGCGCTCTTTGTGACATGAGAGATTTAAATTTTTGTTATTCCAAAAATACATTTATTTCAAGTCATAGAAAAAGAGAATACGGCAGAGCGAAGGCTATTCAAAAAATAATATTATTTTGTTTTTTTTTTTTGGCATCTAAAAATTATAAGCAACTGTTCCATGCAGTGAGGTGCCAGAACAATTCGAACGGGCGTCTAGTGAAGAACACGAAAATTCGAGAAAATCAAATCGATAACAACGAAAAAGTGATTTAATTTTGATCGAATTTCAAAAAAAAAAAAATTAACACTTAAAATGGTTTACGAAAGTGGATTTACAACCCGTAGAACGTACAGCTCCAGACCGGTGGTTACATCGTACGCCGTGACGGTAAGTTTTGCAATTTCTGATCAACGCCACGAAATAAGTTACAAACTATATAGAAATGTGTGTGTGGATTTCGATTTATAAAATCTGTGAAATGAATTCTGCGCGTCGAAAATACAATTGCCAAATGCAAATTTGCATAATAAATGTGTAGATCCACGCGGCAGATGAGTTTGATGAGTTTTATGAAAAGGATTCCAGATTGAGAACATTTGTTTACATCCTAAGCGCTTGTACCCAACTTGCTGTATTCCATATAATATCAATATCATTTTCTAAAGGTGCAAAACAGTTTACGAAATTGAAACACGTTTGAGCGCAGAAGTAACTTACACTCTAGTGAAAAAGAATGTCTCACATATGAATATCGTATCAGTATTTGAAAAAAAAAACCAAATTTGTTTAATTGAAAAAATAAATTAAAAAAAAATTATAATAAAATTTGTTGCTTATAGCATATAGAAACTGATGTGCATGCTTTAAGTTGTACATAAGCACATACATATTGATTCATATTTGAATATCGAATTGGAATTTAATGAATTTTTTGTGAATCTATTATAATTATGCATAATAAGTAGATCAGATCAGTTTATTAATATTGTTATGATTATTGTGTGCACTTTACAAAATAATATGTATGGATTTATGTACGATTCTTATGTCAGTTTTTCTTGACATTTTCTTTCCTTATGCCTACTAAATATTCAATATTATAGTTGTTTTTCGTGTGTATGTAGACTAACATCCGGCCCACTCACTGACTATAAACAAGTACGAGGTGTACACACACACACACACGCACACACACACAGCTTGTATTTTTGTGTGTGTGCCTAACAATATATGTACAACTGTATCTCTTTGGGATATATATGCGATTAGCTGTAAGATTGGCAAAATCAAATTGTTTTTGAGTGTTTTCTCTTAAGTATACGCGCTGCCTTGATTCGCCTGCTGCGAAAATATTCCAAGGTTATGAGCATTTTCTCTGTGGCTATAATTTCGGAAAATTTGTACGCTTTCTCAACTTTGAGATTCGGCTAACATTATTGGCAAACCAAAAGGCAAAAAGCTTTTCTGCTCTCAAATTCCAAAAATAGAGTTTTTTATATATGTATATTCACATGTATGTATGTATGTATGCATGTACACATATGTAAGTTTGTCTGCATACTCAGACAATATTTATTTTGTAAACAGATATGTACATACGTATATTTATAACTGGACTACTGGTTCAAATATTAAAATATCAGTTTATTGGGAAATTTTTCAAATTTATTCTCCCTCTTATTTCTCTGTATTTTTCCACGTATTCTACATACATGTACAAATGAAAGTACATATATATACACACACATATGTGTAACATAAGCTGTTTATATATTTCGTTCTATGGCTGATCTAAAAATACCTTTACAATTTCCAAAATACATTCAAAGCAACATTTTTTTGTTGAGATTTTTCGAAAAATGCGCTAAAATATAATAAACAGATTGGATAGATTGTTAAATTTATGAATTTTTCGAATTTTCGAATGGCTCTCAAAATCCATCCTGCACAAATATCGTGGGATTCAGCTTTCTAGCTTGTTAGCCGTGTCGCATAGTGATGATGTTATATGTAATTAATACATATTAAATATTTAATTAACATTTTTTTTTTAAATAAAAATACACTTTTAACTTAACTGTGCAAATAAATAATCATATAACCATTCACTCAACCACTTCAACCACATAATACATGCTAACGTGTACAGTCGGACCTCACTGTAAATAGTACATTTAATGCAACAACCAACCAGCAACCACCAACCACGGAGCACCCATGTAAATATATACATATATGTACATAAATATAAATAGATATATACCTGGCTTGTTAACTCTCCATCCTCGTGCTGTGAATATACTTGCATGCCAGCAACAACAATATATTGATAGATTGATGTACATACGTTGAATGCGATGGACACTTGTAAAAATGCCAATGCCAAATGCACCGATGATTTTTGGGTATCCCAGCCGTTGAACCGCACGCCGTTCTGCAATATCTAACAGCGTAAACTTGGCTTTTTCAAAATTTAAAACCCAACTCTGTGACATTCTGGGCATTGCAGAGAACAAAGAGACCACCAATTGACTGGGAGAAAGTTCCTTTTGTGCCAAGACCAACACTCATCTCCGATCCGGTGACAGCATTCGGAGTGCGTCGATCGGACTATGAGCAGCGCAAGCGATCGATACTCGATCCAATTAATCGAGCCGCAATCAAACCGAACTATAAGATCGCCTATGAGCCCATTGAGCCATATGTGTCCACTCGGGACAAGAATCGATCGCGCATCCTGGGCATGGTCCGCCAGCACATCGATACTGTGGAGGCCGGTGGCAATACCGCTGCCCGCACCTGGCGCGACTCTCTCGATTGTCAGCTGCCCCGCGTGCATCGCGCCGTCTCCGAGAGTCTGCCGGTGCGCCGAGAGACCTATCGCAATGAAAAGTCGGGTGCCATGGTCACAAAGTACTCTTACTAACCCGAATACAAAGAGAGAGAGTGAGACAGAGAGAGAGAGCGAGAGAGAGAGAGAGGAACTCCGGTCCTTGACGAAATTACATTATCGAACCAGTTGCGAACCCAACGAAAACGAAATTGACTTGAATATCTTGGAAGTTACAATTACGAATCATTACACTCACACACCTGGCTATACATACTTGTACAAAATGTTCAAAAGTTTACCATACCACATTATATACGATCTGACATTCTACTCGTTTTGTATCTAATATTTTGCCTATAATCTGTCATAATCCATGCTGTATGAGATATTTTGATTTGTTTATTTTTGTATACATGTTTTTTACACTGAGCCAAATTACGAAACGAATTAAATTGTTAAATAGTATTCGAACCTGTTTCAATTTCCACTAGAAAACCGAAAACGTTTCTTATTCATTTCTTGTGCACAAATTATTTCGATAAATTGCCATATTCTCATTATATTATAGCTAATTCCTCGATTTGGTCTGATTTAAAGTAAATAGAGTTAATTACCTTTTTTTGGAGGGGGTTCCCTTAAAATCTATTTGCGAGAGCCTTCAGGTCAACAAAAATAAATATGAGGAATGGAAATCTTTAGTGGAACAGCAAGCTGGTTTTTTTTGTTGTTGTATATAGTTGCTAGTTGCATAACATTTGTATGCTGATCGCCTATTTTCCTTTACAATTCTCACCCCAAATGCATAAATCGGAATTTATAGACTCCACGCTTAGACCTGTGCACGGACAGACCTGGCTCTCATCGCAGTCGCGCCTCCTCGGACTATTCGTACTCCTCAAAGTCGACGGTTGAGAAGAGCAATTACGATTCGAGCAACCCTTATTCCAGGCCGGAACGATCCACGTATACGTCCACTGTTGAGAATACATCGCGTAGTGGCCCAGGTGGTGCATACAATTATAGCACCGAGAGAACTAGCACCACTGGCGCTGGACCCGGTGGCTACAGCTACTCGTCGACCACCTCTGGAAATTTGCCCGGTGGCACCAAATACCGCCACTTCTCATACCATGTCTAAGCGCAAACGATTTAGACAAAAAGCAATCGCATAAATGGTTTATATATGGCTCAAATAATAATTTCACTAATCACTCCGCCTAAATTGTTTTATAATTGTTAATCGCAACTAGAAACTACATCTAACCAACCACATACTTATACACGTATGTATGTATGAAGTTCTTTTGATATTGATATTGATATTGATATTTATATTGATTTTTATATTGTCTATCACCCGAATTGTGTACATTTTCGAGTTGACTAACATAACTAATGATTAATTTGATTGTTACATATAGATAATAGATGTTGATAAGCAAAATCTATCTGATGTATTTACTCTCCATAAATCATTAATAGTTTAAAAGTATTTGTGATACAATAAAATAAAATCGCGTTCACCAAAAATTCTACCTCTAGTTTCATATGTACAAATATATATATATGCTGCCTCATTCATTTCTGATAATTCCAATCAAAATACGATATTCATATAATCTGACCGATCTATGCTGTGACAACAAATTCAATTGAAGCAAATAGTTGGGGTGTCTGCCAAAAACTCAAATTTTAGTTAGACATCAACGAAACGGGTTTTTTTTTTTTTTTGGTTTTTCATAAAACATATTTAAATAAAATTCAATGTTGTATAATTCTCTTACAGTATCCGTCCACTCATAATGTGACTCGTGTAAGTATTCGCATTTATTATTTCTGTTGCTCATGTGTTGTGCTTGTCATCCATCATCTCTTTTATGATTTTGAAATTTTCCTGGTCACACTTCAACCATACTTCATCGTCGCCTGGAATCATACGTGGTTAGTACTCTTATACCATAAACATGTTTCTATTCACAAAAATCGGATCAGTTCAAAACAGAGTTGCAGTTGTATTTTAATCGAATAATGCAAGTACTTGGGTTTAGTTTGAATTTTAGTTTGAACATTTTCAAATTTCGGCGAACAGATCAAATTAGAAATTAAGAAGACTCTTTAAGTGTTTTTTTTTTTTAATTTGTGTAGCGAAAGATTAGGTTCATAGAAAAGAATAGAATATATATTAATATTTAATAAGTATTTGTTAATAGTTAATAAGTTAACAGTTGCGAAAAAAATAGTAGCACAATTCTCACAAGAAATTTGTTTGTTTCAATTTTAAGGATCTTATAAATACAATTTTTGAAGTAAAAGAAGTTTCTTAACAAAAAGTGAGAAGGACAAAACATAACTTTATTCAAAATCTTCAACTTATTTAAATTTATTTAAAACTAATGTAAACAAATAAATTTTAAGAAAAATTAAGAAAGTTTTATAAATGTGAGCTTATAACTAAAATTTGAGACAAACCAAAATTAGAAATATTCGAAAAAAATTAACGTTTTCTATAAAGTGCGTAGTGGTGATATTAACTTTCGATACTTGTTGGTACTTTTTTCGTCAAATTAAAAAAAAATTAAGATTATTTTGAATTTTGAAATGAATTCCAGGAGCAGTAACAACTTTAATTTATAATATATTCAAATTAATATTTGACAAAATTGTTAAACTAATGTTTGTTTTTGAAATTTTAAATTAAGATAAAAGCATGTGAGCAGAACGAACGAGTTTTGTTAGTTAGTTCGACAGTGTTTCGTCATGTCTGAGAGCTCGTCCTGGGAGCGAGAGCAACATAATAAATTGTAGAAGAATGAAGGCTAAAGAAAGGATAATGAGTTTAGCGAGAAATTGCATTAAAATGGTAGCCAACCTTGCCCATGATTGGACGATGTATGTAAAGTGGTCACATGATCCTTCTGAGATACCAGCCCAAAGAAAATGCGAGTGCGATCGAGATGGCATGGCAGTTGAATAGGAGTGGGTTTTAGAGGGGAGATTTGCAGAGTGCGAAAGGGATGGCACATGCTCTGTACAGTTTTGCTCAACTGACAGCACTTGGCGGGAGTTCAAATCATTGTAGCAATGAAATAAATAAATTAATTAGTTAAATTAAATAAATAAAAATAAGTATTAAATATTTATAAATAAAAATAAAAATAATAATAAAATATAATAATAAAATATAATAATAAAATAAATAAAAGTAATTAAAATGCAACTATGATAATAAAATACATCAAGACAAACAATTACCAAGTCAGCGCCTTATATAGTTACAGCAAGATCTTGTTTAGCAGCTCTGCATAAAAATTGTTAGTTATTTACCTGCTATAGTAATGCATAATTCATAATCATAAAATACTTTACTTCTCACGCATTTCTACTTGCATTCTGCATATTTTGTGTTTGTGTTATATGAAATGAACTAACCAAACTTGCACAAATATAATACTAGGTATACAAATCGAGCTATCCCATCTACTCGAGTTATTCAATCCCAAGACGTATCGTCAGTGGAACACGTGTTATAACATCGCCTGTTCGGGTTGTTACCTCTCCCAGCCGCGTCTATTCGCGCATTGTCCACTCTCCATCGCCTGTGCGTGTTGTGCGCACGACAACGCGTGTTGTTTCATCGCCGGAGAGAACCACCTCCTACTCATACACTTCGCCATCGACATACACTTCGTATAGTCCATCGACCTATTTGCCATCGACCTACTACACTTCGTCCTATATACCCACCTCGTATACGACGTACACACCATCGTATCACTACAATCCCACAACAATTACACGCGTCTATGCCCGCTCGGCATCGCCATCGCCGCTGAGGATCGTTACATCTCCGGTTCGTGCAATTCCCTCATACTTGAAGAGACTCCCACCTGGATATGGCGCACGGGCCTTAACTAACTACCTCAATACTGAACCCTTTACCGTAAGTTGTGGCCGTTCAATATCGAACTTTTGGCTAATGCAGATTCGTTCAAATCGGCATAAGAGCACCAGCGATAACACTATTTTCAAAAGTTTTCTTTCTTAAATCAAAAAAAAAAAAAAAAACAAATTTAAATGTTTAGACCTTCACTGAGGAAACGGGTAGGATTCGCAATCGGGCCCAATCACT
The DNA here is from genome assembly GCA_035044325.1 of Drosophila nr. medialis 2 BK-2023a. NCBI lineage: Eukaryota > Metazoa > Arthropoda > Insecta > Diptera > Drosophilidae > Drosophila > Drosophila nr. medialis 2 BK-2023a. Next base: position 5,781,643 of record JAWNMH010000397.1, on the reverse strand, counting down.
GATTCGCGACCTGCACACTCCCGTCGTACGCCGTGCCAGAAGCTGCACACCTTTCCCGGTGACTGGGTAAGTTTGATGATCAAAATAATGTTGTGAATTTATAAATAGATGAATGTCAGCAGTTGGAAGGAAGCTTAATATATTTAGTTTCCCGTATCCCTTGTCAATGGAGTAGCTAGCTTTTCGGAAAGAGTAGTCCTAATTTTATTTTTTTCATTTAATTTAATCTAAGCCACGTTGCTTATACGAAAAGTGTCCTTGCCTGGCTCACCCCCTAATAATTTTATGTTGTTTTGCCCTTTCCTTTAAATTTTCAAGACTTTTTAGATACAATATCAACTTTTCGGTCTTAATATAATATAATCCTTGTCTCCCACACTGATTACCTTAATTAAAGGTCGAAACACGCCCACATCCATTACCATCTCTGCCCCCGTAGAAGGACTATTTTCCCCCGGGTTTCTTATTTTATTTTACAAGCCTAACTTAAGTGATTGGTTTTTATTTTGTTTATCATTTTTTTCAACTCGAAAACAAGCTACAGGAGTAAAGTCAATGCTATTTTAAAGGTTCCTAAACATGTTTTATATACTTTAGTTGAAGGATTTTGCATAAGATAAAAAGTTATATATAATATATATCTATATATATATAAAAAGGGAATATACTTATGAAAGGTTTAGACGGTTTTTAAACAAATATTAACAACATTGATGGTGTTGGATGGAGAGTAATATAATTGTGTTTTTAGCTACTCCTATGGCCCAACATCACAACTAGCCCTAGATGCTTACGTGGCACGCGTTACAAATCCGGTGCGACACATTGCAAAGGAAGTTCACAATATATCCCACTACCCAAGACCCGCTGTGAAGTATGTTGGTGAGTAATTTGAAATATGTGCTGATATGTTGCCTCTAATACATTTGGATTACGTTTGTAAACATTATAGTAGTGTTAAGGTATTAAGTTGCCGTTGAAATTTGGTATTTAATGCTGTCTTTTAAATATTAAATGATAAGGTAAAAGTCATCTTGCCTCTGTAAGGATATGTGGTGATAAGGCTTATAATATTAGAAGCCCCATGTACGATTCGGACAAAGTTCGAACAGATATTAACCTTTTGTCCTGGTACCTTAGACATCCGACCTGGAAGAATGAGAAAAAGAATGTTTCACATGAAGGTAAGTATCGTTTTAAACGATTGATTGATTGATTGATTGATTGATTGATATTTCATACGCTTGTAAACGCTATTTGTATATAGCAATTAGAACCTCGACTTAGCCTGTCACTCATGCTCGTTCCACCTAATCATTTATTGGGGATCTTCAATTAGTTATTTGATTATTACATTTGAAAAGTGTTTTCCATTAATTTTCACATGTTTCAAAAGAAAAAAAAAGAAAAATCATATACATTTTGCATAGGATCAAAAGTAATATGTAGGAGCAAACTAAATTCAAATACTTGTGACTAATGCATCGAACTTTCGCATCCTTATTAGCTTTGTTCTTTGTATCTTACTAACTTAATATGTTTTATGATTGATTGACTCTTTCCAGTTGAAGCTGTTGAAGTTGAGGCCTAAATGATAATATGCCTGACTTTATAATATGGACATACACACTTTATAATTTTTGAATAAATAAATAAAAGGAAAATTCATTATGTTTGCCAATTGTCAAATAAAATCGATATCTTAACAATAAACAAACGATATCACTAAACTCAGTCGCTTTCACATCTTGGCTAATGTGCAAGCCCATATTAACTTTTATCACTGACACAAACTAATCGAAAACAGTAAAAATAAATTACAATAAAAACAACAACAACAATCTGACGAATCGTTTTAAATACTAATATTTTCGAATACTTACCAACAACCTTAGCGACTTATCTTTCTTCTAATTATGTATATTATTTGATTTACATCTGTTTCCTACCCAAGTCCTCGATTTGTATAATTATTATTATTAATTAAATATTGTTGGGCATTTACGCATATGTACGTTATTTATTGATTTATATAAACTTAAAAAAAAAAACACCGACACATATTTATACTTATAACTGTGTATTGTATTTGATAATGAATGCCATGTATAATGATACCATTTTATATAAATACATGTACTTGTGTACATACATATGTTCTCACTTAAGTACAGATCTGAAAATGTACACCTAATTGCAATACAATGTGTTTAATTAGCGATGGGAGATCGACTGGCTATATAAAAGTTCTTTTTAGTTCAACTTCAACAGATTTGTATTCCTCTAACATTGGAGAAAACTCATAATTTCCACTTTCTTTAGCAAAAAGCATTATATAATTTTTTTAATTATTCCATAATTACATGGTTGTCTAGAACTAGTTGAGCTCTATTCAAAATTCATGGATTTCTTTATAATACATCCGCAAACTTCACAGGATAAGTCCGACCCGATCGACACTTCCTCCATCAAAACGAATTTACGATACTCTAAGAAATAATGACTTTTCCAAATCGAAATATGTGCTCTACCAAAATCCCAAGGGCATAAGGCAACAACAGAAGAAAAAAATGCTCAAATCAGTATTATATATTCGAAACTTCTCTATCAAACTGGCTAGATCGGATTGTTACAACAGGGACTACTACTTTTATAGCTCATAGACCCCACCATTAAAAGATTTGATACAAATACAAAGAACAAAGTTTAGTTTACAAGATACCATGAGCTGGAGATGGAATCAATAGAAAAAATATATATATGTGGGGACGACAAAATCGAAATTAAAAACTAGACTGTCTGGACTATAATCTGATAAAAATACCACTCAAAAACTTGCGCTTTCGTCCCACTGTGCCTTGATTAGACACTCCCCAGACGACATTTTAGTAGAGCAGCATATCTAAAGGTTCAGATTGGACATGCCGCACACATGTTCCACACATGTTCTAGACAATTACGCTGATGTATATGGACAGAAGAATATATATAAAATCTGATTTGTGTATACCGTGCTGAAGATGAATCCCGATGGTATTCGAAATATATAAAATAAAAAATAAAGCCGACAAAAAACAAATTTGAAAACATATAAAACCAGGTCACCAAAAAATAAAAAAGCGTTTAACTTTTGTTTAGATTTCGCAGCGAACTTATGTGCAAGTATAAAAGTGAATTTGTTTAAATGTATACTTATAGTTAGTTAATCAAATGATTATATATCTTGTGTGAATTTTAATGACCTTGACCTATATTTTATGATTTGCCGCAGGAAACGTAATGGGTACACTTTAGTAATACTAAGAATATGAGAATAAATTTGGCATGTGTTGACTTTGAATCGACAGGTGTGATCAAATTTATATCATCGTTACTATAAATAATTATAATGTACATACACACTAATTACATCCATGCACTCATCAATGCATTCACACACACATCTGCATGTTGTTATATATTCCATGTATATGAATGTAGAAGAAGACACAAAATGACACAACTTACTTTCCTATAAACACATCTTGATAACGACATACTTTCCCAAAGAAGTTCAGTTTAGATATATACACCAAATGTGGAGAATTCGTTTTTAAATGACGTGATGTGGATAAATCAATATACATACTTATATACATAGCTGTGTAGACTTGATTAACTCCTTTGAGCTCGGTTATTATAAATTCTTCATAACTAACTTTTACGCACAGATTTGAGATATGAGGCGCTGAAACACAATAAATGGAAAAATTCCTATATATAAATATATTTTTATATATTTATTTATATGGGAATATGATTGTTTTTTTTTCCTAACAATTGACATAAACATACATACTGTCATATATATCTTTGTTGACACTAAAGCAACTAGAAGCCAGTTACTAACACTCATTAATTAAAATACAATTACTCTATTATTGGAGTCTTCAAATCTGCAAGACTGCATTATTGATGTAAATGATATTATCTCCGGAATCACAAATGGTAAGTCATTATATAGCAATAATGTGTATATTTGAATACAGTCACAGATATACACTACTTATTTACACTAAACTAGCTAATTATATTCATTTCGATAAGTATGATAATATGATTTCTAAAAAAAAGTTATTCCTAACATTATTCATAACTGGCTTTGGATTTTAGATGCCGACTTGGACCCGAATCGCCCAACGAGAAAATTCTCTGGTCCCAGGCCACTTGAAGATGCTGTCGATGTGGAGAACAGGGAGAAGCAGCGTCTACGCCAGGAACGCCTGATGACCGTCAACGAAGATGATCTTGAAGTGGAGAAGAAACAAGCTCAGTTGGCCGACGAAGCGAAGCGTCGCAAGGAGACGTAAGCCATTTCGAAATTAACAATAATAATAATAAAAATAATACTATGCCAAAAATGTTTACAGTGCACTCAAGGAGAAGAAACAACGAGAGGAGGCTGAAAATGCCCTAAAGGAAGAACAGGCCCGTTTGGCTGAGGCAGCCAAGCAAGCTGCTGCTGCGGAAAAGGCCCGCCTAGCTGAAGAGGCAGCTCAAAGAGCCGCCGAAGAGGAGGCCCAAGCCGCAGCAGAAGCCCAAGCCGCAGCAGAAGCAGCAGCTGCCGAAAAGAAAGCCGAAGAGCAACGTTTGGCTGAAGAGGCCCGTGCTGCCGAGGAAGCAGCACAAAAATTGGCGGAAGAAGAAGCCCGTGCTGCTGAAGAAGCCAGAGCTGCTGCAGAAGCCAAGGCTGCTGCAGAAGCTGCAGCCCAAAAAGCTGAGGAGGAGGCCCGTTTGGCTGAGGAGGCTGCCCAAAGGGCAGCAGAAGAGGCTGCTGCACAAAAAGCCGAAGAGGAACGCTTGGCTGAGGAGGCCCGCCTAGAAGAGGAGCAGCGCTTGCGGGAGCAGGAGCTGAGTCGCCTGGAGGAAATCGAAAGGCAGGCCGAAGAGGAGCGTGAGGGCGATCTTGCACGCCAAGCAGCCGAATTGGCCGAAATCGCCCGTCAAGAGGCGGAAATTGCTGCTCAGGAGCTGCAATCGATTCAAAAGGAAGACAGAGATGTGGCTGAGCCCATAATTGATGAGCCAACCTCTCCTGTGGAGGATCAGCAGGAACCGACCATAGAATTAAATTCGAATATCGAAGATGTTACAGGCACTGCCGGAGATAGTTTTGTAGAAGACTCTGAAGATGCGGAGGACGACGATGAATAAGGAATTACACTAATGATCATTTTTGCTGACGACATCTACAATTAATGTTCATTGAAATTAGAAACCTTCTTTATTTTTTGCGAACTCAAAAACATGATGGTAGACAGTTGAACTCGTTATAATTCGAACAGTATCTATTTGCCATGAAAGTAGTTGTTGTTAATATTACTTTATAGCATTATTATTGCCAAAGCTTTTGTGAAACTAACACTACTAGCTGAATGACACTTCCTATCAGATTAACATAATAGAAATATGATTCAAATCTTTTATATATTTAAGAAATATATAAATATGATTGAGACTCTAATTTTGCAGTTTTTCTTTTAGTGCTAACTTAAAAGAGTTATTCTTCACCTACTGCCATTGGAAGTTTTCACATTAGTTCTCTTCGGGAGCCCTAGTGGAGACTATGACTTTATTATACCAAGCTAGGTACAATAGTATTTTTTTCTTCACTCTACATTATAAAATTTAAAATACATTTTTAAAATTTGATTTTGTTCTACAAAAATTAGTTATTTTAAATACACCAAATAAAAATCAGATATGCGCTTTTCATTCATTTTTATTAGTCTTTTATTAGAGCCTGTTCCATTTTCACCTGATTACTTCCAAAATAAAAAAGTTGAACTATATATAAACATAGTTCGTATTACAAGACTGAAGAGAAAGAGGTAGAAAATTCAAAAACTGAAAAAAAGTTTAGCTGATTAATTTGTACAAATTAATATCACAGTTTATTAGGGAATGCAAGAATAGCAAAGATTTTGTATTAAAAGTAAGCTAATGTTAGTATAACAGCTGAGACTGCAAATAGCTGAAATGGTTTTTGTGCAGATTATGTACATTTTTATATTCAAGATTAGGACAAAAAAGTGGAAAAAATGTTTAGTAACATAGGGACCAGCCCTTGATGAATCCCAGGACACGCATTAATTCTTGGATCCTAAAGGATAACCAGCAAAAAACTTTAGAATATAAAAAAATTAAACCAAAAAGGTCATTCTTCGATAAAAAAAAAAACTAATTTTATTATTATTATTATTAATGGGGAAAAAGTTTGAACTGCGACCTATAAGGTCTATTGTGCCCCCTTACTGGGCCTACAGCTCTTCCATCAATCCCAACTACTGCAAAAACTAATTTACATAATTTGCCAAGATTTAATAAATTTTCTGAATCTTTAGGCATAAAGAGACTTAGTAGACGACGGGGAAAGTGTAATATCATCTGTATACATAAAAAAAACCCGGAAGTGACTCATTATAGAAGTAAGGTCATTTATAAATAAAATGGATAAAAAGGAGCTGACTTCCTTTCTTATAGAAAAAATATTAAAATCAACTTTAAATAGTAAGTATTAACAATTTGTATTTATTTATTTACATGTGTACGATTGTTCCCAATTTTAAAATGCTTCATTATGAATTCCTTATTGGCAGACGATAAACAATTATCAAACATACTATAAAAAAGAAAAAAACATATATAAAAATATATTTGAAATATAAAAGAAAGAAAAATATGAGTGATGTAGGCTTTGGCGACACTTACGGGACACAGTGATGGGAACTCATGTAAAAATCATGTAAATAATTAATAATGAAACTTAATTGCAATTATTTTTAATATCTACAAATATGTAAAAAGGATGGCGGCCCTACGCTGGAGTTCATAGCAAGCAGCCGGACAGCGTTAACAGAGATCGATTAGCGTTGCCAGACTGTGCAGAGAAAGTCGTCAAGTGTTGGACATTCGTTCAGCAGAAACAGTCCGAAAGGATCGTGCAGCGCAGTCAGAATTGTTCAGCAAATAATACAGACAGTATTGTGTATTGCATTGTACATCGTTAATAAAAAATCGGCAAATAGGTGCATTTATAGTATTCGTCTTATAAGCAATTCTGGTGGAGAACGATGATCAACTTTCGAACTTTATACAACTCTTGCTGATAAGTTATGTAAAGCTATTTCGGATAAACCATTTTCATATACAAGAAAACTCTCAGCTGAGCATAATGCAAAGTCTTGTGTGTCGCATAAGGGTCGCCTTTTAAAGATATGATATTGTTAATACTTACCAACAAGAACAATAGTAAACAAAGCAATCGTCGAGTTGCAAAACGGTAGTAATGTTATTCCAATTAAGTTTGCTGATGCAATAATACCAAATCGTCCCAGTGACATGACCAAGCTTGTTGCTTTTCCCCTAAAATTATATATAAATTTTCCATACTTGTTACATATGCACCAATACGCAAATATATATAATCATATGGGTATGTACATATGTACTCATTGATAAATATTTAAATCTTCAATGTTCTGAAGCTATTGGCAAAATATAATATATATATATATATATATAAATATTGAATATGATATGTTTGGCAACACCGATCATCCCAGAATTGAAAATAATTGTAGCTGAGCACAGCTAATTGGTTTAAATAAGATTCAGATAATTGTTTCGTACCTTAAATGTGTTGGCATTAGATCCACAATCGCTCCTATCATAATGGAAATTGATAATCCAGGCAACAGGATGTAAAGACAAAATAGTACTAGGACCACTGTGGAGTTCGAAACAACGTGTAGTAAGACTCCACTTAAAATCGCAAACACGAGTGCAGCGAACAGAACGTTCTTTCGACCCAGAGGATTCAAAATAGCGCCTTGAATGGCGAATCCCAATAAAAATGAAGCTCCAACTATCATATTATCAATGTAGGTCCTAGTTGATATCTCATCAGAACAGACCTAAAAGTAAAAGTTATTGGCTAAGATCAGTCTATCGATATAGTCATTTTTTCAACTTACCGCAGTGTTATTTAATGCTCCATTTTGCTCTTGTTTGCCGTAAGAACCTTCCAATATTTGACAAACTGTTGAATTATTACTTTCAGCGCTGGATGATCGATTTACAATTTCTGGGAACCAAAGCTGCATACCATTTGAGCTAAAAAAATAATATTCATTAATAATATTAGCATACACTGAGAAATCAGATAAAACGTAAATAATTAAAAATACAACAACAAAATATGAGCCATGTGAATTTGAAGATGTAATAATTTGAATAGCGCGCCATATTTGCACGAAAGAACGGTTCATTTGTGCAGTGTTGCAAAACGCAAGGAAAGTAGAGTGTGACGACAGCTGAGGCTGAAGACGAGTGTGGCTCTGTGCTATGGCGAGTAAAAGTAAGAAAGGGATGACAGCATATGTGGGTGCTGCAGTTACGATCGACGGATTGATGAGCGTTGCATTTATAAGGATTTAATCTTCTTACGTTAACAACCAATTTATAATCTTACCTGAAAAACATGCAAAGCACAGCCACGTTGCACAATATGAAATTGAAACCATGCGGCTTTTGAAATAATGGAACTGTGGCACGTGCGATGTTTGTTACCATGCCACAGCCCTTCTGGTTTGCCAATACGTTTTCGCCGGCTTGTGTTTCTGGTTTCAGCGTAAATTCACTGTTTTTGAGGACTTGAGTTAATGAAAGACCTCGATTAAATTTGCTAATCCAATCCACAGCGCTTAGTGCCTGACTTTCTTTATTTTGTGAGAGCAGAAGTTTCGGGCTTTCGGGATAATATATAAGGATTATTCCTCCAATAAGACCCGGTAGAAGAGACGCTAGCATAATCAATCTCCATGGTCGGAAAACAAATTCGCCAACTACATGGATGGACCAGTCTGAAGATAATATCGCCCAAGCAGTTGCTGCAAATAAATAAGTTCAATTTCAATTATTTGTCAAAGTTTATGGTAATCTTATAATAACAGTAATATTTTTATACAGAGCAAATCGAAGTCTGTCTGTTGATCTATTCGTCTATAAAACTCTAACTCAAAAACTATGGAAGATAGGTGTATTTCATTTTAGGGACTCCATCCTGCGGTCGTGACATATGGCCAACTTTCAAGGACGTGGTCAACCATTTACCAACCAAATTTGGTGACTGTATCCTTAAAGTTGTGGGAGAAGTGTGGCTTTATCGATTTACGATTTTAAATTTTATCGATTTCCTAGCCTCCTAGTAGACGTAGCATTCCATTCTAAACTTAATCGAGCTGCTGTTAATTGTAGTTCCAAATTCGCGTTGAATAGTAACTTAATCATTAACGTTAGTAACTAAATTGAAGAATTTCCTACGGATAACATTTTCTTTGCATCTGGTTCATTGTTCTTAATACTAAAGAATTGCAGTGTATAAATTACCTGGGACATAAATTGCGGTCACACTGACAAACATCGTGGAATAGTTAATCGTAACTGCTCGGTGCCGAGGTATATTGAATTCGCTCAAATACGGATAGAGTCCAGCTGAGACACCGCCAAGACTACGAGAGATTAATTTACATTGACATGTTTATGGATTTTATTGGTTAACTTATATGGTGTGGTTGTGGGTGTGGGCGTGAATAGGTGAAAATGGTTGTCAGTGATATATTTATAGTTATCTACTTTTCAATTGTAGCCGGGGATGTTTTTTTATGCAAATTTATTTCATTAGCTTAGATTAGGATTATCGTTTCAACTTCTACGTACATCAAATCTTTTCGATTTGTCAGACTATCAAAAGTTTTGAAAGTCGTAGCTTCATAGGGACAGAGGGACAAGTTTTGTATAACTAAATGCCAAGAATTGAATTTGACAATAAACATTTTATACATGGCATTTCAAAAACCAAACCAAAAACATTTTTTAAAAATTCCGATTTCTAAAATTCTTTTATTACTGCGACCAGAAGATACTCTGAACCCAACTTTTAAACATATTGAGTCATTTAAGGCACGGGTTCAAGTTCTGCTCACTCAACCAAGAAAAGATAATGATGCAGCTAAAAGTTTTCTCAATTTGTATGACTGAAGCATTTCCACAAAGTCCCTAAACTTGCTTATACATATATTTTTTTGTATTAATCCATGATTAAATCTCCATGATTAAATCTCTCACTACTGAATCGGTGTCTATATGGGAACTTTGCCATTTGCGTGAGTCGATTATAAATTACAACATTAAACAAGACCAGACTAGAATGTATTACCATAAAAAATAATAATAACAAAATGAAGTGGGTTAAATGTTGATCTGAGCAATCAGATTTATTAAATCCCTAAGTACAAATGGTAGAATATAGATTTCAACATAAAACTCACTTACCTGATACCGCAGAGGAAGTTGATTATGTTGAATAACCAAACGCTTGTGACGAACATGAGCATAATCAGAAGAGCGCTGGAAATAAGTGCTCCGTACAGTAAAACTGTTCGTCGGCCGATGACGTCGCTGACATATCCCCATATATAGTTTGATATGCAGATACCTTTAAAAATGTTAAATGAACTTGTTTACAAATTGTAATATTACAATGACTATTTAATAGTTGCTCATTATAAAAATAGCAGTGTAATATGAAATTATAATTGACAGCCGTCTCGGGTATGAATCGCCGTACTAATAGTAGCTTAATTTATTAATTTATTAAACGCTTGTTAATTACTGCAAAATATATAAACAATGTAATTTTATCTGTGAGAAATATGAAAATACTAACGTTTTGTTAACAATTGTTTACTGATAAGAAGTCGAACTGCCCTTGTCGTCAAAAATATGCTAATTTGCTGGTACATTTTGGGGTTTTTTCTGATTGTGATTTTTTACACTCATCTCAATGATTCACGACGTGCCTTAGATCTGATTGTTGTGCAAAACAAGATATGAATGAAAACAGAAAAACCGACTTTAAAACTGATTGACGGCTTTTCATGATCACCCTAAACATTTGAATACAAATGATGTAGTTTGATATGCCTTCTTTCAGGCGTAACAAAACTATAATAAATAAGCATGTGCTTAGTCGGATGTGGGCAGAGGTAGCCTCTCCCCATCCCTCCCACACCGAGCAAGTAGTAAATCGGAAAAGTGGTTGAATGTAAATGTGGAAAACTGGTGTTGTATGTAAATTAAATCACGACTCACCTGCAACAGATGCTGCCATCATGAGGCCCTTCTCGGCTTCTGTTGTTTGAAACTCGCATTGGGATGCGATCACAATAATTCCCAGTGATTGTTGGGCAGCCACAGATGAGATTGTTAAGAGACCACTTACAAGCAATAGAATCCACTGGGCCTTGCCGTAGCCTGCACCATAGATGAGGCATATTTTGTTTAGCGGCAATACAAGAGATAAAACTGGTTGGCTTACCAATCTTCTCCAAGACTTCGTCATATTCCAATGAGTTGGAATCACCAGCTTCGGAAATACGGTCCTGCATATTACTATTCCAACGGCGTCCATTCAACTGATGCTCGTGACAAAACTGCCCCGCCTTATAAGTATCTTATACAAATGCACCACATTCCACTCAACTCACAGCTGTGAGCTAAAACCCAAAAACATTTGCAGCTTGAGTAAGCAAAAACTTGTTCTGAGAACAACATGTTCTTAGCTCAGAGATCCCACTTATATCTACAAGAGAGCTAATTGTTCTTAACAAATTGATAGAGACTTTAGTTTAAATATGTTAATGTGTGATTAATAGGCATATTAAAATATTTTTGATAAGTCGATAAGTCATGATAGTCATGATAGACTTTCTGTATACCCATGATAGACAAATACTGTGAACCATAATACTTGCGGACTTAATTTTGATTTTAGCTAAGATGTTTCTCTTAACCTGTTTGCACTTGAAACCACACTTACAGCCATTTTTTCAATCCAGAAACAATTGGCTTTAACACCTGTTTATTTTATTTATGTTGTTAAGGGCAATTAAATTTCGTCGCCAAGCTTGTAACTTATTGAGAGAATAAAGTACTAAAGTACTATAAAGTACACATATGTTTGAGCTGTTTCACTAGTCGGGTTAATACAGCCAATCTATGCGAATTTTTTAGTCTAGTACTCCCTCGTCTTAAGAAGTGTCTCAATGGAACTTGTTTACCCTTATTTTTGCTAAAGGGTGTATATACGAGGTCTGACCAATAAGTAATGAGACCGATTTTTTAGCCGCGCTTGTGGTAACACTGCGAACCTGAAACTTCGGTCGGTTAATCTCCCATCCCTCCTCTATCGATACATGTGCTCGCGACTTTCGTACGTTCGATAGTTCTCCAGCTGTGTTGTGTTTTCGACAACGTGTTTGTAAGGCGTGTCACGAATATGGAACGACGTAATATTGAACAGCGGTTCGCGATTAAATTTTGCGTTAAACTCGGCGATTCTGTTACGGAAACGTACGGTAAATTGGTCAAAGTGTTCGGTGATGAAGCCCTGAGTCGTGCTCAGGTGTTTCGATGGCATAAAGATTTTAAAAATGGTCGTGAGAGCGTCGGGGATGAACCGCGAAGTGAGAGGCCTCAAAAGTGAAAACGATGATGATTAGCTTCTTTGACAGCAAAGGAATCGTGCACAAAGAGTTTGTACCACCTGGGCAGACCGTCAACCAACATTTCTACCTGAAAGTACTCGATCGGCTGCGAAAAAGAGTCATTAGAGTCCGTCCAGAGATTGCCAAAACGTGGATCCTTCATCATGACAATGCTCCATGCCATCGTGCCTTCAGTGTGTCGCAGTTTTTGACCTCTAAAAACATCGCAGTGTTGCTGCAAGCGCCCTATTCGCCGGATATGTCACCCTGTGACTTCTTCTTGTTCCCCCAAACAAAATTGGCCGTGAAAGAAACGCATTTTGAGTCCATAACTGACATCCAGACCGCCGTGACGAGGGTACTCAAGGACATTCCAGTCGAAGCCTTCCAGAAATGTTACGAAAGCTGGAAGAAACGTTGGAACCAGTGTGTAGTTGCGGGAGGGGAGTACTTTGAAGGGGATCACATCAATGTACCTTAATTTTTAAATATACGTATTTTATGGACTTAGTCTCATCACTTATTGGTCAGACCTCGTAGGTCGTACCACTATACCATAAACTGCAATAAGAATAATCGATCGAAAGACTGCAAACTGGTGAGGCAAATATTTGTTTAAGACGAAACATTTTTAACAAGTAGGAATTCTGTAGTCGAGTGAGCTCGATATTCTAGTGTGAGAAAGTCTTAAAGTGCACTCTTTTCTTGTGGCAGGTCCAGGGACTACAGCCTAAAAAAAAAATCGAATGAAATGCATATTCTTATTCACAAGCCCGAACTGACCCGAACTGGCGACTACAAATACGTGCAAACACATGCATACATACATATATATGCATACGCAACTGCAGAATACACACAAAAACATATCGATGCTCTTGCCATCTCTTTCTCACACATGCGCTCGCATATTTATATGCACACAGAAAGGAGTTCAATATGAGAATATACTTTCGACTATAACTTCGGTGTTTCTTATGGCTTTGTATATTGTCTATTAATTAGCAGATTCTGCCTTTATTGCCTTTACTTGTGGCATTTATTGCTATCGGAAATCGAAATGTATCGATATTCCTGAAAGGGTGGCAGTTATCGATAAATGCGCCTAGTATTCGAGAACCTATTTTCCATATTTGAAGTCTCTAGCTCTCATAGCCTCTGAGATCCGCGTATTCATACAGATAGACGGACAGATGAACAGACGGACATGGCTATATCGACTCGGCTGTCGATCCTGCTCAAGAATATACCTACTTTATGGTGTCGGAGATGCTTCCTTCTGCCTGTTACATACATTTGCACAAAACCATTATACCCTTTTTACTCATTTTTAATGGGTGCAGGGTATAAAAATATTTGTTTAAAACAAACCTTAACAAAATGTGCATGCGTGCACTGAAGTTTTAAAGGTGTTTCCAACAAACACAAGAGCTTTCAATTATAAAAGCTCCAGTGACTTTGACAGTGGGCAGAAAGCAAGCAAAAGCTTCCTTTTCAATTCACTAACGTGATGCGATTAAAATCTGGATGCTGGGAAATTGGCAGGGTGGGATTTATAGAAAACTGTCTCGAAAGTTATTTGAATTTGAAAAAATCGTATTTTTTGATTTTAGATGTAGAATTTTCAACATGAACAAATCCAAAGTTAAAGCTAAAATTTTTGTGATAATTCAAAATAGATCAAAATTTGTTAAAAACGTTTTACTTCCATCTCTGTTCGAAAACGTAGATGTCAGTTGATTAACTCTTTGTTTTTACAGTTGTCCAAGCAACCTACTTACGTTCACTAACCACCAACGACCTTGATCAACGCCAAGAATCGACTTACCTGTCGCAACATGATTAAAGCCAACAATATCCATTAATATATGCGTATGCAGAATCAAAGTTCATGGCCGTTAAGTCAATTGGTAACTCAAATGCTTGAAACATAATACCAACCACTAGATTTTCTTAAATTACTATTACGTTGTAATTAAATCTAGTGTTTTAAGATTTTGCAATTACCAATATTAATGACTTTGCGCTGAGCCTCTAGAGAAGAAAACAGCTGCACTTTAATTAGCAGGTGCGACAACAAATTTTATTACCATTTCCTTAACTGCTTTTTAACAATGTTTTCTATTATTTAGAAATATATTTTTGTATATTTAGAAATTATTTCTAAAAACCAGAAAATGTCTATATTTTTCAGTGGATTTTCTCAATTTTAGGATGCTTACAAGATGCATTCATATTTTTAATTGCTGCTCTTTTCGTTGAGGCCTTAGCTCTGGATTTATTGCAGTCTATTGTTGTGAGTGTAAATTTGCATGAGTGCTGTTTGCTGAGAAACTTATTCGAATTCTTAGAAACTTAAAAAAATGTGTGTGTAATTCACCAGTTGAGTTCGATTAATAACTGCTTTTATTGTTTAAAATAGTAGTATTATATCTAAGTGTTTGTTTATTTATTAGTACTAAAATGATTACAATTGTTTTTTAACCGTAATTATTTATAATATATATAACTGTACCTACAGCTAGGGACGTTTGTTTGAAAACCTTCAAGAGTCTGCACTTATGAAGGGTCTTTTCTCAAAAGAGTGTCCGTTATTGAACAAAAATAGTGGTTGATTTTGTTGATCATTATTATAAAATATTTTATTTGTTAATAATGACGATGGCTTTGCCTTAAGATGTTTGCAATAAAAACAAACAATCCATTTATTTTATGGATAGTTTCTCCTTATCCATTCATCCACTCTCGATTTTTTGCAGCCAGGACCATTCTCGATTGATTGTTTACATTGGAATAAGGAAAGTAAGCACTGCACAAGCTGTAAGGTAACGATATTATTCACACATTTTTTTTTTTTAAGTATTTAAGAGCATAGTTACCAAAAACAAATGCAGAAAACACTCCAAATGTTATAGTGCAGTACGATTCCAGAAGTATTCCAATGAGGTTGCTGCCAAAAACACTACCCGTGCGTCCAAACATTAGGCATATGCAAAGCGCCTTGCCTCTTAAATGGGTGGGGACCAGATCCACGACGGCTCCACTCAAAACCGATACGCATAAGCCCGGCAGTACCAGGTACAGGCAAAAACAGACTATGATGACTATATCATTTTGTATCCACACCAATAATGCAGCACCAACGGAAGCTATGGCCAAACTAATTGTGATTGTTGATTTGCGTCCAATTCGACGCATAACAAAACCGATTAAAATATAGCCGACAATGAGAACCAAGCCGTAAGTAATTGTGTCTATATAGCTTCTGGTATTCACTTCATCGTTGCATATCTGAAAGATATTAGAATAGGCTTAGACCCCGAGATATATAGGTGTGGTATGTGTACTAATACATTTGTTGTTAAGTTGAGTTGGGCCTCATCAAATGATGCATCGATTACATCACATACTGTCATGTCGTCCTCGGCAATGTCTGATCTCAACCGATTCAGTATTTCTGGATACCACAGTGCCATTCCCGCCGAGCTGAAAGTTGACTTTGAACGTAACAAAAACTCAAGCGTATTGGTAAAAAAAAACCCACCTAAAGAAGAACCCACACATAACCACGGAGCTTATGCAAAAGTTCCTTAAATATGGTTTTCTGAACAATGGCAACGTTTCCATCCACATATTTCGAAAAGAAATCGTTCTAAAAAGATGGCAAAAGATTGAGTTAAATAAAAAACAAATAAGATTGAATACTCACGGCGAGTTGGAAACACTCAGTATGTTTTCCTTATCAGTGCAAATATCAGGTGTTATTTTCTCTACTTTGAATTCTTTAAGCGTTTTGCCTGAATTTTTCACAGCAATCCAATTTAGTACGGCATATGCCTCATCGGTTTTACCCATCGATATCAATAATTTTGGAGTTTCGGGCAATCCAAATAGCATAATGGTTCCCAACACGCCAGGAAGTAAATAAAAAAGTGTCAATAAGCGCCAAGGTCGAAATGAGATCGTCTCTGTCACTTCTACACTCCAATGCATCGACATTACAAGCCAGGCAACAGCTAAAGGATTCCAAGGATAAATTGGATAAATGCCTCAACATTTAAATAATTATTGAAATATTTACCAGGTACATAAACTGTTGCAAGACCAACAGACAATGTGGCGTAATTGATTGCTGTCGGGCGAAGTCGGGATACGAAAAATTCCCCAAGATAAGCATATGTCGAGGAGGAAGCACCTGCTATGCTGTTAAATAAAAATTATTTTTAATGTAATGATTACAGTAGACTTAAAAAAGTGATGCAATCAAAATCCACAATTTTTAACACTAAGATCCAAATTTTAAACGTTTTTAAAATTCCTTTAAATACCCCCAAAATCCTTATGAATATTTTTGCTTTGTTTAATTTAAATTTTATTTTTAAATTAAATTTAATATACAGTTTACTTTTTGTATTTTTTTTGTTTCGACTAACTTAAGTTGACATGAAATAAATAAATAAAAAATAAATAACAAATTTTCAACCTGAAGGGGAAGTAGGGAAAATATCGAAGTCGTTCAATGTATTTATGATCTAAGTATTTGTCAACGCAATTGAAGTTGGAACATTTTCACATCCAATCAAACAGTCCCCCTAAAACCTCGAAAATATATATATTTCCTACAATTTGACAATCAATTCAAATAATTTCATGAAATTGTACAAATTTTCTTCGAGGCAGTACTACATTTTTAATACCCAATGCGTAATATTCGGATTTTAGCCACGCTACTTAACTGTTTCACTGATTTTCTAGCTTGATAAACTTTTCAAACAAATTTAATTTTCTGAACGGTGTTGAGTTTTTTCTGAGTTTCCACAATCCTTGGATTAAATGATTTTATATAACTTAATTTGCAACTTTAATTTTAGATGTTTACTTAAAAGCTTTAATATGTGTGAACATTTTTAGTCCACATTAAAAAAATAAATAAAATAAACAAAAATTATTATCAAGCATAATTTGTAGATAAAATTTTAAATTTAATGTCACATTTTTATGTTTAATAATCTCTTTTAAAATGTGTATTCAACTTTAAATAATTTATAGAGGCATAACTTTGACGCTCCCCAGATGTACAGTATACAAAAGTACAGTGGCTCACACTTCATTTCAACCAATGTCTTAGAAAAAACGTTCAAAAATTCCAAAGACCGATGGTAGGTACATATATTAACCACCAAACTTAATATATGACCCCAATACACTAGGGTTTCCCCACCTGCTAGGTAGAATTATAAATAAATGTTGCCTACTTCCAGGCGTAGTTGTCATTTGGAGCAGGTACATTGTGGACACCTGGGTGCCATAAAACCCGGATATTTTACCTAAAGTTGAGTATTTTCGGTATAAATATACCAATCCTTCGTAGTCAGTTTAGTTTTATCCTGCATCTCGGGTGCAATAAGCCAACAAGGACTATGGACAAATAGACCACCATTGAACTACGGAAACTCATCCTGGAACACCACAAAAACGGATATTCACATCGCCAAATAGCTGAAATGGTCAATCTGAGCAACTCAACTGTGTATAACATCATTCGGCGCTTCGTCGACGCAAATCGGATTGAGCAATTACTTTTGTTCTATGACATTGGTTGAATTGAAGTGTGAGCCACTGTATATCTCAGACTCTGGAGCATTAAGGTTTTTTTTTTTGGTTCCCTTATAAAAATTGCTTACAGATTAGGCTAAATGATTTATTTTTGGGTCTTTTAAAGATAAAATCGAAATTTAAATTTTAAATAGCCACTAAAATGTTAAATATTTAAAATATTTAACAAATATTTTCACTATAGATTTATTTGTTGGCACAACTATTTTTATAAGCAAATGTAAGTATGATATATTCAGGGTTTGAATAAAATACTTACAAAAATCCGACAAAGAAACGGGCAACTACATAAATCCAGTAATTCGGTATAAAGATTGATATGAAAGATACAACACTTCCACTTAATGTTGTATATAATAACACTGGTCTTCTTCCAATCGAATCGCTGAGGTAGCCCCAGAAATATGAAGAGCAAAATATTCCTGTTGCGAAGAAAATGCACTTTTATTAAATAATTATTAGAAGCTGTTTTCTAGTCGATATGTTAAAACAAGAAAAGAAGAAAAAAATATTATATATAAAAATATATATATTATAATAATAGTAACTTTGGTTAACTCTAAACTCTAGACAAAAAAAATTTTCTTATTAATATTCGAAAAATTAAAAAAAAAAAATTCAAAAATTTCAGTAAGATCAGATTTAAATTACTGGCCGTTGAGGATCTAAGCAGAGAATGTTTCCAAATCCCATTATCTGCGTTCCAAAAAGACAATGATTCCTTGCCAAATATATTTATTTAATATGCGAAGAAAAACAATTACTGTAAATATTCCAAATTGTTCGAATGATATTGAATGATATCATATTTAATATGGAAATTGTAAAAATTTACTTGTTTTTTTTTTTGTTTGTTATTAAGTTATGAGAAGATGCATGAGTACATATTTAAAATCCAAATATTTCTTAATTATGTGATCAAATCAGCGTGGGACAAATCATAGTTAGACAACATCCTCATCCACTGAACTATTCTTGGCAGACCAAATTTAAGAATTCTTTGAAATTGATAGCCTTCTCCATTTGTATTTGTCATGTTATCTCGATAAATCCGTTTTCTCGGAAATCATTCCAGTAGCAAGAGATAATCGGCCACTGGTATTATGATCATGAATAACAAATTTTACAATCAGACGAAACACACACCTCCTTATTAATAAAGAAGAAGTTAATTATAATAATTCAGAATTTGCACAGGTTTGATTTACACAGTCTTGCTAACAAAACCAGTTGACGCAAGATAACACAATCAGCTCGCAATCGTCATTGCCACCTTGCATGATAACGGACATTTCCTAATGCCACTTAGGTATTATGAGTCAGATCAATAGTTGCAGACATTGCCAGTGAAGAGCAAGAGCCGCGTGGTCATCAGTTCTGGAGCACAAGTATGGAGCATGGTATTATTACCATGAAAATGAATTCTTATGAAAATTTGTACTTCGACTTAAATTAATAATAATTTTTTATAAATGACTCGATACATGGGCTTGACTACTCTCAACAGTCTTAGATTACACTTAACAACTTGATTTGTTCGAAGTCAAACACTTACGTGGATCATTAATAAATAATATCAAAGTTTTTTCACTTGATTACCCAAAATACAATCAGTCAAAAAATTTGACGAAAATCGCCCAAAAATGAAAGTCGAAAATATGTATATACTTATGTACCCGCAGCTGGAGTTATCCAAGTGGACATTTTAAGTAATAGCTATTTTTTAGTTCTTTAGCCAAACTTACCGATAAAACTGGCTGCGCTCATTACGGCCTTGTCTATTGAGTTGGTCTCAAAATCACATTGGGATACGATTGTAATGTATGACATTCCCATTGTCTCATTGATCACCATCATCAGCAGAAGGCCTGATGAAAGCAGAACACACCACTGCACACGTCCAAATCCTTTAACAAGTCATTGTTCAGTTAGCAGCTATATATATATATTGATTACTATGTTTATAAATATAGTTGTCATACCAATCAACTCAAGCACTTCCTCATACTCGTGGCCAGCACTCGTGTCTGGTTGAATGGAGTCAGCTGGCTTTGATTCGGGATCTTCTTGATCCACTCGCGTATTCATTGTGCCAAATTTATTTTGCTCTGAACAATTTCACAAGAATCGCGATGAGAGAGGCACGATGTGCTCGCGGACATATCTTTTTACACACAAATTGCTAATATTCATTCTGCGCTGGAACTTTGGTGTTGGAGATTTGTTTATCAGTGCACAACAGAGATAAAAATAAGGTCTGAAGATGCCATCTGTTTAATTTATTAATTGTGTATCACTTTTGCCTGACTGCCGAGAGTCTTAGCAACATCAACAACATCTTCCTCACAATTTATAATGCTCAATAAATCTAAGTAACTTAAGCAATTCTGATGCATGTTGATATTGCTCACAGTACACAACAGAGAGGGATCGGATGAGGAATCTGTGAGGAGATGAGTCGGCGCTTTGGGCAATGCAAGGTGTGATTTTAGAATATACGTGATGGAAAAGATTTAATTTCAGCGATCTTTTGCATATTCAACTTTATTGGTCATTAATTTTATTAAACTTTTTAATAATTTTTCGAATTTTTTTAAATAAAATTTAGTTTTTATTTATTTTTTTGTATCTAATTGTTCGATTGAAGTTTTAAAAACATATCACTAACCAACAAAATCAACATTTAAATATAGCATTTTCGATTTCATTTAGTCCAATAGCTTATCAGACCACTCTCGTATTCACATAAATGAGCAAAAAAGTATTTAAATTTTGTAGTCTCAAAGTGTGAACCCATAAAACTAGTCAACACTTAGTGGCATTCAGGCATTCAGTAGGAATACTTGTCAGCTGTCATGATTATTATGACACACTTTCGTATGCTCAATGTGTACTATCTACTGTTATTTATAAAATTGTCAACACATTTACAACATGTTTATGAAAACGTTCAAACAAGTCACAAACGAGTTGGAAACTTATACGAAATTCTAGATTGGATTCGACTTATCTGCATCTGATTCATGGATGAACTTTACCAATTATTCAGTGTCGAAACGAACAAGGCTATGTATACTATTGGGAACTTTAAAAGGATAAAATCATAATAGTAACTTTTAAATTTTTTTAAATTATTTTCAAATTCTACAAAATTTGCTTTGCCTTGCTTAAATTGTCCACTAAAAGTGTATTGTAACATTGACAGTTTGACTTTCATTTCATTTGCGAAGATAATTATGTGTGACAATCACTTGTACTGAATAATTTATAGAAAATTTCCTTAGTGAATAACAGAGTCTGAGCTTCGATATAATCTTTAAATGTTTGAAAATGAACGACTTCCGCCAAACTGCTATCGAAAACTATCCAGCCCTGAATTCAAGCAGCTCGATATGAGGTGGTGGTGACACAGGGTTGTGCGGTTCGTGGAACTAGTTTGGCAGTCATTAGCAGCTGTTAAAGAGGCTGGTCGATTTGATATTTATGAAAGTTGTTTCTGTGCTACATATGGTGGCCCAAGTAATGCGGTGTAATCTCCCTACATTTCTTTTAATTCATTCGATTTTTCTTATATATTGAATATATTGAAAATTACTTTCATCTCCAACGCAGGAACCAAGTTCGGATAGACAAATGATTCATTAAGTGAACGATGATTACTTTATGTACAGTTCATAAATTATTAAATGGTTTATGAATTTCTATTGATTGTTATTATTGTTATTGTTAATTTTGTACATATTTAATATACTTAAAACTATAACAAATCCATATGAGTGTAAGTGCTAGTTTAATAATTAGTGACTCGGTTTGTTAAAATACCGATGACAAGACGCTCCCATCTCTAAGAGTTTTGCCAAACATATGTGGGAAAGAAGAAGAATATGGCTGATTTCCAAGAGCAGTTGAGGCAATATAGACAACAGAAACAAAGAAGGGATTTATTGACCAGAATCAAAGCTAAAGCTAAAAGATTTTGGATGCTGGGCACAGGTGGAGACATATCTCAGGGAAAATGTGAAACGACCATCGACATCAAGGTAGTATCGCTTGTTTGCCAACGTGTGCAATAGAGCAACGTAAATAAAAGTAATTTCACTTTTAGCCAGCTAAATCACTAAATAAGGAACCCGCTCTAATTTATGAAACCATTGATGAAAATGTGACCTCCAGCGAAGATGATGAATTGTTGCCACAGGAGAACCGGATAACTGAAAATCCAAAGGAGGAGAGCAAGTGCTTAAAATACGCTCTTTGGACTGTTTACTTTTTATTCTGGGTTACATTGTATGTGATTGCCATAGAGCTCAAATTCGGAGTGGTGTTTTTGATGTTCTCGGCATTACTTGGAATATATTTCAACACCAGAACTGGTCCCAGAAAGTCGAATGAAATAAGTGCTTACAGCGTCTTTAACAAGAACTGTGAGAGTATTGACGGCACTCTGAAAGCGGAACAATTCGAAAGAGAAATTCGCTACGGATCTGGATCTGTGCGCTGAATAGCCTGATATACTCTCAACTGGAGTACAATGTAAATACAAATAATTCATAGATGTAAATCATATCGTTGTGCAGTGATTTTTAACAATAAAGGTGATACGTCACCATAAAGAACTGACTATAATACTGGACAATATACAGTATTATCCTTTGACACCATTTACGTTATAATTCTGTACTATCAGCGAATACTAACTTCTACATTATAATAAGTGTAATTATAAACGGTTGAAAAGGGCGCATTTGCGATTGACAAAACTGGTACCACAAAGCGAGATGCACAATCCGAATTTCACCACTTTACATCGAACTACTACTGGTGAATGCAGTCAGGGCTGCACAATTTTCTTAAGCAGTTTGTTACAAATTATGAAGAAGCTCCAAACAAAATCAGTCATTCTATTATTAAGAATACTATTTATTTATTTTTATTTTCAAATGAACTCATTCAATAACTTGTCCATACAAACTTTACATTTTGCATTTATAAATTTGAACTGATTTGATTTTATTTTGTGATCTGCTTCTGCTTCCTATTTTTACTCACAAATTATAGACCCACAAAAGTCAACAGATTTTATTTGTATATTTTTAATTTAATTCTTATTTCAGTTTTATAATTATATTTTTTTTTGTGTTCACAAACTTTAAATAAATATATTAACGCTTTGGTTTGGTATCCTATGTCCGATGTGACATTTAGTGACAATAGTTTCTCTGATCTGAATGTGATATTTACATTAAGTTTATCTTTAGCCAGTGCGGCTAGTATAGCTTTGGTCACTAACTCTGTAACTTTTCTTATCTTTAAAGTGTATGATCATCATTTAGGGGTTCAGGCTGTGAAATTTGTAGTCATTTAAACTGCATGATTTATCGCTATTATATATTTTCCACTCTGATCACTTTGCTTGATTCCCTCTCGTAGTTCCACTCAGTTCTCAACGGAGTAACACTATCCTTCAGTGACTCAGCCAGATACCTTGTTCTTATGCTTGACAGAAAACTCGTCTAAAAAATAATCGAGGTCGCATCCAATATTGTTGTATGCCCCCAGCTTAGCCCCTTGATTGTGGCAACGATAAATAGTAAACGGAGGACTATTTCCTATTTTTCTACAACTGACCAATCCCTTGTAGGATCAGAAATCATGATGGACCTGAATGCTGTTCAATTCTGGCATCCGAGCGGATCAATTGGATATATGAGATGATACCAGAGGGATACCGCTTTGGTGCAATAATTGATCACCGTAAGTTAAGGTGGCTCAATATACCCTGAACCCATTGAAAATGGGTAAGAAGGTTACAATAGTTTTGTGCAAATGTATGTAACAGGCAGAAGAAAGCATCTCCGACCCCATCAAGTAGATATATTCTTTATCAACATCAACAGCAGAGTCGGTGCCCGTCTGGATGAACAAATATATTGAAAAGATACTTGGAATACAAGAATATCAATTCTCGTATTCCCGGCTTATATAAAGTTTATTTAATTTTATCGTTAACTGCCGCCGCTTCCCGAAGCGAACAAAAGCCACCATTTTCAATTCTAATTTATATATAATATATCTTGGCATATCAGAATTGTTCTTCAATACTATTTACTTCGAAATGCCTAACTTAGATCGGTTGGCCTTCGTACTCCGTAATCGATTTCTTATTAATATTCCATAGTTGACTAGTTTGTCTTCCTGCATAAGCTAATTAATAGGTTCATCTCTTCCATTAGATCGTCTTAACTTTCCTGTTTCTAGTAGATACACCAGGAACTTAATCGTTTCTCTATTACCTTGATGCACGACTGATTACACTTTGGAGAATTGTTTTTAAGTCTTACAATGCCTTATTTTAATTAAATTCTTTACTATATATATATAGTAATATATCTTTGTGAAATCCCTAACCGTGCTTAGCTGATGTGAATTTCTCAAACTTTCTTTCTATACTTTTTTACTACCTTGTTCTGTCCCTCTCCGTTTCCTCTTAGTACATTATTAAGCTCTATCTGTTTGGATGTTTGGTCTGATTGGGTTTATTTTTGTGGGCTTGTCATATCCTTGGGCCATTTCAATACCCCCAGATATTTCTGTAGTTACATTTGATATTAATTTAGTTTTCTAATTGTACAATTATTTTTATTTTCAATTTTCCAATTATATTTTATACACTTTATGTGTTCAATCTTCTAATGCTTGTGGACAGGAATTAGCTTTAACCAGTTAAATAAATGAGAGTCCCCCTCAACTTTCTCTCACTATGAAAATTCGAATTTGATGCGAAGGTTCATAGTTATATATTATAGTAATTTGATATCTAGTGCTTAATTTATAGCTTATTACTAGTGAACAGTTGCAAGACCCAGTGCAAGGATTGTTGTGAGGTACATCATCTGCAGAGCTAGGAATTTAGCAGCAGGTGCCTTTTATTCCGTATGAGAATCTCCTTCGATAAATCCGAATGCTAGTCCTTCGGAACAAAGGACTTTGGTGATGGCAGCAGGCACATGATGCTCATCGCCATGACCATGTGCCAGATCGAGTGCACAATGTGATAGTTCTGCTTGGTCTGGAGGAAGGCGTAGCAGACCAGGCCAACCATTACCAGGACCATCCCCAGCGGCATGAAGATGATCAGATAATGTCGCGCTGGGAAGCACTTGCGGGTCTTTGAGCATTTCAATCCCCAGCTTACTGAAATGAGGCAAATGCCAGTCAAAGCCGGGGCTAGAAATACCCACAAGCTCTGTTTGTTGAGTTCGGTGCCAAATGCTAGGAGAATGGCGCCAAACATGTGAAGCAAGGAGACAAACTGCTCTGGAACATGGGCCATGGCCACAAGTGTGACCCAAATGGCCAATAGGCCACAGTAGAAATCACAGAATTGCAGTACTCCGATCTTGACCAAACAGAAACTGTACTCATCTTCACCGGAGTCGCAGGCGTGATAAAAAATCGAGAAGAACATGGCAAAGAAGTAGATGATGCCTTCGGTAAAGTATCGACGCTTGATGGCCAAATAAATGCTCGGAATGAAGAGTAGGTTGCTCAGCGTGAGCAGCAGTGTGGCCAGCAGAATGGACATGTTCGAGGGCACTTGCGAGTCCTCGGTGCAATCCCAGCCACGGTAACCCTTCATGCAGACACATGTGGAGAACACAAATCCGCCGGACATATAATTGTAACAGCGGCCAAAACGACCACATCGTCCGGCGACACAGGGACTCGATGCCACGGAGAAAATCACCGATGTGCTGCAGTTGTCCGCAAAGTGCTGCCCCGTCGCCGACTTGTGGTGTATTTGAAAGAGATGCGTCATCCTCAGATAGTCGTCGGTGCACATGTGGTTCATAATGCACTCCTTCACTTTGAGCGTATCCTTCTCGTTCATGCTGGCCAAGCAATCCTTGGACTTGATGCACTTCTCATACCGTTCAGCATTACCAGCGCAGGCACAAGGACTCCGCATCACCTGCAGCAAATCGGAGTGGGTCCTTACAAATTCCTTGACGCTGTCAATGATAGTCGCCCGCGCAGTGTCTGCTTCAGGGCAATACACCCTCATGGTAACAAACCTACAAAATATAAGCATGAAAAAAGAATGAGCGTTATTATAATTTATAAATTAATTGAACAATTGAATGAAAGCTAAAAAAATAAATAAATAACAAATTCAAAATGAAAAAGGAGTAAAGGAAGGATATAACAAATCTGGGGCACTAGAATATTATTGTGCTGATTGGGGAAACCCAGAAAAAATCCAAACACCAAAAATTTATAAGAATAACTAAGGAATGTTTAGGTTTAGAAGAGAGAAAGATAGAGTTAAAGGGTTAGAGAGAGAAAATAATGAAGATATAAACAAATCTTCCAGCTAGGAGATTCCCAAATCTTGCTTTAATTTTTTGTGCATTCTTTCCCAAAAATCTCACAAAAGTGGTCTAAAATAAAAAAGAAAACGATATACTTAAAAAAACTAGCTTTTCAAAAGTAGATATTATTATTATTCCAATTGGGGAACCAGCACTGCGACCTATAAGGCCTATTGTGCCCCCTTCTGAGCCTACAGCTCTTCCATCAATCCCAACTCCTGCACGAATGGCAGGATCTTTGTTTCTATGTCATTGGACTTCATGACATGCTTCCCTAGGATTCTGCATCTTTTCCTAATTAAGGCGACGCATTCTGCTAGGATGTGCATTGAGGATTCCTCCCCGATTCCACAAAACCTGCATACATCGCTATTATAAATACCTAATTTGGTTAGAACGGTGAGTATCCTGAGCCTGTTCTTCCCCATGAATATTACTTTCTTAAATCGATTTTGATTATAGCCACATAAAAGACTTCTGGCTTGTCGGATATACTTACAATTTAAATTAAGCCAAAAATAATAAAATACGAAACTAGAGGGCTTGAAACTCTTAGAGTTGTCTAATAATATGTCTGCATATATATATATTTTTAATTGCAACAGAAGTTACATTTTTATCAATATCGATGTCGAAATGTAGATTTCGATATAATGGCGTGATCTGGCTATGATATACGAGAATTCATATCCGTATATCCGATCCTCCGAGATCGGCGTGTTCATATGGACGAACGAACAGGAAGAGCTTAATAGACTTCATTCTTGATGCTGATTAAAAATATATTCATTTTAGAGCTCGTAAAGCTGTCTAACAGCTTTGCTCAACTTTATTATACCATATTTCGATGTTTTCATTAATAATGAATTATTTTATTCTAAGTTGAAAATGTGTCTCATGTAATTCCTCGTCTGAAATTTAGCTTAGTTTTTGTGAGTCGTTAAAATGAAGACGACATAGTTAACAAATCTTGAAAATAGTTTACTGATTATTTACACCCACTCCAAGAATACCTAGCTGCCAAAGCCTAGCTGTCAACAAATTCTTTCAAGTTCCTAATTTTTTTTTTTTGAATTTTATGACCCTACTTAAGAAACTCTTCACTTATCCTCGACGCCGAATTATGGAATACGGATCTAGTGTGTGGTCTGTTATACTGTCGAGGGAGAAGAGTAGTGTGCGCTCACCAGAGACCACTTTCCGGAAAGGGCACATGGATTAGACCCGTGGCATCCGTGTTGTTGACCAAGATAGTGGCATGCATGAGTCGCTGACCATATTGGCATCTGTCGGGCCAAGTGGGTATGCCCGGAACTCCTTGGTGCATGCACACAATAATTTGCATGCTCTGGTTGCCTTGAGCCGCTTTCGACAATGGCTCCTTGGCCAACGGCAATCCCGCTCCGTTCTCTTGATCGCTGACCAACTTCTCGGCCAGAATTCCACCCCTTTCCGAAGGGGATGTCGTTGGCGTTGATTTCAACTCGTTCCTGAAGAGCAGATCGTGCTTCATGGACAGGGCAAAGGTTAAAGTGCCGCCGGTGTCGTAAACCTCGCCCAGCTCAAAGGCGAATCCGGCTGCAGACTGGGCTGTTAGGTTAAGCAGTGCCGGAACTGTGCCGTTGGCATCGGGCATCAAATCATAGTCGAACATAAAAAACTCGTGATAACTCTGGCGCAGCAGCGGATACAAATCCATGCCGCGAAAACGTTTTGGCTGCCAGGCATTTTCAGACTCCGTGAGTTTAGCTGGCTGCCAGGCATTTTCAGACTCCGTGAGTTTAGCTGGCTTCCCCAGTGTCCTGTTAGGTTTATTAAATGGCTCGAACTCCTTATAAAGTATACACAGCGTATACGCAACATTGTACTCCTCCTCATCTTTAGCACTCTCTTGCCGCAAACTTTTGAGCACTGGCAGCAAATCTTCCGCTTCTTCTTCTGCTATATTCGGCGGGCTGACAAATTTCAAGAGTGCATAATGCCAGGTGTTTGGCTGCACATAAAATTCAACTGCGATTTCTTCAGTCTGATTGGGCTTAATGTGGGGCCTGTGCACATAGTTGAATTCGTAGCCTTCGCTACTTTGGTCCACACCATTGAGTGGCGGGAAGGCATTGGCCTGGGTGTAGAAGCCGATTTCAGGACAACTGTAGCACACTTCTTGAAATGTTATAAGTGCCGTAGCCACGCCCACATCTTCGGGCACATAGAACTTGTAAATCATTTCATTGACCCTATCTGGCGAACTGACTTGGTCAATCTCCAGCCTTGACAGCGGTTCAGCTTGTATCCGAGTCGCATTTAGCGGTTGCTGCCTCTTTTGGCTTTGTTTGACTTTGGTTGGGTCTATTTTCTTAGTACCGTTTATATTTTTTTGGCTAGAGCTAAATGTACCGGTTAGATTGCCGGTCTCAACTTGTCCGTCATTTACGATCGTCGCTGAGAAGCGAGATACAGATAATTCGCCCAGCAGCACCGTATCGCATGACGCCGAAAGTCCTACATTTAAAGCGAATGACAAATTATTGAAATGGAAAATTTCGAATTAAATTATATTAATTTGTAAACTCTATAAAATGTTTATATAGGAAAAATCTTTAAAAACTAATCTATATTAACACTAAGCAACAAAGTAGCTTATTCAAGAGTTGCGCTACTACACATAAGAAAAAATTGCAAATTAGAAAGATATTTTCAAAAATATAGAAAATGTACCATGAAAGTAATTGAAGAAAAATCCTGGTTTTTAGAAACTGAATAACTGAATAATAAGGTGATTTAACTTTGGCCCCAAAAGCAAATTTCTAAAATTCTGGGCGACTTTTTTTCGGAGGCTAGGTAATCAATTTATAATAAAGCTTTTCAATTATTTTTGACTTGCAAAAGCAGAAGTTCACAAAATGATATATTCTGGATGCGACCGAGATATAATCTTTAGTTATTTTTTTAAGAAAAGTAAAATGCTGTATGATATTTTTCAGCCAAACTGTACGAATCATTATAAGACCGACATAGCTAAATTCTTATCATGATATTTTAAGAACTGAGAAAATCGGCTACTCTAAAAACGGGCACACAGATTGATGAAGAGTATATATTTTGAATGGGGAATGTTTCCTTCTTCCTCTTTAAATTTTTGCACAACTTCATGAAAACATTTTTACCAATTTTTAGTGGGTACAAAGTATAAAAATCTGTTTCTTACCTTGTTGTTCAATGCGATCATTATTAGGATCTGTCCAACTGATGAAAGCCACAGCAAACCAACTGCCCATTTGGGGACCCTGTATATCAATGCGGTGCTCCTGCGCATCGGACTCAAACTGCAGGTTATATACTTTAAATCTGAAAATATTCAATTAACAATTGTAATTTTTAGATAATCAAATAAAATGCTTTTATTACTATCGCTAATCGATTTGTATCGATATTAGGGAAACGGAGGAAGGTTCGATCAAATTGAAATAAATTGTTCCGATTAATCGCATATATTCCATGCTTCCAGTCTCTCTAATGTCGCTTACAGCGAGCATATACAGACGGACGGACAGTCAGACGGATGAACAGACACTGGTATATATATATATATATATAATAAGGCGTTATATACATATATACAAGCTATCGAGGATCAGTTGTACATTGGTACATGAATTTATATTATTTCTTTGCTTATAACTATCTTTTTTCATTTTAAATTAAACTTAATTATTTATTTTCAATTTTGTATCATTTCATTAGTTGATTTCATATTAAATTATTTGTATTACTTGAAGGTACGAAATTTACCTTTCCTCGGAGCTTACAAAATTGTTGGGAAAAGTAATGTTTTCCGGACTTATCACAGGTAAACTGTTTGCCTTCAAATGTAGTGTCACATCCTTAGCTTTGCATTTTCTCTCTGTAAATATAAATATTTAGATATAAACCAATTTGTCTAAAATTGTGTTAATTATATACTTACGAAACGAACTCTTAGATTCTTCGGTGGCCTTGAAAGTGAAATACGCAGCTCGGGCATCCGATGGAACTCGAAAGTGAAGTATCGAAACATCTTTATAAGAGGTGTACTTCAGCAGTGTGTTTAATGGCAAGCGTACAATAAGGTTCTGATCCGTTGGTAAATCCGCTCCTTTCATTTTATTCTGATGTGCCTCAGTTGAATTAAGTTCGTTATCTACATTCTGTTGACCAAATTGTACGCTAGCATCACAGCCGCAGATTTTCTGGCCAATATGCAAAAGCGTCAGGAGCACAATTGTATTGCAACGGCTTCGAGAGGAGCGACTAAGTGTCATGATTATCCTTTTAGCACTCTTGGAGGAATGCAATGAGCAGATTGAGCAATTGGTCAGACTTCTTTGTACTTAGGATCACATTGGTTCTACAAAAAAAGTAAATGTTAACGCGAAGAGCATTAAGTATCTATATAATCTTTTTTTATTACAATTTAATATATATAAATCACATATTTGAAAATTTAAAAAAAAAACATTAAACTAAAAATAAAATTTAGTATTGGCCAACGTTTTTTGCAAGCGTTAGGGAAATACCAGGAAATTAATCAAACCAACAATAAAAAATATTACGAATTACTTTCGTTGCCCAATGACAAATGCATGCTAAAACTTGATTCACGAAAAAAAGTTTAACACTAATTTGTTTATGATAAAAATAGAGTTGATTACTCGAAGGTATTTGAGAAGGTTATTCCAAAAGGTAAATAGTAATACAACTTAAGATAATCTTGGAACGGGTAGGTCAAGACGGAACTGAAAAATTAATTTTGCTCATCAGCGGATCTAATTTACAATAAACATAATATTCAGCATAAATCGGTTAAATCAAAGAAGCTACAAGAGAGAAGATCTGTTTACACCCAACTTTACACCAAATCAATCTGCATTGATAAGAACTGATTCAGGGGAATTTTAAGTGTTTTTATGATATTTGCGATTATTATTATCGGGTTTCCCAATAAACACAATATTTATTTCACTCCATTGATGCGTTTGTTCCATGCGTGCGTCGCTCACGAGAGTTTAACAATGATTAATGCGTTCAACAACGGCGACAGATGTGCCTCTTCTTGTACACTTCTCACTCCCTCTCTCTCTCTCTCTCTCTCTCTCTCTCTCTCTCTCTCTCTCTCTGGATCTACGATTCCTACTTCCATACTGGTGTTCGTGAGTTTAATTAACAATTACATCTGCTCGAAGTCTTTGGTTCTCACAGTATCAGATCGCATACGCACAGACCGGGACATGGTTAGTTCAACTAAGCATTTGATGCTGATCAAATATATATATATATATATATACATATACACAGAAAAAAATCAATTCTAGAGACCAAGTAACTCTGTGGGAAGTCACTGAACTCGCGAACAAATATTTTGAATTTAAATATAATGAGTTTAATAAACTATCCAAAATGTTTGCATGTGTGAATTCTCAAACTGCTAATGTTTAATATCAATACAAGCAATCAAAAAAGCTAATGTTATATTAAAGTCGCTTGTTGTGTACGCCTATGAAAAAACACTCTAAAAATTGGTCATATTATTTTATTTTGTAAAAGGTACTCTGCAATTAAGAAGACTATTTATTTTGAGATTGTATACTTTATGTGATCTTTTGTTGCCTCTATCTTCGATCGGTGATTTGTAAGCTTTCTGGAGTTTCTTAGTTCAACCCTAGAATTAGACATCTATACGAACATTTTCAATGTTTTTTTTGGCATAAATTCGAAAAATGTAGTTACACAATTCTTATTCGCGAAAATCTTTGATTTTAACAAAATCGATGGAGCCGATCAATGAATTGATGTAGCGACTTATGTGCATACAAACCCACAGACAAACCATTCATCTCAATTTGGGAAGACCACTTTAAATTGAGTATTTGCATAACTTTTTAACGGGTTATTGAAACTGATCGAGGTGCGACAATTCGAATCCAAACTATTCTGCATCTAAAACTTGTTCAAAAAGACAAAAACGGCGCCACCAGCTCACAAAGTTTGTACTTAACTATTCCAAATTGACCGATCATGGCTTATTTTCCGTGAAGTTTTCTAAATACGTTTAAAACGTTAAACAAAATTATGGGTTTTATTCTTGTCACTGATCATTCTACTCTTAAAAACGTATTCAAACGTTCTTTAAACTTACAAACTTAATAAAGCCTCATATGAAACATTTTTGTGGTGTGGTGCTATTATTTTTCCCTCAGCTGTGTGTGTTGGCACTCTATAGTATCTGAGATCGGCACATTCAACGCACAAACGGACGGACAAATGAGCAGACGAATGTTTCGAGTCGACCTCTGATTTCGAAGAAAAACATGGCAATAATAAATACTCTAAGTAACTCGAGCAATACATATATATCAATTGTCGTTGTTTGGCACAATTCTGTGATTACTTTCTGACGCCGGCAATAATTACTGATTGTTCTTTCAATATACGTGCATAGTGTATTTTACACGAACACTTTTATCCCGATGCGCATGAATTGAGTTAAATTGTTCAACTGAAGACCTATTACTCAGTGTTGCCCGGGCCACTTACTTATCAGCTTATTCCGAATAATACACAACAAACGATTCTTATCACACACAGTCATCGGATAATAATGCTCGACTACAAAATACCTTGTACCATGATTTGAAGTAAAAAACAAAAGCTAGAAAACTAGTAAAATATATTTTGATTACAAAAATACAAAACTTCTGTTTTAAAAACCAAGAATGATATAGTAGAAAGAGCTCTATTAGAAGGCAGCTAGAAATTACGTTTTGGTACACTACAATATGCTTAACTACCGATTTCAAATAAAAATAATGAAAAAAAGCAATTTTCATATTGTAAAAACATCAATTTTTATTTTTATTTATTGTTTTAGCATTATTTTGGCATACACATTAACACAACTGGCTTGTACTTATATTTGCCAAATCTGAGATTTTACAAATGATAAAGTTAAAATGTCAACAACATTTTTCCATTTCTGATCGTGCAATGTATCGCTTAGCTCAAATATCGATTAACTGCGATAACCAGGGCTGCCTGAGTACAACGAAGAACAATAATTATTTTTGGCGGCAATTTTAATTTTTTTTTTTAGAAATTTTAGTACACTAAGAAATTCTGACAGATGAACAATATATATATATTAAATAT
Source organism: Drosophila nr. medialis 2 BK-2023a (assembly GCA_035044325.1). Classification (NCBI taxonomy): domain Eukaryota; kingdom Metazoa; phylum Arthropoda; class Insecta; order Diptera; family Drosophilidae; genus Drosophila; species Drosophila nr. medialis 2 BK-2023a. The sequence continues at coordinate 5,747,886 of JAWNMH010000397.1, read as the reverse complement.
ACTTTGTGGCGTCTTCATCAATGCAAAATGAAATTACTCTATATAAGGGTATTAAAATACTTAATTTTAGATGAATTTTCCAATAAATACATAATTACAATAAATCAAGTATTAGCACAAAACAAAACATTTATTTTCTTTCAATTGTGACAAGCTGGGTACGCCCTTGGCTTGAGGGTATAATAACTTATTTAAATACATACTTACACACATATAATGCAATTAAATATGTACATACATATATTTTGCATACATATGTGTACATTAATATTTGACATTGACTGCGGTTTCGATTGGATGTTTGTGATTGGATGCCGATGACGAGTTGACTTGTTAAGTAGTTTATATACACTTTACTCTATTACTCAGAACTACTGTATATATAAACTTACCAGAGTTTTTTTTTTGTAAAATCTGCAATCTGGACATCTATAGCCGTGGTCCATGCTCGCGCGTTATTTCACAAAAATATACAATTTACTAAAGGCTACTTTTGGCGCCATTGGCTTAAGACACTTTGGGGTACTCCTCCTCCGGTTCCGTGTCGGTTGTGTAGTGTTGGATATGAAGCCAAGCCGCGATCTGAAATGAATATGATGATTTCATGATTTCGAGCAGCTATTAATAAGTTTGCGCAATAAATCAGCTGAGCTAAGTATGATATTTCAAGTCGATAAAGCTACATTTCAGATACCCTGTACCTTGTACTCAATATTGGCAATATTTCTCGATCAATGTTGTGAAAATAAGAATATGATGGTAGCAAGGTACATAGTGTATATATGCCTTGAATAGAAAATTATACAATTATAAAAACCGATCCAATGGGAATTACTTGTTAATCAAAGTTAGACACTATTTCAAACGAAAAACAAAATTAAAATATATTAAAAGACAACAATTTTTTTGTGAAAACTGTAACAGAATTGCCAGTTTTAGGTTTATATTTCTTGTACCTGCATATCATTTTTTTATATTTAGCGCCTATTTTATATTCGATATTTCTCATACGGTCATACTTGTTATTTTGTATCAGGCAGTATATATAAACCAAATATGTTTTTCCTAGGGCTGAGGATAAAAGTATATATATTAATGAACAATACACAATAAGACAAAAGCTTCGCAATTGCAAATTTAAAAGGATTTACGAAAAAACAGAAATCAATATATACATAAGAAGCAAAAGACATGCATTTGTGATTAGTCTTAAACTGTTTTATAAACTATACGTATTATTTTTCCGTACTCATTAATGTTAGCTAGTTTTGAGTATTTTTTAAATATGTAATTTTGAAACTCACCTCAAATCAAAACAAATAATTATGTAAAGTTTTTCTGTGCAACAACCCTTTTCAGATTTGGCTCGTGCAATATATCGGTTTGCTCAAATATCGCTTGGCTACAAAAACCAGGGCTGAGTGGATATACCGATGAACGACAGTTATGTGTGGAACATTATAGAATTTATAAAATAAATAATTTAATATTAGTTGTTTAGTGCCATAATATTGATGAATTAACCTAGTGTAAGCAAAATTATTCAAAATTCTTGCAACGCTTTCAAACAAACGGATCAAAACCAAATTTGAAAGTATTTATTATATATCCAAACGAAAAACTCGTACTTTATGCCTTATAAGTTAATCAATGCTAATGATAAAAACAGTAGGTGTTAGTAGATGACGATAAAAAGTTGGTAGTATTATAAGATCTACCAATATTTTCAATAAGATTTGTAAAATTTTATCCACACATTAGTAATCTGATCGGATCGGTTTTATCCTCCTGCAATAAAATTAATTCTGGCCCTTATTGTGCCATTTAAAACATATCTAAAAACAAGTTAAAGAGTTTATTTATTATATCATAGCACTTTTACATCGACTCGTTGTCAATCAGTTTCTGGGATGAAGTAAAACGTTGCAATAAAATGTAAGAAAAATTATGTAAGCGAATGAATTGAGAAACGTCAGTAGAGTTTCAGAAACCAACATTAGTTTTACGTTCCACAAAGTGTCGATCCGTGAGCAAGACTCACAGAGAGAGAGAGCGTGACAGAGAGAGGGGAAGATAAGCATTTAAAGTTTGTTGTCTGTGGTATTCAAACAAGTTTTTAGTTTTTTTTTTGTCTGCTCTTGGGATTAAAGCAAAGCTTCAGAGAATGATCAGTAGTCTATGCACCGTGCTGGAATACACATCGTATCAAATCGCGCGTATTTTGTATGCTGGTCGAAACGTAAATTGTGAAAGTTTTTTATAGGTATCAGCGATTAATATATTTTTGTTTAAGACATACAGATGTGAAAAGTAATAAGTACAAAGGTACAAGCGTGCACAGCAAATAAAAAATATATATATATATGTATATATATATACTATATATGTATAACACATGTCGATTAATAATTTAAAAAGTTAACCTTAGTTCCACTTGTGAAATATATGTGAAAGAAAATATCGAAGGGAAGAGTAAATGTACATACAACGGCAGCTAAACTACGAAATCTCGTACTAAATGTATACGGATCTGAAAATTGTATATGTGCAAGTGTGTGTGTGTGTGTGTGGTTGTGACGTCATCTCGAAAAGCTACTGCTACAGCTAAAATGAATATAACGAATATCCAAACAAAAGAATAACTATTTGTCACTTTGCATGTGGCTCCCTTTTGGGAAATACGCATTATTTCCACTCCCTTGGACTACCTGCGCCACTACCAAGCACATTTTGGTTGTTATTTTGGTTAACTCATTGGGCATGTCCAGCGATTGCGCCATGCACCCATGTATGAGACGAAGAGAAATCGCTTACCCTCTTCGTGCTCGCCACATACCATCGCAAGCTTTGTTTTCCTATAACCCGTTTTACGTGCGTACTCGGAACATGACCAGCAAATATCTACATACAAACATATATAAATATATATATATATATATATACATACATAAAGGCCAACAGGATCTGGTCGTAAGCCGATAAACTGGTCTAGGTCTCTCACATCAGACATGATCGATTTAATAATTGCGTGCACGCTTGCGGTGAAGGCCTTCACTTAAGTTTGTGGAATCTGTCAGTTCAAAATCCTCTTATCACTACACTTCAATAAAAAAATCGCCCTTAATTTGCGAAATTCGCTTTATTTTTTTGCGCCAAGGATATTTTACCTAATTAGGGGTTTTTTTCTTAATTTTTTTTAAATTTTAAATATTTTCTGTTTTTTTTTTTTTATATATTTGTGGAGCAATTAACTCTAAAGTTAGCTTTCTTATTTTATAAGTAAAGATTTGTATTTAAAGATATACAAACATTGTATATAGTTCAAAATTTCTTATAATTTAATTTCTAAAAATGATGTTTTCCGTTTTTACAAATGCATTTCTTAATAATAAAAAATATTTCTAAAAATAGATTAAAAAAATCTAAGTTTTTAGGATAATCGATTTATGGCAATCGTTTCTAGTTTTGAAATATTTTTTTTTCGACTTAGTAATTATTTCTAGTTTTCAAGTAGATTTTCTAAAATTCTGGGCGATTTTTTTCTGAGTGTATCAAACAAATCCCTCTTGGATTGATCAGGAATTGTGCTCCAAAAGTGTGTGTTACATTTCCAACAACGCATCGTGTCCTTTGTGTTACAGGTTTGCCGCTCAGGCGGTTGAGATTACACAATGAAGTATCCCTATGAGCGGCATTTCATGTGCAAACACAACATGTCCGGAACTTCGAAGCGGTTCAGCATTCACATTGCCATTTTGGTGGTTGTCGTGACCATTAATTTGCTCTTCACATATGAAGGTAAGTGTTCTCATTGATTACTGTCTCTAATAGTTACACCCAAGCACTCTCGACTAGTATATTCTTACTGTTTGTTTCTTGGTAAATTAGTCTAATTATATGAGCTGAACACATGAAACGAATTTCGCTTAATTTCAGCTACTGTTCCAATTTGATTTTCCGATTTCATACAATCCTAAACCATAATTAGAAAATAACTGCCTTGATGTTAAGTTATGTTAACAGTTCTACTTTGGCTACTGTCAATAACCGACCCTCATTGAAGCGACACAGTTGTGGAATGTCACTGAACTTACACCTGCCTCACTCGTACTTCGGCAGAGAGTTCAAGTTGTGGCCAAGTCAATATCCACAGTCGTCTCCCAATTGAAATGAGAAGTACTCACGGTCAAGGTGATACATATACACAATGGTTTCACCCACTGCCATTTGGCATTTGGCACTTGGTGTGGGCTCTCTCGATTACAAGTTATTGTCGGACGCACCAGTTGCGCATTTGTCATTCGTCATTTGCCATTTGAATGTTGAGTTTTATTCGTAGTATTTTCGTTGCCAATAGACTTGCAAAAAGTGAATCGTTGACCCGGATTTTATTTTTTCCCGTCGCATATGCAGATAATGTTGCTTTTTTATTGACTCATCTTTAAAACGTCCGTCCGAGCGTAAATTGAGTGTAAAAATATAAATTATAAATAACTGAACAAGTGTTCTCAAGTATCCATGATAAAAATATAATTTAAAAAAAAAACAGGGTTTTCCAATCTAATTATTGTTTGCATGTCGGTATAAGAAAATTTAATTATATCATGAAATGTACTCAGATAAAGTGGCTTACAGGTAGGCTATTTTATTGAATCATCTCGCAGCCGTTCAAGTAAATGACCTACATTTTTTAAAGCATCAAATATTTTCGAGTATGAATATAAATTATAAATAATAGAGCAAGTATGCTCAACAGATAAAATATATTTAAAAAAACTGGTTCTTTCCCAATGCTTTTATAGTTAGTCATCTATACTAATTGGTAATACATGTTTGATTTGGTCTGTTTAAGTTATTTCTGGGATGAAACAAATGTTTCAAATTTGTGCATTTAAATATCAAAAACCATATAAATATTTGTTTTTCTTTTAATTTTAATCTAAATCTTAAATGCGTGTCGACTGATTTTAGTCGATAAATGAATAAAATCTAACGCCTACATAAGAAAATTTATTCAAACTGGAAATTTGTGTACTTTGATACCGAAGCTGGGATTTATTTCGATTAGATTTTATCAAGTTTCCCCCAAGCTGTGTCTCCAACTTTTCTCTATGCCGACTTAACACTTGGAATATATACAACGAGTATTATAATCGGAATTGCTTACTGCGGAATCGTTCGAAACTGAACCTATTGATGATGAGCGCATAGCGAATGCAATAAAATCCGTGTAATAATGGTCAAGTGGGGAGTGACCAGCTAGGAGATATTCTGTAAGAAGCTTTTAAATATTTAAAATAGATTCAAACAGTTTTTAATTTTAAGCTTTTCACACTAAAATTGTAATTTTAACTTAAAATTTAAGTTTATTTGATATGAATTCCAGCTAAAACAGCGCATATTTTTATTCAAGATTCAATAAAATAAAAAATCTCCAGCATTCGAGAAATGATCGCCAGTACCAACATTATCTACCCACTCAAACACTCGATTGTCGATTGTCGATCATGCACTCGTGATTTTTTGTGACGCAATAGATTTTTACAGCAAAACGGAGGATTATTAGCCGATCATATTGTTTGCAGCGATCGATGTGTATGTATGTATGTATGTATGTATGTATGTATGTGCATGCTTGTATTTAAGCAGACTCGGCAAATACATATTATATCTACTGCTTTAAAATCGGGGAAAACTTTTCAAGCTCGTCCTCTAGTCTTCATAGTGCAGTGGAAAAATTGATGAAAATTGATGAGTTTATTTACTACGGTAACAATCAGAGTATATTTAAGAAGGTTGATAGTTAATGATCGATGCAGATCGTTGATTTGTATATTGATAGTGTTTATGTGAGATTCGATAAGCCGGGCTTCGTCAGCTGACTTAACATAACCTACGATCCACATCCTCTCTCTTGGCAATGCAATCTGCTCTCAGCGCACTCCGCGCTGTTATCTATAACAAAATGTTAATATGTTAGCAGTAACAAAAGTTCTTGTAAGACAATCAACGCGAGAAGTTAAGCAAATATTTCGTAGTGAAATAAAATACACAAAAGTGACTAAAACCAAACCACAAGCTGCCTTTTATTGAAGAAAGCCCAAGCACAAGGAAAAAGAAGCCCCCCCCCCATTTTCAGATAGATTTCGATCACTTTTTTAATATGATCAAACAAATATTCGCACTTGCCGCTATGTGTTTTGTTCACTATGAAAATATGTTTCCCTAGCTACTTTTGTGTTTCTTATCCGATCTTTGTGAAACACATTGTCAATATATATTCATACTACGTTCAAATGCTACATCGATTTTAATCGATAAATGGAAAATAGGAGGCGTTATCGATATGCGTGCAATTATATTACAAAATTGTAAGGCACACAGTTGGCGGTTTTTATCCAGACAGGTGAACAGACAACCGATCATGGCTATACCTCTTTAGTTATATTCCTTAATGGATCGGAGTCGGCTCCTTTAATACATTCCATACTTTACAACAAAGGTTTTATATTCTGCTGGTTTAAAAATCATTAATTAAATAAAATTTTATTTATTTATTTATCTGTAGAAGCACTAGTTCCACATGCGCCATAAGATACTTGACCGATTTATTTGTTCGCTTCTCTGAATAATAATTGATATCCACTATAAGAAACTTTTCGATTGTCTGGCAACTTTTCAATTATCGCTAGCCAACTTATGGAAAAATTTCGGAATGTATTTAGAATACAATACACAATATTCATTTGTATGCAAATATACGTTCTGGTCTTAACATTATTTACAAATGAGATCTGTAGAATCACTCGCCTTATATGTATGCCGTAGTTATGCAAACATACAACTTTAAAAATTGGAAAAAAACAATTATATATAATTATTATCTATAATTATTATATTTAATTGTTTCGCACGCAAATCGAAATTAATATTTATTGATTATAAGAGAGGCAAATTGATATGTGGAGGGTATTATAGTTGAGTCGTGACATAAGCAGAACTAGCTAAGAGAAAACTCAAAGTGCGCACAGTGGGATGAGCAACGCAAATCAAAATAGGATTTTTTTTATAAATTTAAATAATTAATTGGGCACAGTTTTCCCATATGCAAATTTCAGAATAAAGGCCAGTTTTCAAACCAAAAACAAATGTTTCGATAATGAAAATATCTAAATATTTAGTTAAAAACAAAATTTATGTTATCATCCTCCTCTTCCAGTAAGAAGAGTGCGGCAAGTGCAACACATAATTCTCTCGTTTATTTTTGATATGTTAAATTAATTTTTATAATATTAATGTAAATAAATGACTGCAAATATTGATATATAATAATAAAATTTAATTATTATTCCATTGTACGAAAAAATATTCCGGCCAATTTCATATAATATATTTGGCAATTTCATGAGCGAAATTTTATTTCGATCTGAAAACCGCTCTTAAATTGAAAGCTTTTATATATGTATACATAAAATGCCTTGCTATAAGGTATATATATATTTATATATTCTCTTGCCATACTACCTCATTGCCAACCTCAAAGCCACATCATGCTTTTGAGAGCACTTAAAAATACAGTGACGAAACTTGTTATGAAAAGAGTATTTCTTAAATTGTAAAATTAAATTATTAAAAACTTTTTCGCTGATGTTTTGAAAATCAATATTTTAAATGCGTTAATGCATAGTGGATGCAAAGAACTACGTTCTCATTATGATTACAATTAATACCATTTATTTATAATTTATTTCAAATTATTTACAGCTATTGCACAGGAGCAAAATGCGCCGCCAATTTTATATGTACGAGAGCGAAATTGGCGAATTTCGGAAGCCGAAGAAGTTGGCCAAATCATTGATCGAGTGCATGCCGAAGACGCCGACGGCGATGGTCTGGTCTTCGGCATTGAGCCACGCTTCCTCGCTCCTGGCTCAAGTCAACAACAGTCAGACGCACCGAATAAAATACCCTTTCGCATCGATGCCGAGACGGGTGTCGTCTACCTCAACGAAAGTTTGGCGGGTCGCGTAAGTGGAACCAATTGAATTCATAAAATACATTAGCCTCAGCCATTTTTTAAGGGTTTGTTATTAATTGCAAGGATAATTCTCGCTCCCATGTCAAAACTTGAAAGTACACTCAGAAAAAAAATCACCAATGATATTATTACAGCTATGAGATATAGAAGTCCGTTCGACGGAGCATCATAAGGGTTTGATAAGAGTGCCTAGCAATAGAAATATATAATAATAGCAGTATAAAAATTAGGAGTATTGAAATAGTTGCAGTCGTTGGGACTATTTGGAAAAATGTTCAGAGCATAATTTAACATACGAATAGAACCTCAATCATCAAAGTCTGATAGCTAGTTCAAAAGTGATTCAAATAGTACATTTTTAGTGTTACTCTGAAACTCTAGAATGTTGTGGGCGTGTTTTCCATTATGTTCCACATATCGTTGGAAAGATTAAGCTCACAATCCACAGAGGCATCAAATCGACTAAAAACCTGCTGCATGTTTTTTCCGTGACCGTGGTTCCGTGGTCCTGAAAGCAGCGATCCGAAGCCAAAAATTTTTCAGGTCTCGAGTTTCGAGTAGCGATCGCAGGTCATTATTTCAGTTGCGTTCGCTGCGACAACTGTCGGATTTATTTATGCGATTGCACAAGTTCACAGCGTGTATAAATAAGACAACGATATTTGTAGAAACAAGGTCTTTATTTGAACAACGACCCGACTTATTCGGTGGTCTAAAGCGGAGCGTTACATACTATGATGAAATTCATTTTTGTGTAAATACGAATGATGGAACAATGCAAAACTTAAGATAAACAAAATTAGAGTTGCCAGGTTGTTAAATTACATATAATAGGCTCACATTTGCCACATCAACAAATAGAGAGCCAGCCCTTTATGAGTATGCGTGCATAGGTGCGAGCAGGTACGAACTTTTTCTAGTGGGTTATGAGTGTGTGCGAAAATAGCAGCAACATTGCTAGAGGATCGCATAGGCCATTAAATGTGTGTGAAGATAGCAGCAACACTCTATCCTTGTCTTTTTGTGTGCGATTTTCAATTTTGTAGTTTTTGGGCCTCATGTGTAACTTTGCGTAAAGTGGGGTGGCTTAAGTGCTGACCAGTTTTGTAACCACAGCCCGCACAATGTATGGTGTAAATCCAAAACAGGGTATTCTTTTATCGAAATACAAAATTCTTTGTTTCTCACGGGCACACATATACGCATACAAGGATAGGTTTCAATGGGAAAATGTCACAGTGCGCAGCCAGCTGTTCGAACCAACAATTTCGCACTCGACAATGCATTCGCTACTCGTCACGCGACCCCTGCAAAATTTCCGACGCGTTGCAGCCTGGTCCCACTTGGGCCGAGAGGCTCAGAAAAAAACTGATGCACTTTTTTGTTGATTTGATTTAATAGTTAAGAATGCCGAACGAACTTTGCAATTTCTAATAGTTTCTAAATTAAACAGAATTTTTGCTGAAACTACTAGTATTTCAAGCAAATATCTGCAGCAGATTGACTGATCTGCCCCAACTGCTGCGATAAGCATGCGTATCTTAATTAGTAAATTTATATATGATATCAATTTTTTCTCTTGCAGGCTGGTGAGAATTTTCTAATTTACATAACCGTCTCGGATGGACGCTACACAGCAAAAAATGAAGTTTTCATCAACATACTTGGACGGCGTGAAAGCAATGGATTCCATGGTTTTGGATCCCGCTCACCGCCCTCAATATCGAATGTGGTGCAGAATATTTCAAAGTATTTACCCTCATTCGATCAGCTGCCCGGAGTGCAGTCCATTAGAAATGGTCTGCCAAATCGAAGGCCGAGCATCAATTTGCCACCAGGTTTTCCGGCAAACGCATTACCCGCATATAATAATTTCTATCCACCCATATCGACACCGTCTGTCAGCCGGGCAGAAAAGGACAATACAATTGATGTTAAGCCAACCCAAACGCCCAACCAGCCTCAGACCACGAAGGGTTCCACTCTGACAAAACTGACTCCCGTTGGCGGTCATGGATCAAACGGACAGGGAGTGTCTCAGTCAGTGACTCCAACGGAAACAAACACAGATTCAAAGGATGAAAAGGGCGGCAATGTGAACACCATAACGCTATTCACCATCAAGTCTAGCTCGATTCCATTTATTATTGGAATTTGCGGCATATCCGCATTTGTTGCCGCCGTTTTTGGCTATCTGTGTCGCCGTCGCCTGTGCGCCATCAGCAAAACGCTGAAAAAGGCCACCGAGAAGGAGGAGCTGGCCAAAAAATCGAATGCAAGCAACACGCTTACTGATGACAGCCGCAACTCGATGGTGCTGCAACAGTGGCAAGGACCGGTTGCCTTTGCCAACCGATACGTGCCCTGGGAGCGAGAGCAGCAGCTCGCCATTGCGGTAACTAGCTAACGGACGGAAATTTAAAAAACAAAATTAACATAGTAATTCGAATCTCACTTTCGAAAAAAAAAATGGCAAATCATCTTTATGCATTTTTATAAGGTCTTATAAAATTTTTTTTTTCGGAAAAATTCCATTTTTAACTTAAATCGGGTATTTGTGTTGTAGTGCTCAAAGTTATATATGTTATATATATATAATTATATATAAAATTTCGCAAATTGGATGAACAATTTTTCCATAGATATTAAAACGAAACCTTTCTACGTTCTGATATAGAGCGCAAAATATGAATATTCATTTACGGCTTTCAAAAATATTTACACACCAGATCGTTCGAATAAGTCGCTTTAGCATTTTTCTGCTTTCGATTGCCTCTATATGGTCTAAACGGTAGTCACTAGAAGCTTCAAAATATCCTACCCAAAACCCAAACTTTTGAAATTATAGGTCAAAATTGCCAATCAGTGCCTTCAGGTAGTCGACAGTTCAACAAAATTAATTCAGAGTTGTGGCAAGAAATTATTTATATATATTTATTTATGTACTTGTATTTATGTGTTTATATATTTATATTAGCAATCTAGCTATGTCTGTCTGTCTGCATGTCTGCTTACAGTCTTAAACTGTTTAATCGTGTGAATAGGAATATAGAATCCAATAAATAATGCCAAATCCACAGCTGTTCATATAATTAACAAATCACGGATTTGCTGGGAGTTAATTTACATTATATTAAAACAATTTTCAATTTTATTTTTTTAATCCTGACCACATCGGCGATACTTTCCAATCGCTTCTCTGCACTGACAATCTGGAAATCAACCATTCTCCCCTGTATATGATGGGAATCCGTCTAATATCTGCATCGCAGTCGAGCCAGCTATCAACAAATCCCACAAATAGCGTCGATGCTTCTATGCCTGCCTCCGATGTCGGACAAAGTAGCCCGAGTGTTGGGTTATCCACAGGTCGTGCCGCTTCGACAGAAGGTGGCCTTGCCACCGATTCCAAGGTAGACCAATGGGAATTTCCCAGACACCGCTTAAAGTTCTTCAACATACTGGGAGAAGGGGCCTTTGGACAAGTTTGGCGTTGCGAAGCCACCGACATGGATGGTAAGCTATTGCATTTTTAATGCTATTTTTGAGTTTTCCAATTAATAATGTATTACTAACATATTTTATTCTTGGTAATACCTGGGAGTAATTCAAAAGTTTGACATATTTTAAAATTTAAAACAGATTCGTACGAAAATTTTGCAAAAACAGCTAATATTATTAAATATACGCTCAAGCATTTGAAAATGTGTTGAGTATTTTGAAGTTATTCAGAAATATCGCCAATCCCATATGTATATATATTCTTTATCATATTTAAGTCTTTTTTAACGCGTCTATTTCAGAGACTAAAACGAAAGTTTTGTTCCAGGTGGGTTGCTCACCCAAAAAGACATTGCTATGTAATTTACATAATATGTCGGAATCAGCCTGATAGCTCTGATACCACCAATCGAAAAGTTGTTTAAAAAAAACCATTTGATTTTGAATAAGTTAGACAAAGTTCACGAAAAATGTGCATAATAAAACTTGGAAAATCACCAAGATTTAATTTTGACTTAAATACAATACAACCAAAAAAATCAAAATCAAATCAAATATAATCTTTAATGCTAATATATATAATATATATCGCGAACTGCTAGTTTATTTACTGTTATTTTTGGACTTGCAGATGGTGGAGCGGTTACAACTGTTGCTGTAAAAACACTCAAGGAGAGCGCGGGAGAGGTTGAAAAGAAGGACCTGCTTTCCGAACTGGAGGTAAAGAACATGTTTGGGTTTTTTCTTAAATGCCAATATTTATACAGTTAAGACTTAAGAGTCATCTCTAATATGTAATTTAATCTCTATACTAATTTGTTTGCAATATTCGAAGAAATTGTATTGTGTATTGCAAAGATCTTAACTAAATGAAGCCAGCAATCAGTTAAAACAATAATTATCCTCTAGACGGCCATCGATTAGCCATACAAGAGATGCAAAACAAAAAACAAAAGAAAAAAAACACTGCAGTTGACAGTTGGCAGGTTTTTCTCCGCCCTAAAATACATACATACAGAATGAAAAGTTATTTGCACGGTAATATGCAAAGTACCGGAAATTGAGTAAACATAAACAAGGAATATACTTTTGACATGACATGTGTCACGTTCTGGAAGGAGAGACATAATCGACCCCATTACGTCTGTGATCCATGAGCATCAATAATGTTGGCTCGACATTTCCGTCTGAATGTTTTCTGTTCTCTGTTCTCTGCTAACTGTTTTCAGCTAACTGTTTCTATGCAAACAAGTCTCTCAGCTTATGTGTTATTTATTCAATTTGAAAATCTACGGCAGGAAGTCGCTATACTCTCGCGTTGTCAATAAAAGTGGAACGCATCTTATCAAGTGATACATTATTTAATCGTACAATGGATGAGAACGTACCAGCATTTAAGGATATGCCATCTTAGTCCGGGAATTTAGCTAAGCATCAGGAACGATATTATCGGAGACCACAACGGTCTGTCCGCAGACATTATGAATTTGACTCCAGTTATCGCATAATTACTCGAATCTATGAATCAGCGAAAACCACACAAAACAGTTGCACATTTTATTTAATAATAGAAACGAGTCCTCGCCCTCGGACGCCTCGGCACAAACTGATTCCTGTTGCTGCGTACAATCATTATTGCCCCACAATATGTTCTCAATTGCAATTGTGCCTCTCCGTTCTCTGGCAACAGACCTGCGCAGTGCAACACTTTGGAGTGCTGCTCAGCTGTTCATTGATTAGACCTGGTAATGACCCGGATAGCTCATAAGGCTGCCTGGCGAATGGTACCAATCTTAAGTAGTCCGCTTTGTCTTGGTCTCTATGTTCAAATTATGTTTAACTTACGTACTTCATTTTAAGAGTCCTTTTTTAATTAATGGCAAAATCTCCTCTTCTGTTTATCTTACAACAATGGAACAATCAAATCATATGTAAAGTCGGTTACTATATCCAAATGAAATAAGTTAGCAGGTAACCGACTGCCTAATACTCTGACATCAGGGTACAACTACTTTCTGGATGATGAAAGTAAAGTACTAGATAGTAGGATACAAGTGGAATCATGCAAAATATGTTTTATGTATTTTGTGATATTTTTCAATAATCTAATTTGAAAGTTTTTCTTTTTCGCATCTAGAAGTAATTAATTCAAAATAAATACTAGGATTTTCTCGGATTGGTTTCGAGCAGTTCATCAGACCTCTCATAAGTGCATTTGCCACAGAAATTAAGACTAGATTTGTTGCAAGATTGAGCGCATAAGAACAATGTGTCATAAATACACTAGTAATATTTTTCTGGCTATCTGACAGGCCGTCCGATTTAACGTAAATTTACCCATAAGGGTTAGTTTTTCCCTATGCCCTTAACGTATTTTTTTTGTTCATAATAGATTGCCCATAAATGGGAATGACATACAGTGGCGGACAGCTCAAATAGACCAGTGTCAAAGAAAAAAAGTAATTGCCTGCCATAAGCTCATTATTTTTCCAAAATTCCAAAGACCGATAGGTAGGTACATGTATTAACCACCAATATGAATGGATGACCCTAATAAACTGAGGTTTCCCCTCCTGCTAGGTAGGATTATGTAAAAAAGTACCCTATTTTTAGGTGACAACTTATAATAATAATAAAAACTTAAATAAGGATGTTAATACCTAGTATGATATCATTTAGCCTTAACAACTTCCCTTTACCTATTATACATCGAAGATACCAGCTTCCTGTTAGCTTCTGGGCTGATTCTGCTCCACTCATCCCGCGGAGCAGTTTTGAGGTCTTCTTTGCTGGATATGCTGTGCTTCCGGGTGTTATTTTCCAGCAGAGCCCACAAATTCTCAATAACATTTAAGTCTGGAGACTGGGCCGGTGGAATTATCATGTGGGGGCAGTTCCTGTTGAGCCAGGACTGTACTATCTTGGCCTTATGCTTGGGATCGTTGTCCTGGTAGAACCGGAATGTATGTCGGATTCCTAGCTTCTCGGAACTTTGGAGTAAATTTTCCTTTAGTATGTTGAGGTACACATTCTTGTCCATAGTTGTCTCAATGAACACCAAATTCCCGACGCCGGCTGACAAGATACATGCCCACACAATGACACTTCCTCCGCCGCGCTTGACTGTTACCTTCGTGTGTTTCGGAGTGTGCTATCGATAAGTTCGAGGGGTAACTTTTATATTGCTAGTAGACCTACTAGGAACTTTGTCCTGATTACGCTTTCAGAATCCTGTTCGTGTCATTTGTAACCAGTTTAATAAATTTTTCAATACATTTCGACTGGAAATCTCTGAGCGTTCTTAACTATAGTAAACTTATCTTACTCCTCAGGCTATCTTCTTTATTTTGTATAGTTTTCCCTAGTTCCTTTCAATGCATACCGTATTTTTTATAGATTTTAGTATTCCCAGATTTACATTTTTTATTTTTTTGGTATTTTATATTCTAAATTATATAAATAAATAAAAAACAAACAACAGCTGAAATTCTGAGACATTTGCTGTTTCAGGTGATGAAGACGCTGGAGCCCCATGTGAATGTTGTACGCCTGTTGGGATGCTGCACAGACAAGGATCCAACTTTCGTAATACTCGAATACGTGATTCGTGGCAAGCTGCAAACTTATTTGAGAAACTCTCGCGCAGAAAGGTAAGCCGTTGATCTGCCCATGTTTACTAATCAATAAGCAGACTATTCTATATCGTCTAAGCCTAACTTTTTGGCATTATAGATTATTAATCAGAAAAGCAAAAAGTTAGTAAAGCAGAGAAAAGAAAGAGAGAAATAAAAATGAAGGCAAATCTCGGAATCGAAGATTAAGATAACCGGGATATAGAAATGTCTCACTGAAAATGGGGAAAAGAGTATAATTTGTTTTTTTATTATTAAATTCAATAATTTATTAACTTGTCCGTGTATTTAATTTGTGTTATTTCTGTTGTACTTCTTAAGTCCGCAATGTATTTGACTGATGGCATTTAGCCATACAAGAGATGCACAACAAAGGAAAACTGCAGTTGTCAGTTGGCAGATTTTCCTCCGCCCTAAAATACATACATACAGAATGAAAAGTTATTTGCACGGTAATATGCAAAGTACCGGAAATTGAGTAAAAATAAACAAGGAATATACTTTTGACATGACATGTGTCACGTTCTGGAAGGAGAGACATAATCGACCCCATTACGTCTGTGATCCATGAGCATCAATAATGTTGGCTCGACATTTCCGTCTGAATGTTTTCTGTTTTCTGTTAACTGTTTTCTGCTAACTGTTTCTATGCAATCAAGTCTCTCAGTTTATGTGTTATTTATTCAATATGAAAATCTACGGCAGGATTCCGGCTTGCCAGGAAGTCGCTGCACTCTCGCGTTGTCAACAAAAGTGGAACGCATCTTATCAATTAGTACAATCGTACAATAATTGAGAACGTACCAGCATTAATAAATAAAAAAGTTTTAATTAAGGTTACAAATAAAATTACATAAATTAAATATAAGGAAGGCCCTGAACCGTATTGTGGCGTAGGAAGACACACAATACGGCTGCAAATCAGGGATGAAGAAAGACTGATGCGGGAACGAAGCTGGGCAGAGACACCAGGACTCCGACAAGCCAGAAAAGTCTCCTAGGTGGCTATAATCAAAAGCGATTTAAGCAAATGATATCCATGGGGAAGAACTGGCTCAGGATACTCACCGGTCTATTGACAGGACACTGTAGACTGAGAAGTCACCTAACCAAATGAGGTATTTATAGTTATATGCAGGTTTTGTGGAAGCGAGGAGGAATCCTCAATGCACATCCTAGCAGAATGCGTCGCCTTAATTAGGAAAAGATGCAGCATCCTAGGGAAGCATGTCCTGAGTCCCAAGGACATATAAACCCTCAACCCAACAAAAATCTTGGCATTCGTGCAGGAGCTGGGGTTGATGGAAGAGCTGTATGCTCAGAAAGGGGGCACAATAGGCCTTATAGGTCGCAGTGCTGGTACTCCCCAAGTATAATAATAAATATGAGGAAAGAGAGTATTAATAAATTAAAAATGTAAAGTGAAATAAAAATAAATCGATGGTGATTAAAAATCCAGAAAAAACCAAATAAGGCCAACTTTTTGGCGTTATAGATTATTGATAAGAAAAGTAAAAAGTTAATAAGATAAAAATAAAGGCAAATCTGTGAACCTGTAGAGTAAGATAACCGAGATAAGAAATGTCGCAAAACTACGTTCCCAATTTATACTCTGATCCCATTGAAAATGGGGAAAACTATATTTTTTTATTATTAAATACAATAATTTTATTCTCTTGTCTTTAATGTCTGCTTTTTCTATTGCTGTACTTCTCAATTCCGCAATGAACTTGACTAATGGCATTTTCTTACCTTAAATATTTGCAGGCATTATGGAAACACACACGGAAAATCCAATTTACTGACTTCAGGAGACTTGACATCATTTATGTATCAAGTTGCCAAGGGAATGGATTATCTAACCTCTCGCGGGGTGAGTAACGCTGCTTAAGTATTTGAAAATTTTAGTTGCTATAATATACACAGTGGCACAAAGCTTATTCTGATCAGGGTCAAAGAAAAAAAGTAATTGCTCAATCCGATTAGCGTCGACGAAGCGCCGAATGATGTTATACACAGTTGAGTTGCTCAGATTGACCATTTCAGCTATTTGGCGATGTGAATATCCGTTTTTGTGGTGCTCCAGGATGAGTTTCCGTTGTGGAATGGTAGTCTGTTTGTCCATAGTCCTTGTTGGCTTATTGCATCCGAGATGCAGGATAAAACTAAACTGACTACGTAGTATTTGTCTATTTATACCGAAAATACTCAACTTTAGGTAAAAAATCCGGTTTTATGGCACCCAGGTGTCCACAATGTACCTGCTCCAAATGAAAACTACGCCTGGAAGTAGGCAACATTTATTTATAATTCTACCTAGCAGGTGGGGAAACGCCAGTGTATTGGGGTCATATATTCATTTTGGTGGTTAATATTTGTACCTACCATCGGGCTTTGGAATTTTTGAAAAATAATGAATGATTAGTTTATGGCAGGCAATTACTTTTTTTCTTTGATCCTGATCAGAATAAGCTTTGTGCCACCGTATATATAATATATATAGCTATTCGATTTTTATTTTAATTTAGAGGCCTCTACATTTGTAGACTCTGAGAATAGATAAGCAAACTATATCGTAATTTAGTCCATTTTTGCTTAATCCTGGGATTTATAACAATTTTTTTATTAAACGTTATTTTTTTATGGATTTGAACTAGTAATACTCTCAGAAAATTGAAAAAAAAAAGTTGTGTCTTTTAATTAATAGTCCTATCGCTCAGGTGGAGCTTACCTCTAAAAAATTACGAAAAAAAAAAACTGATTTTTGATATTGTTAAAAAAATATCTATTCCGAAAAAAATTAGTGAAAAAAACGAATAATAAAGTTACCATTTAGAATGAATAATGTAATCGTAATATAAATCAACTGATTACCAAAATAAGTTCTTACTAGCGCTAATTTTGATATACATATAGATAATCAACATCAACATCAAAATATGACGAAATGTATTTTCCATTACAGATAATTCACCGTGATCTTGCTGCTCGTAATATTCTAATAACCGAGGATCACACATGCAAAGTGGCTGACTTCGGATTTGCCAGAGATATTATTACATCCAAAATCTACGAGCGCAAGAGCGAGGGTAAACTGCCAATAAGGTAATGTACTTCAAACAGTTTAAAATGTAAGCATAATGCACTAGACTAGAATGCTTATAAATATTATGACCAGGCTGACCAGGCTATATAATAGTATAATATCTTAAATAAAGTCTAAGCATGATGTAATAATGAAATGTATCTGTAAACAGATAAAGCGTTGGTCAAAGGCATTTGATGACCCTTATGCGACCCATATACTTTTCACTTCTCTTGTACATCCAATTCTGGCATATGGATCTTGTGTGTGGTCTCCACACTATCATATTCATTATAGTAGTTTGGAATCTGTACAGAAGAGCTTCTTACTTTTCGCTCTTCATCGGTTTGACTGGGGTGTACTTCCTCCATACACCAATAGGCTGCTTCTTATTAACCTTCCCTCCCTAACGAACCGTTATGTTATTACTCCTTGCATGAACCGTATTCGAGTACTCTGTAAGGATTATAACAAACTATAATCAATTCCGAGTCCTCCATTTCCATAATTAGAAACTCAATTTTAAATGTCCTATCTCGGGATTAACTTTTCAGCTTTGGTCTGATTGGGTCTTTTCTGGGTTTTCCCCAATTCATGCAACAAATTTCGGACCATTTATTTAAATGGTCTTCCATTTGCAAGGGTATTTAATATTTGTTATATATATATATATATATTTATTGACTTTTTCAATGTCTTATTGTTAATACCAATATAATAAATATTTATTTCTTGTGTCTTTTAAGATGGATGGCTACAGAATCACTGTACGATAACATATTCTCGGTCAAGTCAGATATCTGGAGTTTTGGCATACTGATGTGGGAAATTGTGACACTCGGCTCCACGCCATATCCGGGCATTTCAGCCGCCGATGTTATGCGCAAGGTTGGAATCCACTTTCAATCAGTGACTGAATTAATTAATTCAATTAATATATTTCGTTTTTAACTAATTAATTAAAGGTGAGGGACGGCTACCGTCTGGAGAAACCCGAACATTGTCGCAGAGAGCTGTACAACATTATGTACTATTGCTGGTCGCAGGACGTCAATGAGCGACCCACATTCGCGGAGATTATAAAGATGTTGGATAAATTACTTCATACTGAAATGGACTATATCGAATTGGAGCGTTTCCCCGACCACAACTATTATAATATTGTGAATCTCAGCGGAGAGAAATTGTAGCACCCAATTGGATATATTCAATCCACGGAGGATCTGTGCACTGCCACAAAGAGCTTTATTACAAATAAATTTAGGAGAGCAAAATAGTATTTACTACCTACCATATTCAATGAAATTGTTAAAGTTTTCAACAACAAATAACGTAATAATATATTTATTTATATATATACATATATATTCTGTATTATTTTGATTTTCTATTAAGACTGACCGACCAAAAAATGTGACAGAAATCAAGCTTTGGCTTCCGCAAGTAAAATCAGCTATTAAGAAGTTGTGAACATTTGTGTAAGAGTCAGAAGAAAGTATTTCAGATCCCATATATTATAGATCGGAGTTAGAAGATTTCAGATATCACAGACTACGTATGTTCAGATTTCAAATTAATTTATAAGTATTTTTCAAGCCGGTTTCAAATTGCAACGATATCCGATTTTTGGCGGTAATTAAACTTGGGGCATTACTTTTTTACTTTAGAAATTTAATAAAGATCCTTAAGTTCATATTATCAGATTTTTAAGTACCAATCACAAGTCATCCATAAGGTTAAAGTCTTTTATGAAAACCCATGTTTTCATTTCAGAATTCCAACACAGGTTTATCTAAAATCAATTAAAATTACTCATTTTTAGGGGGTCTTATCTTCACAGCATTAAATACAAGAGGGAACGTTGAAGTCGGGTGTAGCAGACATTAGTAATACCTGATAACAGGTGCCAAAGAACAGTGTGATTGTAACCAAGATTTACCGATCTTTGAAAGAGGTTTTTAGTAATCTACTGTGGAAGTGGGCGTTGCCATCCAATTTGTTGTCGATCTCTTATAGGAGTTACAAGCTGAAATTGCTACCAGTAATACACCTACGAATTTTGACGGCTCTACCTCAACAACTGCGGAAACTGTTAGAGGCCTTAAAATTGTGGCAGATATGTGACTTAATCGATCTGCTTTATCGATTTTATCTATGTCATTTTGCCTGTTTCAAGTCTCAATCTCCAAGAGTGTCGGAAAAAGTTGCGTACAGTTGCAGTTGCAAATAGACGGTGCAATGATATTTCGTAAATTTGGTTTTTAGAGCAACTTTGATTTAAACCAGTTCTCTATGCCTCGATTTTATAAGGAACAGCAATATGAAACCCATATAGCTTTCTTTGCTGATTATATCTACCTATTAACTTGAATCATTCTCAATCAATCATTAGTTATTGGAGTCGGATCTGTCACCACAGGTAAAAATTCCCTAAATGCAATCAGCGTGTATAAAAGGGGGTTGGATGAGCTTAGACAAGCTCCGATGTCTTTAAGATTAATATAATTGATATAGACACTTAATCTTAATTGTTTAAGTGGGTTATTATGGACTCATTAACTTGCAATTATTGGGAGTAAGCTAAATATATATATTCTATAGTTTAATTTAAGCAGAGAATGTGTCAAGAAAAAAACACACTATTGAAAAAGGTGTATTAACAATTTATTGGAATAACACTTAAAATTGTTTCCAGTCCTTTTTTTATTTAAGCAACAGTAAGGATGATCGGTAAACATT
Organism: Drosophila nr. medialis 2 BK-2023a; assembly: GCA_035044325.1. Lineage (NCBI taxonomy): Eukaryota > Metazoa > Arthropoda > Insecta > Diptera > Drosophilidae > Drosophila > Drosophila nr. medialis 2 BK-2023a. Next base: position 5,726,891 of record JAWNMH010000397.1, on the reverse strand, counting down.
AAATACAATTTTTTGAATTTTCACTTTGCAATCAAGACTTAAGAAATTACCATAACACAAATACATATCAAGGTTTACCCATATAATCGATCCTTTCTTACCAGCTATTTCTTATATTTAAAGACAATGCTTAATAAGCAATGGGAATAAAGATATTAAAGTTAGATTACAGCTCTTAGGTTAACTTTGGATTCAAGATAGTACAAAAATTAAAGCAATACAAGCAAATTTCATGTTTTACCATAAAGAATGGGTTAAAAAGGTGACATTTATGAGGTTACATAAACATATACCTGATCAGCTTGGACAGCCGATATTACCAATTACATAAGTAATTTCAATATATGAAAGCTGATCTCAAGGACTGCAAGAGTGATTCGAATTAACAATATTATTGTGGGAATTTTTAATTTTTTATTTACCAATTAACTAATTATTTTAAAACTTAAGGCTGCCTCTAGCTATGAATTATGTAATTAACTTATGTATAGAATTTGAGTGGGTATCTGGCTGTGGTATCTCTTAGTCGGGTACTCTCGACTAACTTGTTGCGACATCTGGCTGTCCATTAGGTGTATGGATAAAAATGCGAATCGGCGCCGGATAATTACATATTGGCTTTTGTGTGTGTCGCCGGTGCACTGAAAATTGCATTTACATTATTTATATAGCATCAATAAAAACACGCACATTCCATTATTAGCGACACATTTGTCGACAGAGATCAGAGACTGCCAGCAGATCGGCCAAAGCAGTTGATCCTTTTATGGCTGGCGCTAGGATTTATATTCACTTCCTTTCACATTTAAAGCGGCGCACGAACCAACAACCGATCGAACCAGCGAACCAACTAACGAACGAGCGAACGAGGCAAAGTAACGGTGAACTACCTACTTTTGCTGTGCGACCTACTTATTACATTCATTCAGCGACTCGGCGCACCGATGTCGCATCAGCAGCGCTGCTCATCATCAGCCGACACAATTGCGTTTTGATTCTCGCCTGCATAGCAAATAACTCAGCTGCAGCCGCAGTCGCAGTTGCAGTCGCAGTCGCAGTCGCCGTTGGAGATACAGTTGCAGTGTTTGTCGCAGTCGCCGTCACAGCCACAGCCTCAGTTGCAGTTGCGGTCGCCGTCTCAGCCGCCAGGCGACTGCTACCTGTCTGAGTCGAGTCGCGTGGGATCAGCGATAATTTAGCTGCACTGGTTGCCTTTTAATTACCGCTACTTTTGGGCTAAGTGTTACTTAGAAAAACAAAGCAAGCAATGCTCGATCGATTGTCCATCTCGCTCGCACACTGCGTGTGAAACTTTGACTTTGCCTCAACTACCGTTGTGTTTACAGTTATCCCCGAGAGCTGTTTGTGCTATTTAAACTGAGAGCGCAGCAGCGAAGGCGTCATTTTCAATTGTTCTGTGCAAGCAGCAAGAGCTCAATTCAATATGTATTTGAATATACGCGCATTGCTACTGGTGTTTTTTGCCACGCAGCACAACTGTTTGGGATTTTACATCAGGAGGAATACCGTTAACTCCCACGCAAAGGAACTCAATACTCGCAACGATGAATGGGGAGTCTTTCAAAACAAGCTTGGATTATCCAACGAAAAAGGTAAGCAAGATTAATTTTTTATTTTCTGATACCGCTAGGAAATCGATAAGATCGATTATTGAAAATCGATAACCCTCCTACCTCGCTCAATTTTAAAGCGGGAGTCACTAAATTTGAGACTAACTTTTGGGCCACGTCCACTTCCTCCCCCAAAAATGGTAAAAGATTATATCTCTCGCACTTTAAGAGCTGCAGTTACCAAACTGGAATGTAGAAGGTTTCTTGGTAAGCCCAACCTTTTCTGTGGCACCTGTTATCAGATGGTATTACTTATTGGTATCAGAGTATTTCGATTGCAACGTTCTCATTTGTTTTTTATTTCGTATTTTCACAAATCATTAAACATTTTCCTCTCATTTTCAGTTGAGCTGCTCAAATCGCAAAAGGATCAACAGGGCACAAAGGAGCTGCTGAATCGATTCATCTTGGAAAACCCAAAGTACTCATTGCCTGCCGGTGCTAAAAAGAGTAAGCGTTTTAGTAATCAGTTTAAGCGACTTTTGCGGGCTTTGGTTGGCTTTGACTTGAAGAATTCGAAAAGTACGCTGAAAACCACCTTCAATTTTGAACTGAGAAATAATGCACTGAAACCGCTAAAGCGGGCTCGTCGCAAGATATCCTTAAACATGGTATCCGACATGTCCTCTGAGCGGATCGAGCATTTGTTGCAAATGTTCTACCAAAAACATAATATTGAACGATCGGATTACAACAACGACAGAGGTGAGCAACACAATGGAGATGGGGATTACAATAACTCCGATTCCGACTCCGATTCGGATTCGGATTTACCGCCACGCGCATCGATGGACGCGGATATGGACTCTGATTATGCATACGATAATCTGTATGATGACGAAGGCGATGTCAACCTCACAGCCAAATCGCGCCAAAACTCCGAATATGGCTCCTTCCAGGATCTCATACTACAGGCGAACCGCAAGCAATGGGAGCGAGAAAGTGAGGAAACCAAGTTGCACAGTCCACACAATGACCACTTCATTTAAATAATTCCAATATTTTAATTACAAGTAAATAGTAATTATAAATATTTATGGTCTGAGGACTGTGCAATCGGTGTTCAAATGCTGGCATTTAACTCCCCCCAACTCGACACTTATAAGCGATGAGAACTTTATTTCTTGAAAGCCAACTCAATTTTCCAAAATTTGTTTAAGTTTCAACATCATTTTAAGTTGCATATGTACTATAATTTATTATAATTATTAATTAACATTAGTATTTTAAGATTTCAAAAGAATAAAAATGTTGCTCATAAAAAAAAAACAATTTAGTTTTCGTGCGATTTTCGGTCCGATTTTTTCTATTCGAGAATATATATTCCTTGAAAGGTCTGAGATGTTAGCATCTTAGATTTACACAAAAATCATTATTCCTTTTATTAAAGAGAAAGAAAGAAAATCTATTTTCGATATGCCGACTTTCTTGATTTATTAATTAACAGTAATAAGAGCGGTCTAGTCGAGAGAGCTCGACTCTGCAATATAAAATATATGTATATTATCATGATAAATACTCCATAAATAAGAAGTCGAACTGCTCAGAACTTTTAACATTGTTCTTCTCCAGAGAAATACAAAAAAAAAACATTCCAATTACGAAAAAAATAAGTAAAAATTTGTCTCGATTACGCTGTTGCCAAATTTTGCATTTCATCCGATGAATATCGGATAAAACTGCAGTTAACGGTATAGGGTATGAAAACAAAACCAAAACAACAGTTTTCACATTTAAGTCTTTTTTCGGATTATTTTATTTGAGTTACCTGCAAAAATTAGCACAAAAGTCTTTGTACGGAAATTTCTTTTCAACAATTTCATTTAAATGTATTCATTTGGCAAATAAAATGAATATCGTAGTTTTGATGACATAATTTTTTGTTGGCCCATTTTCTGTCCATTTTTCTTGTCGATCTTTACTGATTTAGCTTTTTTTTTAATGGTCTTCCCAAAATAAAGAAAATGTGCAGAAAATTCAACTTAAAGCGCCATCTATTGATTTATACGCATGAATTCACAAAAGCGCCCTCTATTGCGATTTATTACCCAGCACGCCTCAATACCATTGCATTTATTAATTGCTGAGTGCTATAGCACTTAAGTCTTCTACTAAATACAGTCGTACATCGACCAAACATACAGAATATGTATTAGGTGGCGCCATCTATATGTCAAGATGCTAAGCATGCATGAAAGGAGCCAACTGAAATTCTGTTATATTGCTACAGTAATCTGTGTATGAATAATAAATAATAATACTAAGGTTGTGAAAGCCATTTCATGCTATGTTCAACATTTTCGGAAAAATTGCACTACTGATATATATTCAGTTAGATAGTTAAGTATTGTTATTTATTACTATTGCAAGTGGGCTGTGAATTTATAAAAAATACGGAAACTATGTCAAACGTCAGCTGTTAAGCAAACAATTAAATTTAAAAAATGAAAGACAGTTTCGAATCCTTATAGATTCTTTGAAAAACATTAGAGCACTAACAATTGTCGATTAGCGCCATCTTAAGATTTAAACGCCAAGCAGGAGAGTGTAATTATCCAATTAGAAACTAAAATAAGTAGCTGAGATCTATGAAACTCATTTATCAAGAAATTGGCCTAATATGACAGTTGTACAATTCACAAACCTTAACGGCATATAACAAAGATAATCAAAATTGGAATACTGGATAAGTTAGCATGCAGCGCCGTCTTCAGATTTGAATATGTAACATTATTTTTTACTGGAGAACAGTAATCCCAATAGGAACTATAATTTTGCAATTAGTAAGAAGCTAAGTGCTCTGAAACTCAAGTAACTATTATTTTCAGAATATCGTCGAATGTGACAGTTGTATAACGCAGAAAAAATAATGACGAAAAGTAAATACAAGTGTGGCCCCATCTGTTAGATGAAAGTGTCATTTACTATTCTAATTTAAAATCATTAAGGGCATGCAACATAGATTAGCAAGGTGGCGCCAGTTCTGAATTTATAATATCAGCAAGCTGAATGTTTCTCTTAACGATTCTGTTCCATGAGGTACTATTGTTACATACATACAAAAATTTAACGAACGAAAATCTAAAAATATAAATATAATTCACGAGTCATTTTTGGTTGCTGTTTTGTCCCAGCGTTTGTGGAGTATAACAGATAAGGGGCATGCGATCTTTTGCACCGTTTATAAATGACATATTTGTAACAGATAGACTTAACAATTTCTCCAAACTGTAGTAGCTCAGTTCCATTCTGCCCACGCCCACATTTTTGTTATTGCTTACTCGTATAAGTTTTGTGAACGCTCACATATAAAAGCTGATGGCTTTGCTATGCTACACTTAAAAGCTGCTTGCTCTGTTAAGCGTTTACATACTTACGTTCCTTGCCTTATTGTTCAAATTTAAATGTTGTTATAGCAACAGATCAAATTTTGTTGCGAACACAAAACACAAAGAAAAAAGGGGAAAACGGCCTAAATATGCCGAAGGTACTGTTCCAGAAATACAAAAAGTACTCGGTCGCCATAGACCAGAACAAACATGCAGCCAAACTGAAGGAAATCGAGGAGCGTCGAGCAAGAGAACTAGAAGCATTTGAGTTCGAAGAGGAGATGGAAGAGGGCGAAGAAGAGTCCGAATTCGAACATATCGAAAGCGAATTGAGTTTATCCGAGGGAGAACCATCTCTGAACATTGGCAAAATCGATCTCTCCTTTCCCGAAACAACCGGCGAGTTCGAGGACAGCGTCCAATGCTTCCCCCCCTCCTACTACAAGCTGTCGCCCAAAGAGCGCCTTCTCCTCCTCTACGCGGAGAACTTTCGCAAACAGTTTGTGTTGAGTCATCCCCGGCGTCGTGCTTTGGTTTTGGCCTTGCCCAACGAGTGTAAAGTGCAGGTAAATATATACATATTATTTATTTACCATTATTCATTCTTATTTATTATCTATTATTTTTTCAATATCCTTTATTCGCTCGCAGAAATTCGTGTGTACTACAATAAGACCGACTGCCTTTGCTTATCCAGAGCTCATTTCAAGCGTTGAGGAAATTGCCAAGTTTGTCGCAGATTTTGTTCGATATGAGCCGCTGGAGGATCCAATAAATTTGGTAAGTCTCCGAAATTTGAATAAACTAAGAAAAAACATTTTTTGGGAGCGAGAGCCTCTTCGGGTTTCACACCAGTGAGTTTTAAGTATTTTTTTGTTAGCACATTTGCCACTTCGTAAATCAAATTCGACTACATAAATATTTAATTGGAAAGCCTGTTAATTTTCGTTTGTGTCTTTTTGTACGCTGGTAGCGGAGGTGTCCAATTTCCGCCAAACTCTTCCGTTTTCGTTTTTAACAACAATTTTCGGGTTTCGTTTTTGGCTGCTGCAAATTATGCAACATTTTTTTTGCGTTTCAATTCAACATTTTTTTTTTGGTAGAATCTTAACAGCTGTTTTAATTATTGTGCCTCAATTTCGTGCCTCGTGGTAAAAAGACTTGAACCACTAAGCAAACAATGCAGATAGGCGTCGATTCGACTAAAGGCTGCCTGCATCAAAAATTTGATCGATTGAGTAAATTCCTTGCTCAGCTGCGCTTTGTAATTTGAGAGCGGAGATCCGAACCACTAAGCAGAGGCGTTAAGTCGATAAAAAGCTGCCTGATCTGATCGATTGGGTTCATCCTTTTTAGCAATTAAAGAAATAATTTAATCTTTGCTGCCTGTCGACTTTCCATATATCCAGCAATTGTAAAAAATAGTATCATTCTTCGTTTCTCGACGGGCACACCCAAAGATGCGATTCATCGAATAAATGACTCAGTGCGCCGATGGCTTTTCGAACAGTCAATTGTATGCTTAGTGGTTCGGGTCTCCGCTTTCAGGATGAGAAGCCAATCTGAGACAGCATAGGACACAGGCTCTCAGATTAGTCGGATTGACGCCTTAAAAATTGTCATTAATGTAAAAAGCTTGTATTTGCCTTGTAATTGTTTTACACATACATACTTATTGCATTCCAATGCTATTCTGAACTGAGTTGATTTGCGATTAAATTCAACCTGTTTTATATGAAAATTCTTATTCCGCTTGAAAGCGCTAGGTTCAAATAACGACTAAAAATTTTCGCTTTCGTGAATTGGAAATCGAAAAAAAAATTGCAAGACGCATGATAAATCGTTGAGAAAATGTGGCCATTCCCGGTAAGCGATAAAAAACCAATCATACCCTAATAACTGGTCATACTAGATTCTCGTTGCAGCGACAACTGTCGAATTAAATGTTTCGATTTGTGCTGAAAAATTCAAATTTCAAATTTCACATACATAACTTTTACATAATGAAGTTGTACTCGTTGCGAAATAAATTATGTTCTACCTCATAAGGTTACAAGGTATATATAGCTAAAAATGCTTAGGTTTTCAACGAGTTGTTTTTGACAAGTTCCAAAAACATTTATACATCCAAAAGTGTAGAGGAGCCTTAATTGGCAATTCAGCTAAGCCACACACCCTTGCTTACGAATTTATGTATTGCAGCGAGCTTTTGTCAACGAGCGACTGTTCCTGATCTAATTCTCGCAAGTCAAGCAGTCCACATTCTGTGGATTTCATTTGATGCGCTTAACATTGTTGCATATGCACTCCTTGCCACTTGAAAAGGACACCCTGTGCACTCTCCTTCCAATTGCTCATGCCTCAAAATAAAAATAATAAACAACGGAACTTTTCACAGCATCCTTCCGCAACAATTCCTTTTTCTCTGTGGAAATTGGATAATTCTGGAATCGGTATATGATTTTTTGAATTTTTTGTTCGAGTTCGTTGAAATTATGTCAAAAATTAGGCACTGATTGAATGGAATATGCATTAAGTGTGATCTTTATCGTTTGTACTTATTTGCTTATCGAGCATTCCTGCTCATTTCGATTATATTATCGACAAAAGTAACAGTTAAAACAACGCAAGGATAATGTGAAAATTTCCATGATTTTGTCATTCTGCTAGCGAGTTTTGAGCAATTGCAGACAGAGTTTACAGAATAAGGAGTTTATCTTAAGCTAGTAAATATGACATGAAAGATGGCTTCCAATTTTACTGGAGGCATATATATCTTTATACTATAACTACGGACAACGATTTGTTATATAAATAATGTAACCTAAATGTGAGCAGGACAAGATAATCTCTTCTTCTTGTTTAGATTGTAATTGCTTAAGCAAGTTGTTAACAGGCGATAATGATAACCACATATATATATTTATATTAATAATTACTTCAACAGTTATTTTAATTATGATTGGGGAACCAGCACTGCGACCTATGAGATCTATTGCGCCCCCTACTGAGCCTACAGCTCCTCCATCAACCCCAGCTCCTGCACGAATGCTAGAATCTTTGTTCTTAACTCTTTCTTTTTTAGTCAAAGTATGTAACAGATAGATGAAAGTACCTCCAACCCTTTAAGTATATATATTCTTGATCAGGATCAACAGCCGAGTCGCTTTAGACATAAGTTCGTGTTTGCGCATAAGCCCAAGTTTTTTTTTACTCTTCACTACCTGTGCGGTTGACAAGCAATGAGAGTACTTCCAAGCATGCTTTCATTTGAGTGCGTACAACTTTAAAAGGAAATTTTGACAGTGTAGAATATATTTAGCAGCTGGGATCAGGATATGTCGTAGTAGAGCTCCCTCGACTATAGCATTCTTACTTCTTACCTTTTTCCAGTTCAGTCGCGTGCAACACTTTCAGCCATTTTGTAGGTTAAGATAAACGAACAAACGGAAAATAATGTCTAATTAATATTTGAAATAAAATTTCCTTGATATGATTTTTGGAATAAAAGTCGGGAAATAATTCTATATACCCGAATGAAAGATAATATTTCAATCACCAAATCTTTAGATTTCTGGTAGATGCAATTCAGCTTGTGGGTTATTTTACTGGTTTTAAGTCGATGCAAAACGATTTTACAAATATTATGGGATTTATATATATATTTTTGTATATATTTTTATATATATTTTTAAGTTGATGTGTTTCATAAATATTTGTGATACTTTCAAAAGCTGTTTGACTGATTAACACAAGTTTTGGTAAATGATACACAACTGGGAAATATGACAGAAGTTTGTATTAAATTATACACATTTTTTCTTTTAAATGCAATAACTGTAATTTATGTTATTTATATATTTATTTAATTCATTTACCAGGCTGAAGCTGTAATTTCTCAATGTTAGTAAATGAAATGTCGTTAGCCACAACACTTGACTACATAAATGTTGGGGTTTGAATGTTCCTTCATCCTTGCATTGCCAATTTGTGTTGAGTTTTTTATGCTCTGATACCGAATATATAATTATATATATATATATATATATATATTGGTTTTGGCTGTCCATCTGATCGTAGCTTGTTGCCCAATGCCTTGGAAGAAGGACACTTCCATCTTCGAACACACACTCGGCGAAATTCGATTAAAGGCACTCGATTTTTTCCTTAAAAAATGTAAAATCGAATTTTTAAAATTAAATTTGGTTCTACAAGAGTTTGTTACTTTAAATACACGCCCAACAAAAAAGGAATTTAATTTCTAACATAACATTTTTAATTATTTTTTTTGTTTTTAAAGTGAGGTTAAGGTGCGAAATTCGATTGAAGGCAGTCACTTTGTAGCCTTCGAAAAAGTAAGTAGGGCGTTATGTGGAATCTGTTTGAATGGGATAATATAGAATAAAATTCAAATGTGAAAGTAAAAAACACTCTTACCTGAGGAAATACCTAGGATCCTGACTAAAAAGGAATTGGGATTGAGCAACAGAAGAGAACTTCATCAAACAATACTATAAAATGATCACAGTGCCAAAAATCTGCAATCCTACGGGCTGGGCTGTATCAAATACCACGGCATCTTAGATTCTATTTGATTCAAGGTTATAAATATCGAAACATCGTGTTTATCAAATTTTATCAGGTAGTAATCGATTGGTTTTGAACATTTTGAGGTCTAAGCTAGTGCACCACATAGCCAGATTAAATGTAGCAAAAGAACAAACGACCTGGACCCAGAAGTGGCAAAAAGATGATCCAAATGATTTTACTTAAACGATTTACTCCAAATCGAATTTGTGGCGGTGGTTTACCCATGTTCTGGGCTGCATTCTGTCATCACAACAGGACACTGATTTGTAAGACTCTTGGACGCAGTTTTGGTGAACTTTATGGAGCACCAACCAGACCCAAGTGCCTTATTCCAGCGGAATAATGTTCCAATACGTGTGTCTGCCGTGAGTGTATTCGGAATAAGGATTCTAGTCTTTTAGAGTGACCAGCAAGTTTACCCAAACTAAATCCCGTCGAGTTTAAGTGTGTAGCAGCTACGAAGACTGTCGTTAAGGAATGTGCCAAAATTCCACTATCTGAGTTCTGAAAAGTTGTTGAATCGATGTCCAATCGATTTTTTTTTAGTTATAAACAAATTTAGAGGCTTATCGCATTAGTAATTGGTTATTGTCATGTCATTTCCGATCGAACTTTGCACCTTAACCTCACTTTAAATACAAAAACAAGAAAATATAGAAAATGTTTTTTCTGCTGTTGGGTTAGTAACATTTTGTCATGATTGAAAAACGTAGGATTATCAATTACAATTAGAGAACATTTAAGTCTCTGGCTTAAGCTGTGTCCCATTCTTGGTTGGGTTCTCAAATATATAAATAAATTGAGATGTCAGCAGGTGAACTGAGGTCTGCAAGGGTATGGTATCTTTGATGTGCCTAGCCTAACCCTGAACCTATCAAAAATGGGAAAAGTAATATAATAAAGTTGTCAAAAAGTATGTAAAAGACAGAAGGATTCATTCTCATCCCTAAAACGTGAATATATATTTGTGATCAGCATCATTAGCTGAGTCGATCCTAGCCATGCCAATCGATCAATACCATCTCAATTTAGTGGTTCCTCTATAATGTTTTGGTTCCGATACTGACTTTTGCAGTTTTATTATTTATATACTCCATAGTTATAGTAAAGATATAAAATGAAATATGAAACTAATTCTGCAGTTATATTTGAAATAGCCACAGCTAAAATTTATTATTTCAAAATGTTTCCTGAAAATTTGAAAATGTTGCCTGGAATTTCTCGATATGTACATAAATTCGAATTGATAAAGCTAGATTTTCGTATGATCCACAAAAAAAAGCAACAGTAAAATGTAGTCGATTTATTTCATAAAAATTTTCTAATTCGAATGTTTTATTAAACAAGATTTCAAAATGAATACGTCTACAATTATAAATATATTTTTGTGTTTTCCATATTTTACTGATATATTAAATTGGTAAAATTCTTATGAGCAAATGTTATTACTTAGTATTTGCATGGATAGTTTAGTTAATAATACTACTACTAATAATAATAATAATAATTATAATAATAATAATAGTAATAATAATAGTAATAATAGTAATAAAAAGTATATATAATAGCAAATCCATAACTGACGCCCTCCGTCGCAGCCCTCGCATTAACTCTAATCGATCAACCTAAAAGCAAATCAACATTTTTCTAGTATATGTATGTATAAAAAACAGTTTAAATATTTAATTAATTATTAATTAATTAATTATTAGCTGACGATGAACAAATGAATGAATTATTTGCTTGCCTTATTTACAAATGTTAAGCTTATCCTGGATATTTGACTCTCGACTATATAGAAAACCGAATTAAATGTGAATCAGAGAGAGATCAGAGATCGGCTTACGACTATCAATTTAAACATACATTTCACATACACACTGATATATATATATATATAAATATTTATGTATATATATTTATAATAATTAGGGTTTTTTTGTGGAAGAAATTAGTTATTCTAAGTCAGTTTGCTGTACACTTTCGTCGTCCGTACTCGAAGTGAGTTCGTCGGACTGCTGATATTCGCCGGTGATCTGGCAGTCATCCGGATCATCGTCGAGGTCACAGTGCACAAATTCGTAGGGGGGAAAGATGAGGGAGCTGAGCAGGGTTGCCGACGATTGATAAACGGCCGGTGCATACGACTGGCAACTTGTTGCGGCATCCACCACCATCAGGCTGGTGGGTGGTGGCAGCCAACGCTGCGCCATTGTCATGGTGTCTATATCCGTGGCTGGCTGCAGTGGCGCCAACTTCGGTTTATCCTATTTGCGGCGACGCGTCTTATTTCTCGTTGCATCCGCCTCCGGCACCGCATCCTCCAGATCATCGACGCACTCCGCTTGCGCATCGCTGCCCGACTTGATGGCCGCGATGAGGAATCTCAGTTGCATCAGCTGCACGGCTGTCACCCGAGGATTGCTGCAGTTCTCCAGCCACTGCAGGAATTTCTCACCATGCCGGATGGCTGCCAATTCCTCGATGTCCGCGTATTTGGCTCGCTCCTCCTCGTCCGTCTTATTCGAATTGTTGTTGTTGTTGTTGTTGTTGTTGCTGGCACTGACGTCATTGTTGTTGTGATGCTGATGCTGTTGCGTCTCACTGTTGAAGCTCGCCTCCGAATCACGATCCAATTCGGCTCCACCGATTTTATATATAATATTGCTGAGCACATTTTTACACGGCTCATCGCCGCCGCTGTTCAGCTCAGGACTCGGCTCACGGCTGTTCGTCACGGGATTTGGGGTTACGGATTCGGCCAGAATCGGGCTCGGGCTGGAGCTGGCTGATTTCGCGGATTTCGCTGATAAGTCCTCCGGTTTGCCATGCACCTCCACATCCGTTTCGGGCTCCGCCTCCATCTCAGTGTGATGTGCCTCATTCGAGGAGGACAAACTGCGCACCGAGGGCGACTCCGTCTCCTTTGTGAGCTGGGAATAGAGTATGTTGTCATAAGGCTGTTTGGCGATATTGTCCTCGATGTGCGTCGACTCTGGGGCAGTTGTTGATGTTGCAGCTTGATGCTGTTGCAGTGCTGCCAATGTGGCAGCATTCGGATTGAGTGTCGAGTGCAGACTGGCGCCAAATGCCTTGCACCAATTGTACCACGCCGAATGCTTCTCATCGAGCGTGCCTGGAGCTGCAGCCGGTGCTGGGGATGTGGCCGACGGCATGGGCGGCGTGTGTGGATAGGGATTCATTTGTTGGGGAGTCGACGAGCGTATGGGTGGACTGGTCACACCCATCCCAGCAGCAACAGCAGCAGCAGCAGCTGCAGACTGTGTTGGTGGATACAGACTGTTTAATCCGAGCATTGCCTGCTGTGATTTGAGCCAGTAGAGCAGGGGATCGTCCGGCAGGCCGGACAGTGGCGCCACACAGCCGACGAGGAGTGGTGCCAGCGATGGACTCGGACTCTTCATGCTGCCCAGATTCGTCTCACAATCGCCGGCTGTTGTTGAGCTGCTGCCGGATGGCTTCTGTTTGGCCCAGTTCTTCACGCTCAACGCCGGAGTCCGTTCTCGATCCCGTTCCCGATCACCGCTCTCGCTGCGCGGACTCTGCTCTTGCTGCTGACCATTTGGACCACTTGGCTTTTGTGGATTGCGCAGAGTGTTGGCTGTGGCCGCAAAGCTGTTCAGACCGGACATGGCCGCCAGCCCGGGATTGAGCTGGGCGAGGAGATTCAGGTTCGAGGTCAGCTCATTGAAACTGATCGCAAGCGGGGACTGAGAGATGCCGCCAAGCCCTGACAGATGGGTGAGACTCGACAACGGACTTATCGCATTCAGTGAGGGATCCGTTGGCCCCGATCGCGATATATCTGCACCGAAGACTTTGCTCTTGAATCCCACATAGTCGACGGGCAGTCCGTTGTAGCCGATCTCCGACAGACCCTTATTTGTACTATAGTCGAGGCCGTTCAGCGGCGATCGCTTGTAGGCGAGCTCATCGAAGTTCAGCTTATTCGAGAAATTTAGTGGCATGCCGCTGCTGTTGTTGTGCTCCAAGCGTGGCCGCTTCTCCGGCGGACCCAGCAGACCCGCCGAACCGACGCCGCCACCACCTCCACCCTCCAGCTTGTCGACGAGGGCATCGGCGCACATTTTGTCCGCCGCCGATTGGCGGGACATGAAGCGCAGCTTGTCCTCGTTCTTGCACCAGCCACGCAGCGTCGACTCCGGCACACCAATGTCCCGGGCCACAGACGCCTTGGATTCGCCATCGTGAATGCGCTGGATCGCATGGATTTTGTCGCGAGGGGTCAAGCTACGCAAAGGTCGCTTGCCCTTCGTCCCCAAGCGGATGTTCATATGCGAATAGCTGGAAATATCCAACTTTAAGCCGTTATCAAACAGTTTGGCTGCTGCAAGAGAGAAGAAAGAGAAGAGCAAAGCAAAGAATTTATATTAATAACAGTATCTGACACACTTAAATATATATATATATATATATGGGTGTAAAGAAAGTTAGCCTAACATAATCAGTAAAGCTGCCTACACACATATGTTTTGGCTAATTGAAATATGTATATACTCAAAATATGGTTCAAAAATGATGTGAGTACATATTTAAAACAATAACAAATTAAATATTGATCTTTAGTTTGATCAAAGTCGCTCAAAATAATCAGTGAAGCGTTTTTTATCTTTCCCTGGGGCTGAAAATATATACATAAATACCAGATATGATTTGTGGGCGTATTATAACACGATTAGTATTTACTTGCATAACTCTGACTTTATGTAACCATTTTCAAATGTTGATTCCTCCTCTAATTAAAAATTAATACTGCTCCCGGAAGTCTTTTCAATATATATATATTTTTTTCCTCATAATTTACTTAATTTATTGTGTTCATAACTATGAGAGCACATTTGACAAGTGATTTCTTTAGTTTAATTTAATTTTTATATTTTATTTTAACATGATATTTTTCTTTCTCGTTTCTTTTCTTTACTTTACTTTTCTTTACTCTTAAAATATTACTCTTATTTTAAGTTCCCAAAACTTGCAAATTTAAATATATAACTAATCAGAATCACAATAGCTGTATTTTCGAAATGAGATTTGATACAGAAACAATTTGGAATCAAGAAAATATAATGTTAATATATTTAAATTAAGGATCGCTATAAATTAAAAAATTTTTGACACCCAATTATTACTGTCGAAGATCCATCACTTTTTCTGTCACTTCGAAGACTTAGTTCCTGGGCTTTCCCATCCTAACAGATTATCGATAATCTCCAACACACAATCCAAGGACACTAGCCATGTTCCCACAATCCACGGGGGTTTCCTCCCTTTACTGGCAACTGAGATAATCGAATCTAAACTAAATACACAATTACCGAAAATGATATTCCCAATTAGAAATCTCTCCCTCTCTATCTCTCTCTCTATTGTTCTTATAGTCTCTGAGATCCCGAGTCGATTCCGAGTCGATCTAGCCATGACTCGGAGTCGACTTCAACTTCTGCAAGCTGCTTAAGGAGAAGAAGAGCAAGGCGTAGTTGAGGCAAAGCAAGTGAAGAAGGAGTTGAAAGAATTAATTACTCTGGTTGGTGACACACTTAAGACGCACACGCACCACGCAATACGTGTGCATATGCATTTGCATGCGTGTATGTGTGTATATATTTGGGTGCAGCACATAGCCGAAAATAATGCGTTTCCATTCGTCAGCGGCGACTACATGCCAAATACATATGTAGAGCCAAATGCTCAATGCGCGCGCCATATACTTTTTACTTGGGGTTGTTGTGACAGAGGCAGAGGCAGCGACAGCAGCATCAGCAGTGGGAGCAGAGGCAGCACCAGCAGAGATGGAGGCAGTTCGCACGAAGCTCCAATAAAATCGCGTCGCGCTTTAAAGTTTTACGGACAGGTCGCGAGGTAGATGTAAATAAACCGCACACACACACAAATATATAATATACAAAGTTGAGCGCACACACAGTCACACACACACACACACACTGGCATCAAAAATTCTCGCACGGCGAAATGAGCTGTGTCACGCCCCATGCCACTAAATACTCGCTGGCACGATGGTGACGACGTCGGCGAGGTCGCTGGAATGCCAAAAATCAAAAGGGCTGGGACACATCTACACACACAGGCGCACACACACACACGCACACATAGAGACAATGGAATATGCTAATTGGTGCGTTGAGTTCGCGCCTGCTCCAAATTGCAGTCGCGCGAGTATCTACGAATAAGCAACAAGAACAAGCCATTCGCCAACGTCACCGTCGTCACATCGGCTGCGACACGAGTTGGAGCCGAAGCGATGCGCACGAGACACGAGACGATTTATGGCTTGTTGTTTACCTGCCTTCGTGTGTATACATATATATATATATATATATATATTTATATATGGGGAGAGCGACAACGACAACGACACCAGTCGACTTTGTCGTGGGCAGCTCTCCACTACTCGTCTGCACGCAAAGCGAAACAAAAACAGAAAAAAAAACCAACCCCACAGCACTGCAGTACCCAGTACTGACCCCAACCATGCTCAATCGCCTACAGCCTGTTGCTGTCCCCACCCCCAAAAATCAGCAGTTGCACCTAGCAAAAATAAGAACAACAGCAATGCAATTTGGAAATGGGAGGAATGAGAATGGGAATGGGAACAGCTTGGCCAAGCCAAGCCAGGAACAGCTGAAAGCAAGCCTGAGACTTGAGATGATGGCTGGCCTGGCCCGGCCTGGCCTGGCTTGGCTTGGCTTGGCTTGGTTTGTACCTTGGGAGCATAGCAGAGCAGAGCCGAGCTGGGCAGAGCGAATGACAATTTGCTCCGCCTCCGTCGCCGTCTCGTTTATCAAGTGCGAGGCATGCAAAGGAGACTTTGCCTGGCAGCCGTTTCAAGAAGGAGCGGGACACGCGATTTTAAAATGAAAAACACGTTTTGCGCATGACTGACACATGATTTCTTTCTTTCTTTCTTTGCGAGCACACACACACACACACACACACACACACACGCACACATACACAACATCTCCTGGTAGGTTGTATATGTAAAACAAAAGTTTCGCAAGTAAGAAGACGACACATGATTTGCGTGTGTGTGTGGGAAGAGTGCAAAGGCAGCTAAGAGAAAGAACTGTTCCTTAAGAGCACCGAGCAAAAGGAGTCTGCGGACGAAGAGTAACAATTAGTGTTCACCAAACGTTGTTAGTTAATCATATCCAAGAAATGCATATGTATGCGTGCATCTGTGCATGGTGTTTACTTAAACATTGATAGGCAAATATTTTGATGCAGTTGCGTGGGTGCAAGTGTGTGGGTGTGTGTGTGTGTGCGTGTAAATAATTGAGCTGAATAGTATACGACTCTATATACCAAGAGGCTTTATTTTAATGCAGCTGCACACGGACGTATTCAAAATATATTAAGTTTACAGTATGCATATTTATTCTTGGATATATAATAATTTTAAAGAATTTTAGAAGAAATCTTGCAGGCAAAAGTCAAAAGCTGAACACAAATCTGCATACGAGAGCATTACTAGATAATTCATTACATTATGTGCAAACGGAATGCATTCGGTAAGGTGTTACTTACTAATTCGCTGCTGGCTAGTTAAGATTAACATTTGCTAATTAAGATCAATTTTACGTTGGGTATTTTTCCCTTTAGATTATTTGTATTATAATTAGGAAATAAATGAATAATAAATACATAAGTAAATGCATTTGTATGTGTATGTTGTGTGTGTGTGTGAAATAGTTTAAGTGAGGTGTATTTAATAGTTGCTAATTAATCTTAATTGTTTTAGTAATTAATTTTCTTCAATTTTTTTATTAAGCTGAGTAAGAATTGGATTAAATAGATTATGTATGAAGTAAACAACATTCGCTGAATGTAATTATAATTTCATTGGCTTATTTAGCGCGATTACTTGTGATCACAAATACATAGACGCAAGCATATACATATGTGTGTGTGTACAGGTGTGTACATGCTTGTGCCCTTAACCTTCATTTCAACTCACACACACACACACACATATAGACGCTCATAACCAATGGAGTGGCAAATAACTGTGTCGACTCGCCACTTGCCACATGCCACTTGCCACCAAAGCTTACACACATATATTGAATACAACTTTTACAACTGTATAAAAATTGCAAGGTCTTTTTTTTGCTTTTTTTTTGCTATTCAACACGGCCAAAGCAAAAAGCTCGAGCAGAAAGAAGAAATTTTACTTTCTCTTTCGCATCGAGTCCAATCCCAGCGAGCCATTAAACTTTTCACCAACCGAACTGGGACAGAGTATGAAAAAAAAATCGGGTAACAACAGCAAAAGATGAAAAAAATATATATGTGTATAAAAGAATTACAACCAAGTTTGTTCATGTGTGTGTTTGTGTGTGTGTGTGGAGTATGTAAGAATTATTTGTATGTATTCAGTGTGTGTGTGCGTGTGTGTGCAGCAGACACATTTACAGACGAACTCCAACAAACACACATACACACACATGTAATGACGGGCCGGCCGGCCGTCCATTATTTATATACATGTCTCTGTGTGTGTGTGTGTGTTGCGATTTTTCCTATATACAATTATAATTTTATTGTATTTACTACTATTTTTATCGTCGCTTTGGCCTCGCATCGAACTCATTCAGACACAGACTTGGAGGAAGCAGACAGGACTGGACTGGACAGGACAGGATGGGACAGAACTGGACATGACTGGACGGAGCACACAGTCTGCTAAATGCAGGTCAACGACAGAAACTATTCGGAGTGTATTACCCATACATACACAACCAATACACACACATACATACATAAGTATCTAAGGCACTGCATTTTTTTTCCGCTCATGTCCATTTGAGCTAATACAAAAGTGTATGAAATGGCTTAAAGAAGAGGAGTCACACCAAAATGGATATAAAAAGTTTGCTTTTTTCTGCCACCGATTAATGTGTGTTGCAGCAAAGCACCTGTTGCAACTCAACGAAAAGTTTTCACTATTTTTGTCGATTTTAGTGTTTGTCTTCTTGGCAAATTATGGCCAAGATTAGGGGACTTCATTTGTCTTGCGTGATAACTATTGAGTTTCAGATTATTATTATTATTATTTTTACTGTTATTATTATTTTAGTATTTTTATTATTATCATTATTATGTTATCTGTTATATATTCAAATATTGTAAATATTACTTACTTACTTTTTAAATATTACTTTTTGTTTTTCATTTATTTAAATTTTTGTATTTTTCTGTGTCAACTGAAATTAGTCGAAATGAAATAAACAACAAAAATAATCATTGTGAAATGCTGCATCGGTCTACTTTACCAATTTGGCAATATAGGTTTCTATGCAAAACCCGTCTATATACATCCATCTAGTTTCTCCCTAAATTGAGCAACATTTTTGTTTTTCAAGTTTTCCGTTGCAAATGTTTGAAGCAAAACTAACAATATTTCATCATAATAAAAAATCTTATCTAAATCTGTATAAATATTTTCTATCATTAAAGTTATATTATTTGATTTTTATTTTTAAAAAATCTACAATTATTTTTAAGCATGATTTTTTTTTTGGGAATGTCAAACTATTTTCTGCTGATGTAAAAATTAAAAATGCTCGACAAAATCTCTAAATTCTTCCTCTATGATTTTTTCAAAGTTTCCCAAAATTACTTACACATCTAAGACTTAATCACTTAATAATAATTAATTAAACATTTCCCAAAACCGAAGGTTTGCTTCAATTTTAGATAGAGCTATGTGTTGTGGTCAAAAGTTGATCATTTTCAGAAGTTTATCCTTTCGCGCACTTCAAATTATAATCCAGAAAAAATCATCTTTGAGAAACTTTTATAGTAAGGTAGCTCGATGATATGGAGCATCTATATATAATTTATGATGAATATATTAAAAGTCTTATCAATATTATTTGGTTGATTCGGCAGATTGTTTTTTATGTTTCGCGAATCCTAGCAGTAAATTTTGAATCATTTTACATTTTTTCATTTTACTTAACTTATACTTAATTTTTTGAAATTTTAATTTAACTGTTCACTTTTAATTTTACAACATTAAATGTGCAACTTTAATATTAATTTTAAAATGTAATTTTCTATATTTTATATTTATTTTTTAAAATCTTTTTGGAAAGTTGGGAAATCAAGAGTGAAATGTTTAAGTTAAAAATAATAATTTACGTAGCAAGAGACTTATTTTGGTTTATATACTAATGATACATGAGTAAATTTCTTAACTAATACTTCAGTTATATATCTTTTAATACATAATAATAATTTAGTTATAATATTATCTACCAGCTTATATATAAAAAAGTTTTGCGACTGCTACAAAAGAGTCTTTTCAATATATATTCTTGATGAGCTTCGAACTCTATTTGAACTCAGTCTACAGAAGTGTAAAACATACAATTTTAATTAAATTCTTTCGTGTAGATTATCCAAATAAATAAATTGATCACAATTGCTTAAATTTGATCAAGATCAGTTACGAAAAGGAGATAGACTTTGGTACAGGGTATCTCATTTATTTGTTTAATACGAGGAACTGTAAGTATCGAGTTCAAAGCACTTGAGTTATTTTTTATCCAAGTTTTTTTCTCACATAAAGTGAAAAGCATCTAATCTCAGTTTCATAAAACAGTTTTTCACGATTTTCCATTGATGGAATTTGCAAAAATATTAAGCCAAAAATAAAACTTCAATTCAAATTTCTGCTTTTCGAATCCTTAACGAGTAGGTCAATAATCCAAACAAATAAGGGAGTCACAAGAAATTTGAATATTTTAAGATAGACATTCACTTCTCACACATACAAAACAAGGGCTTTTTTCATAAATTGCAAAAAACTATACAACACTGTTTATAAATTTTTTACTAATTTTCAATACAAACCTTTTTGTGGCACTTGAGCAAAGAAATGGTTTTCGATTTTGAAGAGTTGGGTTATTTTTCTCAATTGTTTTGTCTGTTGAACACTTTTCGTGAAGATCACAAATATTGAAATTGTTGTAAATCACTTGAAATCCTTTTTGTTGTTGTTTTTATTTGCGTATATGTAATATATGATTATAATTATTTTGCTAAATAACTAAAGGATGCACAACTCTTTTGTTTATATATGCAAATCTCAATGGTTTCACACACACATTTAGAATTAGAATAGAATTCAAAGTTGTCTCAATTAGCTGCGAATGCGCCAAGGAAATTGCGAAATTAGCCGCGACAGCGAAGGCGAAGGCGACCGAGACGGCGACAGCGACAGCGACACAGAGAGCAGCGTGTTTGAGGCGACCGGCTATCGGAAAGGATATGACCGCTATGCCGTCCAACAGTGTCCTGCGAACCGAAACAGCGAGCGCCCGGCGACAAACTACCGCGACTCCAGCCAGTCAGCCAGCCAGCCAGCGAGCGAGCGAGCGGAGCGCACAAATATCGTGAGCGAATTTTTATTTCATCGCGGCGAATTTCCGCATCACGACTATATTTTCTCCTTATGTGTGCGTGTGCCTATCTCTGCCTGTGTGTGTGAGTGCGAGCGAGCGAATGAGCGAGAGCCGTGCACGTGTATGAGTTTGTTTACACTCGTATGGTCAGTTTTGTTGTCGTTTATTCTGTTTCTTTACGCCTGTGCGTCTGTGTGTGTGTTTGTCTCTTGCGCACTCTTCTTGCTCTCTGCCCGTGTTTTTGTCGCTGTGTTAGTGTATTCGCGGCCGTTTTCGTTGACAGCCAAATGTACAATGATTAATAACGGCGAAGACGGCAACGAAGACGCAGCTTGCTCTCGCTGCCGTCGCTGCCGTCGCTGCCTACTCTCAGGGACACCAGGCTGGACAATAACGTTATACACGCACACGGACACACACACACAGATATTTGCACGCAATTTTCAGACACATAGGCAGCGACGACCACGACGACGACGCAATGTTCGTGCGGTTGGCCGATCGGATGGTCCGCTTAGCAGGGGGTGTTGTGGGGGGGGGAGTACATCCTTTTTGGCGGCAGCAACAGCCGCAGCAGCAGCAGCAGGCCTACTTTCTTCTGCTCATATATTCAAATCTTGCACACACACACACACACATCCACATATTTATATACGTGTCGAAAAGTCTTTAGCCCATGTACATGTATGTGTGTGCGTGTGTGTGTGAAGTAGAAGAAGTAGAAGAAGCAGAAGCAGCAGAAGTACATATGTATTTGTAGTTTTTTGTTTCGGTCGCTTGGTTGGATGGATGGATGGATGGATGGATGGGCCCGTTGCTCGAGAGTAAAGCGAAAACGAAACGAGCGAAATCAAATGCTGCATGTGTGTGTGTGTGTGTGTGTGTGCGTTTGCTTGTGTTTAAAGTTGTTGGCGGGATGCAGGGTTGTTGTTGCCGGACAATGTCTTGGCCCTTTTTTAGCCAGCATAAATACTTATGCGTGTATTTGTGCGTATATGTACGTATGTATGCATGTGTATGTGTATGTGTATAGGCGTTACAAGTCATGTAGAAATATCAGAAGAAACCACCACATACAGTAGGGACGGGGAAAGGAACAGGGCCAAGGAATGAAGCCATTTATTAACGCCGCGCGAAACACACGTTGGTTGGGTGGGGAGAAGGGTGAAGTAGAAGTTCGAAGCGCAAAAAATAAACGCGAATTTTTCAGTTGACACACAGGCGAACAGGTGTTAACTAAGCAAATGCACAACACAAGCAAACCAATCAAATAATTAAATAAAATAAATATAAAAAATAAACCAATTAATAAGTCAAAGTTGTTATTATTTATTTGTTTCTAATTATTTAATTTTATTTATTTATTTCATGTATTTATCGCTTGCCTCCCCCCATTGCCTTTGGTCTCAGCTCAAGTCTCAGGTTTTTATCGCTTTGTTGTGATCTTTGTCCTCGCCGGGATTTACAGTTAATCGACGACTTGTCTCCTTTGTTTTTACTTGTGTTTGTTTTGAGCGAGTTAAGCATCTGTCCTTATTTTTTACACGCGTTTCTTGCTCGCTTAGCCAAGTTAACAATGCTCGACATCCGTTCAGAGTCGTCTCTTTCTATTATGAGAACTCCATTTTAAGCTCTTTGTTTCGGGAATAGTATTTTGGCAAGCATTTCGGGTTGAGATTTATTTTTTTTAAATTCATTAAAAATCGACTACAGAATTTAGAAAATGAAAACGCTTGTTTTTTGAAAGACACAACTATGCGCAAATGTGTGGCGATTTTCTAAATTTCAGTGGTTTTTTTTTCTGAGTGTAGATAAAATGAGTAAAAGTGCTCCAGTCTGAGGTGTCCGACTAGGACATACCCTAAACCCAACGTTGAATACATATATTGCAAGTTCGTACACAAAAATGAGAAATGGGGTTGCAAAAATCAAATATTTATACGCTGTGCGTTGACCTTAACAAACCTTCAACATATTTTTTATTTTTTTATGATTTGAGATGCCTTTTGGCAACTCACTTTTAATAAGTTGGAAATTGCGATAACAAACCCTTAAGATACACTAAAAAAAGTGATTGTGAATTGATATTTGGGAATACATATATATATTCGGATGGTACAGGCAGAAGAAAATAAAATAAAAAACGTTTAGTACTCTGATATTGAAGATATAAGAGTATATTGGTCTTAAGCCACAAACCACAACCAAATCTAAACTATAGAGGATTCACTGATTACTTTGACGATTACAAATATGTATCTTTAACATCAGATCAATATATTTTCAATTTATCGACAAGTTTATGTTAAATAAAGCCGTTTTATTTTTACATAATTGCATGCCAGATCTAAGATCTTTCCGACAGATTATATATGCAAAGTGTTGGTGTCAGGGTACCTCTCGTAATACTAGATAGTTGTTTATAAGAAATTTATTACAAACTGCTAACATGTAATTGGAAAATTGGTAGCAACAAATAATAACTATATGAATGAAAGTCCCAATGTGAAGAAAA
Source organism: Drosophila nr. medialis 2 BK-2023a (assembly GCA_035044325.1). Taxonomy (NCBI): domain Eukaryota; kingdom Metazoa; phylum Arthropoda; class Insecta; order Diptera; family Drosophilidae; genus Drosophila; species Drosophila nr. medialis 2 BK-2023a. The sequence continues at coordinate 5,703,355 of JAWNMH010000397.1, read as the reverse complement.
CACTTCTATGAATAAATTATATATTTTGAGGAACTTATGACAACTTTATTAAAAGTCGAAAACTCTAAAAAATAGTAAGAAATAAAAGAAAATATAATTTTATTTATATTTATTATTATTTATGTATTATATCTAACTTATAAAGTAAAAAACAAACTTAATTAAAATAAAAATAAAATTCAGTATTGAAATATAAACTAAGAATCAAGAAATTCTTTCTTGGGGTTTCTAAACGAAAAGTGGTCCAACATTTGATATAATTTGAAAATTGTAAGAAAACCTAAGAATCTATTTGTTTATAACGGATGAAACTTTCTTATTATAAACCTGTTTCTGTAAGTTGCTATGCGAGATAGATGTACATTCCAAATTTACAGCCCAAAGCTCTGATAGTCTATTTGTTGGGCGATGTTGCTGCTGCTGTGCATGAGGTGCATATAAATATGAATCGGGTGTAAGTTTAGGTAAGCAAAGACAATGTACTTGTTGGGTAGATATATATGTATGTGTATCTATTGTGTGTATGTATATATATATATATACATGTCTCCCAATGCTGGGCAGCGTATTCAAATGCAATTTGATAAGGCCGAAAGAAGCGGCTGTGACTAAGACTAAGACAATTGCCGGCTGAGCGTAATAACAAAACCAAAAAGGACAACAACAGTGCTTTGGGCCGAGAGCTGTGAGATGCATTTTGAGAAATCGCTAAGAATAGCTTTTGCATCTGACAAATATGCATGAGTATCTCTACACACACACACAGACACAAAAGCACACACAGTATACAGCAGAAACAATAATCACATAAGGCTTTACCTAAAGCAGAGCATCATCAGCAAGAAGAAGAAGAAGCAGCAGCAGTATAAGAAGAAGCAGCAGCATACAACCCTGTTGCTAAAAAGCCAGCCGATTGCTTGCCTGCTTGCATGTGGGCTGAAGATTGAGTGTGGTGGAGGTGGAGTTGGAGGTGGAAGTGGAGGTGGGTTCGCTTCATCCATCGTCAGCACACACACACACAAACAGTCTTACACACTTACACACATACTGGACTTGAACATCCTTAGCGCAAATTTCGTTGCAGCGAAAATTTTGAGTTGCTTTATCGCAAGTCACGTATGGAGGATATAGACACACACACACACACACATGCACATATACATACAGCTGCGGTTAAAATAATAGTACTTGTTTGGTCAAATGCCAAAAAAATAATACTTAAAATGTGGTTGCAGAATACTGAAGATAAGTTAACATTTAAAATGGAACAGCTATAAAAATACGAACAAAAACAAAATGAAAGTCTTCAAGTTTATCACAAATGAGAACGGGTCAAATTATGAAAATTCTATCTGGATATAGGCAATCAATACTTAAGATTAGTGTACATTAAAAGACTTTAATATCAATATTCATCACAATACTCATCATGTTTGGCATATTTCTACAGAAATCTATGTCGTTTTTAAACTCTCCCAAAGCAGGAAATTATAGGTCTTATGATACCACAAGTTTTCAATATTGGATACTCTCCTTAATCCCATCTCTGGAGACTCTCTCCTTAATCCCATCACCTTGACTCCTTTTCTATAGAGACATTGCTGGTGTCCTTGGAGTAGTTGTCCTATTGAAATGTCGTAATAAATGGCATCTCATCCGTAATGCCTGGTATCACCACTTTATCCGCTTTTATAACATAAAAGTTCCGATTCGAAATAACTTTTTTCCAATATCGGTTCGAACGGGTAACAAGTGAAAATCTATGAAATCATTATAGAGCAAGTGTATATAAAAACATATAATGTGCTGTGTGATCTTCATAGATACTGTTGTGGCCCGTGGATCTCATATATAAGCCAGTTTTGGATTCGTCCGATCACCATTTATTCAATGTACTATTTTAGACTTTAAACTTTTAGTAGTTGTACTCTTGGACTTCTATCTAATGGTTTATTATCTCTGTGATGTGTGCCAATGTTCTCGGCACTCGATGTCGCATTGTAAAGGATTTTTAGAATAGCATTTAAAAATAGTTTACGAATAATCATGATTTTCCAGGAAAGTTTCGATTGTAATAGTATTTTCCCCGATGGGATTGATTGGTTTCATTTGCTGTTTGGCAGAATTAAATTGTTTTTAAGAGGTGTCGATTTTCAGCAGTGCAATTTTTGTCGCGGCCTATTTTATGAATCATATTAAGTCCGCCAAAAACTGAAGAAAGGCAACGGGAATTGGTAAAAATACAGAAAAAGGATGTGATGAGATATAACGGAGAGTAGAATGGTGCAAGGAGTCGATGTGGATTATGAAAGGAGCTATGACCACATTATTTTTATTATTAATTATTTGGAGCTCTCCTATTATGTTGACCGCAACTGTACATATGTGTGTGTATACTTCAGATGAATACCCAGCTAGCAAGCAAGCAACCAACTCAACTCAACTCAAACGACTGGGCGACCAGCCGACCAAGCAATAATACCAACAAACATACGAACACACACACACTCACACACACACACACACGGACAGATAGACAGACGGACAGAGCGACCATTGTCCAGCAAAGCGAAAATTTATATTTTCGTTCGGCTCGCTCAGCAGTGCAGTGTCGTAGTTTCTCTAATATCTGCCAGCTCCTTGCCAGATGCTGCAGGGAATGTCCTTCATACAGCGGCCGATTTGTCGTCCAGATACAAACAGCGAACCCCCCACTCCCCCCCCCGCCACCCAATCGAGCAACCCACCAACCATCTATCCACCAATGTCCTGTGTGAAATGGCTTAGTGTGTGTCTGTGTGTGTCAGTGTGTGTGCACAATTACGAATTCGTCGTTGTCCTCAACTAAACTCGATTCGTTTTCACCCAAGCCTCGCTGTCACCGTCGCCCACTATTCTCATCATCATCAACAACCCCCCCTCACCACTCTTCACTCCACCCACCCCCATCCACCCGGCACATATGCGAAGGAAATTTTCGCGTGAATTGAAAGATGAAGGCTCATGGGGCCGGGCGCTGGTCACCAACACGGGTCCTTGTCCGGGTCTGGGTCCCGGTCCGTGTCCGTGTCCGAGTCCGAGTCCGAGTCCGGTGCCGTCAATTCAAAACCCGCGTGCTCAAATCGACATACAAAAATATACTTGTGTGTGTGCACGTACGTGTGTGTGTGATAGTTACATATGTGTGTGTGTGTGTGTATAATTTCCAGCATATAACCGGACTCTGTTGGGGAAAGCACTTCTTCTTGCATTGTCTTCCTAGCAACCTAAGACGTGCCAAATATGACAAACTATTTCAGATGTAGTCCATCTGCTCAGAGATCTGCACTTTTGTTATTATCAATCGATTCTACAACAGTAGTCTAAGCACTCAGAAATAACGCCCTGATTCTAGACAATTGTCTTACACTTATGGCAGACAAAAATTATTATTATGGGTGATTTTTATATATGGATGATTTTTTTAAAGCGATTGTGATTAATTTTCTGAGTGTACAAATTAAAAAGGCTTTAGGACATCTTGGAGAACTGACAAGTATTGCTGCAAGTGTGCTACCAATAAATGTTCCTGTATAATATTCTTAGCAAAAGTACAAAAGGCTTAATTCCTGGCTGTACCTATTTTATAACCATATTAACCAAATACTCATTTATTTTTTTCCCCCTCAAGTCTTTGTCATGGAAGTTAGACTTCCCCAGTCCAGAGGGCCAATCTAGAAGACACCCTTTACCCTCCCTTAAGTTTCATTCGTAGTGGCTTACATATTATAGTAGCTTCAAAACGGCAAAAATTCTCTTCAATCAATCAATCAATATATAATTGTAGTTCCATAGACAGTGTTGGGAAACGGGGTCAGGTTATTAAATTCCTCTCAATCAGTTAATCTATAATTTATTCATGAAAATAAATATGTGATATACTTAAATTTTCCAGGATGGAAAACGCACTTGTATAGGGTTAGTGAAAAGTTGATATATACAACAAAAATATTTTTATTATATATAAATACATATCTATTTCAGTTATTATTGACATTGATTGATTAATAAACGAGTTACTAACGAATTTTATGGTATTAATAAATAGTCGATACTAAATGTTGAGGATTAGATATAAAATTATATTTGTCATTATCATTGGACCAGAAGTTATTTTCGATTACAGAAAATAAACTGGATTTACAGATCGGTAATATAAACTCGACTGATTATTAGGATTAGGAATAAAAAACCATTATGGGAAAAACATTCTGTGCTTTGCCGTGTTAATTAAATTGGAAATTTGAATCTTTAATTTACAGATTTTTATTTTTTCATTTATATATCTATATTTATATATACATATACATATACTAGGAGACTAGGAAATCGATAAATTCGATAATAGCGAATTGATAAGCCCACATATCTTCCATAATTTGAAAGTCAGAGTCCCCAAACTTGAAAGGTAACTTGCTGGCAACCTCCTTCGAAGATCAGCATATATATTTTAAGACCACGCCCTCACCCGACGCCTTTAGTCCTAGAAATCGGAAATGCGTATATCTTCTACAATTTTTAAGCTAGAGTATCAAAATTTTCAAAGTATGTTACTGGTAACTATCCTAAGCTATCTATAAAAAATTTGATGGCCATGCCCCTACCGCCTTCCAAAACCGTTATTCTTGTTGGTGCACACTGATAAAACAATATATATATTACGCAGTTTTAAAGCTAGTGTCGCCCAATTTGAAAGATACATGGCTAGAAACACCCTTCAAAATCACGAAAATATGATTTTGGACCACGCCCACTCCCGCCCCCAAAAACGATAAAAGTCTATATCTCCCGCAATTTACGTGCTACAGTTACCAAACTTGGAAGGTAGATTACTAAGATGATCGTCCTCCAAAATAATGTTCTGCCACGCCCACTCATGCTCCTGAAATTCACAGAAGCCTATATCTAACGCAATTTTAAGGTCAAACTTTGGGAGTAGATTAGTAGCAGTTAGTTCTTGATTCCCCCCCATCCTGATCTGTGGCACCTGTCATCAGATGGTATTAGTCTTGGTTTCAGAGTATTTCGCAGTCGTTTACGCCCGACTGCAACGTTCTGACTTGTTTATCTTTAGGTTTACGACAACTTCTAATTTACTGCACAAGTAACAATGTTGCTTAAAACTACTTTATAATAAATCTTTATCTTTTATAAATTACTCTAAAGAACTAATGCAGAATTAATAAATATAAAAAAGGCTGCATAATATGCAAAACGGATGCTGTTTGAACTTTAATTATTCTGAACAAAATTAAGTTTCTCGTTTCTAAAACTCAACTCGAGATATTAAACAATCTTTCTATTAGTAATGCACTGTCGGATTCCTATATATGTATATCAAGTGCACATAAATCTTTGCTTAGTAATATGTATATACATTCGAGTGATGATCAGTTTTCGTATTTGGACACCTGTCGCACCTGTCGCATCCAAGCATCTGCATACATACGGAACTACGCACACGCCCTTTATTTCGATCAGTTTGCATTTGAATGGCTTACGCGCAGTGCTGATGAAAATTTGCAGCAGTGCGCAAATAACAACAACAACAAAACGACACAGAAAAAAAAACACATTGCAAAGTCTGTATAATCCTCCTGCTGCGCAGCTCTAGGCCTGGACGCCCTTAGTTAGATGCTACCTGTCCAAGCACCCTACTCCCAATGCCCGACGCCCGAATAAGCCCTGTCCCTTTTTTGAACTCGTCTGCGCCTCTGCCTTGGACTTGTGTGCTAAGCTAAGGCGATTTGAGCAGACGAAAAACCGCAGCACTCGCAAGTTGTTATTTTCTACTCCTCTCCTACTCTTCTTCTCTTCTCTCCCCTACATCCAGTTCCTTACGTTTCGTTTCGTTTCGTATCATTCTATTCCACTCTCGGCTGCTGCGGCTGCTGCTGCTGCTTTTGCTGCTGCTTCTGCTGCTGCTGCTATGATTTGCATATCGTAGCTTGCTTTGTTTTAATGCGTCTGTCTCTGGCCACCTCAGCAAGCAGCACCATTTGCCGATTCCAGCCGATGTCCGAGCTCTTTGTCAGCTACCGTTACCTGAGTGCGTACGACTGTGTGTGTGCAGGCGCTAGTGTATGTGTGTGTGTGTGTGCTTGCTGAACAGAATGTGCCGCGTAAGAAGAAGAAGAAGGCAAAACGTGTGCAGGCCGAGGAGAGTCTGCCAGTTGTCCTTCCAATCTAAGCTAAATGCTCCCACTGCCACTCGTTGCCATCGTTGCAGAAAACACACAGAATTTGAAACAATTGAGGAGCCAGCGGAGGAACGATGGGCAGACGCAGCATTTTTGACCACCATCTACTGCTGACCACTGCTGCAACTACATCCACATCCACAGCCACATCTACATCGACAACATGCTTACGTTTAGTTCGGCCAGCGTTAGTTAGACAGAGATACCCAACGAGTATGCGAACACTATGCGATAGACAGAGAGACACACAGAGTGCGAGAGAGAGCGAGAGAGAGAGAGAGACAGCAGGAGTCGAATCTTTCTCAAAATTCAACTATATGCATAGTGTAAGGCAAGACATGCCTGGTTCGAGTCTGAGCTGAGTCGAGCCACATGCAAATAACGCAAATAACGCAGACAGATGCAGTTTTTCTTCTTATGTATTCTCGCTGCTATGCTTGCAGCTTTGTTAAGATATTCTTTGCTACCAAGATGAACGTTGGCCTGGTGGGTGGTTGACGCCAGCAGGAGCTAGGAGCTAGTAGCTAGCATATATGCAAGTTCAATCAGCTGCTAATTGCACAACGTCCAAGACTGTGTATGCAAGTACATAATGGGCATATCTATATCTATATGTATGTGTGTGTGCGTGTTGCTTAGTTGCAAATGCAACTGCAGCATGTGAATACACATACACATACATATAAATTGCATATTCAGTGCAGCTTGTTAAATGCAGACACAGCACACACGGGCATCTGCTCGAATTTCATTATGGTTTCCTTACTTTATCAACTATTTCTATTTTATCGTCGTACAAATATACGCCTTTTTCAAAAGTTAGAAATATTATTTTCTATATACTTTACCATACACCTTTCTCATTTACTCCAACTGGGAAAAATATATATTTCTTAACCTCATCGAGTAATCGGTTACCAATTCAGAGTCGTCTATTTCTGTAATCTATAACTCTATTTTAAACTTATTTGTGTGCCTCCCATAACAACTATCTTTTATTTTGGTCTGATTGGGTTTTTCCCTAGATCCACGTTGGAATTAAAAATCCCCCCTTGTTTTTATGCTCTGATCCGAAGGTATAAACACACCTTTTTTTCACACCCTTAGAGACTTGAAACTTGGAACTTATACTGATCTGTGGAATTGGAGTGCTAAGACCACTAGAAAGCTAAGAAATCGATAAAACCGATAATCGCAAATCGATAGCGCCATATATGTCCCACAATTTTAATGCTACAGTAACCAAATTTGGTCTATAAGTTGTTAGCGATGTCCTTCAAAGATCGGTATATGCTATGCCCACCTTCACAGTATTTGAGTTAGATCCGTTAAATTTTGTAGTTATATTAGTAGTAGCCGCCCTTAAGAACCGATAGAAAATTGCTATAGACACGCCCAAACCTCCGCCCATAATAGACAAAGCTGATATTTCGGAAAGTGATAATCGATAAATACGCATATCTCCCACAACTTTCAATATTGAGTCACCAAACTTGGAAAGTAACTTGCTGGATCGGCATATACATTTTTAGACCACACCCACAGCAGACACCCCCGGGCCATACAAATCTAAAATGCGCACATCTTCCAAAATTTGGAAGCTGGAGTCACCAAATACGGTAGCTCCCTTGAAAGAATGATATTAAAATTGTACGAACAGGCTCACTCCGCCCCCCAAAATAAGTCCACATAGCTTACACTATTTGAAAGCTACAGTCATCAAATTTGGAAGGTATATCGCTAGTAACACCCTTAAAAATCTTGAAAAAAATATTCCGGACCATGACCACAGTCTATATCTCCCGCAATTTAAGAGCAATAGTTACCAAACGTAGAAGATTAATAGGAAACTCTTTTTTTGCCACGCCCAACACCGCCCAAAAAATTCACAAAATCCTATAGCTACTGCAATTTTAAAGGCAAACTTGGAGGATAAATTACTAGCAACTTCCTACAAAGATCGGTATTTCTTGGGTACAACCACCCTGTTCTGCGGCAGATGGTATTACTTATTGGTAGCAGAGTATTTCGCAGTCGATTACGCCCGACTGCAATAATTTGAATTTAGAAAGCATTATAGTAACTTTGACTTAATTTAATTTATTAGTGATATTTTTGTTTTAACTTTTAGATAATTTAAAATTGTAGAAATAGGAAGAGTAATGAGAGGTCTAGAAACAGTGGTGCGGAAGGGGATTTGGTCTATGAGACTTTATTCAGCTGATCAATGAAAGACAAAGGTAGACATTATACTGAATACAATACTTCCTTTGTTAACAAATTAACAGCTAGAAACAGTAGAAAACGATCATCTTGAAGTCTCATAGGAATGAGGTAGTATTATTTAAATTTATTTATAAAATAATCCCCACAGCTACATAAACATTATGTTTTTATGTCTTTTAAACAAATGTTATTTGAATGGTTTCTATTTCCCTGTTAACTTTGAACTTCTTTGCTTACAAATAAATTGACCGATTGCTCTTATGGAGCTATATGATATAGAATGTTACGAATTCGGATATATACCAATTTTCAAATAAGTCAACAAAATTCTGGCAGATAGCTAGATCGACAGATAGATGCGCCTATGCCTAAATATATATATATTAATATATTTTAAGTCGATAGCTTTTACAGAATGCGATCGACTTGGCTGATCTAGAAATACTTTTTTTTTCATTGCGCAGAGAAACAAATTGTGATAAAAATCGTTAATTATAGTTATAAACAGGAAAGCTTTTGAAAGTTTGTATTATGTATGTATATAATATAATATTATATTTGAAGTCTCTAATAGTATCCGATATTATTGTGAAGTCTGAAGCGGACAGACAGATGGCAATTGCTAGACCAACTCGGTTCTTAATCGGAGATGCTTCCATATCCCCTGGTAAATGCATAACTTCATATTATTCTTTTTACACAGCATTGTGAATGAATTCTTTTTACGATAACTAAGAAAACTTTAGTTTAAGTTCAGTAAGTCTGCGACTGTTCCCGATTGAAGAGAAGGTGAAGTAAGACAGCTGTCGGACTACGAAGTTCCTGCCCATTTTGGATGATATCTCAGTTTTTCTGATATGAGACGCGATGTGGGTCAAAACGGAAACGGTAATATTTTCGCAATTCAGTTTGGGTTTAGAACTGGGTTAGAAAGGGACTTCCTAGGATATTTAGTGTCTAACATAAATTCCAAAGTATTTACTTTTCTTTCGTATGCATCTTTTTTAACATTCGAAATATGAGCGCAATAATAGCTAAAAGAGGTCCTTAATTATATAATATATATATGTATATATATATTTTATAACGATTTTGTTTCAAATACGAGAAACTTCCTTGGGGAAGAATGTATTTGAATACGAGAACAAATCTTGCAATCGATTGTTCTTTTGACAACTACATATAATAGTCCGATCCGATTACATACTTATTACTAAAGATATTTATTATGGTGTATATTTATTATACTTAACTACAGTTAGTTTCAGTTCCCAGCAGGATTATTACACCAATACCCAGATTGTACACTAAATTTTGAGAGTTGCGACCGCGAAAATCGCTGCGTCATTTCGATTCTGCCACTTGTCCGAGAACGAGCAGATTCTGAGGGTACTACATCAAATAGGCAAGAAGGAAAATGTATGTTGACATTTGCGCAAAAGCATATGTACATCTATTGATTTTAAAGGACATCGTTTCTTTTTGTGTCTTAGCCAACGCTGCCTGCTCTATTCAGACATTGTTGCTGTTTCATTATACTGCAGTGAAGGGAGAGCAAAATTGTCAACACTGCGGCTGCTGTAGGCTGGTCGACTTGTAGGCTGGCTGGGGTAGTCAGGTGGTAGCCTGGTTGGGTGTTGGCATGGGCCAGGCCTGTTCGAGTGTCATGTCCTTTGCCGACTACTTGTAGACAATCAAAGTACAAGGAAAGAAAGAAAAGCGCCAGCGATGTAAAACACAAAAACGCGATTTGGCGCGCATTGAAACCGGTGGGTGAATATGTGCAAGTAAGTGCCAGCCACGTGAGAAATTTAAAATGCCTAGAAACGAGAACATATATCTACACTATATACACTCCGAAAAAAATCCGAACTGAAATTTAGAAAATCGTCCTAAAAATAAAAAAAGCTTTTCTTGTTTTTCGAAATAATTTGTAGATATATGGAAAAAAGTCTAAAAATTAGAAAGTCTTTCCCTAGATCGACAATCCCAAAATTATAATGTTTTTTTTGTTATTATTTTGTTTTATAAATATTTTGTATGTCTACAGAGTAAAAAAAAAAGTGTACATCAATTGCGCTCTCGATTATGTATTAGAGTTTAGCTGCTATCTGCTGTACAGTCCGCCTACAAAGGACTCGAATCCCTGTAAAATCGCATTTTTTTATGTTTTATAAAATTTTATATATATATGAATATAGAATGAATATGTATATATATATATATATATATATATATATTGTAGCTATATATATATATGGTACCAAAATGCTAATACAAGAATTCTTCAATTGTTATACAAATGGAAAAACACACTCTGGAAATTAGATCGATTTTTTCTAAAGTTTAGAAAAATTCACCCAGAAATTAAGTTATGCAATTCCTGGTTTTTAGCAAGAAACACTTAGAGAAAAATCACCCTAAATTTAAGTAAATCGCCCCAAAATAAGAATAGCTCTATTTTTATTTAGAAATAATTTCTAAATATTAGGAAATAAATTTGTAAAATTTGGGAAAGCTTTCATAAGTCCACAAACCAAAACGTATTTCGAATTCTTCTGTTTTTTTTAACTCATTTTCTATTAGAAATAATTATATATAAAAAATATTCTTATTATTAGAAAAACAGCTTTTCTAAAATGCAGACGCAACTAATGAAAAGATGGGCGAATTTCTAAAAGACAATGCGATTTTTTCTGAGTGTTGCCAATACAAAACAATATACGATTATATGTATGTGGAAAACGCACACTTATCTTGAGCTTAAAAAATGTCCTGTGACTTAAGCCCGGGATGAGCGTTGCGTTCTGTGCACAGGTACGGGTAGGAACAGGAAGCAGGTCAGCAAAGTTGAATTCTATAGCCATTTACACACAGGACAAGGATACGTCTTGCCCAAAAGAAGAAGCAGAACAAGGAGAAGGGGATGATGGTAAATCTGTCGGTTTCGGTTGAACGCACACAATCGCGAAATTTTCATCAAAATAGAAAGCAGCATGTCGCGCGGTCAGCATCGTTACCGTTGCCGTCGACTGCGTCGATGTCTGCGACAAACGCTGTCGTCTATGAAAGAGGACATATGAGGCAAAGGACAAGGACAAGGAGAGCCAAGCCGAACCAGAACGTGTAGAAGGACTGCGGCGGCTCCCTACATCAATCAGAGCGCAACCCCGCGACAATTCAGCTAAAATCCGCAGTCGCCACCCTGCGGCAAAGCAATAGCATTGCTGACGCTGACGCTGACGGTGACGGCAACTGCCACTGCCACAGCTACAGCCAAAGCAACACAAATACCCGAACCCTTCGCATTTCCTATGCACTCAGCAAAAAAAAATAAAAAATCGCCCTAAAACAAAAAAAATGTTCTGCTCTTTTACATAATTTCTAGATATACAAAAAAATATCGAAAAATTATAATGAATTTTTTTTCTATTTTTAGAAGTGATTTTTCATTAGTTAGAAATATATTTCTAACAAGTGTATAAAATATAGAATATATATAAGAAATATTTTTGAATGCGAGAAACATTTAATGATATTGTAAAGATAGTTCATAATATAATTTCGAATTTATTAATCTAAAATTCAAGTTTGAGTCTTTCTCAAAACAGCAATTTTCTTTTCTTAATTTAAGGAAATTTTTCGAAAATTTCAAAACGTGTCTAATATTCTGCGTATGTAGAATTTTTGAATTGGATTTTTTCTCTAACTTATAGTTGAGCATTAGGAGAATTCACATACATTTTTGAAATATAATAAATAATTATATATAAATATATATATATATATATATATATATATATATATATAAATATACATAAATATAATTTATAGTTAAATTCGAAAAATCTTATTGCCATTAGAACTAAATTCTAAAATAGCAGCCAAAAGACAAATTTTTTTTTAGTTTTCTGTACATACGAATTGATTTTTTCTAAAAATTATGAATTTTGATTTTTTTTTTAATATTTTGTTATTAAAAAGAATATCTTTAAAAATTAAAAAAGAAGCGTTGTAATTATTTAAAAATTATTTATTTCTTTAAATTATAAATGCAATTTTTTATTTTTCAGAATTATATTATATTTATATTTACAGTTAAAAAATATTTTTAAAAAAATTTGTAAAGTCATAAGAGTGATTTTCATATTAAGAAGATGTTCCAAATGCAGTTTTTCTGAGTGTATAGGCATCGCGACTTTCAGCGTGTGTAGAGAATTGGCACTGACTGACTGACGGACTGTAGAGTGTGTGCGGATGCAAATGGAACACACATACATACATATAGATGTGGAACATACATATGTGCATGGACACGTGCATAGACATGCATGCATATGTATTTGTATAATGTGCGAAGGTATGACCGTCTCCTGCTCTGTCCCCTGTCCCCTGTCATCTGCCCTGTCCCTTCCGCCTTGGATGCCAGAGAACAATGCATAGCAGCCCACTTGAGTTTCGAGCAAGTGGCAGACATCGGTGGTGCAGAGTCACCTCCTAGCCAAGTCAACCCATTGCGGCCGAGTGGCGCAATTTTGCGTCAGACTCCGTACCAACCCATAAGCACCACCCTGCCGCCAACCCTTTGGCCTGTGTCATATTGGCACAAAGAAAAAGCACTCGCTGACTGGCAACGACGACGACTCCTTGCAGCCTTACAGCCCGGCCAGCCTCATAGCTGAAAACGATTCAGTGGTCATGAGGTGACGTCTCTGGTACTGCCAACGGCATTTGCTCCTGCTTACCATGTCCAGTTTAAATCGCAGAGCATTCGCGGACCTCCCGGCCCCCCCACGACACAGGACACGGCATGGACACAACATTATTCGTGGCCAGAGCAACGCAAACTCAACGTCAAATTCACTGCCATTGAGTTTTTGCTTTAGCCGTGCACCTAACTGGCTAGTAATACTTTACTCGCCCCCCTTTCTTCTCATCTAAATGGTTTGTTTCTTTGAACAAGCACTCTTAGAATTTGCGACGTTGCATCAGCATCAGCATCAGCATCTGTCTGGACCTGCACATATGCCCCAGACTCCAATCTCCAATCCCGACAGTAGTTGTCTGATGATCTGATGCAATACGCGACCGTCTATAAATATTTGCTTTCAAACGTACACTCAGAAAAAAATAGCAAAATAATTTGTATATTTGCCATGGGTTTTTCGACAAGTGTAGCTCACTTTATTATTCAGAAAGCATATTTCTAAAAACTACTATAAAATTTGTTTGTTTGAGTGTAGTTGACCATTTCAGAACTTCGATGAGGCGTGGCCGATAATTTTAATAAATCGTTATAAGTATGTATGGATCAGCAGTATTATCATTATTCGAGTTTCCAGTGCTGGCATCATGTAGAATAAAGTTAACTTATTAAATCGAATCCGTGACCCTTTTTGAGCAACAACCACCGTTATGACCATCATCACCATCCCCATGTCCCAGCCACGTATCCTGCATGGGTCAAAACTCATATGCGCGATATCCCGTCACATCGCGACAATTCATCCCCCTATTTCTTAAAAAGGACCTCGCCATATGCTGAAACCGAAGGGGGGTGATGTGAGCATTGGACGCGGACATTGTAGGTGATGCCATATGAGATGCTACTACGCATTTACCGAGTTGGGAGAGCAGCGTCCAAATACGCGACTGCCTTTAATGGCAATGTGTGTGTCCTTATTTGGCTGTCACTTTTTGTGTAAACTGAACTAGAAAACTTTCCATTGCCACCATTCAATTGTGCCCTGTGTGGCTGCTGTGCTGGAGTTGGATAATGCAACGAAATTCGACAAATTTTGATTGAATACATATCCAACTTAGGTCTTAGGCTCACCGGGTTTCTTTCAACCAGTCTACCGGCATTTCATTATAAATTTGAATTACCAAATGATTGCTCGAATGGAAAAATTATGTGATACAGTAGTTTTGAAAAAAAGGTATTCGTTTGATAAAACAGGGGAATTTGAGTCGCATATTTTCGTAAATAAAAACGATTTTCGTACAAGAACTCACCTTTCGACCAACAGCTTCTACACTCAAACCGAAAATTGGAAAATTAAAAAAATCTCATTTGATTTGTGAAATTTAAATAATTAACATTGATTTTAAAAAAGGCACAATCTTGATTTTTAGAAATATACTTTCCCAATAATAACGTGAGTCATCCTTAGCAAAAAAGTGTGATATTTTCTGAAATTTCAATGCAACTTCTTTTAACTTATTCGATTGATGGCAGCATATGATTTGGCGATTACATGCTGCGGGCTTCAACTAAATTTCCATTTAGTTTGGTGACTCTTGACAATTAGGTTTCAATTTGAACCTGATGCAAGTAGCTCTCGTGAATCGAGCAAAATTTTAATAAATGCTGCGATTTTTGCATATATCTTGTAGAAACGTAAGTATGCATATGTAAGCGTATGTAATTATCAAGAAAACACACAAAAGGCTAACACAAGTTTGGCCTGACTGGCGTTGCGGCCGTTGATAGCTATGTATCATCATCATTGGCTGGGATTGCGACGGTAGTTGGTGGCATATTATGGTGGCTAGTGTTAATGCCATGCGTCCTTTTGATGCGAGGACAATAACACTTCCGTGCGGAGCATTATCATAAAGGGGTTAAGCCGCTGATTTTCATCGTGTGTGCTCATTTAAGAAGTTACATGGAACCCATGTCGCGTCGGCTTGAGGCATACAACACAGCACACAACAAACACCACATACACTCAGAAAAAATCGTACTGAATCTCAGAAAATCGGCCTGAAAACCAGCAAGTTTTTCTTGTTCTTAGAAATAATTTCTAAATATAAAAAAAAAATATTCCTAAAAATTAGAAATGTTTATTTATATATTTACAGAAGTAGGAGTAAAAAAAGAAATTCAGAAAAAATAAATAAAATTGACGGGCTCGGGTTTTATATTATTACGATCTGGGGTTCAAAAAATTATTTTCATTTGTATTATTAAGAAAAAATACAGTTTTGTGCCTTGTGCGAACATATTTCAAAAGCCCTCTGAAAATTAGAAATATTTTTTCTGAATATTACAAAAATCTAAAATGATATAATAATGTGAGCTATTCTTGGCACCAAAAGCATTGTGAATTTCGAAAGTTCAGCTTGCACTTTTTTTTTTGAGTGCAGCAGAGAAGACTCCTGCAAGTGCTAAAGGAATCGCGCTGAATTTCACCGCTTTGTTTCTATGCTCTTATGACAAAGATGGCAGCGGCTCATTATACGCCCCGATAAGCGATGTGCCTCCCACGTGAGTCTTTCGCCTCGGGTTACAGCTGGTCTGGGCAGGACAGGGCGGCCATGTGCGGGATTGGGATTGGGATTATGTGGTGGTGGTGCTGGTGGTGGTGGTAGTGGTGGATGTTTAAAGTAGCGCTGTAACATCATTTGAAGGCGCTCGGTTGCCGACTGCCTGCCTGCCTGGTTGCCTGCCTTGCCTGCCTGCTTACGTTATCTTAAACTTCAGCACAGCCAAGTGCGGGAATTGTTTCGCAACTGAAAGTGGTCATGACAGTCTTCACTTTTAGCCACCCTTTTTACTTTTTTTTTTGGGTTTTTTTTCAGCGCTTTTGCGCGCAAAAATTGTTTGCATTTGGTAAAAATTTTGCGTGCTTAAACTCAGATGGACGTTGCTATTTGTGTAATTTGAGAAGTGCCCCCCTGCTTAAGTAACCGGGTGCCTGTTTTCGACGCGGTTTCAGCGTGTGTGCATTCGTTCCTTTGTTTTTGTCATGCTTTTTCCACCATTGTTGCCATTGCGAATACAAGGCCTGATCCTAATTTAACACGTTCGGATAACCTTGAAGCGTTTCTTATTTCGCGGCGCGACGTGAACGGGTTAACACAAACAACAAGCAAGCCAAGCCAGCCAAGCCAGCCATTCTCTCTCTCACACACACAAAAGGGGGAGAGAGCTCACCCAGTGAACCCCACTGCTGAGGATTCAATTATACGCTGCCGGCGAACTAGCTGGAGAATGGCAGAGCATGGTTTTGACCTCAGATGCCGCGACGCGTCTCTCTCTCTCTTTCTCGCTCTCGCTCTCGCTCTCCCTCTCTTGTTGCACGCTGCTCGGTGATGACTTTGTACTGGCATGAAACGCCTCATTGTGATTCTTATGGCTTCACGGGGATTTTGCATTTCAATAAACTTTCCGAAACGACGGGGCGCACCTACAAGGTCTAAAGGAAATGTTATAAAACGTGGACAGCGAAGCGAAACCACGTGAAGTATTGCCAATGCAGGCGATTCCTCGTCAGCAATAAATCGATTCATAGACAGATGAGCTCAGCGCTACAGATAAATATTGCTATATATACTCACTACTCTACTCAAAATTATAACCAAACATATATCAATGTTAAGCTGATAATTGCATGAATAAGTACAGCGCACACAAAAACTAATTAGATAATGCAAAATTATTGCTCACTTTTATCTCTTTTGCTACTAATATTTATTAAAATATTCCTTTGGCATATAGGTATCTGTATCCACTTGCTATATATGTTTTATATGGAATTCTTCCATATGATAATTTTGCCAATCAAAAAATTACGATTAGCTTTCTGCACTTTAGTTCAAAGGCTATTACTAATTGTGTTTGATAGGCATTTGCTATGATGGAAACTACGTCCATTTGGTTGTATATTATATCAGAGTCGGTTCTTTTACTATTCTACTACAATACACTGTGACTTTTATGGCTAATGGTAATCGATTTTTATTGATGTGTGACGGATAAAATGAAATAAACTTGAAACTTGAGCTCGGCTGTTGATCCTGATTTTATATTCTTATATATACTTACATATTCACTAAGGGGTCAAAGATGATTGATTCTACTGTGGAATACTTTTGCTCAAATTCTCCTCTTTTTTTTACATATTTTCGTATCCGAAGCTAAGTCCTGTGACACAATTAAATAATTCGATTTATCGAATGTAAAACTCTTTGAAATTGCGGAAAGTCTTATCCAAAATGATTCACCATTTCGTAGGAATTCAATTTTGTGACAATTTTGTCGAAATGTAGTCTGGCTGTAAATCACTCGGCTGTCAGTTTTTACGAGGTACATTTTACGACACTTAAAGTCATTTTATGAACACAAAAGGGCTGAGGGATTTCTACAGATTCGCCCTTAACTAGGCATGTTCATGTGCCTCAAGGTCACAAATTGACCATCCAAATTGATTATAGAATTGATTATTAAGTTAATTTTGACTAATAGCAGTCATCAAAAAAAAAATGCTGTTCATTAAAACTGAAATTAATATTTAAATATAAATATTTATAAAATATACTTAAAAATAATATATACATTTTATTAAGGTATATAATATCAAATATGTTCTTATAACATTTCTGGGAGTATTCAATTGCAAAATTAATTATTTGTTCCATGTATTCTGGATTCTGGAATTCAGATAACCACAATCCACAAATGCCTGCGAAAATGTTATTGCCGGGAAAATGACTTCAAAATGGGGTTCTCAATGATATAAATGGAAGACTGACTGAATTGATAACATGATTGATCTATTAATAAAGTCTATTACTTACCAGACCAAGGACGAAACAACAAACTACGAAACACATCAATGGTTATTGCTTGGAAAGCGAAGCGCTTCATTAACTGCAGTTAAGGTCGCCCTCGAATTATGCTTATGTATCGTATATACAAGCATCTATGTATATAAATATGTATATACTTTTCTTGCAAATTGCCGAATAGTCCTGTAGGTCAATTCATAAGAGGAGAGGAGAGTGATGAATAGAAGACGGTGACTGAGTGAAGCATGCGCAAACACCCACGAGCTAGTTGCAGCTGCGCAGGTAAACGGCCAGCTCGGAGATAAGAAAACATTGGGCGGATTAAGGATGGGTGCGATTTTCCACTTTGTCGCAGCTTGAGAAAACAACAAACTGACGCCTGTTCCGATTACAATAAATCACGGACCGCAGGACATCCGAATATGTGTGTGTGTGTACGTGGGTGTGTGCGTGTTTGTCTTTGCCCATTTCTGGAATACATGTGCATCTATGTATGGACATACATCCTACACATATTTGTTCCATACATGCACTCAGAAAAATATAGTACTAAATCTTAGAAAAATCCTTTTTTTTCCAAAATTTTTCTTGTTGTTCATATAATTTCTAAAAATAAGAAGATACTTTCAAAAAATTAGAGAAGAATTTTTTTTAAATTTATAGAATCCTCTCTATATACATCAAGGCGGTTTTTTTCTGAGTGTAAATACATAAATTCACCTAGATAGGCGATGCTCGACCTTTGAAAATGATAGTCAATAAATGCGTCTCAAATTTGATTACTAAATATCGAATTTAAATAACTTCGCGATGTATTTGAGTAGTAGGACCTTATCTGGAATATATGTTCCAAAAGAATTTGTTTTAAGTTATGGGATTTATCGATTTATATATAGATCAGGGGATGTCGACGTGTTATTGATAATCCAAGTAAGTATTAAAGTTTCAAGACTGTTTTTTTGTTAGAAAATCGGAATAACTGAACTTTTTATAACAAATTTGGATTTAATGTCAATCTGTCTGAAATATATAGATTTACAATCCGATCACCAAGAAGCAATAAACATAAAACATAATACAATCTTAATCGACATACTTTCAAGAAGCACATGTACAGTATAGGCTTTTTGATGCTGTTCAAGAATATATATGTATATATATATATATATATGCTTTACGTTACATACATATTTCAATGCGTAACACAATTCGTGACAAAATAAAAGTACCCTCCGCAAGGTAGGTATACAAATTGACGTCTAACAAGCGAAAACGAGTTTTTTCTCCACACTTCCTGCTGCGTCAGCAATTTGGAACAACCTTTTGCGAAGGTTCGTACTTATTAAGGCTGTGCAAAGGTGTCCCGTTGTCTCGTGCTGCGCAACGGTTTTAACGGCAATTCCTGGAAAACGTCTTCTGTCTTGAATAGGTGTTTTTCTAGCGCTTCGCGTTATTTACGATTAGTTCGGGTCTGGCTAATGCAGAAGTATTCTTGTTGTTGTTGACATAGTTTACTTATTGAAACTACTTTGCGCAGAAACAGGCAGAAAGATGGGCATGGCCATATTGACTCGGCTAATGATGCTGGTCAGCAATGTAAAAATACTTTATGGGGTTGGAGATGTTTTTGCAAAACAAAATTTATGTTACAGTAAATAAGAGCTAATGAAAACGGCACGCCGATGGTTAAATACCCTTCTAGATTGGAGTTAATCTGCTGAGCTCCAAATATTACTTTTTTTCGTTTGATTGAAACAAAGTTGATATATACATTTTCTTTCACAATTGGCATTGAACTGAATATTCCGCGTTTTTATCGTTATATTGTGTGAGTAACGTAAGCCTTTACCATATTAATTGATTGAAGAAGAAGGATCAGTTATCGAATTGAAATATCTGTAACTGATCCTTCTTCTTCAAGCAATCAGTAAGGTAACTCGATCAGGT
Source organism: Drosophila nr. medialis 2 BK-2023a (assembly GCA_035044325.1). Taxonomy (NCBI): domain Eukaryota; kingdom Metazoa; phylum Arthropoda; class Insecta; order Diptera; family Drosophilidae; genus Drosophila; species Drosophila nr. medialis 2 BK-2023a. The sequence continues at coordinate 5,683,370 of JAWNMH010000397.1, read as the reverse complement.
TTATTTAGTGACCGAAGCAAAAATATGGGCGTACTTCAAGTTTCATCTGCTCTGAGCAGGAATATATATTTTATGGAATCGAAGAAGTCACCTTCAATGCGATAAACGTGTCATGATAAAATTTTGAAACCCGCTTCGATGGCATATAAATTTACAATATTTTCAAACACAAAAAGTCATTTTAGCCGAAAAAAAATCCAAGCTTCAAGTCTATTCTTGAGTGTGTTGAAAGGATTCCAAAATTCTCTACTTCTGAAATTCAATGATGTAAGAAATGTACCTTAATAAATATCAAGTAAACAACCTACAATTTGGAATTTCACAACTTTTGGGTTTAGAAATTCTCATTCTGAAAAATAGGTTTTTTTTTTAGCTCTATGACTAAAAAGTTTAATCTTACATATAACTTAAATAAATAGATATATAACTTTTAAAGCTACGTGTTTAATTTGTTAATTGTTTTAAGTTTGTTAAAATTAATAAATAAAATTCTCTCTAAATAAAATACATTTTTTTTTAATTTTTATATATAAAAACTGGGAAATTTGAATATTTAATAATTAATTATTTTTACTAATTTTTATTGTAAGCTGATTTTCTATTTTTTAAGACGAGTTTGTTTCTGACTGTTCATATTAAATCTATTAAATCTCCATATCCATCGACATTAATTTTAATTAGCCGACTCGTTTAATATCACCGGAAACATTGCTGAGAAAACGGCGCGGAAATTCATACGAAATGGCGACATTGTTGGCCAGTATGCTGATTGGAGCTGGCCATCCTGCAATGGTTGTGTCTGGAGTTGCGCGTCACGAGACGGTTATTAATGACCAAAACAATGTGCCATATCCGTATTTGGCTAAAGAGGTAGACGCTGTTGAACAGAAGCAGGCGAAAGGAGAACAAAGTGCGTACAAACTGCGTCCTCTACCGGATTTGCATAGTCATCTAGAGGAAGAAATGGCCGAGGTGCACCGGCGCAGAGAAGAAGAACGGACCAAAATGGAAGCGGAACTTATACGACAGCAAATGGCGGTATGTCTAATTTAAATCAACTTTTTTATTATATCTCTATATAATTATATATGTGTTAATTGTATTGTCAAAAAGGATCTAGTTCTTTAAGCCTTCGATCGTTTTTTACTTATTTTTTACATATTTTTTATTATTGTCGTTTTTTATATTTGGTAATTGTATTCTCCAAAGAACCTACAACATTTAGCTATAGATCGTTTTTTATATATTTTTTAATTTTGTTTTTTACAATCCTCTTTATAATTGGTAATTGTATTGCCCAAAAGGACTTGGAACTTTTAGCTGTCGATCGTTACCACTATCGCCGCTCGCACGCGTGGGTTGTCGTCATCAACAACGCGCCTTGGAGCATAAAACCACGAATTACGTATACAGACGTGAATGGGGATACTGTGGAGGCGCCACCAACCGCTGTATTTATAGAGCCCTCAACAGGATTCATTTGTGAGACAAACTGCAAGCAGTATATTCTGATCGATAGTGTGTGGACCGAGTACAACTACTACGTGAACAAGCAGACCTACGAGCGAGTCAGGGATATACGCTGGGACTTACGGGACACAAATGATTGGGAGCACATGCTGCCGGGAGAGCCGCCGGAGATGCGAATTTACAAGCAGACTTCCGATGAGAATGTGGCAGACGGCGATCGCGATGTGGATGAAGAGAAGCACTTGGATGCAATTTGCAACTGGGTGGCCAGGCTGCACATTGGCTACGCAGACTTCGAACAGCGATTTCCGAGCTCCGGCAAAAGAGTGCAATACAAGGGAGCCGTCCACGAACGTTATTCGCCGTATTCGCAACGCGATGGCAAAGTAATACAATTGACCCTATATAATGATGATTCGTGTACCGATCCGAAGGTTCGCTACGAATATTATAAGAACCGATTCGATCGAATGGATAAGCTGAAGTATACCTACGCAAACGAAAAACACGAAGAGTATTTCGCCAAGGGCCGTAATGACAGCTTAAAATGTTTGTAAAACCTTGTTTGAAAATGCACAAATAATGTGGATCACACTTTATTTTAGATCTTGAATATTTCTCGGACACTTCGCTGCCCAGAAAACTGAATTTTGATGCAAGTTACAGATTGGACTCATTAAAATCGATCGATATGAAACCAGGTCTGATGGTATTAAGATATGAGAACCACGCGGACAGATGCTTCTATAAGGAATTTCAATTTAAGACATCTGGTGTACATCTCATAGTAAGTCAAACAAAACATGTCACTCTCAAAACATGTCAGCAAATGTTGTTATTTTTAGAAAGCTGTCGAAAAATTTGACCAATCTGACGAAGATGATATAGTAGCAAATGATATTGCCAGCCGCACCTTCCTGTTCCACCAAAACAAAATAGTTATCCAATTCCATTACACATTTGGAGCACTTACCGCAACCACAGTCGAGTTTACAAAACCGCCCAAGCCGGATTATGGCAAAGAGCTGGTTTACGACGAGAAGCTAACGAAGATATACAGGGTATATATATGGATTCCAACATGAATGGCTTCGGGCTCATATTTTTTCTTTATTCTTCAGTCCAATCCCTTAGATCCCATACGTTCTAATCTGGAATTATATAAATTATTGTTGGAACAACTTCAGTCAGAAGACCGCATAAGAAAACAATTTGAAAGGATCCAGGAAGACGTCTACAATATTTTCGATCAGCGAAAAGTGGAGAAAACGGAACCTAAGCTGAAGTTCAACTTGTTCGATCCACTTCGCAATGGAACAGCCCGAGCACTGCGAATGCAACAGGTTAGTTTTCGATGAAAATTATTAAATTTTTGCCTATCCCAAAATGATTTCGATTGCAGCATGAGGAAGAACTAGAGTCTAAGCGACAAATTGCCAGTAAGCCGGCGGACTTTTTGGCACCATATTTGGTTCCATTCAAAGATCAGGGGGTGCTAACCCAATCACAATCCATTGAAGCCTACAATGCTTGTCTGAACGATTTGAAAACCCGATTTGTCACTTTACTCAACAATCTGCAACGACAATATGAAGATGTAAGAAAACATTGTATTTATAATAATATAATATATATATCTATATATAAAAATTTATAATAATTATACATCTCACACATTTCGCAATAAACCAACAGTTAACCAGCGAGGCGAAATCCTTAAATCGATTCCTGAACAAGTTCGAGGTTCAATTTAACAATTTTGACTATAATCGCCTGGTGCAACAGGCTAAGGACCTGGAACTCAGGAAACGCATGGTCCAGCAGCGCCTGACTTTGACCCATGAGGAATCTCAGAAAAAATATGAATGGGTTAAAGCTTCATTGCAGAAAGATCCGCGTTTAAACTTGAGAACTGAAGATAAATCTTCTGATCAACAAATTTAATTTTAATTTCAATAAAGCGAGCAATTGGAAAATGTAACTCATTCAATTATGCAACTCTTTCCCTGAACCCTAATTAGCCTGACATGCTCAGTTATCTTAATGAATGAGACAATCCAACTGGACAGAGAACAGAAAACCAGGTCTAAGACTAGCCAAGTGTCTCTTAACCATCTCAACTCTCAAACAGTCAAAATTAAATAATTTCTGGATAATAATAAATAATAAAAAATATTTGCTGCTCCGGTTGGTTGGCGTGCCTCCAAAGTGACATTATTTAAGGGATTATTATAATCGATCTTCCAAATTGTTTAACTCGAACTCTAAAATTGTGGGAGATATAGGCTTGAGCGACTTTTGGGGGACTGGTTGAAGGTAGTAGCTTTGGTACTAGTGTATAAATACATCTGAACAGAATTTTAGTCTGTAAATGAGGGGACTGAGCTTGAGGCTGACAATTTTGAATTCTTTTTCGACTTTTCTTGAGATTCTAAAATCGAAATTTTAAAGAAACTACATAAAGAACTATAAGCATTACTTAGACTTGTAGACCAGAGTTTAGCTGCCGACGTCTAAATTTTGGTTCGGTGTTCGAAACATAACACAGTTACATATGTGTAGACATATACATACATATTGTGGGGCCAGAGACGATTCCTTCACGACAGCATTATAAGACTGCAAGGGTAACAATAAATGAAGCGTTCTTTTTGGCAACACACGACGATACAAAAGGAAACAACCCTTTCGACTGGATTGCAAATTTTACAAAACGACCGCTGTGCTTTCCATGGTCTGATGCGGACATTGAGAGGGTTCTTGGCGAAAAGAGTTTGGTCAAAAACCGAAACTTAGGAGCAGGTAAGCAGAACGCTCAAAACAGTTATCGAAAGGCAGAAAAAACGACGGCAGTTTGCTTGATGCTTGACATTTAAGAAGGTTCCTAGAAAAAAAGACTTTTTTTTCAAAATAATTACGTTTCTTAGGGTTTTTTTCTTAAGCAGATGTTTTGGCAATGCTTTCCTAAAATTAAAATTGCGCAAATGTTGGCAGACATAAAAAATATTTGGACATTTTTAACATGTCTGCTAACATTTTGTCAAAAATTATTATCATCGGTCTGCTTCATATTTAATGTAATATTTTTAAATGGCCTTCAATTTTTCATGTATTTGAGAACTGAAACAGAAATAGATTTATATATATAATATATATATAATATATGTACATATAATATATAATAGGGCCTAACGAAGAGCTTGCCAAGGCAAGACCGCGAAAGAACGGAGCGTCGTCGAGATGTGGACGCGATTTAAAATTGTGAACGGTATGAAATACTTGAATACTTGGGTTGGCGGGGGTTGAAGAAAGTATGTTTAAGTGGATTCTAAAATGAGAATGCCAATTTCATGGTCTTGCATCACAACAGCAACGCGCAGCAACGTCGCAGAGGCATATCTGAGTGTTTGGGAAAATTCGTTTCAAAAAGTGACCGTCTGAAAATTGGACAAAGTGGCTGCCGCGCGCGGGCGTGTGTGGGTTCAAGGCATACAATAAGGCATACAAACATTGCCGGAGGCAGTAACAACAACATCACATATATAGACCCACACACACACACACACACACTCTCTCAAGCACATCACATAAGCACATGTGTGAGCAGGCCTGTCCGCCTGTCTGTCCATTTTTGGCGCTATACCCAAACCACCCACCACCCAATCCACCCACCACAATCCACCGTCTACCGTCCACCTCATCGCCCTCATCGCATGGACAGCTTCGTCTGCGTCGTCCCACGCACACACTTTCGAGCGAACTTACTTACATATACGATGATGCCCGTGTCCCGTGTCCGTCCATCCCCCAATGGCGGCGGCGTCTAAATTGCGTTTGTCCCTTGAAAGAATCGTCCTAAGATGAAAGTGCTGTCCATTGTCCGCCAACTGTCCGTTAGCATCGCTGAAAATTTGTTCGTGGCATGAACACATGTGGCGTAATTTCGTCGCAGATTTTTGTTCGCTAACTGGACAAGGATATTGTATACACTGCACGCTTTTCCTTTACCTACTCTCGCCAGTTAGCTAAATAATACGTAAAATTATTTATTTTTTTTTTTTGGTTAATTGATTTGATTTCATTTACATTTAATTTTAAAAATTGTCGACATCATGATAAATATTATTTTCTTATTTTTTTTATTATGTTTTTTATTTAATGTACACTAAGAAAATGCACAACTGTTTAAATAAAGTTTTAGTAGGAGTAATTGATTTATTTTAATTTTTAAATCGATTTTTATTTATTCTGAATATAAAGGAAAATATTATTATTTCTAAACAATTCATTTATTTATTTAATATGGACTAAAAACATACACATTGAAATAAATTTTTTTTAAAATAAGCATACAAATTTAAAATTTGTATTTCTTTCAGTGCAATTCGAAAACATTTGCTTCACGCGACCCCCAAAGCGACAGATTTCTGCTTCCTTTTGGCGAGCCGTGGGCCAGAGTGAGGCCTTTGTCGTTGCTGCTGCCACGGTTCGGGTCCAGGGGCCGGGGGCCAAGTCCGGGCCCGGGTCCGGGTGTAGTGTCCAGTCCGTGTAGGTACAGTTGTGCAAATACACTTCTAGCGGGCAGCATCGCGGCCCAAGAATTTGTATTTTATCAGCATCGTGCGCGTCGCGTAGTCAAGGACTCCCAATATTTACGCGAAAGACACACACACATGCTCATGTGTGTATATATATAAGTATATATATATATATATATATATGTATATATGTGTACGTGTGTAGAAGCAAATGGGATATGTAAGTTGGCAGGGTTGGGGGTTGATGGAAGGTGTGGGTTGTATTCGGGGTTGGGTGGGGTGTCGCGGCCAGGAGTGTTAGATATGGGTGTGTCCGTGTTTTTGTGTGTGTGGGCAGTGGAGGGGGCTGGTGGGGTGTGTGGGAGTGGGGTGGACAAGCAAGGTTGAGGGTTATTGTACGATCCTTTCATTTTAGTCCTAAATGTCCTTCTTCCAATATTTCAAACGTGCTTCGTGACGCGTCCGTTTTGTAGAATGAGCGGCCTCGAAGTCGGCCCTTTGTGGACACGGACTTTGTCACCAACGTCGACGTCGTCGTCGTCGCCATCGCCATCGTCGTCGTCGCGCTGCTTGCTGCTAGCTGCTGCTGCTGTTGCTGCTGCTGTTTGTGTTCTTGTTATTGTTTGTTGCTGCCACTGCCGTCGTCGTTGCCGTTGCCGTTGCTGCTGACGTGTTGTCCTCGCGTCACGGCGCGCAGTTTAGCGGTGGACAGACGAGAGAGCTCACGAGGGCTTACGGTCGCTATGTCCTTTTGTGGGCGGACATGCGCCGCTGGGGGGGGAGGGGAGTGGGAGTGGGAGGTGGATGCGAGCTCGGCACAACTTTTATCACGGCGCATTTATTTTTCTATTCCACTTATAATATATGCCAGAAACAGGATACACATTCACATGGGCATATATTGGATATTTATTTTGTATTCGAACGCTCCGTCCAGGACATCGAGCGTGTCAGAAGCATTGGCGGTCTCGTTCTACGGTAGACGCTGGACGTTGGCTTGAGGGTTAGGGGTTATCCAGGGTCTCTGTGTGTGTGTGTGTGTGTATTACTATGAATGTGTTTTGTAAGTATTGGTTTTTCACTTGATTCGGGCACTGAAAAATTGCGAAAATTCTTTTGGGTGATTCGCTCGACATAGACGGATGTACACACATAATCACACATGAGCACATCTATGTATGTGTGCATGTATATATGTATGTACACAGAATGTACTACGCTTCCAAAATTCGATAATTGGCTAATAATAAGAAAAAATTCCATTTTTTAATATAATTTATGGTCCAAGAATGATTAAGGATATTCAAATATGAAACTTTTGACCAAATTTCACAAATATTCCATAATTTTTAATATAGTTTGTGACATATTTTACAGTTACATTTTGCACGTACTTATAACCCAAGAATTGGATGCAATCGACTTAAGATTTTCGTGTCAAACGTCAAAATATGTGAAATAAATCTTAAAAATTCAAACAGTTTGTTGTGCAGACATTTTTGAGGCGATATAATATCGATAAGGAATCTAGCATTTTTGGTTTTTACTACTACATTTATGAAATGTCAACTCATGTTTTCGCATTTTATCAATGCAACCATATTTTTGAATATTTATATATACATATATGTTGACATTGATGTATCCTGAATGGAAAGAGTCACATATAGTTACTATTTGCGTGCAAGTGCCCTTGAGTTGGGTTTCTATCCGAAGAGATCGACTCAAAACATTTGTCATATTTAATCGGTTAATTACTTAATCGATCTCAAATCCTATTGTGGACATGTGGTGCTTGAGAAAAGCATAAGGAGACACAAGTTAGCATTTAAGGAATACCAGAAACTAGGTGGGAACAAAAGGGGAACTTCATTTAAACAAACATGTTGCAATACCCCGTCCTATTAAAGTTAATAAAAAGGTATAATGAAGTTGTGGCAAAGTATGTAACAGGCAAGAGGGCATCAACAGTCGATCTCATGTCTGTCTCTATATAAAGATTTCAAATTTGGAATATAATTTCTTGCATCTACCAATAAATGTTTTTGTAACAGGTTTTTTCATTTTATCGAAAGTTCCACCGGATTCGCGAGTATTGACTTGTGTAAATTTTCTTTAGCAATAAAAACCACAATTTTAAGGACATTCACAGGGTATATACCCTGACCAACTGTTAAAATTTCATCAATATCAAGAAAACAAATGATAATTTATATATACAAGAATTTAAGGAGACTTTACAATTCAAAACACAATTTTCGAAGCTCTGAATTGACAAAGTGTTATTTTTACCGCACTGTACATATTCCCATAAGATATTATGAGTATCTATCATATTCAGATATATTATTTACATATGATATATTTCTGAAACTATAGTTTTGGGAATCTGTTTGTTCGGAGAGTACATTTATCAGTGTCAGCTGGAGCGGACCACTATAACTCAGGGCTAGACAATAGATGATTTGCTTTTCTCAAAATAGCTTGCCCAAAAGCAATCAGTCAGCAACGAAATTCTTGTAGAGATGCCTTTTCATATCGAATTTAAATACACAATGTAAATAATGTGACTCGATACTGTAATTGAATTGAATTCCGTCATAGGCTTCTGTTAACTGATTCTTGGTGTGTTAATGGGCAAGTTACTGGCTCGGATTTGGCCACTAAAATGGAATCGTACCTGTTTAATAAAATGTTTATTATACCAAACTGTTATCGCCATCAAATACTGCTGCTTAAATGTTGGCTCACCTCTGGACGCCTCTTTCGCGTTCGAGCTCTCTGTTTATTGCCCTAATTGCCACCGTCTTGACAAATTGAGCTGGTAACTGCTTATCTGTGCACAGTTGATATGTTGATGATGTGTTTACTGCAGCTTAAAGTTCCTTTTACGACTCCTTTTATTTATATCTCAGTACATAGCCTGACCGGGGGTCTGTCCTGGCGTCAATAAATTTTTATGAGCCATGATGCGGTTGTTCTTCAAGCTCTTCAAGCTGCCATCCAAACATACTGATTTCAATGTTTTATGGCCCATTCGTTTCGCTGGCCACTCGCAACATTCAACATTCGCCATTCGCCATTCGCCGTTCGCCATTCGCCATTCATTTCTATGTATGCCATTCAGGTTACATTCCCGTTTGCTCACCAACAAATTACTTTTTAATTTGTCCTACATTTCCGGGCTTCCAAATCGAACTATCGCTTAGTACTGGAATGAATGTGCTTAAGGTAAATGAATGCATATTTATATTGATTTTGCATTGCCAACTGTTTGGTATTTTATCACAAATAAATAATAAAAAATAATAAATGTCGGACAAATTTTTGTGATTAAATTACCCCTAATTATTTAATTCATTTTAATATGCTTAAATAATCATTTTTATTTCTAATAAAATACCGACGGGATTCAAAGTGTATATTGATGAAAATATACTTAAACTAAATCCAGCGAAAAGTATATTTAAACAATAAAAACAGGTCGCCAAATATACGTAAAAAAGTAACAAAATAATTAATCCATTTAATTTTTCTTAGTCAACATTAAATAAAGTTATAAACAAGTTTTATAAACAACAATTAATAAAAGAAATGAAATATGTATGCAATATTAAGTTGAACACAATTCTTTATTTTTTTGAGTTAATTATTAATTTAACTGTCCTACACAAAATGATCGAGAAGAAAATAAAAGAAAGTTATCGAAAGACTGGAAGATACCCTCTTAAAACCCTGAGTACAAATACCTTAGCTTACAATGAGTGTATATTCTCAAATACCACTATTGACCATTCTCCAAACGTCATTTCATTAATTCATGAATAATCTAATTTCATTAAGCATAACTTATTTTGAAAAGCTATAAAGTAAAAAACAATTGAAAAATCGACTGGGGTACTTTCATCGATCCATTATTGATAGCTGCCATGTGAACTATTGGTTGAACTTATATTCGTAGATTTCTTTGATTTTCTAGAGGACTCTTTAAATATTTCATCTAATGTTTTTTGCATATTTATGCTTTGACTAGTATAACTTTATTTTTATTATCTTAAAGTCTTTAATCTTTTCTTTTCAACCTAACCTTAAATATGGTTGTAATTTATTAGAAACTATCAGGCAGAATGAAGCAATTTCGATTTTCGATCTCACAAAGTATATTTTTCTTGAACATATGCATATTCCTCAGTCAAATAGTTATCTCCTTATTTCAAATTTTTCAAGATTGTGAGATCCAATTTAATTTCTAATACTAGTATATATGTTCTCTTATATATTATATGTAAAGTAATTAGTAAATAAGTTAACTTCTTAGTACATACTTATGTGCATGTTTTCCAATTCATTTTGAACTATCTTAAACAAAATGTTTTCCATTGATTATTGTTTGCTGACCTCGTTTTTTAATTTGCCTGCAGTCATTTTTTTATACTCCGATATATTTCGAATCCCGTCGGGATTCGTCTTCAGCGCTACACAAAAATGAATGTATGAATATGAATATATATTAATTTGTAATGCATCGGAGTTCAAAACATGCTTTAAGTTTATTTGTAGACTAGATTATTTTAGATAAGTTGATATGAGCGCATTCCTTAATGGATTCAGGTCAGGATTGATGGCTGGCCAGTCCAAAACTGGTATCTCATTAGCCGAGAATAACTCTTTAGTTCCCCATGAGCTATGGATTGGAGCAAAATCTCTCTACATTTACAATAAAATTGCTGCATCATTGTTGACAGAATAATAATAAATATTATATTATTATATTTACTTAAAACAAGCACTTCTAGTTCTTCTTCTTAATTGCTCAATTCTGTTTACAACTTTTGTGTTTGTCTGCAGTCTGATGAGATATTGGGCAGATTCTAAGTTGTGTATTGCCTTTATTCAGTCTGTTGCTTATTATATATTTGCATATCTGTATTGATATTGATATATGTATATATGATTGTAAATAATATACTTATTATGATTATATAAACATTTTTTTTAAATGAAATTGAGGTGTCAGCAGGTGGACTGACTTGTCCAAATGGTTTTTTTTTCCGCGTGCCTAAAATACCCGGTTTTTGTTTTTTTTTTTATCTTAAACCCATTAAAATCAATAAATAGAAAAGATAGTGTATTATAAACTAGTGTCGATCTAGCCATTTTTGTATATCTTTCCGTTTATGTGAGTAAACGAAGTATTGTAAGAGCTTGCGAATTCAAAGTTTGGAATATAGGTTCTCGTATACCACATTTGGGATAGACCATTGTAATGTTCCGCTACGATGACTTGACTCCGATACGGTCTTGTCGGGACTAATGATTACAGCGCTGCTAAATGAGTCTTTAAAAAATGTTCAACTTAGGTTCAACGGAAGCAACAACGGAAATCGCGCAAGTTTCTCTTTTAATCAACTAGACCCGGTTTCCGCTAATTTGTAGAAATCATAAACTAAAATCAACAAATGTTCCTCATACTAAATACCAGAGTTAGCAAATTTTATTTCATGCATCGCAATGTTGCACTAACTAAGAGGGAAGAAGTATTTTATATAACAAAATTCGCACCTAGATGCATGTGCAAATAGGGGATTTTGCTCATGTGTTGCAAGTGTTGGTATATTTTCACATGTGCACATACCATATCATATAAATACGTAAATACGTAAATACATAAATAAATACATATAATGTATGTGGACACACGTCCAGACTTATGTAAGCATTTTCTTACGCACTTATGCATTTGCCTGGGTTAATAGTATCTTGCAATCTCTTGTCCAATGTGCAAGGTTTCATTTTCTTGGCCACTCTAAAGAAAAATACTTGGGGGCAGTGGCAGAAACAAAAAGAATCATTTCAAAATTTGTATCTACGGTCAAGTAGCGAGCAGAGCGCATGGGGCTGATGGGAAAAGGGGTTTTTTAATACTCAAACACATATTTCGATATGTGTATGTATGCTGCACGCACGTCCGCATATGTACCTATATGTATATAGATTTAAAATATATATATATATATATGTATATGCATGTGTGTATGTATAAGTATATGCATGTACACAATTGCATCCGATGCGGACAAAAGCACAAGCACGATTCCTTCAAATTCCTTTATGTGCAGATGCAAGTAGACTTTTTGAAATTCGCATACAAAATGCATATTTGGCTTGGCTTTGACGAATATGTTTCGCCCGCTTCTGCGTCTCTTTTGTCACCGTTATCACATTCAACAACTGAAAGTTTTCCAAAAACAACATCATATCAGTAAGTATAAGATGCCAACTTGGCTTGGCTTCAAAGCTACGGCCTCGCCTACTTTTTGCTTTGTTCTCTCACTGTTGCAGCGATTTCAGCTTCCGCTTCCTTCTCTCCACTTATGTTAAACACTTGTTTGGTCCCAGCAAGGATTTGAAGGCAACAGTCTGTTAATTTATAGACTCATTGACTGATTTAAATGCTTTATTTGATTATTGACTGAAAAACATATTTACTTATTCATAATCACCTCAACCCAAGTGAAGCTCATTTTAATTTCGTAATTAAATGTGTGATAAATTACATAGCAGCATCAACTGACAAGTATACATATATGACCATGCTTCTATTCTATATTGTTTTTTAGCTACATGCCTGTTTTTAGTTTAGCTGAAATGACATATTCCGTCGTAAGATTAGTTTCAATATATCAGCACCAAAATTCCAAATTACTCATTTTATTTTGTTTCGCTTATGAAACCCTGTCATCTGATATTTAATCTTAGCCAAACATATATAGCTCGTATGAATAAACAACTCGAACTTTTTTATTTCGTGCTTTTTATTTACTTAACAGTTAAATTTAATTACCAGAATTAAGCGTTTGCTTAGTATTTATCATATAAAGTAGTAATCGACTAGTAATCGACTTAACAAAATTTACGACTGCAGAGATATAATCATATATTGAATTTTTTAATAAATTCTCGTAAATCATTTTAAAACCCTTTAATTACAGTATATCAGATACCTTAGAAAAATTACCAAAATAAAGTTATAACATTGATAAACATTTATCGAGTTAATGAGCTAAGCAAAATCAGTTTGAAGAGCGAGACTACAATTCTGATTTAAGGTAACTTTGAACAAACCAAATTTATGTACAAACAAATAAGAAAAGTTCATCAATTTGTGGTTGTCCTGTGCAGTTCTGGTGCATCATCTGTTTTCTAAAGAAATGGAGAATATTAACAAAATTAAAAAAAACAATTATAATATATTAAATGGTGGTATTAGCTTAAGAAACTATCTTTACTATCTTAATTGTTACAGACACATTGATGAAATGGCTCAGTTTCTAAGTGGTTTCAGATAAATCAGCAATTATTTTCAATACTCCTATAAATGAGTAAATTTTAATTTCACAATAAGGCATATTTATTGCGAAGCCGGAATCTGTCTGTTAGATAGGTCAAAGCTCTGGGATTTTGGATTCTTATTTAAGCAGATCTTTGTAATGGTCTGCTACAGAACGTGTACGTGAATTATCGGCCACAGAAAAAATATGCAGCCACTTTTTAGTCGTTTTCTATAGTCCGCGTAATGCGAAACAAAATTTTCGTATTTCTGAGATTTCCCATCAACTGCTTATCGGGACATTAAAAAATTGACCTCAAGTCGCATTTTCTTTGCCCGATAGTTCTTCAACTATACAGTAGGGCTTGGGTACAAAAATAATTTCAGATGGGCGATTTGGAATTTGACGAGGGATTCAAAATGACTTGGGGTTGTTGTGCTGGCATTCGTCAACGGTGGAGAAATGAGAATAAATCAACTTTGTCAAATTTGAACTTTTAAAAGGAACTTTTAAAGGATGACCAGGAGCAAACCCCGATAATTAAGCGATTTGAATCTATTTTAAGACGCCCGAAGAAAGTTGGCGAAAAACAAGCCAGTTAATGAAGCTCAAAGCAAATCAGACAGCAACATAATAGCGATTTATGCTATATGACAAGTGCTTGAAGCAAGGATGCACAACTCTTCAAATTTGAATCCACTGTAAGGGCTTGAGTATTTCAAACTTAAGATCCTTACTTATGAGGAACAATAACAAAGTATAAAAATAAAATACACTGCACTTGCGACAATGTGGATTGACTAAAGAGTGTGTCAATTCGAGAGTTGCTTACGTTTCAGGGCAGAAAGTGTTCTACCATCATTAATTAATTTGTTAATTAAATAACATTAATTATTAAACATTTATTGGTTTGCTAAAAAATTATCTACCGTTTCGCTTTCAGATATCTAATTTTTTAACACACATTTGAACGCAAATCGTTAGGGGAACGTTCAACGTGAGTGGAAAATAAAAAGTGCATTAATTAATTAAATAATTTGTATACCAATCGAGCACATTAATCAAAATTTAAATGAATGATTAATTTATACTTTACATTTTAGGGTTTCTCAACTTGACATTGTTCACGTTATGAAGTGTGTACATGATGTCGATTGGTATCAGTCAACACAGAATAAAACCAAAATAAAACAAAATAAAAAAATAAAATATGTATGCTTTCCAATTATAAATAAAAAAAATTTTTAAAAATAAATTATAAAATATAATATATAAATTTTTTAGGGTATTTAAGTGCAAACTTGATTAAAAAATTATTGCAGAGATTGGAGACATATAATAAAAACACAAAACTGAAAAAAAGAGTTGGTATGGATTAAGATGCCCCACCTCAAATGTATGATATTCTCTAGATAAGAATTTCAAAATTGAGTTCTTAATAAATATATTAGATGCATAATTAATTATAAATATCATAGCTACGTTCAAGCTATATCGGCTTTGCTAGTTGTACTAAATAATATATAAGTAATATATGTACCTAACCCATTTCCGACCGCTCTACCTGTTTGGGTACAACAAATTAACCAAATTCAAATATTTGTATTCCCCAGCTGAAACAAAATTTTGAGTTATTGAATAATGATTTTAAAAAAATACGTTATATTTTAGTACTTCTCAGAAATCATTTTCCTAAACTCTGGAGTTTAAAAGGATTTTTGGAGAACACAAGGTGAGTATTTATTCGCTTGCTTACAACGCTAAAAAATGAATGCATTTTTTGTAATATTATTTTTTTCACACTTTTAGCTTTAAATAGAATTGGCTGTTAACGGAAAAAAATCTGATAATGTTGAAAATTTGACTATTTATTAATTTTGTATTAATTTAGTTATTATTTTGTCATGCATACATTTGTCCAAATTGGCATGATTGGGCTAGAATACCATCTGTCTGTGGAAAAGAGAGTTGCCGTAAGACAAGTTACTTGTTCATTAGAATAACTCTCGTAAAACAACTACGATTGTTATTCTCCACTTGAAAGTTATTTACATGCGACCCAAATATGGGAAAACGGATGACTTTTTGTAATTGCAATTGAAATGATAAATATTTCCTTAATTTAGATGTGAGCCAGCTCACCAGTTGCCACCGGTCCAAAAGGGAATGTAAACTTGGGCGTGCGGAAATAGTTTTTCTTTCTTTTTCTTTTTCTTCTTTTCAACTTTTCACTTTTGCTATGTTTTTAGTATTTTTATATTCTTTTAACAAAAGTTCAAAGCCCAATTGAACGAAATCGAAAGTACTTTCACTTTGTGAACATACTACAGACTTACGTATTAAGGATATTTGAGAGAGTTCACACACACACACACACACATACACACTCACACACAGTCACAGACATACATTCAAACATACTTAAGAGTGCATGTGGAGCAATAAAAATGTTGGACTTAAATTATTGCTTTGAATTGAGCCAAAAGTGAGCAGCGTCGACCTCAATGCCAGGGATAAACGGGATACGGGGCACAGCGACTTGGGGCCCTGGTGCATGGGGCATGCGGTATGGGGGTCTCCCTTACCCATAACTTCTTAGTGTATGTGTGGGTTTTTATGCTGTTGTAAGAATAATGTGATTCCTGTCCTTGAATCATAAAACCAATTTTTTCCACTTCTTTTCTGTCTATTTGTAAACATTTCTTTTTATTTTTTTGTTTGCACTTTTCGAGCAGACTTTGTCTACATAAAAATATATATTGCATACCGTGTTCTGTGTGTGTGTGTGTGTGAGTGTGTGTGTGTGTGCTGTGTGTGCTCCTTAGTCCGTTGGTCTACTCAAAGCCAGACTGGTGTCGAGGTCGAGGTCGGTGTGGGTAGGGAATGGGGTGTTGGAGTTGGGGGCTCGGACTGGTCACTGGCAGCAGCAGCAGCAGCAGCATTGGCGCTGGAGCTGCGATTGTCGTTTTTTTTTTTGTAGGTTACTCATCGCTAAAGGAATGAAAGTGGCCCTGCATGCTGACTTAGTTGTACATTCACACATACATATGTACATAAATACATACGTGTGATATGCATGTGCATGTATGTGTGTGCAAGTAAATCCATACTGAGCAATATTGTTATTGGGTGGGTAGAAGGCGTCAAACTTTTATGTTTGTTTTTATATTCAATTCACAAGTACTGGCTTACTTCCTCACACACACACACACACACACTCACACACATACACATGCAGTTGAGGAAAGTATTTATCTGTTGCTTACCGTTGTATTCTTTTAAAATATATTCGAATCATTTAATACATAATCGACACTAATCCATGAACTTTTTCGAGGCTGTCTGACGAATGTTTACGAACTTCCTTTATTAGGTAGTGTGTGTGTGTCCTTCACCCACATTAAGCATACATGCACACACATACACACATATATTCATACATACATACATGCTTATTAAATTTTTTATGTGTTCCCATCACACTTGTGCGCATTTCATTTTATGTAGTAAGCACACACACATACACACACACATTTGTATGCATGTGTGTCTGACTGCTGTAAGTGAATGAGTGTGTGTGTGTGTGTGTGTGGAAGGATGCGATGGCACATTCAGAATTTTTATTTCATTTCTTTTTGTGAACTAAATAACATTAAAGGCATTGGGCTAGGTCAGTGTCAGAGACTACTTAATGATATTTTTTCTTTGCTTTATTTTCCTGGGGTCAAACTTTGCGGACAGTCGATACAGAAATTAAGGGATTATACTTTAATGTATTGAATAGTTTGCTTTGACTTTCCTCATAGCTCAATAAATACGAGTTCAACTTCTATGTCGATGATGATGATAAGCCAAATGATGAATGAACCCACAACGATTCCAACTATCTCCAAAATCGATATATTACGTATTTATTAAATTCATTCATAGCATTTCCTTTGAACTATTTGTATTGGATTTTTGTCATATTAACATTACCCGTGATTTTCCATCTAGAAAGAGGAGGGAAACACATCTCCCATGAATGTAAATGCTATGTCTTCAGGGTAAGAATAGAAAAGAAGTTAAGTATATCATCTTTGAAATGAACATAACTTTAAAGTATTTATTGTGCTCTTCAAAATAGTAAAACAGCCAAAGTTATTTTGAATTCTTACTGTACATATTTAGAAACTCTTACCGAAGGTGGGAACTAGGAAATCGATAACTAATCGCAAGTCGATAAGCACACATACATAGCTCTTAATCTTAATGATTGCATTCCTTGATCATCTCTTACAGTTTTTGAGCCAGACTTTTAAAGTTTTGATTGTTGAAAGTATGAACCGGTAAGCCCCTTGAAAGTTGGATGAAAACAATTTTTTAAATTGTTTCTTACTCGTAACACATATACAAAATATAATAAAAAATGGAGTTCCCAAAACTTGAAATATAGACTACTAGGAATCTCTTACTAAAATTGGCAGCCGCAATCCCGTCCAAAAATTGTAAATACCTTTAGAGTTAGAGGCACTAACTTTAAGAGGCACATTAATGATTGTTCAGAGGTCGTGTCGCCACCTTTACTAGAAGGTAACTTGCCACTTGCTATAATCCGACATCCCACCAGTTTCAGAGTATTCTGCGACGTTCTCAGTTGATTGTTATGCACAATACAATGTATCGTCTGAGTTGCGCTCGTGAGAACGTCAAACGACAAAAGTTAGGGGAAACAGTTAGTATCTGCGAAACAGCATACCGCCAAACTGCGACAGTAACTGAATACTGAATACTCAATACAGATCTTGCAGAAATAGCTATACTTCGGCTGGAGCACAAGAGTAGATCATTAAGATCGTACACTCATAAAAAAAGTCTACCTGAAAAAATATTGCCCCAAATCGACTATTCCAACAATATGATGATTCTTCCAAATCCTGTTACTTAAAAATAAACCCAGTCTGAAATGAGGCAAATACAAATGATTCAGTTCTCTCGACTGCTAATTAGAGTACAGCTGTTGCCAACTCCTCAAGTTAAGTATATGAATGTCATAAACCTTGTTAAACTTTAGTGACTGTGGAATCATTATAATACTAATGCTTAAAAATAAAATAAGAAACAGAAAAGTTGATAATATGTAAGGATCCTTCTGCTCCTATCAGAAATATGTTGCCTAAATCTTAGAATCCACACTTAAGTTAAGAAATACAAGCCCCGGTTTTTAGAAAGTTACAACCTACAATAACAACCCTTGAAAGGCTCCTGCTTGGAAACCCCTGACGCCAATTTGTAAAGCTAAAGCCCATTTTTTCTAAGTGTAAGCAGCATTGGTCCAGCGAGTGCCGTTACGGCTCACGTTTTCCAGCAGCAAATTAAGAAACAGGTTGTTTATTTTTTATTTAGCGATATTTGATATTTTTTCGCTTCCTAAAGCTATCGGGTCACTAAAGGGTAATTAGAACACGCTTGATTTGACACTGGTGCTCCTGTTCCTATACCCTAGAATGGGGCATAATCGATTGCTAAGTGGACATGGCCAGGACTGATTGTTTCCCCTTAAATTAGTGCGTCAGCTTTAAGCATATCTTAGTAATTATCCCATTGGGCTTTATCACAAATAAAAATCCATTTATGTTGTAAATAAATAATCAAAGTGCACGCAGACCTACAAAGGGTATTTAATCATCGACGAGCTGTTCTTTCATGTCCATGCTCAAGTTCAACTCGATGTTGGCTTGTTTAGGATGCAAAAAAAAAACAGAGAAAAAGAGAAAAGGATGGGCAACGGCAACGGCAATGGCAACTAAATAAAAAGGCAAGACAAATAACAAGCATTTTTATTTTAATACCAACACTTAATATAAACTTGATGGAGCTACAAAATCACGCTCCATTTACTCAAGCCCCAGCCAAAGCTATAGCTATGGCTGCAGCAGTAGCTGCTACAAGGGTGAAGACAGTGTTGGGGGCACATATCAGACAAAACGACAGCACCAGTTAGGAGGAGACTCCAACTCAGACTCGGACTCGTCCTCGTACTCGTGGTCGTAGTCGGACTCATGCACTTGTTGATTTTTATTAAATGTTGTAATAAAATAACAGTTAAGTTGTAACTTTGAGTGGAGCACAGCATAAAATAGCCCGCATTCCAACCACTTGCAAAAGCGGGCGCCGTTGCAGCACCAGAGAGAGAAATACAAATAAAAATGTGAAAGAGAACTTTGTCGCGGGTACTGGGCACACACACACACACATCTATATAGATGTATGTATATACAAACACACATTTGTGTACATGTGTGTGTGTGTGTCTGTGTGCATGTGTAGTAAACGTTCATGAATGAAATCTAGAATAAATATTTTATTCTCTGCCTTTAAGCATTGATTTTTCCTGTGTTCCTCGCTTCTGTCTGAAAAGAGTGTTTTCCGTGACTCTGTCACCGCTTGAACTTGCCCTGCCATAGTCTCAGTCTCAGTCTCAGTCTCAGTCTCAGCCTCAGTCTCAGTGCTAGTGTCCGTCTCCATCTCCGTCTCTCCAACTGGCGTCTCCAGTCTGTGGCCCAGTCTTGGATGAGTCGCACAAAGAAAACGTAAACACGTCGTATAAGCACCAGGCAAATGGAAAACATAAAAGAAAAAGAATAAAATAAAAATAAAAATAAAGCTACCTCGGTACTCTGTGTATACTATGGAAGTGGATCAACGCGCATAAATTATTATGCCCTTCCGTATATTTGTTTGTATTTTTATGGGCCACTTGTTGGAGTAGGTTAAGCCCAATAAGATGCCCAGACGTCTACATAGTTTTCTGTTTCGGCTTCTTGTTTTTTTTTGTTTTTGTTTTTTTTGTTTTTTTTTTGTGTTTTGCTCTCGACAAAAAGAAAACTTAACGCTCACAGCGAGAATCAATATTTGTCTGTATCGAAGTTACCAAGCTACAAACATTGCTTAGTTTTGGTTACCAATATATCAAAATTGATTAAGTCAATAGAGCTTAATAATTTCTTTTGGAAACAAATTCTAAAAACGTCAATCAAAATGAGAAATAAAAAATTTAATTCTAATCAAGTAGTTTTCGTCGCATATGTGCATTTTTTGTATCTAATTCATACTCAATATTTGAATTTTTTCTTTTTCTGATTCATGCTACAAATGTTGGATCATTTCGCATTTAAATTCTCGTAGAAATCTTGTAAATATTTCGATTATTTTTATTTTTATTCAACTATTAAATTGCATTTTTAATTTATTTCCCAATTTTGTATTTCGACGTTAAATAAATAATGAAATGCATATTTAAATTGCTGCAACTTCAGCTGTTAGCTGTTAGTTTTTAGCTGTTTGCTTTAACCTGTTTCTGATAATTAAGAATAGCAGTCAACACTGTACATAATCAAATTGACAGCTTCAACTGCAAACATGGAAAAAAGATAAGAAACTTTATTGAATTACAGATGCGATTCTCCAATCGAATTCTACAACCGGTTAAGCTAATGTGGCGATGGGATTATCCACTGGACTGGGGTTCGCCATTTAATAGAGGAGTGAGAAATGGTTATCGTTGCACAACCTGACAAATGCCTCACCTATCTTCAGAGCAATATTCCAAGCTTCAAATGAGAATGGTGTTATCAAATTCGGTGGCTAGGCCAGGGTTACGGCAGCAATACTGGTCAAGATAATGCTTCAATGAGCACGCAGAACACGTCCTTCGTCCTTTATATTGTCCCCTGACAATACCAAGCATTACCAAATGAGTCTGAGGTGGAATTTCGACAGCTCAGTTTCTGTATTTGCTGGCGATGTTTTGTGATTTAAACTTGAGAACATGCCCAGCTTAAGTTGTCCGTATCAGACGCCTTTAACTTAACGGCCAACAATTTTTAACACACACATACGCATACATATACATACACATATATTGCCACCACATATGTGAGAGAGCGTATGTATGCCGTATGTTTCCTTGTTGCTGCCCAGGCCAGGCCTGCCCTGGCCTGGACTCCGCTGGACGTGGAGAATAGCACTCTTTGCCATTTCCAGAGCCGTCTTTGACTTTGTCTGCCTTAACTAAAACTAGAGGCAAAAGCAACGGCAAAAGCAGTAGATGTCGCATAAGCAATTTCTGGACAACCTCCTTCCCCTCCCCCCACACACACACATATACAATCGCACACACACACAAACACCGGGCAACAACTTGGCAGCCCACTCGCCGATTTGAATGGTCGGTCGAATGAGACCAGTAGCCTTTTGATGTGTTCCACGGGCAAAATGCATGTGTGTGTGTGTGAGGAAGTTGCAGGAGCGGAGTGTTGGTGAGTAGGGAGTAGGGAACGGCTGAAAAGGCGTGCAGGGCTGAATATTTCCGCCGATTGCTTCGCAAATGCAGAATAGCAGCAGTGGCCACCATTCCTTTTGGTCATCGTCATCGTCATCTTGTCCTCGTCATCTCCTGGTCGTTAGATTCGTCGTGCTGCGAATTGGATAGGGGTGATTCATGTGTGCAGGCAGGCAGGCAGGCAGCCAGGCAGGCAGGCAGAAAGGCAGTGGCATTTTACGTTGATGCCAAAACCAACGTATTCTCGAGCTCGAGCTCGAGAGAGTTGAGCACCAATATAGGCAACATCCAGCGATGCCACAGTCAGAGTCAGAGTTAGAGTTAGAGTCAGAATCAGAGCCTTTGCCTTGGCAACGAAGCAAAAGGACCAAGCGCTTGTCGCCAATCTCCTGTAACCTCCCACCCCACAGCATGTCTCTTCGCAGTCCCTCTACCAAAATCTAACGCTAACCCTGTCCCATCCCCTGCAACAACGCCCATGTCCGCCTTGGGTGACGTCGCCCTCGTTTGAGGCAGCTGCAGCAGTTCGTTGCCATACAAGAGCTCCACTTCCACTTCGGTTGCGTGTCCATCATGCTGCTGCTACTGCTGCTGCTGCCGCTGCCTTTGCTGGCATCGCATCCATCGCCCAACCACCTGACACCAAAAGCAAGTCGATCGATAATTTCCATAGTTGACCACTGCTGTGTATGCGAATTTAGAGATGCGAACACATTTACACACACACACACACACACACGCCGCATATCATATGTACAATATATGTATATATAGACGTGTATGTGTATATGTGGGCTCGGACATCGCACAGGACGCAAGTAGAAGAAGAAGAAGACGAAGAAGAAGGAGCAGCAGCAGCAGCAAAAGGACGAACAGCATGCAGCAAGCAAGAAGGAAGCCCAACGACGACGAAGGCGACCAACAAGAACCTCCTCCAGTTGCTGTGTGCAAAATGTTGTTTGCATACGGCTTGCGATTGCTTGCTACATCGCCGACTGATGCTGGATGGGGGTTGAATGTGGGAAGAAGGAGTGAGCTGAGGCTCGGAGTGGAGCATGGGGCTTGGGGGTAGCTGTCCAGTGGTCCAGTGCGGCATGTAATGGATATGAAGAAGAGGAGGCTATGTGGGCTACGTACTAACCGGCTTGGTCACGTTTCGTTGCGTCGCCATCGTCGTCGTTGCTATTGCCCATCACCGTGGCTAAAGTTGAAGTTGAGGCAGTGGCTGTGGCAGTGGCAGTGGCAGTGGCAGAAGTAGAGGTTATGTGGCAGCAATAGCAACAGCAACAGCAACAGCAAAAGCAAAAGCAGCAGCGACTGAGGTACTATCGCAAGTCGACGAGTTGGAGGCTGCGAAAATTCGAATTTTCAAGTTGAAACGGCCAGCTTGGCTTGGCGTGGCTTGGCTTGGCTTGGCTTGGCCTGGCCTGGCCTGGCCACTGTGGCCAGCCAGCCCTAAGCGTATGCGTAATAGAGTGGGTGGCTAAATTAATACACAAACATATATGCAGTCGAAGGGAACGGGAATGGGCAGGGGAAGGGGAACGGAAATGGGAATGGGAATGGGAACGGGTTCGGGATTCAGATTGGGATTGGAATCGGGAACAGGGAATGGTCACGAGGAATAAAAGACGTAGAAGGTTTTGCAGCATTAACAAATATATATACACGGCTGTATATAAGTTGAATAGTTGGCTATTTTACGAATGCCGCCAAGAACGTACAACGAGTGAACAGGCCTTAGAATTTCACTAACCCCTTCCTTCCCCTCTGCCCCTATTTCCCCGTCTCCCCTACGCCTTTTAAGCCAACACAGCTTGCGTAAATTTTGGGTATTTGGCATTTTCATATAAATTTATGTATACTACTCGTACTCGTATAAAATAGTGGACGAGTGGCAAAAGTCCATTTGGCATTACACTTTAATGTCGAGAAATTCAAATTTCTAATTACATTGGCTGATTTTTTTCTGAAAGGATTCCAACTTATATACCATTGAATGTATATAAGCAAGAAGAAGAGGAAAAACCTACGCACATTCCAAATTCAATATTAATCTTAACTAGAAATATAGCACTTCTTGCTTTGATATTGACTTTAAATATAAGTTCAAAATAAAGATAAATGCCACTACATAACTAATCGTCTTGTTATGCCAGGGATTATGTGTCTAGTTAAATTACTAAGTTGGTAAATCAAGTCAGCAGCATTGATGAGCCAAATACATTTTTCTGTTCCCTTTAGACCGTCTCGTTACTTCTTCCCACTTTCTCTTCATCATTCTACTGCTAATTATTCCAAGCATGAAACATTTCGAGGTCTCCGTAATATCATGTAATGATATGTCGTGTAATCGTGGGTTTTCCCCAACGATTGTTACGATAATTTCGTCGGATAGACATATTTGTGACCACAGCAAAAAGGCAAATATATTTTAAGTTTCCTGAGCAATAAGTCTGAGGATTAGCTTACCTATAAGCAGACGTTCCTCTATTACCAACATTTAAAATTTTAATTCATTTTAAACATATTGTCTCGGGAATAACATGTTCTTAACCAATTTATACATACTCTGTGTTATATTTGGTCTGATAGGTTATTGTCTAGGTTTCCCCAGACGATGCAATAAATGTTGGACCAATTTTGCAATTCAATTTTAAAAACTTTTTTTTTTCATTTAAGTGTAAAAAGCTTAAGATTTATTTTTGTTTTATTTACTTTAATTTATTTGTATATTTTGTATTTTCTCTGTCTACTTATATTAATTGACGCTGAAATACGCTGATGCCATAAGTAATAACATCTGAAAATGTGTTATTAGGAAATTCTGATCTCTGAAGGGGCGATCCTAGTAATCTACACTCCAGGCTTGCCTATTGAATTGCGATAGATAAAGGTGTTTTCGCTTTTTGGAGGCAATAGTGGAAGTGGCTGAAAAAATGTTTGGGAAAGTTTACTTGTACTCTCCAAGTTTGGTATCCTTAACTCTAAAATTACGGAATATACAAGATACTGAGATATTGGTGTGCCCGAAAAGTTTGGTAACCATAGCTCTCAAATTGCGAAGATATAAGCTTTTCAGCTTATGGGGGCGAGAGTGGGCATGGTCCAAAAATTTCTTTGAAGTGCGTTACTGGCAAGATATCATATATATATATATATTGAAAATTGATAATTGTAAGAGACATATATGGCTTTACCGATATTCAATTATAAATTTTATCGATTTCCTAGCATCCTAGTGAGCGCTAATTTTGATATACCGACGTGGGAACAGACCAGCAGGTGTTCCAAGATTCAAGGCTCTAGCCCAAAGGATGCCGAAAAGAGTTTTCTAAATTTAAATCTCTGAAAAAATTTTGGTTTTGTAATTAAATTTAATTCAAAGGAAAACAACGATTTGCCAATTTTATATTTCTATTGGATGAATTCAAAAATTGTTGATTTAAATGCCATTTGGCTTAACTTTTTTCGGAAGTACTTAGTTAAATCTTGTTTATTCTCTGAAACCCAAGGTCGAAGAGGATGTTGATTTTGAGCAATGTCTGTCAAATACATACAAAAATTTTGAAGCTAGAGTCATCTAACTTTCATGGATTTCATTTACCTCTGTTCAAAAATGAACACCCTATACAGTAATATAATATATACTATAAGAAAAGTCACTGTAAGAAGATTATCAGTTATCAGGAATAACAGTAATTATAAAAATATATACGATAAGAAAAATCATTGTAAAAGAAGCGACGGGTTGCCGCCAGCTCGCGGCGCGACGGTCACCGCGATCTAGCTGCCTTCATTGACGGTCGCCGCGACCCAGCCGCTGCTGTGAGGCCGCGATCTAGCTGCCTTCATCGACGGTCGCCGCGACCCAGCTGTGAGGCAGCGATCCAGCTGCCTTCATCAACAGGCCCTGATCCAGCTGCCTTCATCGACAGCCCCCGATCCAGCTGCATTTTACATGTATTAATATAAGCAGGCTAAGCATTTTTATATAAATAAAGAGCCTGCTCGTCAGAGCGGGCAGTTCGATCCTACAAGTCGACTCGGTTTAATCGTGCATTAAACAACCTCTACAGACAATTCTTCCTGTTTCGCGAAGTCGAGAGGGATCAATGCCATTCTAAACTTTTAAGAGTTTTAACGGGAGATGGTCCACAAAACAGCGTTTCAGAACTCGAAGTCGCAAGGAAGGTGTAAGAAGTCTGACATTATCGTGAGCAGAGAGAGTCACGGAGTAACCTCAATGAACGTAAAATTTTTGATGTGATTCCTGATGGTGGGAACCTTACTTTGAATACAGTTAATGTACAATTCTGCAGTGATGCTACGAATGGATGGAGAACAACTTAGAGGATGTTCAGATGCATACTTCAGCAGTCACTAAAGATTGCTTGATTTTTCTTAAATGGAGTATCTTTCCGTCTTCATATTCAGATGTGGCGACCGTACAATAACACGACACTACACTAATCTACACAAATCTACTCAAATCTACACAAATCTACGCATCACTAACAAACAGCTGATTTAATTGACAGTGGCAATTATAAATATTCAAAACACAAAAAAAAAACATTATTTCCGACGTCCAACGGCGGCCTCGCTGTTATCCTAACCTCATTTTGGGTCCCCCCCATTCCATTCACAGAATCTTAAGTTTCCATTATTATCAAGCCTTGCGCATTTTTAATTGATGGCCAACATTCCTTGTTTAAGTATAAAGTAGATTTAATTTAAGCTGTCGAGGCACGACAAAACTTTAATCTATATCTACACGTCTTTAATTTTGTTGCAGTTTTCTGCATGACCTTTGCCCTAAATGTAAATTCATTAAACAAAATGAAGGTGAGTCATTAAATCATTTGGGGAGGGTATCTACTCACAAAAATAAACGTCGAAGGAAAAACTGCACAAAAATATAGCTTTAGGGTTCTTCACATGAAAAAATCTCGTGGTGTCTCGGTGACAAGTATGAAAATTGAATATGGAATTTAAGTTGGCAAAATAATAAATATAAATGAAATTAGAATTCGAATTTAAAGTAACATAATTAATTTACAAATAACAAACAACTTAACAAAATTTTAATTACAAAAAAAATGTTGACTTATATTATTTAACTAATAAATTAACAAAATTATTATAAAAACAAAAAAAAATTATATAAATTACAACAGAAAAATATTTGTGTAAATTGGCCCATAACATCGGCCAAACTAGTTGCGCATCACGGATGTGAAGGCGATCTGAGAGAATTTGGATTTGGAATCGAAGATTCCCCGCCGTCAAAATAATATGTTTGGAACGGACTCTCTTCTATTTATTTTGGTCCAATGTTGGTCCTCCAGTCCAAATTCAGCCTTTGATTCTGTTGTTTTAAATTGAATCGGCACTTTCATGTATGTGTCAATGTTGGATCGGCGCTTTTATGGAAATTTTCTTGATTTTATTTCGTTCATTGGTAATTAATTAATTATAAATCTAAATTTATTTATTTTAGCTGGCCACACTTGGCCGAACTTTTCCTTTTCCCTCGCAGCACTCAACCGAACTTTTTTCTTTCCTTCAAAGCAATTCGGATAATTTTCTATTATCTATTTCTTGAGCGCGCGAACTTTCTCTCCCTCTCTCTTTCTCTGTGAAGCTCAAACCAGGGGACTACCACCTTTTCGACTGCGGGCAGCCCCAACTATCGATATCATCGGCCCCGGCGCAACAGTTATCGATGACATGTAATCTTTATTCTGTGGTTGCTTAGATTTAGTAATGTTAAAATATTACGGGCAGGCTGGCGACAATACAAATAAATTGTCGTCAGTTGTTCCCAACGTACCGAAGTGAACACACTTAAAAAAAAAAAAAAATTCTAATGGCAAAAAGCAGCCACTATAGTTGAGGATGTTCAACGTTCAAGCAGTAAGCATTCAACCAAAGGAGACGCTGGCTAAAGGTTAGTATTGCGCGCAGGTCGCTTCATTGAACGCGCCGATTCCGAGAAATAATATATACATATTATAAATGTATATTATAGCTCACATTGCATGCTTTCTTTTATTTTATTTTTATTTTATTTTTCGTTTTTATGTCGAATTTTATTTGATGAATTTCACTTAAACACTAACAATCGCAGAAACGGGAGAATTGTGTCAACTAGTTTTTACAGTGGTCGCTCAAAAATATGAAAATTAAAAATATGAAAAAAGAAAAGCTAAAACCTATTTTCAAGAATATAAATTAATTGTTGTTTCTTTATATAATTGGCTTAGGTAAATTTAAAAGTTATAAAAAAAAGAAAATATTACAATAATTATATAGTTTTGTGTTTGTTTTCTTGCAGATTTTGTCAGCGAATAGCAATAACGATTATTGTTTGGACGAAACGCATATCGGCTGCAAACGAGCCATGCCTGAATGTATTTATTGTGAGTTTCAGCATGTCGCGCTTAATCTGGCGCGGCTTACTCGTATCAGTTCGAATGCCTTGAAAGGAGACGCCCTTGCTGACAAAGCTGCCCCACTTCGCTTGGTTCTTCTTGGAACTGTAAGCGGCCATCTGGCGGCTGACGAACGTCGAGTTTTCCAGAAGTCGGGTCAAGCATGGACGGTTCCACATACAGCCGGCAAAACTGATCGATGAACGCTGCATAACTAAAGTCCTGATTGCCTACAAGTTTTCTTATTTTTATTTTGAAATTTTATTTTGGGAACCGAAATTTTTCGAGATTTTAAAAATGTTATGAAGAAATTTTATTTTTAGCTTTAGATGTGTTCAACACAATAAATATATGCCGATGGTGTGCAGGAGACTCGATTGACCGCGATTGATGCTGTTGGTACTTCGGTGTCCTGATTGAGATTCCGTAAATCAAGACGACCGCTAGCATCAACAGCAGCAAAGAGGGCGGGATGAACGGGCGACCAGGCGACATCCATCATATAGTCCGAGTTATTGATTGATTATAGTGCGTCGAGCTGTTCGTTATCGGACCCAAGTGTCGCTCAAATACCTCATTGACGCCCGATCGCAAGCCATGACGCGATGCGGAATAAGCATAACCATCCTCGCTGCCCATGACCAGGCTGTAAATCTCATTGACCGGAAATGCCATGCTTGTGATCGCGATTGCCTTCGACTGGCTCTGTTACAGTTCAAGCGTATCCTGCGGCTAGTAGAGAATGTCCAGCGATCAGGAGCACAGTTTGCCATCCGACGAAATCGAGACGACATTGTGCGCATTATGTGTGCCAACCATTTGCAAGCAGTAAACTGGATGGGTGTGCGCCGCAGCACTGAGTGGGGTATGGTGTGCGTTTCTGGACATCATTATCCCAGAGCACAATCTGACCCGAATAGGTGCCGCCCAATATTAGATTCGGATTGAACTTAGCATATACTTACATATACAATTGTCATCTGCTGGTCACTGACACTTGTCGTGCTAATTATGTATCGAATCTAAGAAATGGGTGTCTTAAGTTATATTTACGAGAATTATTTAAACAGCTTTGACTTTGACCTTTATTGTGATGGCAGGCATGAAATCAAAGAGCGCATAAGTGTTACTCAGGCCATCAGAGTGTCACACGTACTTATGTGTCCATAAGTACATGTGCCACTTATTTATGCATCCTATTTATGCATATACCCAATAATGTAAACAACAACTCCAGACCCACATATAAGCCGATGCACATATGTACAGCATCCAAGTGAGCGCTAATTTTGAAACTTTGACGCGGGAACAGACCAGCATGTGTTCCAAGATTCAAGGCTATAGCCCAAAGGATGCCGAAAAGAGTTTTCTAAATTTAAATCTCTGTAGAAATTTTGGTTTTGTAATTAAATTTAATTCAAAGGAAAACAACGATTTGCCAATTTTATATTTCTATTGGATGAATTCAAAAATTGTTGATCTAGACTACATTTAGTTTTTAATTGATAATTTACGAAACCAAAGAAATTGAGAATGTTTAAGTGTATAGTTATTTGCGACTCCAATACGCGTCGAATAATACCTGACCTGAGAGAGCTGAGTAGTCCTATGCTAATTTATTTTCTTGCTTAGAACGATTATTTTAAGCATGTTGAGTATAATACTCTGATAAAGGTTTGTTATAATACTATTTTGAAAATTCACCAGTTTAGCCGTAAAAGTCTGTTTCCGATCAATATGTGTTACATATAGCGTGGAAGAGATACATTTAAAAGCCATTTGGCTTAGCTTTTTTCGGAAGTACTTAGTTAAATCTTGTTTAATCTCTGAAACCCAAGGTCGAAGAGGATGTTGATTTTGAGCAATGTCTGTCAAATACATACAACAATTTTGAAGCTAGAGTCATCTAACTTTCATGGATTTCATTTACCTCTGTTCAAAAATGAACACCCTATACAGTAATATAATATGTACTATAAGAAAAGTCACTGTAAGAAGATTATCAGTTATCAGAAATAACTATAATTATAATAATATATACGATAAGAAAAATCATTGTAAAAGAAGATTACAAGCCATAAAGTTGTCGGGCCTAATAATTAATTGATAACGCCGACTCTCGGCTGGCCCTTGGCAGAATGTTCAAAAATGAAGACCCTATAAAAATATAACAAATGAACACCCTATATATATATAAAACATGTACTAGTGTAAGTGTTCGAGTATGAGCGTGTGTGGCTGACCCATGCAGGCCAGCATTGTTCATCGCGGTACCTGCCGCTGAAGTTGGATTCGCAACTACCGTTATTTGCTGGCGACGGGTTGCCGCCAGCTCGCGGCGCGACGGTCACCGCGATCAAGCTGCCTTTATCGACGGTCGCCGCGACCCAGCCGCTGCTGTGAGGCCGCGATCCAGCTGCCTTCATCAACAGGCCCTGATCCAGCTGCCTTCATCGACAGGCCCCGA
Source organism: Drosophila nr. medialis 2 BK-2023a (assembly GCA_035044325.1). Taxonomy (NCBI): domain Eukaryota; kingdom Metazoa; phylum Arthropoda; class Insecta; order Diptera; family Drosophilidae; genus Drosophila; species Drosophila nr. medialis 2 BK-2023a. The sequence continues at coordinate 5,652,804 of JAWNMH010000397.1, read as the reverse complement.
TCCAGCTGCATTTTACATGTATATTAGGCTAAGCATTTTTATATAAATAAAGAGCCTGCTCGTCAGAGCGGGCAGTTCGATCCTACAAGTCGACTCGGTTTAATCGTGCATTAAACAACCTCTATAGACAATTCTTCCTGTTTCGCGAAGTCGGGAGGGATCAATGCCATTCTAAACTTTTAAGAGTTTTAACGGGAGATGGTCCACCAAACAGCGTTTCAGAACTCGAAGTCGCAAGGAAGGTGTAAGAAGTCTGACATTATCGTGAGCAGAGAGAGTCACGGAGTAACCTCAATGAACGTAAAATTTTTGATGTGATTCCTGATGGTGGGAACCTTACTTTGAATACAGTTAATGTACAATTCTGCAGTGACGCTACGAATGGATGGAGAACAACTTAGAGGATGTTCAGATGCATACTTCAGCAGTCACTAAAGATTGCTTGATTTTTCTTAAATGGAGTATCTTTCCGTCTTCATATTCAGATGTGGCGACCGTACAATAACACGACACAAATCTACTCAAATCTACACAAATCTACGCATCACTAACAAACAGCTGATTTAATTGACAGTGGCAATTATAAATATTCAAAACACAAAAAAAAAACATTATTTCCGACGTCCAACGGCGGCCTCGCTGTTATCCTAACCTCATTTTGGGTCCCCCCCATTCCATTCACAGAATCTTAAGTTTCCATTATTATCAAGCCTTGCGCATTTTTAATTGTTGGCCAACATTCCTTAATTAAGTTCAAAGTAGATTTAATTTAAGCTGTCGAGGCACGACAAAACTTTAATCTATGTCTACACGTCTTTAATTTTGTTGCAGTCTTCTGCATGACCTTTGCCCTAAATGTAAATTCATTAAACAAAATGAAGGTGAGTCATTAAATCATTTGGGGAGGGTATCTACTCACAAAAATAAACGTCGAAGGAAAAACTGCACATGAAAAAATCTCGTGGTGTCTCGGTGACAAGTATGAAAATTGAATATGGAATTTAAGTTGGCAAAATAATAAATATAAATGAAATTAGAATTCGAATTTAAAGTAACATAATTAATTTACAAATAACAAACAACTTAACAAAATTTTAATTACAAAAAAAATGTTGACTTATATTATTTAACTAATAAATTAACAAAATTATTATAAAAACAAAAAAAAATTATATAAATTACAACAGAAAAATATTTGTGTAAATTGGCCCATAACATCGGCCAAACTAGTTGCGCATCACGGATGTGAAGGCGATCTGAGAGAATTTGGATTTGGAATCGAAGATTCCCCGCCGTCAAAATAATATGTTTGGAACGGACTCTCTTCTATTTATTTTGGTCCAGTGTTGGTCCTCCAGTCCAAATTCAGCCTTTGATTCTGTTGTTTTAAATTGAATCGGCACTTTCATGTATGTGTCAATGTTGGATCGGCGCTTTTATGGAAATTTTCTTGATTTTATTTCGTTCATTGGTAATTAATTAATTATAAATCTAAATTTATTTATTTTAGCTGGCCACACTTGGCCGAACTTTTCCTTTTCCCTCGCAGCACTCAACCGAACTTTTTTCTTTCCTTCAAACCAATTCGGATAATTTTCTATTATCTATTTCTTGAGCGCGCGAACTTTTTTTTCACTCTCTCTCTCTCTGTGAAGCTCAAACCAGGGGACTACCACCTTTTCGACTGCGGGCAGCCCCAACTATCGATATCATCGGCCCCCGCCCAACAGTTATCGATGACATGTCATCTTTATTCTGTGGTTGCTTAGATTTAGTAATGTTAAAATATTACGGGCAGGCTGGCGAGAATACAAATAAATTGTCGTCAGTTGTTCCCAACGTACCGAAGTGAACACACTTAAAAAAAAAAAAAAATTCTAATGGCAAAAAGCAGCCACTATAGTTGAGGATGTTCAACGTTCAAGCAGTAAGCATTCAACCAAAGGAGACGCTCGTCTAAAGGTTAGTATTGCGCGCAGGTCGCTTCATTGAACGCGCCGATTCCGAGAAATAATATATACATATTATAAATGTATACTATAGCTCACATTGCATGCTTTCTTTTATTTTATTTTTATTTTTCGTTTTTATGTCGAATTTTATTTGATGAATTTCACTTAAACACTAACAATCGCAGAAACGGGAGAATTGTGTCAACTAGTTTTTACAGTGGTCGCTCAAAAATATGAAAATTAAAAATATGAAAAAAGAAAAGCTAAAACCTATTTTCAAGAATATAAATTAATTGTTGTTTCTTTATATAATTGGCTTAGGTAAATTTAAAAGTTATAAAAAAAAGAAAATATTACAATAATTATATAGTTTTGTGTTTGTTTTCTTGCAGATTTTGTCAGCGAATAGCAATAACGATTATTGTTTGGACGAAACGCATATCGGCTGCAAACGAGCCATGCCTGAATGTATTTATTGTGAGTTTCAGCATGTCGCGCTTAATCTGGCGCGGCTTACTCGTATCAGTTCGAATGCCTTGAAAGGAGACGCCCTTGCTGACAAAGCTGCCCCACTTCGCTTGGTTCTTCTTGGAACTGTAAGCGGCCATCTGGCGGCTGACGAACGTCGAGTTTTCCAGAAGTCGGGTCAAGCATGGACGGTTCCACATACAGCCGGCAAAACTGATTGATGAACGCTGCATAACTAAAGTCCTGATTGCCTACAAATTTTCTTATTTTTATTTTGAAATTTTATTTTGGGAACCGAAATTTTTCGAGATTTTAAAAATGTTATGAAGAAATTTTATTTTTAGCTTTAGATGTGTTCAACACAATAAATATATGCCGATGGTGTGCAGGAGACTCGATTGACCGTGATTGATGCTGTTGGTACTTCGGTGTCCTGATTGAGATTCCGTAAATCAAGACGACCGCTAGCATCAACAGCAGCAAAGAGGGCGGGATGAACGGGTGACCAGGCGACATCCATCATATAGTCCGAGTTATTGATTGATTATAGTGCGTCGAGCTGTTCGTTATCGGACCCAAGTGTCGCTCAAATACCTCATTGACGCCCGATCGCAAAAGCCATGACGCGATGCGGAATAAGCATAACCATCCTCGCTGCCCATGACCAGGCTGTAAATCTCATTGACCGGAAATGCCATGCTTGTGACCGCGATTGCCTTCGACTGGCTCTGTTACAGTTCAAGCGTATCCTGCGGCTAGTAGAGAATGTCCAGCGATCAGGAGCACAGTTTGCCATCCGACGAAATCGAGACGACATTGTGCGCATTATGTGTGCCAACCATTTGCAAGCAGTAAACTGGATGGGTGTGCGCCGCAGCACTGAGTGGGGTATGGTGTGCGTTTCTGGACACCATTATCCCAGAGCACAATCTGACCCGAATAGGTGCCGCCCAATATTAGATTCGGATTGAACTTAGCATATACTTACATATACAATTGTCATCTGCTGGTCACTGACACTTGTCGTGCTAATTATGTATCGAATCTAAGAAATGGGTGTCTTAAGTTATATTTACGAGAATTATTTAAACAGCTTTGACTTTGACCTTTATTGTGATGGGAGGCATGAAATCAAAGAGCGCATAAGTGTTACTCAGGCCATCAGAGTGTCACACGTACTTATGTGTCCATAAGTACATGTGCCACTTATTTATGCATCCTATTTATGCATATACCCAATAATGTAAACAACAACTCCAGACCCACATATAAGCCGATGCACATATGTACAGCATCCAAGTGAGCGCTAATTTTGAAACTTTGACGCGGGAACAGACCAGCATGTGTTCCAAGATTCAAGGCTATAGCCCAAAGGATGCCGAAAAGAGTTTTCTAAATTTAAATCTCTGTAGAAATTTTGGTTTTGTAATTAAATTTAATTCAAAGGAAAACAACGATTTGCCAATTTTATATTTCTATTGGATGAATTCAAAAATTGTTGATTTAAATGCCATTTGGCTTAACTTTTTTCGGAAGTACTTAGTTAAATCTTGTTTATTCTCTGAAACCCAAGGTCGAAGAGGATGTTGATTTTGAGCAATGTCTGTCAAATACATACAAAAATTTTGAAGCTAGAGTCATCTAACTTTCATGGATTTCATTTACCTCTGTTCAAAAATGAACACCCTATACAGTAATATAATATATACTATAAGAAAAGTCACTGTAAGAAGATTATCAGTTATCAGGAATAACAGTAATTATAAAAATATATACGATAAGAAAAATCATTGTAAAAGAAGCGACGGGTTGCCGCCAGCTCGCGGCGCGACGGTCACCGCGATCTAGCTGCCTTCATTGACGGTCGCCGCGACCCAGCCGCTGCTGTGAGGCCGCGATCTAGCTGCATTCATCGACGGTCGCCGCGACCCAGCCGCTGCTGTGAGGCCGCGATCCAGCTGCCTTCATCAACAGGTCCTGATCCAGCTGCCTTCATCGACAGGCCCCGATCCAGCTGCATTTTACATGTATATTAGGCTAAGCATTTTTATATAAATAAAGAGCCTGCTCGTCAGAGCGGGCAGTTCGATCCTACAAGTCGACTCGGTTTAATCGTGCATTAAACAACCTCTATAGACAATTCTTCCTGTTTCGCGAAGTCGAGAGGGATCAATGCCATTCTAAACTTTTAAGTGTTTTAACGGGAGATGGTTCACAAAACAGCGTTTCAGAACTCGAAGTCGCAAGGAAGGTGTAAGAAGTCTGACATTATCGTGAGCAGAGAGAGTCACGGAGTAACCTCAATGAACGTAAAATTTTTGATGTGATTCCTGATGGTGGGAACCTTACTTTGAATACAGTTAATGTACAATTCTGCAGTGATGCTACGAATGGATGGAGAACAACTTAGAGGATGTTCAGATGCATACTTCAGCAGTCACTAAAGATTGCTTGATTTTTCTTAGAGGGAGTATCTTTCCGTCTTCATATTCAGATGTGGCGACCGTACAATAACACGACACTACAGTAATCTACACAAATCTACTCAAATCTACACAAATCTACGCATCACTAACAAACAGCTGATTTAATTGACAGTGGCAATTATAAATATTCAAAACACAAAAAAAAAACATTATTTCCGACGTCCAACGGCGGCCTCGCTGTTATCCTAACCTCATTTTGGGTCCCCCCCTCTCCATTCACAGAATCTTAAGTTTCCATTATTATCAAGCCTTGCGCATTTTTAATTGATGGCCAACATTCCTTGATTAAGTATAAAGTAGATTTAATTTAAGCTGTCGAGGCACGACAAAACTTTAATCTATATCTACACGTCTTTAATTTTGTTGCAGTCTTCTGCATGACCTTTGCCCTAAATGTAAATTTATTAAACAAAATGAAGGTGAGTCATTAAATCATTTGGGGAGGGTATCTACTCACAAAAATAAACGTCGAAGGAAAAACTGCACAAAAATATAGCTTTAGGGTTCTTCACATGAAAAAATCTCGTGGTGTCTCGGTGACAAGTATGAAAATTGAATATGGAATTTAAGTTGGCAAAATAATAAATATAAATGAAATTAGAATTCGAATTTAAAGTAACATAATTAATTTACAAATAACAAACAACAACTTAGCAAAATTTTAATTACAAAAAAAATGTTGACTTATATTATTTAACTAATAAATTAACAAAATTATTATAAAAACAAAAAAAAATTATATAAATTACAACAGAAAAATATTTGTGTAAATTGGCCCATAACATCGGCCAAACTAGTTGCGCATCACGGATGTGAAGGCGATCTGAGAGAATTTGGATTTGGAATCGAAGATTCCCCGCCGTCAAAATAATATGTTTGGAACGGACTCTCTTCTATTTATTTTGGTCCAATGTTGGTCCTCCAGTCCAAATTCAGCCTTTGATTCTGTTGTTTTAAATTGAATCGGCACTTTCATGTATGTGTCAATGTTGGATCGGCGCTTTTATGGAAATTTTCTTGATTTTATTTCGTTCATTGGTAATTAATTAATTATAAATCTAAATTTATTTATTTTAGCTGGCCACACTTGGCCGAACTTTTCCTTTTCCCTCGCAGCACTCAACCGAACTTTTTTCTTTCCTTCAAACCAATTCGGATAATTTTCTATTATCTATTTCTTGAGCGCGCGAACGTTTTTTTCACTCTCTCTCTCTCTGTGAAGCTCAAACCAGGGGACTACCACCTTTTCGACTGCGGGCAGCCCCAACTATCGATATCATCGGCCCCGGCGCAACAGTTATCGATGACATGTCATCTTTATTCTGTGGTTGCTTAGATTTAGTAATGTTAAAATATTACGGGCAGGCTGGCGACAATACAAATAAATTGTCGTCAGTTGTTCCCAACGTACCGAAGTGAACACACTTAAAAAAAAAAAAAATTCTAATGGCAAAAAGCAGCCACTATAGTTCAGGATGTTCAACGTGCAAGCAGTAAGCATTCAACCAAAGGAGACGCTGGCTAAAGGTTAGTATTGCGCGCAGGTCGCTTCATTGAACGCGCCGATTCCGAGAAATAATATATACATATTATAAATGTATATTATAGCTCACATTGCATGCTTTCTTTTATTTTATTTTTATTTTATTTTTCGTTTTTATGTCGAATTTTATTTGATGAATTTCACTTAAACACTAACAATCGCAGAAACGGGAGAATTGTGTCAACTAGTTTTTACAGTGGTCGCTCAAAAATATGAAAATTAAAAATATGAAAAAAGAAAAGCTAAAACCTATTTTCAAGAATATAAATTAATTGTTGTTTCTTTATATAATTGGCTTAGATAAATTTAAAAGTTATAAAAAAAAGAAAATATTACAATAATTATATAGTTTTGTGTTTGTTTTCTTGCAGATTTTGTCAGCGAATAGCAATAACGATTATTGTTTGGACGAAACGCATATCGGCTGCAAACGAGCCATGCCTGAATGTATTTATTGTGAGTTTCAGCATGTCGCGCTTAATCTGGCGCGGCTTACTCGTATCAGTTCGAATGCCTTGAAAGGAGACGCCCTTGCTGACAAAGCTGCCCCACTTCGCTTGGTTCTTCTTGGAACTGTAAGCGGCCATCTGGCGGCTGACGAACGTCGAGTTTTCCAGAAGTCGGGTCAAGCATGGACGGTTCCACATACAGCCGGCAAAACTGATCGATGAACGCTGCATAACTAAAGTCCTGATTGCCTACAAATTTTCTTATTTTTATTTTGAAATTTTATTTTGGGAACCGAAATTTTTCGAGATTTTAAAAATGTTATGAAGAAATTTTATTTTTAGCTTTAGATGTGTTCAACACAATAAATATATGCCGATGGTGTGCAGGAGACTCGATTGACCGCGATTGATGCTGTTGGTACTTCGGTGTCCTGATTGAGATTCCGTAAATCAAGACGACCGCTAGCATCAACAGCAGCAAAGAGGGCGGGATGAACGGGTGACCAGGCGACATCCATCATATAGTCCGAGTTATTGATTGATTATAGTGCGTCGAGCTGTTCGTTATCGGACCCAAGTGTCGCTCAAATACCTCATTGACGCCCGATCGCAAGCCATGACGCGATGCGGAATAAGCATAACCATCCTCGCTGCCCATGACCAGGCTGTAAATCTCATTGACCGGAAATGCCATGCTTGTGATCGCGATTGCCTTCGACTGGCTCTGTTACAGTTCAAGCGTATCCTGCGGCTAGTAGAGAATGTCCAGCGATCAGGAGCACAGTTTGCCATCCGACGAAATCGAGACGACATTGTGCGCATTATGTGTGCCAACCATTTGCAAGCAGTAAACTGGATGGGTGTGCGCCGCAGCACTGAGTGGGGTATGGTGTGCGTTTCTGGACACCATTATCCCAGAGCACAATCTGACCCGAATAGGTGCCGCCCAATATTAGATTCGGATTGAACTTAGCATATACTTACATATACAATTGTCATCTGCTGGTCACTGACACTTGTCGTGCTAATTATGTATCGAATCTAAGAAATGGGTGTCTTAAGTTATATTTACGAGAATTATTTAAACAGCTTTGACTTTGACCTTTATTGTGATGGGAGGCATGATATCAAAGAGCGCATAAGTGTTACTCAGGCCATCAGAGTGTCACACGTACTTATGTGTCCATAAGTACATGTGCCACTTATTTATGCATCCTATTTATGCATATACCCAATAATGTAAACAACAACTCCAGACCCACATATAAGCCGATGCACATATGTACAGCATCCAAGTGAGCGCTAATTTTGAAACTTTGACGCGGGAACAGACCAGCATGTGTTCCAAGATTCAAGGCTATAGCCCAAAGGATGCCGAAAAGAGTTTTCTAAATTTAAATCTCTGTAGAAATTTTGGTTTTGTAATTAAATTTAATTCAAAGGAAAACAACGATTTGTCAATTTTATATTTCTATTGGATGAATTCAAAAATTGTTGATCTAGACTACATTTAGTTTTTAATTGATAATTTACGAAACCAAAGAAATTGAGAATGTTTAAGTGTATAGTTATTTGCGACTCCAATACGCGTCGAATAATACCTGACCTGAGAGAGCTGAGTAGTCCTATGCTAATTTATTTTCTTGCTTAGAACGATTATTTTAAGCATGTTGAGTATAATACTCTGATAAAGGTTTGTTATAATACTATTTTGAAAATTCACCAGTTTAGCCGTAAAAGTCTGTTTCCGATCAATATGTGTTACATATAGCGTGGAAGAGATACATTTAAAAGCCATTTGGCTTAGCTTTTTTCGGAAGTACTTAGTTAAATCTTGTTTAATCTCTGAAACCCAAGGTCGAAGAGGATGTTGATTTTGAGCAATGTCTGTCAAATACATACAACAATTTTGAAGCTAGAGTCATCTAACTTTCATGGATTTCATTTACCTCTGTTCAAAAATGAACACCCTATACAGTAATATAATATGTACTATAAGAAAAGTCACTGTAAGAAGATTATCAGTTATCAGAAATAACTATAATTATAATAATATATACGATAAGAAAAATCATTGTAAAAGAAGATTACAAGCCATAAAGTTGTCGGGCCTAATAATTAATTGATAACGCCGACTCTCGGCTGGCCCTTGGCCGCTTGTTCAAAAATGAAGACCCTATAAAAATATAACAAATGAACACCCTATATATATATAAAACATGTACTAGTGTAAGTGTTCGAGTATGAGCGTGTGTGGCTGACCCATGCAGGCCAGCATTGTTCATCGCGGTACCTGCCGCTGAAGTTGGATTCGCAACTACCGTTATTTGCTGGCGACGGGTTGCCGCCAGCTCGCGGCGCGACGGTCACCGCGATCAAGCTGCCTTTATCGACGGTCGCCGCGACCCAGCCGCTGCTGTGAGGCCGCGATCCAGCTGCCTTCATCAACAGGCCCTGATCCAGCTGCCTTCATCGACAGGCCCCGATCCAGCTGCATTTTACATGTATATTAGGCTAAGCATTTTTATATAAATAAAGAGCCTGCTCGTCAGAGCGGGCAGTTCGATCCTACAAGTCGACTCGGTTTAATCGTGCATTAAACAACCTCTATAGACAATTCTTCCTGTTTCGCGAAGTCGGGAGGGATCAATGCCATTCTAAACTTTTAAGTGTTTTAACGGGAGATGGTCCACCAAACAGCGTTTCAGAACTCGAAGTCGCAAGGAAGGTGTAAGAAGTCTGACATTATCGTGAGCAGAGAGAGTCACGGAGTAACCTCAATGAACGTAAAATTTTTGATGTGATTCCTGATGGTGGGAACCTTACTTTGAATACAGTTAATGTACAATTCTGCAGTGACGCTACGAATGGATGGAGAACAACTTAGAGGATGTTCAGATGCATACTTCAGCAGTCACTAAAGATTGCTTGATTTTTCTTAAATGGAGTATCTTTCCGTCTTCATATTCAGATGTGGCGACCGTACAATAACACGACACAAATCTACTCAAATCTACACAAATCTACGCATCACTAACAAACAGCTGATTTAATTGACAGTGGCAATTATAAATATTCAAAACACAAAAAAAAAACATTATTTCCGACGTCCAACGGCGGCCTCGCTGTTATCCTAACCTCATTTTGGGTCCCCCCCTCTCCATTCACAGAATCTTAAGTTTCCATTATTATCAAGCCTTGCGCATTTTTAATTGATGGCTAACATTCCTTGATTAAGTTCAAAGTAGATTTAATTTAAGCTGTCGAGGCACGACAAAACTTTAATCTACATCTACACGTCTTTAATTTTGTTGCAGTCTTCTGCATGACCTTTGCCCTAAATGTTAATTCATTAAACAAAATGAAGGTGAGTCAATAAATCATTTGGGGAGGGTATCTACTAACAAAAATAAACGTCGAAGGAAAAACTGCACATGAAAAAATCTCGTGGTGTCTCGGTGACAAGTATGAAAATTGAATATGGAATTTAAGTTGGCAAAATAATAATATAATGAAATTAGAATTCGAATTCAAGGTAACATAATTAATTTACAAATAACAAACAACAACTTACAAAAATTTTAATTACAAAAAAAATGTTGACTTATATTATTTAACTAATAAATTAACAAAATTATTATAAAAACAAAAATAAATTATATAAATTACAACAGAAAAATATTTGTGTAAATTGGCCCATAACATCGGCCAAACTAGTTGCGCATCACGGATGTGTAGGCGATCTGAGAGAATTTGGATTTGGGCGCACAGCCTGCGCACTGCGGCTGAATTGAAGATTCCCCGCCGTCAAAATAATATGTTTGGAACGGACTCTCTTCTATTTATTTTGGTCCAGTGTTGGTCCTCCAGTCCAAATTCAGCCTTTGATTCTGTTGTTTTAAATTGAATCGGCACTTTCATGTATGTGTCAATGTTGGATCGGCGCTTTTATGGAAATTTTCTTGATTTTATTTCGTTCATTGGTAATTAATTAATTATAAATCTAAATTTATTTATTTTAGCTGGCCACACTTGGCCGAACTTTTCCTTTTCCCTCGCAGCACTTAACCGAACTTTTTTCTTTCTTTCAAACCAATTCGGATAATTTTCTATTATCTATTTCTTGAGCGCGCGAACTTTCTCTCCCTCTCTCTTTCTCTGTGAAGCTCAAACCAGGGGACTACCACCTTTTCGACTGCGGGCAGCCCCAACTATCGATATCATCGGCCCCGGCGCAACAGTTATCGATGACATGTCATCTTTATTCTGTGGTTGCTTAGATTTAGTAATGTTAAAATATTACGGGCAGGCTGGCGACAATACAAATAAATTGTCGTCAGTTGTTCCCAACGTACCGAAGTGAACACACTTAAAAAAAAAAAAAATTCTAATGGCAAAAAGCAGCCACTATAGTTCAGGATGTTCAACGTGCAAGCAGTAAGCATTCAACCAAAGGAGACGCTCGTCTAAAGGTTAGTATTGCGCGCAGGTCGCTTCATTGAACGCGCCGATTCCGAGAAATAATATATACATATTATAAATGTATATTATAGCTCACATTGCATGCTTTCTTTTATTTTATTTTTATTTTATTTTTCGTTTTTATGTCGAATTTTATTTTATGAATTTCATTTAAACACTAGCAATCGCCGAAACGGGAGTTTATTTTTACAGTGGTCGCTCAAAAATATGAAAATTAAAAATATGAAAAAAGAAAAGCTAAAACCTATTTTCAAGAATATAAATTAATTGTTGTTTCTTTACATAATTGGCTTAGATAAATTTAAAAGTTATAAAAAAAAGAAAATATTACAATAATTATATAGTTTTGTGTTTGTTTTCTTGCAGATTTTGTCAGCGAATAGCAATAACGATTATTGTTTGGACGAAACGCATATCGGCTGCAAACGAGCCATGCCTGAATGTATTTATTGTGAGTTTCAGCATGTCGCGCTTAATCTGGCGTGGCTTACTCGTATCAGTTCGAATGCCTTGAAAGGAGACGCCCTTGCTGACAAAGCTGCCCCACTTCGCTTGGTTCTTCTTGGAACTGTAAGCGGCCATCTGGCGGCTGACGAACGTCGAGTTTTCCAGAAGTCGGGTCAAGCATGGACGGTTCCACATACAGCCGGCAAAACTGATCGATGAACGCTGCATAACTAAAGTCCTGATTGCCTACAAATTTTCTTATTTTTATTTTGAAATTTTATTTTGGGAACCGAAATTTTTCGAGATTTTAAAAATGTTATGAAGAAATTTTATTTTTAGCTTTAGATGTGTTCAACACAATAAATATATGCCGATGGTGTGCAGGAGACTCGATTGACCGCGATTGATGCTGTTGGTACTTCGGTGTCCTGATTGAGATTCCGTAAATCAAGACGACCGCTAGTATCAACAGCAGCAAAGAGGGCGGGATGAACGGGTGACCAGGCGACATCCATCATATAGTCCGAGTTATTGATTGATTATAGTGCGTCGAGCTGTTCGTTATCGGACCCAAGTGTCGCTCAAATACCTCATTGACGCCCGATCGCAAGCCATGACGCGATGCGGAATAAGCATAACCATCCTCGCTGCCCATGACCAGGCTGTAAATCTCATTGACCGGAAATGCCATGCTTGTGATCGCGATTGCCTTCGACTGGCTCTGTTACAGTTCAAGCGTATCCTGCGGCTAGTAGAGAATGTCCAGCGATCAGGAGCACAGTTTGCCATCCGACGAAATCGAGACGACATTGTGCGCATTATGTGTGCCAACCATTTGCAAGCAGTAAACTGGATGGGTGTGCGCCGCAGCACTGAGTGGGGTATGGTGTGCGTTTCTGGACACCATTATCCCAGAGCACAATCTGACCCGAATAGGTGCCTCCCAATATTAGATTCGGATTGAACTTAGCATATACTTACATATACAATTGTCATCTGCTGGTCACTGACACTTGTCGTGCTAATTATGTATCGAATCTAAGAAATGGGTGTCTTAAGTTATATTTACGAGAATTATTTAAACAGCTTTGACTTTGACCTTTATTGTGATGGGAGGCATGAAATCAAAGAGCGCATAAGTGTTACTCAGGCCATCAGAGTGTCACACGTACTTATGTGTCCATAAGTACATGTGCCACTTATTTATGCATCCTATTTATGCATATACCCAATAATGTAAACAACAACTCCAGACCCACATATAAGCCGATGCACATATGTACAGCATCCAAGTGAGCGCTAATTTTGAAACTTTGACGCGGGAACAGACCAGCATGTGTTCCAAGATTCAAGGCTATAGCCCAAAGGATGCCGAAAAGAGTTTTCTAAATTTAAATCTCTGTAGAAATTTTGGTTTTGTAATTAAATTTAATTCAAAGGAAAACAACGATTTGTCAATTTTATATTTCTATTGGATGAATTCAAAAATTGTTGATTTAAATGCCATTTGGCATAACTTTTTTCGGAAGTACTTAGTTAAATCTTGTTTATTCTCTGAAACCCAAGGTCGAAGAGGATGTTGATTTTGAGCAATGTCTGTCAAATACATACAAAAATTTTGAAGCTAGAGTCATCTAACTTTCATGGATTTCATTTACCTCTGTTCAAAAATGAACACCCTATACAGTAATATAATATATACTATAAGAAAAGTCACTGTAAGAAGATTATCAGTTATCAGGAATAACAGTAATTATAAAAATATATACGATAAGAAAAATCATTGTAAAAGAAGCGACGGGTTGCCGCCAGCTCGCGGCGCGACGGTCACCGCGATCTAGCTGACTTCATTGACGGTCGCCGCGACCCAGCCGCTGCTGTGAGGCCGCGATCTAGCTGCATTCATCGACGGTCGCCGCGACCCAGCCGCTGCTGTGAGGCCGCGATCTAGCTGCCTTCATCAACAGGCCCTGATCCAGCTGCCTTCATCGACAGGCCCCGATCCAGCTGCATTTTACATGTATATTAGGCTAAGCATTTTTATATAAATAAAGAGCCTGCTCGTCAGAGCGGGCAGTTCGATCCTACAAGTCGACTCGGTTTAATCGTGCATTAAACAACCTCTATAGACAATTCTTCCTGTTTCGCGAAGTCGAGAGGGATCAATGCCATTCTAAACTTTTAAGAGTTTTAACGGGAGATGGTCCACCAAACAGCGTTTCAGAACTCGAGGTCGCAAGGAAGGTGTAAGAAGTCTGACATTATCGTGAGCAGAGAGAGTCACGGAGTAACCTCAATGAACGTAAAATTTTTGATGTGATTCCTGATGGTGGGAACCTTACTTTGAATACAGTTAATGTACAATTATGCAGTGATGCTACGAATGGATGGAGAACAACTTAGAGGATGTTCAGATGCATACTTCAGCAGTCACTAAAGATTGCTTGATTTTTCTTAGAGGGAGTATCTTTCCGTCTTCATATTCAGATGTGGCGACCGTACAATAACACGACACTACACTAATCTACACAAATCTACTCAAATCTACACAAATCTACGCATCACTAACAAACAGCTGATTTAATTGACAGTGGTAATTATAAATATTCAAAACACAAAAAAAAACATTACTTCCGACGTCCAACGGCGGCCTCGCTGTTATCCTAACCTCATTTTGGGTCCCCCCCTCTCCATTCACAGAAACTTAAGTTTCCATTTTTATCAAGCCTTGCGCATTTTTAATTGATGGCTAACATTCCTTGATTAAGTTCAAAGTAGATTTAATTTAAGCTGTTGAGGCACGACAAAACTTTAATCTATATCTACACGTCTTTAATTTTGTTGCAGTCTTCTGCATGACCTTTGCCCTAAATGTTAATTCATTAAACAAAATCAAGGTGAGTCAATAAATCATTTGGGGAGGGTATCTACTCACAAAAATAAACGTCGAAGGAAAAACTGCACAAAAATATAGCTTTAGGGTTCTTCACATGAAAAAATCTCGTGGTGTCTCGGTGACAAGTATGAAAATTGAATATGGAATTTAAGTTGGCAAAATAATAAATATAAATGAAATTAGAATTCGAATTCAAGGTAACATAATTAATTTACAAATAACAAACAACAACTTAACAAAATTTTAATTACAAAAAAAATGTTGACTAATAATTGTTTAACTAATAAATTAACAAAATTATAATAAAAACAAAAAAAAAATTATATAAATTACAACAATATTTGTGTAAATTGGTCCATAACATCGGCCAAACTAGTTGCGCATCACGGATGTGAAGGCGATCTGAGAGAATCTGGATTTGGAATCGAAGATTCCCCGCCGTCAAAATAATATGTTTGGAACGGACTCTCTTCTATTTATTTTGGTCCACTGTTGGTCCTCCAGTCCAAATTCAGCCTTTAATTCTGTTGTTTTAAATTGAATCGGCACTTTCATGTATGTGTCAATGTTGGATCGGCACTTTTATGGAAATTTTCTTGATTTTATTTCGTTCATTGGTAATTAATTAATTATAAATCTAAATTTATTTATTTTAGCAGCACTTTACCGAACTTTTTTCTTTCTTTCATTTTCTATTATCTATTTCTTGAGCGCGCGAACTCTCTCTCTCTTTCTCTGTGAAGCTCAAACTACCACCTTTTCGACTGCGGGCAGCCCCAACTATCGATATCATCGGCCCCGGCGCAACAGTTATCGATGACATGTCAACTTTATTCTGTGGTTGCTTAGATTTAGTAATGTTAAAATATTACGGGAAGGCTGGCGACTTTATTTGTATTGTCGTCAGTTGTTCCCAATGTTCCGATGTGAACACACTTAAAAAGAAAAAAAAATTCTAATTCAATTCAATTCAAATGTCATTTAAACAACAATTTGAGAGTGTTAATTTCGACAGAAACTAGCTTAGCTTGAACTGCTGCCTTCAAACTGCACCTGTAATTGCAAGTGTTGCCCTCTAATAGAAACCAACCAATCCAAATACCAAAAAAAAAAGCATTCCCATCTCCAAAATGGATCGCAAGACTGAGCTGGAGCGTAAGGGGGGCCAAATTGGCAGCACTGTGCGAGGAGAAGTATCATCGCAGTCGAGAGACGGCAGCGCTCATCGTTGCGCCCGTTGCGGAAGTATTGTCCTCGGTGTCGTCGGTCAACATGCGATAATTCCAATACACAATTCCAGCCACTTGATATTAGTTGACCACCGTCAATGTTGGCAAAAAGCAGCCACTATAGTTGAGGATGTTCAACGTGTAAGCAGTAAGCATTCAACCAAAGGAGACGCTCGTCTAAAGGTTAGTATTGCGCGCAGGTCGCTTCATTGAACGCGCCGATTCCGAGAAATATTATATACATATTATATATATATATTATAGCTCTTATAGCTTATAGCTTTCTTTTATTTTATTTTTATTTTATTTTTCGTTTTTATGTCGAATTCTATTTGATGAATTTCACTTAAACACTAACAATCTAACACTAACAATTTTTACAGTGGTCGCTCAAAAATATGAATATTAAAAATATGAAAAAAGAAAAGCTAAAACCTATTTTCAAGAATATAAATTAATTGTTGTTTCTTTATATAATTGGCTTAGGTAAATTTAAAAGTTATAAAAAAAAGAAAATATTACAATAATTATATAGTTTTGTGTTTGTTTTCTTGCAGATTTTGTCAGCGAATAGCAATAACGATTATTGTTTGGACGAAACGAATATCGGCTGCAAACGAACCATGCCTGAATGCCCTGATTAAGTTTGGACCTCGTCGTTCTGGTTCATCTTGAGCTCTTTGAGCGTCGCATTCAACGCGCGACGGCAGCGCCAGATGCTCAGCCACATCGTAGACTTACAGTTTGCCGGACTCATCAGCGATGATCACAAGCAGTCCCGATGGTGTGCAGGAGACTCGATTGACCGCGATTGATGCTGTTGGTACTTCGGTGTCCTGATTGAGATTCTGTAAATCAAGACGACCGCTAGCATCAACAGCAGCAAAGAGGGCGGCATGAACGGGACCAGGCGACATCCATCATATAGTCCGAGTTATTGATTGATTATAGTGCGTCGAGATGCTCGTTATCGGACCCAAGTGTCGCTCAAATACCTCATTGACGCCCGATCGCAAGCCATGACGCGAAGCGGAATAAGCATAACCATCCTCGCTGCCCATGACCAGGCTGTAAATCTCATTGACCGGAAATGCCATGCTTGTGATCGCGATTGCCTTCGACTGGCTCTGTTACAGTTCAAGCGTATCCTGCGGCTAGTAGAGAATGTCCAGCGATCAGGAGCACAGTTTGCCATCCGACGAGATCGAGACGACATTGTGAGCATTTTGTGTGCCAACCATTTGCAAGCAGTAAACTGGATGGGTGTGCGCCGCAGCACTGAGTGGGGTATGGTGTGCGCTTCTGGACACGATTATCCCAGAGCACAATCTGACCCGAATAGGTGCCGCCCAATATTAGATTCGGACTGAACTTAGCAAGGTAGGCGGACATCACAGCGCTCTTGCAGTGGAATACATCATCTGACGTTTGCTTCTTAAACTTTGTATTGCAGACCATCACAACGCCAACCGGCTCTTTGGGGCTCTCCTCATTGTTGTGATACGAGGCAATGAGTAGCTCCGGAAAGTGTGTCGATCAGTCTATGCTCGTTATGGAACGATTCGTTGACCAGCGCTCATCATAAAACACACGATTACTACTCGGACAGCTTTGGCTGCAGCAGCACTTCTCTGGTTGAATCGTGTGACGTGCATGGGATCGTTCATCGATGGTTTCTTGGTTGTTGCCGCAGCCAATGTAGTCCGAGTAGATGTCCACGTTCTCAGAAAGGGTGCGCTCAATGACGCGACCTGCGGGCAATACAAACCTTTGGAAGTCCTCCTACAAGATAATCAAGATAATCGGCAGTTTGGAACTAACTCCGTGATCCGGTTGTGGCAGCGACTTCTCGTCGTCATCTTCCTGTTTACTGCTTGCACATTGCACACCCTCAAATTTAGTTGTCGATTTTTGCCAACGCCCTGAACATTGACGGTGGCCAACTAACATCAAGCGTTTGTGTATGGGAATTATCGCATGTCAGGGAATTGGACAACACTTCCGAAACGGGAAACGCACCTCGTCTAAATCTTGCCGCTGGTCCATGTTCTTATTGCCGTTTCTCGACTGCGATGATATTCCTCCTCGCGCAGTGCTGCCAATTTGGCCCTATTACGCTCCAGCTCAGTCTTGCGATCCATTTTGCAGGTGGGAATGTTTGTTTTTGGTATTGGGATAGGTTCGTTTCTATTAGAGGGCAACACCTGCAATGACAAGTGCAGTTTGAAGGCAGCAGTGTAAGCTATGCTAGTTTCTGTCGAAAATGTTAAAATGACATTTTATCACAATTGAATTGAATTATAATTTCTAAAGAAATGTTTTTTTTCTAAAAATGAGTGTTTGCATTGTTACCGCATTTCCTAATAAAAGCATATATATATAAAAAAAAACACAAAAAGAATCCGAATTGACGTTTTATGAAAAGCCTTCCTAATTTTAGTTAAATAGTTTTCGTATATTTATTTATATATTTGTTGTAATTATTTCTAAATTCTATAAAAGCTTCATAGTTTTCAGAGAGATTTTTATTGAAAATTCCGGACGATTTTTCTAAAGTTGATTGCCACAATTCTCTTGGATGTAAATTATCTGCTCAGTATTGGTGTCCGCTGATTGAACTCTTCTTCCCTTATAGTTATGTCTTCACTGTAAATGTCGTTTGGTCAAAAATAGCTTGACTGTTTGTATGCTTTTCAAACTGTTTGCAATACATATACATACATATACAATTGGCATCTGCTGGTCACTGACACTTGTCGTGCTAATTATGTATCGAATATAAGAAATGGGTGTCTTAAGATATATGTACGAGAATTATTTAAACAGCTTTGACTTTGACCTTTATTGTGATGGGAGGCATGAAATCAAAGAGCGCATAAGTGTTACTCAGGCCATCAGAGTGTCACACGTACTTATGTGTCCATAAGTACATGTGCCACTTATTTATGCATCCTATTTATGCATACACCCAATAATGTAAACAACAACTCCAGACCCACATATAAGCCGATGCACATATGTACAGCTAAGCATCCATAGATGTGTGTGTAAGCGGCCAAATGTGCCATTTGACTAGACATTATAATGTGTATTATTTCATTATAATAATAATTATGTCTGTACATAGCACTCACACACACTTATCTATTAGCGTATGTGTGTGTGCGTGTGTGTTGGTTGGCTTGTCTGGCTTATAAGTACACTCAGTCAAACACTCATACATGCGCATTTCACCAAATTAGGGCAACATCAACCTATTACCTATTTAATTATAATGAGCTGCGTCCGATTGCGGCTGCAGCTCTGCATGTGCATATGTATGTGTGTGTGTGTAATCATGTATGTATGTATGTGCGTATGTGTGTACACAGCATATAAGCATGTTAGCGCCTATGTATCGAGCATTGAGCTTGGGAATGACAATACGCACCCATTGGAATACATAAATTAGTGCAAGCCCATGTCATTGTGAGATGTATATATGTATATATGACCATGTATGTGTTTGTGAAAGTATATACACAATTGCAGCCTTGAACTTGAGCAGGTATATGATTATTTGTGTACATATTTACTCCGCTACTTATGCGACTTTGTATATAATATATGTGTATCAAGCTGAAGTGCATTGTACTCATCTGCATATGTATTCCAACGATTATTGAACTCAAATTTGTAGCCCCAACTGCCTGCCTCTCTCCAATAAAAAACATTTATAAGCGAAAATCATTTTTATAATGGGCAGAAGGAAGTATCTTCAACCTCATAAGGTATTTACAAATATATATATATATAATAATCTTGATCAGGATCAACAGCAGATTCGAAAATAAATATATGCGTTGCTTCAGATTTTTTTTGACTCTTCTGTAAGAGTTTGCCCAACTTTTAAAGCGCAAGTTTGGCAATAAAACTAGAATATATATTTAGCCGACTTGACTTTTGTTATTTGTTGTTTATACCTATGCTCAACATTAAGTATGTTAATTTATAGCCTTGTATGCACTTGTAGCTCAGCTGTAGAACAACCTAAGCATCTCAAATACGTATACATATGTAAGTAGCGGTTGCTGTTGAGTATGTTGTTTTTCTCAAGCAATAAATTTTCATTGCTTTAATTATTCTGTGTCACAAATATGACGTTTCCGAATTTATAGCGTTTTTATTTATTTGGAAACAAACCACATAAGATTCCAAATTCTCAATAAATGGGGAAATAATTTATTGTTTTATAAAACCCATCAAAAATGAGAAATTTGGCAATATAATAACAATATATTTAATAGCTGGGTTCAGGTTGATTAAAGCATTCTTTCATAATTTAAATAGACATTTAAAATGTTTAAAAATTGCAATTACAGTTCACTCGAGTGCAGTATTCCCATTTGTTTAAATTGCTATTTAAGATACAGAATTTCAAATATTAAAAATGGAAAATGAAGCAAGGTCACCAAAATAATGCTAGGCAAGTCATACACATATTTTTCTCACAAACCCAAACTGAAATCATCGACTTGCAAAAAACTGTGAGCAAAATAAAAAAAATCTCCGATTGCGGAAAATTATTATAATTGATTATTTTAATTTCTTTATTTCATGTATTTTACTATTATTCAAGTATATGAATTGGCCGATGGATATATTATCATGGAATTGTGGATCCTTGGTAGTATACTGTGATGGAAGACCTCAACTGGATGAGTCCGACTGCGCAGGTGCATATTCCTTAAAGTTACTGGCACAATTAACTCTTTGTTACACTCAGAAAAAATTACGCCGAAATGTAGAAAACAGACAAACTTTTGACGCCAAGAGCTGCTCTCTCTATTATTCTAAAAATACATATATATCGAAAGACCAAGGACTTGGGAATAAATACGAGTATATGCGCAAATTAGACAGCATATTTGATAATTTCTAGCTGTGAAATATTTTGACACCAATCTTTGAAGAAGGTTTTTATTAATCAACCTTTCAAAATTCGCTTTAAAGCTACTGTATATACACTCTGCGAAATTCGACTAATAAGAAATTAATGTTGCGTTCAGCTTCTAAATTTATTTATAACTAAAGAAAAATTCGATTGGGCATCGATTCAACAACTTTTCAGAACTCAGATAGTGAGATTTTGGACCATTCCTTAACGACAGTCTTCGTAGCTGCTACACGCTTAAACTCGACGAAAGAGGTGTCCCCACTTGTTCTGTATGGGATTTAGTTTGGGTAAACTTGCTGGTCACTCTAAAAGACTAGAATCCTTATTCCGAATACACTCACGGCAGACACACGTATTGGAACATTATTCCGCTGGAATAAGGCACTTGGGTCTGGTTGATGCTCCATAAAGTTCACCAAAACTGCGTCCAAGAGATTTATATAACCCTCGGATCTCATACTGCCTGAAGTCTTACAAATCAGTGTCCTGTTGTGATGACAGAATACAGCCCAGAACACGGGCGAACCACCGACACAGATTCGAGAAGAAGAAAATCTCTTCTTCTTTAAATTATGCCAGTAATAACTAAAATCGTTTGGACCATCGAAATTAAATTTTATCTAATCGGAGAATACCACATTTTGACACTCCTGGGTCCAGGACGTTTGTTCTTTTGCAACATTTAATCTGACTTTGTGGTGTACTAGCTTTGACCTCAAATTCTTCCAAACCAATCGATTATTACCTGACAAAATTTGATAAACCTGATGTTTCCACATTTGTAACCTTGATAGAAAAAAATATAATTTTAGATGCCGTGGTATTTTATACAGCCCAGTCCGTGGGATTGCAGGTTTTTGGCACTGTGATAATTTTATAGTATTATTTGATGAAGTTTTCTCCTGTTGCTCAACCCCATGTCCTTGTTAGCCAGGATGCTAGGTATTTCCTTAGGTTAGAGTGTTGTTTACTTTCTCATTCGTCATTTTTGTATGAAACTAATCTATTTTAATGTATAGAATATTAAATAAATATTTATTCTATATTATCCCATTTAAACAGAAACAGGAAAAAATCAAGTGCCTTTAATCTTATGTGAATTTTGGGGGCGAGAGTGGGTGTGTCCGATAAAAAATGTTAAATTTGTTCCTTAGTAATCCACCTTCAAGATTTGTAACATCAGCTTCCAAATTAGCTGTTAAATTGCGGAAGATTTAGGATTTCACAGTTATTGGGGTCGTTTGGCGTATCATGTGTCTATCTTTGAAGGACATCTCCAACAATTCACTAACTGTAGCCTTAAATTGTCAGAGATATATTTATCGATTTGCAATTATAAATTTTATCGATTTCCTAGCCTCCTAGTGGACGTAGCACCCCAATTTTGAAACTTTGTCTTATTTGGGCAAGGACCAGTGTATGTATGTATATTTTCCAAGTTTCAAGGCTCTATTTCGAAGGTTGTCAAAAAAAGTTGAGAAAGGAAAAGGTCGCATTTTTTATAATAGCAAACTTTAACAAATATAGTGTCTAATTTATAAAGTGAGCTACAAATAATTTTCATAGTTTCAGGCGATTTTTGGAATTTAAATTCCAAGGCGAGTTTATTTTCTGAGCATATAGACAGCCAGAGATCGTGACGGAGATTGCACAAGTTGAATATACTCTAATGGTTTCGGCATCAGAGTATCTAATCTAATACCTTCGGTTAGAGAGTATAGAAATTATTTGACGATAAACGTATGCCGTATTATCAAGAAAGTGCAATGATATATATGTATATTATATATATGATACCTATTCACGAGATAACAATCATGTGAAAAAAACACATTTTTTATAAAGCACAAAGCAGTTTTACATAAGTCTGCTTAGGTTTCCAATAGTTTCGCTCTGAGCCATATAATATCCTAGTGCCATGTATAATGTATAATGGACAATGAGGCTGATGCGAATCATAAATACATATATACACCTTTTATAATGCAAACAGTAAGAAAATCTCCAATGGAGAGTGCCCGACCAGGAAATACGCTGCCCTAACTGACAGTCGTATACAGAAACAGAAAGAAGTAAGAAAGCACCAGTCGAGAGAGCTCGAACTCAATCCAACTTCTTTGCTATCATAAGTCTTACACGTCTTAGATAAATAGAACAGCACGCTAAATATGAATGCCCCAGTCAAGAAAGTTCGAATAATATATATATTCTGGGTATACCCAGAACTCATAAGATAAAGTTATTAAATCGACTTCTATAAAAGAAATACAAGCGCATCATTTTATTGACATCATTTTCGCATATATGTGTGTATGTATGTATACACGTGTTACGTACATGTGTGTGTGTATATGTATGCACGTGTTACGTACATATGTGTGTGTGTATATATGTATGTATACACGTATTAGATAAAATACTCACTTAAATGCACACAGAAATTTATATTCCAAATTGTATTAATTTAAAAAATTATTTTAATTTATTTTTTAATTTTTGTATTTTTTTCGTATCCACTGAAATTGGTTGACATTAAATAAATAAATACACATACATACATATACATGTATTTGCATATTTACACTGGCTTCTATTATCATTCTGCACCCTTCTCACACGTGCACGCATAAATGGGGTTATGTTAAGTAAATAAAGTGACTGCTTTCCATTCGATTATGGTGAAATTTGAACAGTTGGTCAATAATTCATAAGGAGGCAATGTTTTATTAAGAAGTCTACCTTTAAGTTTACGGCTTTAATCGGAAATCGAAATAAATCGATTGATTTTATTGATTGGTGTATGAATACGGAGTTCTTGAAATAATCATTTTTCAAATTGGGAGGCATACAAAAATAAATTATGATTTTTCTATGGATACTAGGGGCTTCAGCGCATTAAAACTGTATTTTTCATTATTTTTGTATCGATGAAATATACTTGTTCTGAGTTTGGCATTAGATAACTTATGATTCAAATATAGAGGCTGCGGGTTATTTTACTTCCTCGAAAAAAAGGGAAAAATAATTAAATAAAAGTCGAAGATTTCTCAAAATAAAATATGTACCCAAATATTAATAACAATAGCTTTTATTGAACACATTTGCGGACTAAACTACTAGCCTTGTGAGAAGTTTTAGTACATAAAAATATATCAAAATTTTGCATTAACATTGACTTGATTGACTTTCGTTCACACATAAAAACCCAGCAGTAGAATTTGCCTATTTACCAAATTTAAAACTCGATACATACATACTGAAAAGAAGAAGAAGAAGTACGTACGTACAATATGTATAAGCGTATGTATACACAGATTCGGATACTACACACATACACACACAAACACACACACATATGTATGGTCCATCCATTTGTATATTGGGCTCTATACATATATGCACATATTAATATATATGTGTATGTGTGTGTAAAATCAGTAGATGGCAAGGCATGTGTGCGTGTACACATACATATATATATATGTGTGTGTGTGTGTGTGTATGTGTTTGTTTTCGAGAAAGCGTCTAATTCTCTAAAATGTGAAATTTTACAATCGCCTAGCGCACATCTTTACCTCCATCTGCCAGGCGCTCCCACGACGCCGTATCAACTCGAGAGATGTTGCCATAGCCCGGACAAAGCCACCCATCCACCCACTCTCACCTCATCCCCCCAAAAAAGCGTAGCCATCAAGTCGTCTGTCCGTCTCAGTCCCGGGCAACGTTGCGCGTTGCTTGACCAGAGCCCACATTTACACCCACACACACTCACACACACACACACACTCATACCACTTGAATCCGTGGCAACTACCCACAGCGAGTCCGGCGGTCCCCAATCGCGCCGAACTCCCACTCACGTACTATTTGCGGCATCGTCCGCTATGTGGCACACACACACCGAGGCAAATTTGCGCACACACACATACACAGATACACTCGCACCGTTCACACGTTTACACACTAACTCACTCTTATCCTTTTCACATGTCGCAAGTAGTATGCAAACAACATTTTGCAGAAACACAGCTTCGTTCCTTGGTCTTCGTTTTATCTTCATGGCAGACCCTTACTTATTGTGGGGACTGACCAGTCAGTCCACTGTTGTTGCCATCGCCATCACACCCAGTGCCGTTATATGGGATGTGCAAGTAGATGTGGATGTGGATGTGGATGCCACTGCTTTCGAAGCATGATTCAGCTTTAGCCTCAACATCAGCTTCAGCTTCAGTTTCAGCTATGGCAACGGCAACGGCTTCGTGTGTGTCGCCGGTGCTTCTAAGAGTAAATGCTTAGTATGTTCTATGTGTGTGTGGGTCTCTCTCTATGTGTGTGTATGTGTGTGTTAGTTGTTGGTAGGGTGATTCCGTACATTTGCTTGTGTGTTTGTAGATGTCCGCTTCAAAATTCGCATACACAGCAGTGGTCAAGCTATGGAAATTATCGATCGACTTGCCTCCAGCGCCAGGTGGTTGGGTGCCATGATGGAAGCGTGGTGGTGGCGACAACGACGACGATGGCAGAAGCAATCTGCGCTGGGCCGCAAGTTGCTGCTGCTTCTGCTGTTTCTGCTGCTACTGCTGTTGCTGCTGCTGTTGCTGGTGTGGCATGTGTGTGGATCCATCGTCGTCGTCGCCGTCGTCGTCCAAGGCGAGCGAGGCAAAGGGATTCGTTCGTTTTCAAGCTAAATGGCAAGAACGTTGACGGCAGCGGCGGCAGCAGAATCGCCAGCTAAGAGATGCCCAAAAAGAAATTACGGACATTTACATTATGTGTCCATATGCGACTACCTAGTACGGGCCGGGCTAGCAACAACTACGACTACGGGGCCAAGTGTGCATATGTGCACATGTGTGTGTGCCTCCATGTACGCCAGCATACAGTCAAATATACGTGAGACCGACGTCTGCTGCCGATGTGTTGTACTCTTGTTCACTTGTCCAGGCGTCAAGGCGTCCTCGCGTCCATCCGTCCATCCGTCCAGCTGTCCAGTTGTCCGGTTGTCCAAACGTCGCATGTTCGCCCGTTTTGAACGGTCTAGGCACTGAACTCTGAACGGAGGTCTCCACATCTACATCTACAACTGCAACTACAACTACATCTACATCTACATCCACATCAAAGTAAAAAGACCAACGGGAACGGGAGCTCTTTCGCAGATGGAACGCTGGGAGCCATAACAACAAGGCAGACGAAAGAAACGAATGACTAACGAAGGAAATTGCTGATATTGTATGGAGCAAAAGTTGGGCATGTCTGTCCCTGGCCAAGGCGCGCTTTAGTTTTGACAGCACCTAGCATATCTCACAACCACACCACTCACACACACACACACACACACACACATGCATATATATGTGTGTGTTTGTAGATTTGTGGAATACATAGCCAGCTAGCTGAATTGAAACTCACATTTAAATAGGCGCGGATATTGCAAGCCGTCGTTTTTGAGCTGTGTCCGGCATCTTAGTTCCTTGCTTCGATTGTCCTTTTCTGCAGCAACCACTTATTCAAGTCCTCTTCCAGACCGATGCGCAAGCAATTACGAATCTATAATGAATCATATGCAAACCACCATCTAAGCAAAACAGATCCAGTTGTCATATGGAGAACAGGTGTTTACAAAAATATATGTTAAAGGACTTTTTGACTACTTCAACATCTCCCTTTGGATGTTTAGAGTGGACTTCAAATCAGCTTATCTTTAACTATTACTGATGATATTCTCCAAAGTTGGAGCTGTAATTAAAAGTTTATTTTAAAAGTTATTACTCATTATATCTATGGCTCTCCTCCGATTGTTTCTCGTTTTACATTTGTTCTACTTAAATGAATACTTGCACCCAAAGGATGTAACAGGTCCAAGAATGCGACACTAGAATGGCAATCAAAGTGAAATAAAGGCGTGCCATAAATCCAGCATTGGTTGGGTTTTTTTGTCATTTTTATACTCTGATATGCTGTCCGAATGAGCGGAACTTTCCTCAACACCCCTTAAGCTAGACACTAGAAACTGAAAACTGTTCGTTTATCTATGCATCAGGCAAAGTGACTTTAAATATCAATAATACAATCTTAAATGCTACACCCACTCACGCCCCCGAAATGGATGTACCCAACAGACAAAATCAATAATATCTTTCTGGTCACAGATAGGGTAGTTATATTTCTTGGACACGACACTCCTTGAATATCATATGAAGAAGTCAATAGTAAGAAAATCGAATTTGCAGCCTTTAGATTTTTCGCAGTTCCATCTGATATAATCAGAGAAACATTATATTATACAAATTAAGACTTTTTTACTGTGGTATTCCCAATAAGTGAGAGCTTGACACTAGGAATAATTATTCGTCTATGCCCGCGATTAATGAAATTTGAAGTATAGAGTCCCTAAATTTAAAAGTTATTTGAGGTGTAAGAAAAAGCGGAAAATTTTCACATCCACTTTCTACAAGAGTTCGATTAGTTAATCAGGAACCCAGCCCTCAAAAATCGTCCCCAATATTAAAACTAGAGTTATCAAACTTGGAAAAACTACTACTAAGATTTGTCAAATTTCTCGCCCATTATCATCACACCCCAAAGAAATCGGGTAAGCCCAAATCTCCCGTAATATTATATTCGAAAGGCACATTAATGAGTATTCAATGGTCAAAACAAACTCAGACAGCTACATACATATACTATACTTTCTTAATATGTAATCGGAATTTTTGATTTTAGTTGATTGTCGGTCTAAAATAATAATAATATTTGCAGTCTTCCTTTCTGAAAGACATTGTTTAAAAAGCAACAAATTGTTAAAGTAAATATGAATGAGAACGTTCAAGAAATAAATTATGATTTTCTTTTTTTTTAACAGATTATCACATAACATAAAAAACGTGTATATGTATGTGTGTTTTTTTATTGCATACTAGTTAAATTATGCGCGGTTTTAACAAAAAAATCTTTTTTAAACCAATATAAGAAAGTCATCTTTGAGGTGGGCTTGCTTGTAAGGCATATGATAAAAAATAAAATAGAATCGTTGATTATTCTTGTGTAGGAGGAACAGGAGTATCTTAGCGAAGTACCTTTATACCATTTCAAGCCGTTAAATATTAGTTTCAGGGCCGCACAAATATGAGCATAATAAATCAAATAAAACACGCAGTCTGCAAGCTGTGTAATTTATTCAATGTTTTTTATTCTTTTCACCACACAACAGAAAAAATAATTATAAACACCTTCCATAAGCCGGAGAAATTATCGATTAGAACAAGCTTCTTCTGCTGTTTCCAAGAACTAATATACAACAATTAAAGTCTCTAGCTTTATAGATTCTGAGATCAGTGCATTAATATGGAGACAGATGGGCAGACAGACTTGGCCATTGAATATTTGCCCACACTCAAAGAAAAGTCGCTCGTAATTTTAGAAGCTCGCCATACTTTTGGCTTCAAGGGTTCCTTACATTATTATTTAGAAAATAATTGTCTACCATTGATGACAGTGCCTTTCAAAAAACCAATGTTTGTATTTCATTACTATTTTCTAAAATCCAAATCTGATTTTTTTTCAGAACCAGGAGCTGCATATCTACTTTTCAGAAACGTATTTCTTAATAATAGAAAATATTTTTAAAAAAATAAAAAAAACCATATATTTTGGGATTGTGACTTAAGTCAAACCTTTCCAATTGTAAGAACAATATTTTCTTATATTTAGAAATTATTTCTAAGAACGGGAAAAGCTTTATACTTTTAAGGGGAATTTTCACTTTATTACAATATTCTTAATTTCCGGTG
The DNA here is from genome assembly GCA_035044325.1 of Drosophila nr. medialis 2 BK-2023a. Lineage (NCBI taxonomy): Eukaryota > Metazoa > Arthropoda > Insecta > Diptera > Drosophilidae > Drosophila > Drosophila nr. medialis 2 BK-2023a. The sequence goes on along the minus strand of JAWNMH010000397.1, from coordinate 5,624,123 downwards.
ATTTTTTTTCGGAGTGTACCTAATGCGGTTGGAGAAGAAATAGTTAAAACCATAATAATACGCATGATTATTGGTATGTTTGTAAACAAAGAACTGTTTCCTACTGATATGCAGTTAACTGGCTAACACTGAACACTCCTAACTAACCATAACCTTTAGTTTAATATTTTATATATGGTTTCGTTGACCTGTTCAGCGTCATTGGTCCGATCCGGTTTCACTTACACTGCGGATGACAGATGTTGAATAGCCAACATTTTTTCGTGCAGCACTCGTTCGCATTGACGTTGCCAAAGGTGTTGCACTTAAATCGCAGCCGCAAGGAAAAAATTCACTTTTCGAGAGGTTTGCACAGAAACAAGAGTGGCCAAGAAAAAAGAAAACCAAAAAAAAAAACAGCGAGAAAGGATAGGTGGCCGTGAGTAACGGCATTTTTGAGTAAGCACGCATCAAAATTGCACCATATGGAAATTTAGCTGGCAACTGCCGTGATATTGTTGACGCCAATGAAGGGAAAAAACTGCAACCGTATGCGAAGGTCAATCAAGTGACTCTTTTTTACTGCCTTTCGCCAATGCGCCGAAATTGCGGTAAGGCAAAAACTGCGCTCGTCACACAGCTCACAGCTCACAGCTCACTAAGCGCCTGGAGCCACGGCCATTGCCACCAAAAAAATCGCCGGACGTCGCCTCGTTCGGGCCGCGATATTTAAGGGGATTAGGCAGTCAGTTGGAAACCGCTTGTTTGCCCAGTGGCATGCAGCTTGATGCAGTTGCCCGTTTTTTCTGTTGCCGCAACATCATGCTGTCTGCCACTGACTCGATGCCTCAATACACTCACAAAAAAATCACCAACAAATTTTGAAATTTTTTTAGAAATAATTTCTAAAAATATAAAAACACTTTTCTAAAAAAATCATTTCTGAAATTCGGATAGTGGTAAGCAGTCGATTTTCAGAAATTTACGTTTTGTACAATAAAGTGGAGTTTTTGTTTTCTCAGTGTAATGTCTGCCACTGGCTCAGTGCCTCAATAGTTCTTCGCGTGCAATGCGAGGAGCCAAGTGGCACCGCATTGTGTGTATGGATGTGGATGTAGATGTAGATGTGGATGTGGCCTTTCGACCGTCATGTGATACTGTCGCCGATTAGGCTTGTATGGACGTGCAAAGTGCTTGTGATGGGTGTTTCGAATGTTTGTTGGTTTTTGACGCGGCCCAGCCGCAAAAACGGCATTTTTTGTGCACTGAATATTTAAATGCAGTGCACCTCCCATCCTTGCCTAGCTCTGCACATGTTTCTATTTCCCGCAGTCCAACAGTTTGACGGGACAACATTGTTTCATAAGAGCCTGGCAAGAGCTCGGCAACAAGTTTGTGCAAACCAACAATTACAATTTGCAACCACAAATTTTTGCAGTTAAGTGTAACAATTACACTACACAACAGAAGTTTTTTCCAAACTGACAAGTCTACTTTTTAGAAGCTGAAAATTAAAAAAAAAAAAAAAAACAAGAATGAATAAACTTGTTCTACGTTCACAAATGTATATTCCAAATGCCATAAATATATATATAAATGCATATATTTCAGATCAGCTGGTATTTTGTTATACCAAGAGATCCTTATCAATCTCACAGACTAATAATCTGTTGACGATTGAGTTCGTCTGAGATAAATCTTATAACCAATCTTATTTGCGAACATTAATGATACTTACACTGCTGAACACATTGTTGACTGAAAGAAATGAATTTATATATATTATATATTAATATAGTTTAAAGCTTCCAAGCAGACTGAAACTCTGCCAGATGATCAATCTGGTGGGATTACAAATATTGGAGTATATGAAAAATAAAACAAAACACTTCCAAATAATAATTTAAAATAATAAAATGAGGTCACCAAACAAGAGTTTGTGCTGCTTGATATAAATATATGTATATATATATACTATATTACCAAATACAATTTCATATTTTTATATGTAATGTTTTGTATTTTTATATATAATGTATTGTTCGGTAGTGAGTTATTGTATTTAAGAAACAATTAACAATTCCAAGTTTAAATTTTAAGTGTTGATAGTGATACTCATTTAATAATCGTATTATGTGCTGAATCAATCCAAGTAGCCAAAAATAATATTCTTTAAATATATATTTGTATAAGTCGAAATCCAACTCTTAAATCCTTCAAGATATGCTTGAATAAATATACTTCTTTTGCATATGGCACACATTTTAATATTAATTAAATCTGTATTTCTTTCAGACGGATGGACTGACAGGACATGCCCATGTCCAGTCGACTTTTGATTCTTGTAAATAATATTTAAACTTTATAGGTCGGACCACAAAATATTCTACAAAAGCGAACACTGCAGTCGGAGATACTCTGATACCAGTGTCAAACCATCAAACAGCTGGCAATGAACCCTCTCGCAGGAGTATAAATTGTCTTAAAGGTAAAAAAATATTAAATAAAATTCGATTACTATAGCTAAAAAACAATGAGAGATATGGAATTGGGCGAATTGTGGGCCGAAAATGTTGTATACCAATAATCGGAAGGTATTATTGTGGCAGATTACGAAAGATAGTCGCCTTATTAGATACCCTTATTCTGAAAGGTTCCTATGAGCGTAACTTTCAGACTTGTTACTTGTAATATATATTTTTGTGTGCCCTCATCAAAATATTGATCTAAATTATAGTGCTACGTCAATAAAGAGGCTAGGAAATCGATAAAATCGACAATTCCACATGATAAGCCACGTATCGCCCACAATTTCAGGACAAAACTCAAACTAAGGTAGATTGCCATTGACGTCCTTGAAGCATAGACATATAGAATTGTCCACATCGCCAACAGGCACTTCGAGTCAAGTTTACCTTGTGTGTCATATCTCAAAATATGGCCCACCAAAGGATTGCTTGTTTGTTGCAGAAATGGTAAAAAAAGAAATGTTTTCAAAATGAGCTCCGCCTGATTCGTAGCAATTTAAAAATATTATACGTACCTACATTAGATGTTGATGTCCTGTGTGTGTGTGTGCTGAGGACAGGACTGACTTGTATAATTACCGGACCGAATCCACGCCAGTTACCTGTTGTCCAGCGGGATTAGCCTCGGCATCAATCGCTGCCACGTGTTAGCTGTAAAATTTATGTCAAATTTTACTACTACACTGTGGCATTTTGATTACACTACTAACCCTATTTCAGAAAAGTTAAATTTAACTAAACATAATATTGTAGCAAGGGTAAAAGTGGACTCGCAGCGCTTTGTGCACAGCATCCTCCTTTCAGGACATTCGTGGGCTTAACGAACCATTGCCAATCTGTTGACCACTACCACAGTTACAGTTTTATGTGCTGACCAAAATTGTACATACACACACACACGCATACACACACACACACATACCTGCATGTACACACACACACATACTAGCCAAATACATACCTATTTTTGTATGTGTACATAGTTACATATTTTATTTTATACATTTATACAAAATAACAATACCCACACACTCACATACATACTGTGTACATACATGTATGCCACACATACATATGTATGTATAGGTATATTTAATGAAAATTCGGGTAGTGCTCGCTCGTATGTGTGTCACACTGTGTGTTTGACCATATACCTAAATGTTTGTATATGTATGCGCATAATATATTTGTAATAACATTTTCCAAACCCAGTCGTAAGCATTTTTCAGACATTTCATCCCTTTTCTGTATACTTTCACCTCTCGCGTTTTCGTCCATCCTCCAAAAACCGCATCTATCACAAATTGTAGATGTTGGCAAATGGTGTAGTCCGTTTTGAGCCGGTCCACTCCTGTCCCGTCCCGTCCTGTCCCGTCCGGTCCAGTCCGGTCCGGTACGGGCCGGTCCGGTTAAGTTCGGTCCCGGTGCCGGTCCCGGTCCCGGTCCGGTTTTGGGTCGGCCTGACAGGCCTAACGACACGGTTGATGGTCCAGCGACACAGTAACGCGCATACACAAATCGCACCGCCTCTAAGCAATTATTAAACGAGTCGGTTGCACGTTAAATTCTGTCCACTTTGGAGTTGGGGCAGTTGGCCGAGAACCATCTGTGCACTAGTGCTGAAATAGACATCGCAAGTTTGTAAAACAACAACAAGTAAAAGGGTTTGTTTTTAATGCCACCTCCGCACACGAACCGCAATGTGGGACTGTTTCGGACATACTTATGCCTATGTATATATATATATATATATACATATGTATATGTATATGCGAGTGTATTTGTATTTGCGTATATAAGTGCTGGCCATATATGTATGTAACTATTATAAATGACGGCAAATCATAAATTCCAACACAGGCCGTTAAAACGGATTTCAGAATGTAGAAAATCGTATACTCAAAGTAGGTTTTATATTTCCACTCAAAGCGCCAGTTTAAATCTAAAATAAACATTACAACGCTGATGGGTTTGTCAAAATATATATATTTATACATAAGACTAGAAAAAACTACTTGCTTTGCTGAGATTTAAGTGCCCCGCCCAGTGCGTGTCTGGCATATCGATGTACATCGTAAATCGATTAAGAATTATCTCTGCAAGCATCCATTTAAATTTAAGTTTCTATTTATAAAGATCGACCATATTAACACCGGACTTCAACCTGAATTCATTTAAATTATAATTTCCAATAAAAAAACGTAATAAATATGGTAATAAGAATTGAAAACCTATGGATTACCGCTAACCTCCTCTAAGCAACACTTTCCGGTTGTGAAAAGTTATATATCTGATAATGTTCGAAATAGTACCAATAAATTACAATTACGCCCATAGTTGTAGGGCTAATATCATTATACTTAAATAAGCAAATTCCTTTCACATATTAAAACCTTTGGGTTTATCGAGTGAACTCGAGTTTGGTTATGGTATTTAAAAAACAAAAAAAAAGATTGGAAAAGAAAATAAATGAATAACCGGAATTTTTGCGTAATTTATCTTGCAGTTTGCCACCACTGAAAAAGCACACGGATTATAAGATAATAAGCCCTTTTCTCATGCAACATTTATTACGGGTAAGGCACGGCCCATAACGGAATCGCTGTCCAACTACAAAGAATGCATTGACGCCATGCCGAACGTTGATGAAATCAGCTGCAGTGGTCACCACTCGTGTGTGTACATAAGAATGACCTCTGCCCTTTCCTCTGTTTACTATCCCAAGGTAGTCCTAGATGCCATTGTAAAAGACTATTGTAGGATTTACCCCAAGAATAAGGGTTACTGTCACATCAGAACAACATCGTCATTGTGACGCGCGCGACTGCAGCAGAATGTTTGGATTTATATCTGAACAATGTCGCGATGCGTTGACGCTTTGTTTGACCAAATAACACAACATGAAACACACACCACCAACAGAAAAACTACAAATTTTAAATGTTGACATTAAGTTGATGTGACAATTTTGTAGTCAAGCTTTAATTTATTCAATAGCTTATGAATTTTAATGTGATGCAGAGGGATTTTCTCCTTGAAGTGCATAAAGGAAACAGTGATGTCCTTGTAAATAATTGGATATCCTTTTTTAATACATCTGCTAGTTGATAGGCAACGATTATACGAATTTTGTGCCACTATCTAAGATGTTATACATCTGCAATAGTATCCGTGAGATGCAAGGGCAGATCTAAGATTCTATGAAGAACCAAAGCTTGAGGAAGGTATTATTATTAAGTCTCCTATCCCAAAAGAGATGTACATATATTTTCGTCGATATAGCTATGACGTCTATGCGAGATAGTCCCTCAATTTTATCCCTTGATGGAACTTGAAATGCTGCCTATGCCGATGTCGCCTTACACTAATTGTTACCATTTGGCTTGGCATACAAATGTATGTGTATGATGAATATTTGTTGCAATTTATCAAAAACAATGTATGTATATCGCTCGATATGAATATTGCAATAGTAAATTCATACATATTTAGTATGTATACCCTTTTTGCGGATTATGGTCTATGGTGTAAAAATGCCATAATGAAAAAGGTCCACAAAAAGCCTTTGATGTTGGCAAATACAAAGAAGTTACAGTGCAATGCACAGTATTACTATAAAAAATGAAATACAAAAACAAAACCACAATTTCGCCGAAAGACAAAAAAGTGATTTTTTTCCACAAGATGCTTGTGTCCATTTCCACGTCGATAGATGCGACAATATGTGTGTTTGTGTGCATGTTTGCGAAACTTTTGTGTGCAAACATCGGACTGAAAAGTCTTTGTCTATTCTTAAATTGTGAAAATTTGTGCTGCAACCAGAGGATATTAGACTAGCCTACATTTTAATAAGTGTATATGTATGTACATACATACACACACACACAAACAGATGTACAATAGGGTAGTGCAAAATATACATATTTCTTTTTTCCCAGTTGCATTCTTCTGCATAATTAATCGATGTACATTAGGGTGAAGTGAAAAATGCTTTTTTTAAATTTATTTTTTTGTTTTATTATCGCTGCCTTAGAAGTATTACGGCTGTTATAACTATAGGTATAGGTTTAATATTAGTTATATGTTTATAAAAAGAATAAAAAAGATATCTTTTTTTTTTTATCTAATTGATGTCTTCAAAATCTGAGCTCTGCTGATAAAACTAAGATGTGTTCATCAAAAGTGTTATTTTCTGTTTTGCTTTTTCTTCAATGTTTTTTGCCAAACAACAACAACAGCAACACTAAGTTTAAGTAATAGATTTGATTTGTTTTGCTTTGCTTTGTGGATACTCTGTGGCCAAGTTTAAAGGTCACCATTAAAAATATTTCTGTCAATTTAAATACATTCGCAACGTTTTACATCAAGGACAGCACATCCTAATTTTCAAAAGCTGAAGTTTGTAGCTTTCTAAAAATCTTTTTTTATATATCCGCATTATGAAGATTTTTATGATGATGATTTAAATTTTGAAGCGTTTTTCCAAGAGGCACACTCAAAAACTGCAATTAGGAGAGCAAATTGCATTATCTTTTAAAAATATACTTCTTAAAAGTAGAAAATATTTGTGAAAAATAGAAAAAAAACACCATATTGTTAGAATAGTCGATTTACAATACATATTGTATGCTTATTGATTATATAGATAGATGCCAAAGCAATTATCGGTCGAAAGTTGAGTTCATTAATGAAAACATTTTTTACTGAGCAAGAATCCAGGCCTTACACTCTAGGGTCACTTTTTGCACTTTTTCAAACATCGGACTGAAGTATCTTATTAGTATCTTTCTAAGATTTCTCAACTAGACTTATTGAATAAAAGGCATTTAATCTTCGACTTGCAAAAGATGTTTACTTATTTGTATTGCTTTGCTTATCTATAGTAATCATTTCAGCTCTGCCAAGAGAATACCTTCTAAATGACATGATCTTTTGCTTATGCTTAACACTACTACTTCCGTTGTTCGAATTCATCAGGGTGTCAATGAAACAGACAAAACTGTAGTCACAAGTATAAATTGTGGATGCGTGTCGTCATTGCCAAGAGCTATGAAGCTGCCCATCACAGCTGTGCACAGGCATATGAGAATCGCTTCTCTATAATTATACCCATCAGGAATTGGTAGGAAGGGTATAATGAAGTTGTGGCAAGGCGTGAAACAAGTAGTTGGATGCATCTCCGACTCCTTTAACTATACATCATCCTGATCAGCATCAAAAGGCGAGTCTGAACTGGTGTCTGTGACACTTACTAACTTAAGAGTCTACTTATGAATTTTAAGTTGTTGTAAACCACTTTACTTTAGCGACAACTCGATCCGTTCGCTCAGGCTTATGAATACGTGGAGACTTGGCTTTAGCCTATATCTTAGTCGAGCGCTCTCGACTAGAGCATTCCAACTTGCATTCTTTCAATGTTAGCGCAGAGTCAATGCAAATACAGTAGGTCAAGTTTGTTCGTATTCAGTCGTGGAATATGTTTGTACATAAATACATACAATTCATGGGCGTACTCAAGGGGAGATAACAACATAGCAAAGAAGCATACTACTGGAACCCCAAAGGAAAATCGGAAATAAATTTTCTTGTAATTATTTGATTATAACGTGTGAAAGAAATCAGCTTCTGCACCCCTTCTCGTTAAGCTGAGCACGCCCCTGGCATACATACATACATACATATAATCTTAAGGCCAATTTATTCCCGATTGCATCTGGATCGCGTTTCAATAATTGGCCAGAAGGATACATATTCCAGTCTGAGCAGAGCTCTTCTTCTTTTCTTTTCGTTTTGAGTTTATTGTTCTTTTTTTCTAGCTTGCAGCAATTACAATCAGATTACGATCGAAGCTAATATAAAATCGCAATAAAACTGCGCCATTGCATTTAGTTATTCATAAAAATTAAACATTTTATTTACATTTCAATAACATTTCAATTACATATATACTTGATTGCATTTCTGGATCATAATAATAAATCCCAGTAAGTCATGTGCTTAAATTCAATGCTTACTTGAAAGCAGGTTTTCGATCTGCTTCTCTCCATACTCATTTCAAGTGCTAAACCTCGCACAACTCACATAAATATTCAAAATATTTGAAAATTTCTTCCAAACCAAAAATATTTAATTTGGCACCCAAGAAAAATGGATGTACAAAAAAAGTACAACCAAAACGTGCTGAAGGCAGTTTCCCGTCTGCAGAAGCGACGATCTCTCTTCATTCCGGTGCAGACTATCATTAAGCAGGTCATCGTTCAGATGCGCCGTAAAAGGATGCTGGAGGCAGTTATAAATGACATTCTAAAGTCCTTGAAAAGTTTGACGGACACCGGCGTCTTGGCACGAAGTCACAGCTCCGAGTACCGGTTCCACAATTTTTCCATTGCGCAGAATCATAAGAAATCTGTAAGTTTGACCCGTGTAGCCCTGCATCGATAACTCTGCATAATTCTTTTGGTATACAGAAACGCAGGCTCACCGAACATTTGGCAACAAAGAGACAACGCTCATCTGTATCCAACCGATCCCAAAATGATGAAATGCTCCCGGTCCCGATAATGGTAACCTCCAGCTTAAGTCTGATTCCTGATCCAGATCAATCCACTGAACTGATTCTTGAGGATTCTGCAGGAGCTGTCGAGCTGAATACTTCTACGACGAATAGTGTGGACATGGATCCGAATAATGAATCTATTTTGGATCAACAACAAGGCGTAGTACCGATCGACTTGGTTGATTTCAGAAAACTGTTAATTTGGTTTAGACGTTTCTAGATAACTTTAAATTAATATGAAAATTAATAAATAGATATATATATAAGCAATATGGTTTTCAGTTTCTTAAATTTAAACCATCCATTCAACAAAATGTGGAATATATGAAATATGAAAATATGAACGCAGAAAATAGACACAACACAAAAATTTGAAAACTTATTCACGTAATCCATTGTGGACATGAGAAGGAATCCTCATTGCACATCCTGGCAGAATGCGTCACCTTAATTAGAAAAAGATGCAGCATCCTAGGGGAGCATGTCATAAGGCCCAAGGACACAGAAACCCTCAACCCAACAAAGATCCTGGGATTCGTGCAGGAGCTGGGGTTAATGGAAGAGTTGTAGGCTTAGAAAGGGGGCACAATAGACCTTTTAGGTCGCAGTGCTGGTTTTCCCCAATTATAATAATAATAATCCAGTAACAAATTCCGATAGGTATGCAATTTTTACCAGGTTGCTTTTCCCACCAAGTTATGGCATGAAAGTTCATGTAAAACGTTGCGATTTCTTTGGCTTGGTTTTTAACGCGCCAATTTGTAGAGTTCTGTAGCTTTCCACTTATTTCAATCTCATCCTCAATTCTTACTCTACATATTCTCTTCTCACTACTTGCTTTGTTATTAAAAATTCAAGATTAGTTATCTAAAGTCCCGAACTTCTTTGTGGGAATTTACTACAACTTCAAGCAAATTTACCATTATATTAAAATCAAAATGTGCAAAAGTACGATTAAAAATATTTATTGCGTTTGACAGCTCTTAGCTGATGAGATATATATCGGTATACTTATAGAAAAGGTACAGAACTTGCCAAATAACGTAATAATATAATAATACAATATAATAATAATATAATAATAATAATTACAATGATGAATCAAATCTTTGTGGACACTTCTGCAATGGAAGTAAATACGTAGCTAAACAAATAAATAAACTTCACATTTTCGGTTCATATTAGTTTTTTTTTTTATTTTAGCTTTCGTCTATTTTGTGTAGAACTGTAGACTCCATCATAGTGAAATTTGTATCTATAAAGTTACATCAGCATCAGCTTCCAATATGTTTAGCTGTCAGACTAAACTTTTTTTGGCAAGATATCCAGACCAATTCCCAGACTTTTCTCATATTCCCACAAAATTGTTATCTTCATACCAAAGGAACTATCGACTGAAGATTGAGAGAGTATAAGAGTAGTGCCATCAAAATATCCATAGATATAGCTAAATTTAGAAGAATTTAGATCAGGTTGACCGCTGTAGACAAGGGTATGATATATTCGGTATGCCTAAATTTGATTTTGTTATAAATTATAATAACAAATTTTATATTACTGTGGAATATGTGATTCTTTCGTAATCAACCCAGATTTAATAAACAGTGACAAATTAAATTATTACTAAATATTTATAAGCTTAAAATTAGTTGTAAGTTTTTATATAATAATATATTTTTATTTATTTATTTAATATTACATTATCATTTAGTACATTTGTAATTTTATTTCATTTAATTTGTAACTTGGAATTTTAAATTTGACTTACGATTATTATTTTCTAAAATCCTTAGATTAAATAAAACGAATAATAAAATACATTGAGCCAACTAGGATAATTCCGCAACTTTCTTTTAATTCTGATTTCAAAACTAAAAGTTAGAAGTGAATATCGAAAGCGAAAATTTGTCTCGATTCCGGGACTGAATCTAAACCAATTTTTCTGAAAACCAGTGTTGACTAATGCATCAAAAGTCTCATCAAGAAACTTTTAAATAATAGTAAGTGTTGTAATTACATAAAATTTTGTCAGCGATCCTTCAATTCAATAAAATCTAAAATAACTGTATATATATATATGTATATATATGAATGTGTATATATATATAAATTATACATTTTGGCGGTCCGTTACGATCATGCGGGTTACGAGGCGTCAATATTGACAGCGGCGGTATGCCAATACTGTGGATATGCCCAGAGGTTTGCTTTTAAGTAATTTTATCCTCACCCAGAATGCCACGAAGATGTCCACGAGCAAAACGAGGCACACATGCAATGCGGACGGGACGCATGCATAGAAAGCTCGGTTGGAAGGCCGGATGGACGACATGAATGCATGGAAGCATTGTCAGTCGCGCAATCATCGTAATAATTCGCCTCAACTTCAACATCAACTTCAGCTGGAGCCGAGAAGCCAAGCGGAAATTACCAACACGCGATATTTAATTTTAACAAAAGGTGAACCAATCATTCGTCTGCTGTGGCTGCTGTTGCGATTGGACATCGGACATCGGACATTGGACGTTGGACGTTGGACGTGGCTCAATGCATACAATTCCTCAGTGGAAGCTTCTGGGCACATTTTGCTGTGCAAACCCTTGTGGACCCGCTCACATCTGAATATAAATATTAGCAATAACCAGTAAGGGAGGCTCTCGTAGGCAAGCCGAACAATATATACCCTTGTCGACAGGAGTTAATCTATAATATAATGTGTTCCGAGTTTGTTATTCCGTCTTAAGCCAAAGGCCTTGCTGCGAAAATGCTTAATTTTCCACAAATTTTATAAGATAAAAGTTTACTTTTGTTATGATTGTAAACCGTATCACAAAATGTGGCAAGTATGTCTATCTTAATCGTCGCATACCCATGTCCCAAATTGTGACAAGCCAAAACATAATATTTCGAACTCAGAAAAAAAACTCACTTCTCAGATTGAACTGAACTTGCTTGATGGAGAAGGACTTAGACATAAATTAACACTTCAATTTCATTTTTAGGCCGATTGATTCCAATGACAGATATTTGATATATTGGTCCAACCCGATCATCTCCGACTTATGTACCTTCAACAAAAAAAAAAGGATGTCAAAAAAGTTTCATTAAGATTGGCTTGTTATATATTTATGTATATCTTTTGAGGTCAGAGACGTCTCCTGCAATGCGTTAAATACTCCTAATAAAAGGGTATAACAAGAACTAACTACTAACTTAAGCACGACAAAGTTAACATGACTTGAGCTGAGAAATATAATTTGGATATGAGCCCACACAAACGGATTGTAATCTGAATTAATGTTATCTTTTTTTGACTTGAAATATTTACATTAGATTTATAATTGAACTCCGGAATATGAGAACATTAACTTTACTTTCTATAAAAGAATGAATCAATAAAATATCTGATCCAAACCGTTTATCTTTAATATCTATCATTAATAAAAAATGGTGCAAGATTTATTGCAAGGTTTGGAGAAAAAGTGGAATTATTTTTCCAAGACGAAGCCCACGGATCACATTGATATATGCGTGGCAAGCAAAACGCAGATCCGTCTCACGTAAAAAGAGTCCCCAAAACAATATTGAATTTTCGAGATATTCGTGGAAAAGCTTAAAAAAAAACTAGGTGAAACTTAACACCGACCGCGACCTGATGACCAAATACACAGACAGCACACGAAGAGTGATGCTAGAGAAATGTGAAAAATATATGACTTGAGTTTCCTTAAGTTACCAACATATAAAATATTGTTAACGTCGATGCAACTGTGCTTTAGTATATGTCACGACAAGTTGGCAATTTATTTCTAAAAAAAAAAGGTGTCTTACGGACTTTGTCTGAATGTAAAATGAGCTAGTTGGGAATGCATTTTATCATTTTTGCTAGGACAGAACTTGAATACGATAAGAAATACAGCTAAAATAACAATATTGAATTTAATATCCTAATATAAATTTCTCGTTAAATTCAAATTAAAGGATCCACTTACAAAGAAGTAGTAATGCAATTCTAAAGAGCTCCTCGCACCATGTGTACGAATTTTGCCTTATTATGGAATTGGTAGAATTGTCGCGGATAGGATAGGAGTTAATAGTGTCATTTTTGACAACTAAGAAATAAAGATTATGTAATCAATTTAATAAAAAAAAAGGAACTGAAAGGAATTAATTTACCTTTGCATTACATAATGTTTTCCAAAGAGGTTGGCTTTGTTGAGCGAGTCCTATCCTTGCTCCATTGTGAAGACTTTGAGCTTAAACAGTAGACAACTTCTCAAGTGGTTAGAAGTAGCATTGAGCGAACAATGAATTTATATTAATGTAAATATATTAATAGTTTTATAAATATTATATTTGTATATGTATCAATCCATTATTATTTTCAGAAAGAAGCAAAAAAAAGTTATGTTTGCATTGCGATCTGTCTAATGGTAAAATAATTGTAAGTGGTTTAGGTGTTCGTGTTTGGGATCACTGGAAGATGTTTGTGTATATAAAAAGGATGTTCATAGCAGGCAGCTGGCGAACGTTAGCAGGGATCACTTAGAGTTGCCAGACTTTTGCAGAATAGTAATTCTGCATTCTGGAAATACGAAAGATTTTTTCAGCTGACGCGTTTGTGCAGCAGTTCAACATTAGCGTTAGCCATCGGTAAATAAAGTTAGTTTAATACTATTAAATAAAAATATAGTGCACTACAATAATTGGAATATTTTTAATAGGCAACATACACAATTCGAGTTTCGCATCCATCAGTCTCTACACCCGGAGATTCCACTTCATCAGACCTCTCACTTAATGTTTAATGAATCTTAACAACAGCGTCGCCTCTGGTTAAGGTATTTGAACTTTGAGTCGATTGTTGATGTATAAATCAGTTCAATACAACGCCAAATATATATTTGTATATGGTTTAGTTCGCATAATGTAAAAGTACACTCGATTCTCAATGGTAGTTAGTTATTTATTTGTATATTAATTACAAACACATATGCTTTTTCTTTTTCACAACAAAAATAAAACGAATGTATAAAATTAGTTTACAATTATTCCAAAGAATTTTGACTATTCAATACCAACTAGATGCTAGAACATTTGACTTAAAAAGATTTATTGCATTTGGTTTTTTTTTTTACACAATCAATGTTGCTTGATTAATATTAATTAAAAGTAGAAATTTGCTTCATAATAATTATTGCTTAGATACAATTTGAAAACTAGAAATTTGTTGCAACTGTTATCATTTATTAAAAACTACGTTAGTAGGAAGTCGGTCTAATAAATTAAACATATATAATTGTTATCATCATTATTATCTACACAATTTAATTTGACTATTGCTCGGCATCGCTGGGAATTGATGTGCTTGATGATGTGCTGTTCTTGTCGGGACTCTGGGATCTGCTGTTCGCCGGACTGGAGATCTTGGAGGCACACCATCGCACGGACAAATCCTCTGGTTCGCTGTCGTCGAAGCTCTCCTTCGAGGACTCGCTGTGCACCGATGCATGACAGAAGGACCTCTTCAAGTCATGAGTCCCCTCGTCGAGCGGCCGCTGGGGCAGCAGCAGCTCCGCCGTGGGATGCATCGAAGCAGCCGCCGCAGCGAACGCAAAGAAATTCAGGCTGGCACTGAACATCTTGCACCAATCGAGGAGTGCGCCTCCCTGGCCATCGAGATCTGTCGCTGGTGCAGTTGCAAATGTCGCTTGTTGCAACATGGTGCCAGCCGAGTTATCTTCTGTCAGCTGCAACGATTGACCCATGCCATCTGGAGTGGGCGTTGCCGTTGGCGTGAGCGTAATAGGACAATCATTATTGTTGCTATCGTTAACGTATTGGGTTTGGGTTGAGTTTGCTGGAATTTGCTGCTGTTTGGCTGGATCCCTGGCCCAGTTTTTCACACTTAGCAGCGGACAATTTAATTGCTTAGATTCCTCGAATGCGTCTGGTGGTGATTGCGTCTCACTGTATTTGAGATGATTATGCATGCCCGGAGACAACTTCGAGTTGAAGAGGGCTAGCAGATTGAGTTGCTGCACCATATTGTTTGTGGAATAGCAGCCCATCACGGGTGAAACGGCATCGGTGTCGTCGCCGGTGCCTGTGGCGGTCCCGGTGACCACCTCAGACGGATGCAGGCCATTATTATTATTATGCTTGATCTTATTGAACTCGACCAGTGCCAACTTCTCCAGAAGGGCCTCATTGTGGGATGCATAGAACTGTGAACTGCCAAACGCGGCCAATTCCTCATAATTGCCAATGGGCATTGTGGCAAATTTTGGTGGCAGCAACTGCAGTTCGAATTTGGCGCGCTTCTCGGGCGGACTGGCCATGCCGGGCATATTGTCGGTGCCCAGCTGCCGGCACATAAATCGCAATTTTTGCTCATTTTTACACCAACCGCGAAGCGTCGATTCCGGCACTCCAATGTCTCGGGAGAC
Source organism: Drosophila nr. medialis 2 BK-2023a (assembly GCA_035044325.1). Taxonomy (NCBI): domain Eukaryota; kingdom Metazoa; phylum Arthropoda; class Insecta; order Diptera; family Drosophilidae; genus Drosophila; species Drosophila nr. medialis 2 BK-2023a. The sequence continues at coordinate 5,608,611 of JAWNMH010000397.1, read as the reverse complement.
ACTGGCCTTGGTTTCGCCATTGTGGATGCGTTGAATGGCCCGCACTTTGTCATTGGGCGTTAGATTTCGCAGTGGCCGCTTGCCACGCGTGCTCATCCGAATATTCATGTGCTGATACGCTGAGATATCCATTTCAGCGCCCAAATTCAAATTGCCAACGATCAGCGAGAGTTAAAAGCGCGTCTGTCGATTTATCGCGAATTAAGCGAGTACTGCGGCAACTGTGTTGTTCACTCCTCGGATTAACAGAAGGATGTGATTTGAATTTGGCAAACGTTGTCCTATGGCGGCAGCAAATGCCTGTTCCAAAGCGAGTTCAGGGCAACTGCGGCGAAGAGCGAGACATGAACAAAGGCGGCAAGCAACTTGCTCTCTCAACTCAACTCTCTCTCTCGCTCTCTCTCTGAGACGTTCTCTCTGAGAGGGTATAAGAAAAAAAAGAACAATTCAAGAGCAGTCAGTTCACCACCACAACAACTTGTTACTCTTGTCAACTTGAATTCGCTTCGCGCAAACTCTGTGCTGAACCGAAGTCAATGGGAACAGAATTGACAGCCACACTTCTTAAGCAATGAGACTCTTGATTTGTGTTCGGTTTCCCATGCAGCTCTCTCTCTCAGCATATTTCCTTAAGAGCCCAGCTTCTGTGGTCCATTTGGTTTGATATTCCTTTATATCTGCTCTCCTTCCACTTCACCTTTCACACTTTAAAAATATGCGCACACATATTTGCATACCTTATATATACATATGTATGTGCTTAAATATGTTTGGCTGAATGTGCATATATACAAATGTATTTACAGGATTGGGCACTATGTTTTGTCCCGTTTTGTATTGTAAATGTAATATAATCCAAGAAATTTTTATTTTATTTTTCAATATGTGTATATAAAATTACTCCGAAAGTATATAAGGGTTAGGGGCAGATATTAAAACTATGCAATTATTACAGTTAAACTTCAAACAAGTTTATCAATTTGATTAAAATTCATGAAATGTAATTTATTCTAAGAAATTTTTATTTTATTTTCAATATGTGTATAAGGGGTTGGTCAGAGTATCTCCTGGCAGCGTAACCTCAACTAGAGCAAATTTAAAAATAAATTTTCCAGTTAATTATTCAAATATTTGCGGCTTTTGTCAGCTGTTCAGCAGCAGCTGCAATGTTATCGATTGTTTATCAATGGATGCAACAAACAGTGCTGTAAAGGAACTGCGAGGCGTCGGTATATTAAAACAGCTGAGAAAGCCGCGTAGTTTAACAACACAACAAGAAAATGCTTCAATTCTTAGGGATTGAAATTTGTAACTAGAAATTCTATTGAATCGACAGAATCATGAAATGGTTGTTAACCCAAGATTTGTGGGGGCTTGGAACGCAACTGATGGTAGCTCATTCCGGGAGGTGGGAGTGTGTTTTTCCTATCTTTTTGGCACTAATTTATCATCATAACTCCGAATCAAGAAAACTCAAACGAAATGAAGTCCTCCACGAAGAAGTGGAATTTATCATCCCGATTCAATATTATTTGGGGTCTTTTTCTTAAGTTTGTTACAAATGTTCAAACAGTGTGGCGAATGACAATTTTTTTCTATTGCATACTTTTTCTTAGGTGGGGAATGTTCAGCAAAAGTGGGCATTAACTTTTTTATTGCATACTTTAAGCTTTAAATTAGCTTCCTTTAATATTAAGATATGCTTTTTCCTTTTATAAATACATACATATACAAATATATATCTATTAATGTATGTTGCAAATGTAACCATAATACAATGTAACAATCTGGCAACTATGCGAATGTAATATAACGATCTGGCAACTCTGATCGTTCGTCAAAATGAATTTCATCACAGCATGTAAGAGCACTTCGTTTTAGACCGCCAAATAAGACGCGTCGTTGTCTCAAATAAAAATCCAACAGAAACAATAAAGTATTGTCTTCTTATTTACTTAACGCTGAAGAACTAAGCGTAAGGCAATTACAACAATATACATAAATATATTTAAATGTATATGCATATCATTTTCTTTCTTGTTTTCATTTTTCGTTCTTTATTTAGTTGGGGCACTGTGGCTTTATTTATTAACAAAAAAAACATTTGATAAAATTATTTATTTGTTGAGTTCAGATGATTGACCTATATACATTTTTACATATTTTTATTTTTACATATACTTTATTTTATTATTTATATATTCCTAGTTTTATTTTTATTTTTTTTATTTAAGTATTAATTTGTTAGCGTTTACTTTCAAAGAGCCTTTTCAGAGTGCATCTGGGGATTACATAGGTGAGCTGATCAAAGCTTTGCATTCAGCAACTTTTCCAGTATACAAGCTTTCATCTTGAGCTGGGCTTCACTTACACCACTCTTTTGAAAGCTGAGTACCAAAAGGTATGCAGGGATTATTGTACTTTTTGATAATGGATAAGAAAAATCATTGCCTGTTCTTACATCTACTACTTTTATCTTCTCCAATATCATACACTACACCGACCATTACAAATTTGAATGTCAGGAGTTCTACAAGCTAACCATTCTTTCATGTTTACTATAAATAATGTTAGTTATGTTCAGCTACTTATTACTATTAAGTAGTAAATGCAATTTATTTAATTATACGACTATGAACAAATCCCAATTACAAAAGGTATGGAAAAGTATGTCGCAATCATAGTTGAAGAAATTATATACATATATTTATAATTATAAATCCTCAAAATTTTTTATTTTTTAATTAATCACATGAAAATAACTTGTTGCCATCCCCAGATTTCTGCCGCCGAAAACGCCTTCAATTTTGGTCACATTTTAAGTAACATTGAACCACAATTTCGATAGAGTCTGTCTTTTGCACATAATGTTTCTAAATTGCTATTGGAATGAAAAATGGGACAAAGAATAGTCTAGAGTAAGTAAAATGAGATATTCAAATTTCAGTCAAATTTTCTAAAAATATCAACAACAGAGATATTATAACAAATAGCAACTTAATATAATATTTTACAATTTAGGCATTTTTCTAATATAATAATAGATCCATGATTGAAATTTGGTACTGGTTGATTTTTTGCTGCTTTTTTGAACCTATATCTAAAAGCATTATTTCCGTATATGAATTGTTGAAATACTAATAATATCGCTACGTCGATTAATATCTTTGCTATGGTCACACATCTATCATGTTTAGCTTTATGTATTCTATAAGTCAGTTGCTGTAAATCCTTCACAATGTAGAGACGCAGTTGGCGCGAAATAAATCCACAAAGACAAAATCAACATGAATCTATCTACTTGTAATGTATTCAGAGTACATTAGATTTGTGCAAATTTTGTCATGCTGTCTGTCCGTCTGTAAGATCGCAACTTTTTCGGCACCCTTAAGGCTGGAACACACACTTATATGTGACCATGTCAGACAAAGTGTTCAAATCGTAGTGATACATCCGCGGAGGCTGAGGAATCGCGTTCAGCGCAGCCAGGCCCCTGCTGCAAATTTTGAAGATATGCTACTGAAAACTGCCCCTAAGTATCGATAAGTATTAAAGTATCGCCCATAATCGCCAAAAGCAATATTTCTAAAAGTGTGCATCGACAAATCCCCATATCTACAACAATTTTAAAGAAATTGTCTCCAAACTCGGAAGGTAATTTGCTGGTAACCTCCTTCAAAGATTGGCATTCGAACTTTGCACCTAGAAGTCTCAATTGCCCATATCTTCCATAATTTTCAATTAATGTTGCTAGTAGCTCCCTTGAAAATCGAATATTAAAATTGGATGATAACGCTCACTTTGCCTCTAAATAAATCGATTAAATCATGTATTTCACACAACTTTAAGGCTGGAGTCATCACCAAGTTTAAAAAGCATATTACTAGTAACCCTTTCCAAAAATATGTAAAAACAAAATTATTAGATTAGATAAAAATCTTCTCTAATATATCGTTGGTCACGTCCACTTCCACTCCTAAAATTCTCAATAGTTTATATCTAACGCAATTTTAAAGCTAAAGCTACTAGCTCAATTACTAGGAAACTCCCCCAACTTCAGCAACGCCCACTCCCGCCCCCAAAATTCACGAAAGCCTATATCTACCGCAATTTGAAAGGCCAACTTGAAGGAAGGTTCTGTTCTGTGGCACCTGTCATCAAAGTATTTCGCAGTCGGTTATGCCCGACTGCCATGGAGCTAATGTATCTTCAGACCAATGCTCCTCCAAGAGCACGGACTGCGCAAAGAAAATGTCATCAAATAAAAATATTCACAGACAGCTTTAGTATCAGTTTAATAAAATGATTGTGTTGGTAAAATTATTTTACCTTCTTGGTCCACACTAAATTGGCTTGCAGAAAAAAATTAGCAGCGTAGATAAGCCTAGGACGTATAGATACTTTAACATTAATTGAATTTGAATTTGAATTTGATCTAGCGATTGAGCAGTGAATGAAGTAATGAATTTTAAATAAATTATGAACGGATCATACTTAATGTAAAATAACACGCTATCTTATAAGAATGTAGAATTTAGATTTAACAGTGGACTTATAAGCTATATCTTCAATATTTAAAGTTGTTAAAGAAGAGGGACAAACACCTGTTCAAGAATAAACACTATTTTAAGGGAAAGACAATTACGGAACACATGTGAAGCGTTTAAGAAGCCGCAGTAGCTGCGTTTGATTACGTAATGAAATTGTTGAAAAGATCAAAAATAGATAGATTGTAAAATGACTGTTGCATCCGTTAAAATAATTAATATAGATACTATATATACTTTATATTGTAGTGCTGTAGATTGTAATGCTATAGGCGAGAAAAACCAGTTCGAATTTACAGCTGGACTCAGCGTGTTTAATATGAACATTCGGTCCTTCGAGGCACTCTGTTGTTTTCGAGACACAGAGCATAAAATAAAACAAATATTTTAAACAAAAAAACGATTGTTCACTACAAATCAAATAAATATATGTGTATGCATATATATCAGATAAAACCTATTATAAACAGCAACAATCAAACTTATCATCAAGGTCAAGCTAAATCCACAGGCATACGACACGTACGCCTCATTCGAGCCTTAATTATTATTAGCTGTGTTAAATAAAAATAGACTTAAACAATATTTGTTCGCATTATGTATTACTTGTTGAGTACACCAATAAGAATAATGTGTACTGGATCCTCCTATTGGAACGTCAGAACTTCAGAAACACATGTTGCATTTGGGTATAGATAGGCATTTATCGCATGCCACCACCAAAAAGGAAAAATTGAAGGGCCACATTGCAGACATAAAGAAACAGGTTGGCAGGGACAAGGAGACCCCATTTTAATGTGACTATATTTTCCACAAGGTGGCGCCACATGATAAAAAGTGAGGCAGGTCATGTTTCTTGGCGGTTACATTTTTGTATGAAGATAAATATCTATGGAAGTGCACGAACCCTTCATCATAGTTCTGAGATTTGTGGAGTCGAATTTGGCGTGTGTTCGGTGGCCGCCGGCATATCATAAATTTTAATTAATTTTATATTAATTTCGACTCCGTCCATATATGTATCTGACTCTGAACAATAATTTAGCGACCCGGGAATAGTGCTTCTGCTCATCAGACCCACAATTCTAGTTCTCAAGTAACGGTTGCTGTGGATAATTATTTGTTAATTTATAAGTTATGTTAATTAATTCATATATTTATTCGGCATGCGAATTTTTGCCAAGTTAGGAAACATTTCTTTTGTATCAAACCTCTCCGCACCGAAGACTTATATTAGAGCTCTAACAATGTAGGATAGGAATTGAGGGTCGCCAAAAAGACCGTAAACGTTTGAATTTATTTATTTTGTCGAATTTGGCTAGATTCCGAATTCAAATTCAAAATTGAATTTCCGTTTAAAAGCAATCCCGCCACCCAGCGGCCAGTTTTGTTACTACCTATTTATATTAAGCACTGCCAGTAAATGATAAAGAAAGATAATGATTGCTGAGTAAGTTATATGGAAGGGAGAATCGCCGGGAGTGAGGAGTAGATTTATCGTCAACTCCAAATTAAGGGCGATGGGCCAGTAAAATGCATACAAGCCCACTGCAGGAAGGGTCGCCATAAACACCAGGCCTGCCAACCGTACCGTTTGTGTTGTGTGTGCATGCGGGTCTTTATGAAGTGTTGAGTAGATTGAGTTTGCTTTGAAGTCTGTACCGTCTAAGGGCAGAGTTGGAGTTACGCCACCCTGAAAATACAGAGCTAGCCGATGTTGGCCACTGTAAAAGAAAACCAGACCTTACACTCACCAAGGCTCATTTTGTTTTCGATTATCGTTTCAACTTTCAGTGACCAACAAAACCAGCTGTATTAATCCGATTAGCTTTATTTTTTATCACAGAACATATTCAGTTTTGCACCACGCGGAGAGACAAGTGCACAGTCGACCCTCTCTGAACATTGTAATAAGCGAGAGTGTTACAATTTTTAAGTTGCTTGCAAGAAAATGTTAAACGCTGCTTATCTGCAGGAATTCCTTCTCTTTCCTCAATCTTGGCTTTTAACTTTTCGACGGTATCCCAAGGTACGACCTCAAGAATGAATATTTTATCAGTGATGCTTAAAATGAAGATTTGCATCTTAGCCAGCTTATTTACATAAGTGGTACAAAAAACAAGAAAACAACAACCTAATATACCTAAACAACCTAAAATTTTCAACAATGTTGACCACAATATACCATATTTTCGAACCAGCACCTCGAATGTATCGATGACTCTCGGGGGAAGATTCTCATAAATGATAATGCATTTCTTTTCCGACAAATGCAGTGTGCCAATTAACATTCCACCATCAATATAGGCTCGGCAGACATAAGCCTTTTCTTCTTGCCCAGGTCTTGTTCCAATAGAGACTGAATTGGCTCCCACAAATCCATCGAAGCTGCGCACCCAGTGATATCTGTTGAAAGGATCAACAAGCAGCTCGAAGTTGGTCGCTGCAAAAGCGGCTTCTTTGGTCCAATAAGTAGTATAGCCAGTTACCGCTTTGACACGTGCTGGCAGGAAAGAGCCCTCATGATGAACGCGTCCCACGAAGTAATTGTATCCCTCCAAATCGGAGCCGCCGCTTACAGTGTATTCGGGGAACGTCTTCGACTTGTCGAATTGGTCCCAAATATCATTATTATCATGAAAATACAACCAGCATGCAAGTAGGACCATAACTTTACAATTCAGTAAGCCTTTAAAAACTGTAGACAAATATGTTTATAAAATTGATTAATTGAAAACTGTTTTTTATTTCACATTAGTTTGTCAATTGCTTGTTTCTAATTTTAACATTGACAGGATGGGTTAAAGCACAGTTTATAGACTGACCAAAATTTTGGCTAGCGAAATTGCATTATATTTCGCTTGTGGGACCTAAAAGCAAAGCGGTCTACTGAGAGGCAGTTATGTAATGAATTTATTTTTCCGCCTTTACTGCATTTATATGTACACTTTCTTCTTGAAGATTCGAATCATTTCTCATTCATAATTTGCTATTTTCACCTTGATGCACTTTCCGCTTCTTTAATGGATTGCAGATAAAAGTCCGTCAAAATATATCCAGGTTTATTGTTTTGATAACGTCGAACACAATCATCACAGGTGAGTTAACATTGTGCAATTTAGTTTAGCGGTCTCTAAATCGGTTGGCAAAATTCCTGAGCGAAATATTTCGCTACCATTTTTTCAAATGAAGTTTCACATTATCGATAACTTTTTGATCTGTAAACTATGCTTAAGGTGCGAGATTTAACCAATTCAATTAAACCTTTCTCTTACCCAGCACCAGGCCTCTAAAAATATATTTTATCGCTGCTCGAAACATTGTTTTAACTCTCCAATGAGCTAATTATTTTGAAGCCACGTGCTAAACCTTCTCACCAACGGGAGCAAATAAACGACACGTTCGATCATCTAGAGCTTTGTTGAACAACTAAATTAGCTGCAACAGCCGTCAAATTAGACAACGCTTTTTGTCGTGAGGGAGCGCTGAATAAAGAGAGAACGCTGCTGACGCTATGCTGCAGCTTTCAGAACAACAAACTAGCCGCAGCAGCTATCAGATCAGCGAACGCTCTTTATCGAGAGAGAGAGAGAGAGAGAGCGCGCTCCACCAAGATTGCGCTGTATAATCGCATAATTTGTATTGCTGTGTGCAAACCAACTCAAGTTTTCTGTGTGAAAACAAGTTGGACGAAGCAAATTATGATTCGTGATGTGTCCAAATGAAAAGTGTGCTAATTCATTGCGTGGATAACCCTAAAGGCAGTGCATCAGCCCACCGCTCCAGAGAGAAAGGTCAAGTTGTTCAAGAGATTACTCTTCATGCGGATGAACGAGAATGCATATTGCAAATTTTGTGAACACGGTGGAGCAGTCAACAGAGATTACTCAAATCATATGAAAATCTGGTTGTAGCATTGGAATCACGTTATGAATTACCAAAGTTTAGTACTTTGGATGTTAAATTGTTTGGAGAATGCGATAGACGCAAGAATGAAGAACATATAGAAAACGTGAACGAAAATAATGCACAGGCATTTTTAAGCAAAGAGAGCGCAAATAAGAGAGCGCAAATAGGAGAGCTAAAGAGTGCGCAAATAAGAAAGACAAAGTAAGCAAGAACCGAAACAGAAAAATGAAGTGTTACAATTGCGGTAAAATTGGCCACATTGCTGCCGAATGTAGGTCCAAAGCGAACGAAGAGAATGTAAAAGGAAGAGACGCAAAATCATATTTCATGTTGCTAAGTGCAAAAAACAGAGATCGGCTGCTTAACAAGTCAGCGTGGTGCTTAGATAGTGGCGCCACACCTCATATGTGTGCAAATTAACACATGTTTAATTCGTTTGAACAATGCACTGATACAGTCACACTTGCTGGTGAGAAGTCACTAGAAGTAGTCGGACAAGGAGACGTCATGATTAAAACGAAATCTTCAACAGTAAAACTTAAAAACGTTCTTTATGCCCCACAATTACAATGCAACTTTATTTCGGTTAGCAGATTAGTAAAAGGAGGCTGCACTGTAACCTTCAAGAACAGTCGTGCGTGTGTATGTGACGAAAACGGTATATAAATTAAACAAAAATAAATTAGAAGTTCTAAATGTGTTTAAGAACTATAAGAACATGGTGGAATGCCAAACGGAAAAACGGATCAAAGTACTTCGCAGAGAAGGCAATGGCAGAGAATATGTCAACAACGAGTTTGACGTATTTCTGAGACAAAATGAGATCGTCCGCCAATTAAGTGTGCCACACACACCACAGCAAAATGGAGTTGCAGAAACGATGAATCGCACCCTCGTGAAGATGGCGCCACGTATGCTGCTAGACGCCAAACTTTAAGTAAGTTTCTGGGCAGAAGATGTACACACGGCAGCTTATCTACACAATGGCGACTCACAAATTGTCCTTCAGCATGGGGAGCAGCTTCAGTGCATCCTTCGACAACAGGTCCAGTTTGAGTTGCATTTGCTGCAGCTCCGTATCCGACGGGGCGATAGCCATATCGATCAATGTGGACCTGCGATTGTCAACGAATGCAGGTGCCTTGGCGGAGATGACACCATCGCATGTTACCCTGATGTACATGAAAAAAGTTCACGAGAGCTCAAGCGAAGCAGCGACACACACTTAACGACGATTGAGTAGCGGATTTCTAACTGTACTTGTCTTTTTATGTGTTATGCTTTGCTGTTCAACGTACAGCTTTTTGTAAATTATATCACTTATGTTTTACAGGTTTGTGTTCTTGCTTATTACGAGGTCTGACCAATAAGTAATGAGACTGATTTTTTAGCCGCGCTTGTGGTAACACTACGAACCTGAAACTTCGGTCGGTTAATCTCTCATCCCTCCTCTATCGATACATGTGCTCGCGACTTTCGTACGTTCGATAGTTCTCCAGCTGTGTTGTGTTTTCGACAACGTGTTTGTAAGGCGTGTCACGAATATGGAACGACGTAATATTGAACAGCGGTACGCGATTAAATTTTGCGTTAAACTCGGCGATTCTGTTACGGAAACGTACGGTAAATTGGTCAAAGTGTTCGGTGATGAAGCCCTGAGTCGTGGCGGCAAAGCGGCAGGGCGGTAAGGCGGCAAAGCGGCAGGGCGGTAAGGTGGCAGGGCGGCAAAGCGGCAGGGCGGTAAGGCGGCAGGGCGGCAAAGCGGCAGGGCGGTAAGGCGGCAGGGCGGTAAGGCGGCAAAGCGGCAGGGCGGTAAGGTGGCAGGGCGGTAAGGCGGCAGGGCGGTAAGGCGGCAGGGCGGCAAAGCGGCAGGGCGGCAAAGCGGCAGGGCGGCACGGCGGTAAGGTGGCAGGGCGGCAAAGCGGCAGGGCGGTAAGGCGGCAGGGCGGTAAGGCGGCAAAGCGGCAGGGCGGTAAGGTGGCAAAGCGGCAGGGCGGTAAGGTGGCAGGGCGGCAAAGCGACAGGGCGGCAAAGCGGCAGGGTGGTAAGGTGGCAGGGCGGCAGGGCGGTAAGGTGGCAGGGCGGCAAAGCGGCAGGGCGGTAAGGCGGCAGTTAAAATTTTTCTGACGGTTTCTCGTTTCAAATTAATTTCACCAGCCAACATTCGAAAGGTTAGCCGCCGATCTTGATGCACGAGAGTGCGCACACGCTGAACATTGTTGTCAGTTCGAGCTTCAACCGGCCTCCCACTTCGCGGTTCATCCCCGACGCTCTCACGACCATTTTTAAAATCTTTATGCCATCGAAACACCTGAGCATGACTCAGGGCTTCATCACCGAACACTTTGATCAATTTACCGTACGTTTCCGTAACAGAATCGCCGAGTTTAACGCAAAATTTAATCGCGTACCGCTGTTCAATATTACGTCGTTCCATATTCGTGACACGCCTTACAAACACGTTGTCGAAAACACAACACAGCTGCAGAACTATCGAACGTACGAAAGTCGCGAGCACATGTATCGATAGAGGAGGGATGAGAGATTAACCGACCGAAGTTTCAGGTTCGTAGTGTTACCACAAGCTCGGCTAAAAAATCAGTCTCATTACTTATTGGTCAGACCTCGTATTAAAGTCATATCGAGAAAATGACGTCTTAAGTTTTTTTTGCGCGAATTCAAATTCAAACTGCCATATCTTCGCCAATATTTGTCAAAAGTCCGAAATTCCTTCAACATTATGAAGCCCTTTTCATATATTTCAAATCTGCATCAAAAGTTGAAAATACGATTTATTAAAGTCAAACCGAGAAAATTACGTTTTAAGTTTTTTTTGCGCGAATTCAAATTCAAACTGCCATATCTTCGCCAATAATTGTCAAAAGTCCGAAATTCCTTCAACATTATGAAGCCCTTTTCATATATTTCAATTCTGCATCAAAAGTTGAAAATACGATTTATTAAAGTCAAACCGAGAAAATGACGTTTTAAGTTTTTTTTGCGTGAATTCAAATTCAAACTGCCATATCTTCGCCAATAATTGTCAAAAGCCCGAAATTCCTTCAACATTATGAAGCCCTTTTCATATATTTCAAATCTGCATCAAAAGTTGAAAATACGATTTATTAAAGTCATATCGAGAAAATGACGTCTTAAGTTTTTTTTTGGCGAATTCAAATTCAAACTGCCATATCTTCGCCAATAATTGTCAAAAGTCCGAAATTCCTTCAACATTATGAAGCCCTTTTCATATATTTCAATTCTGCATCAAAAGTTGAAAAGTAACCGATTATCATTAAAGTCAAACCGAGAACATGACGTTTCAAGTTTTTTCTGCGCGAATTCAAATTCAAACTGCCATATCTTCGCCAATAATTGTCAAAAGTCCGAAATTCCTTCAACATTATGAAGCCCTTTTCATATATTTCAATTCTGCATCAAAAGTTGAAAATACGATTTATTAAAGTCAAACCGAGAAAATGACGTTTTAAGTTTTTTCTGCGCGAATTCAAATTCAAACTGCCATATCTTCGCCAATAATTGTCAAAAGTCCGAAATTCCTTCAACATTATGAAGCCCTTTTCATATATTTCAATTCTGCATCAAAAGTTGAAAATCAAACTGCCATATCTTCGCCAATAATTGTCAAAAGTCCGAAATTCCTTCAACATTATGAAGCCCTTTTCATATATTTCAATTCTGCATCAAAAGTTGAAAATACGATTTATTAAAGTCAAACCGAGAAAATGACGTTTTGTTTTGCGAATTCAAATTAAACTGCCATATCTTCGCCAATATTTGTCAAAAGTCCGAAATTCCTTCAACATTATGAAGCCCTTTTCATATATTTCAATTCTGCATCAAAAGTTGAAAATACGATTTATTAAAGTCAAACCAGAAAATACGTTTTAAGTAAAATGACGTTTTAAGTTTTTTTTGCGCGAATTCAAATTCAAACTGCCATATCTTCGCCAATATTTGTCAAAAGTCCGAAATTCCTTCAACATTATGAAGCCCTTTTCATATATTTCAATTCTGCATCAAAAGTTGAAAATACGATTTATTAAAGTCAAACCGAGAAAATGACGTTTTAAGTTTTTTTTGCGCGAATTCAAATTCAAACTGCCATATCTTCGCCAATATTTGTCAAGTCGAATTCCTTCAACATTATGAAGCCCTTTTCATATATTTAATTCTGCATCAAAAGTTGAAAATACGATTTATTAAAGTCAACCAGAAAATACGTTTTAAGTTTTTTTGCGCGAATTCAAATTCAAACTGCCATATCTTCGCCAATATTGTCAAAAGTCCGAAATTCCTTCAACATTATGAAGCCCTTTTCATATATTTCAATTCTGCATCAAAAGTTGAAAATACGATTTATTAAAGTCAAACCGAGAAAATGACGTTTTAAGTTTTTTCTGCGCGAATTCAAATTCAAACTGCAATTCAAATTCAAACTGCCATATCTTCGCCAATATTTGTCAAAAGTCCGAAATTCCTTCAACATTATGAAGCCCTTTTCATATATTTCAATTCTGCATCAAAAGTTGAAAATACGATTTATTAAAGTCAAACCGAGAAAATGACGTTTTAAGTTTTTTCTGCGCGAATTCAAATTCAAACTGCCATATCTTCGCCAATAATTGTCAAAAGTCCGAAATTCCTTCAACATTATGAAGCCCTTTTCATATATTTCAATTCTGCATCAAAAGTTGAAAATACGATTTATTAAAGTCAAACCGAGAAAATGACGTTTTAAGTTTTTTCTGCGCGAATTCAAATTCAAACTGCCATATCTTCGCCAATAATTGTCAAAAGTCCGAAATTCCTTCAACATTATGAAGCCCTTTTCATATATTTCAATTCTGCATCAAAAGTTGAAAATACGATTTATTAAAGTCAAACCGAGAAAATGACGTTCGAGAAAATGACGTTTTAAGTTTTTTCTGCGCGAATTCAAATTCAAACTGCCATATCTTCGCCAATATTTGTCAAAAGTCCGAAATTCCTTCAACATTATGAAGCCCTTTTCATATATTTCAATTCTGCATCAAAAGTTGAAAATACGATTTATTAAAGTCAAACCGAGAAAATGACGTTTTAAGTTTTTTATTGCGCAGAATTCAAATTCAAACTGCCATATCTTCGCCAATATTTGTCAAAAGTCCGAAATTCCTTCAACATTATGAAGCCCTTTTCATATATTTCAATTCTGCATCAAAAGTTGAAAATACGATTTATTAAAGTCAAACCGAGAAAATGACGTTTTAAGTTTTTTTTGCGCGAATTCAAATTCAAACTGCCATATCTTCGCCAATAATTTAAGTCAAACCAAAATGAGTTTTAATTTTTTCTGCGCGAATTAAATTCAAACTTCAATCATTCCATATTTGTCAAAACTCCGAAATTCCTTCAACATTATGAAGCCCTTTTCATATATTTCAATTCTGCATCAAAAGTTGAAAATACGATTATAAAGTCAACGAAAATAGTTTTAAGTTTTTTCTGCGCGAATTCAAATTCAAACTGCCATATCTTCGCCAATAATTGTCAAAGTCGAATTCCTTCAACATTATGAAGCCCTTTTCATATATTTCAATTCTGCATCAAAAGTTGAAAATACGATTTTTAAATCAAACCGAGAAAATTACGTTTTAAGTTTTTTTTTTGCGAATTCAAATTCAAACTGCCATATCTTCGCCAATATTTGTCAAAAGTCCGAAATTCCTTCAACATTATGAAGCCCTTTTCATATATTTCAATTCTGCATCAAAAGTTGAAAATACGATTTATTAAAGTCAAACCGAGAAAATGACGTTTCAAGTTTTTTCTGCGCGAATTCAAATTCAAACTGCCATATCTTCGCCAATAATTGTCAAAAGTCCGAAATTCCTTCAACATTATGAAGCCCTTTTCATATATTTCAATTCTGCATCAAAAGTTGAAAATACGATTTATTAAAGTCAAACCGAGAAAATGACGTTTTAAGTTTTTTCTGCGCGAATTCAAATTCGAACTGCCATATCTTCGCCAATAATTGTCAAAAGTCCGAAATTCCTTCAACATTATGAAGCCCTTTTCATATATTTCAATTCTGCATCAAAAGTTGAAAATACGATTTATTAAAGTCAAACCGAGAAAATGACGTTTTAAGTTTTTTCTGCGGCGAATTCAAATTCGAAACTGCCATATCTTCGCCAAATAATATCCGCTCAAAAGTCCCGAAATTCCTTCAACATTATGAAGCCCTTTTCATATATTTCAATTCTGCATCAAAAGTTGAAAATACGATTTATTAAAGTCAAACCGAGAAAATGACGTTTTAAGTTTTTTTTGCGCGAATTCAAATTCAAACTGCCATATCTTCGCCAATAATTGTCAAAAGTCCGAAATTCCGATGAGTTTTAAGTTTCGGCGAATTCAAACAAACTGCCATATCTTCGCCAATAATTGTCAAAAGTCCGAAATTCCTTCAACATTATGAAGCCCTTTTCATATATTTCAATTCTGCATCAAAAGTTGAAAATACGATTTATTAAAGTCAAACCGAGAAAATTACGTTTTAAGTTTTTTTTTGCGCGAATTCAAATTCAAACTGCCATATCTTCGCCAAGTAATTGTCAAAAGTCCGAAATTCCTTCAACATTATGAAGCCCTTTTCATATATTTCAATTCTCGCATCAAAAGTTGAAAATACGATTTATTAAAGTCAAACCGAGAAAATGACGTTTTAAGTTTTTTCTGCGCGAATTCAAATTCAAACTGCCATATCTTCGCCAATATTTGTCAAAAGTCCGAAATTCCTTCAACATTATGAAGCCCTTTTCATATATTTCAATTCTGCATCAAAAGTTGAAAATACGATTTATTAAAGTCAAACCGAGTGAAATTGGCGAATTCGAATTCATACTGCCATAGCTACGATTTATTAAAGTCAAACCGAAATGACGTTTTAAGTTTTTTCTGCGCGAATTCAAATTCAAACTGCCATATCTTCGCCAATAATTGTCAAAAGTCCGAAATTCCTTCAACATTATGAAGCCCTTTTCATATATTTCAATTCTGCATCAAAAGTTGAAAATACGATTTATTAAAGTGCAAACCGAGAAAATGACGTTTTAAGTTTTTTCTGCGCGAATTCAAATTCAAACTGCCATATCTTCGCCAATATTTGCAAAAGTCCGAAATTCCTTCAACATTATGAAGCCCTTTTCATATATTTCAATTCTGCATCAAAAGTTGAAAATACGATTTATTAAAGTCAAACCGAGAAAATGACGTTTTAAGTTTTTTCTGCGCGAATTCAAATTCAAACTGCCATATCTTCGCCAATAATTGTCAAAAGTCCGAAATTCCTTCAACATTATGAAGCCCTTTTCATATATTTCAATTCTGCATCAAAAGTTGAAAATACGATTTATTACAGTCAAACCGAGAAAATTACGTTTTAGGCCAATTCTGAATCTGCATCAAAAGTTGAAAATACGATTTAAAATACGATTATTAAGTCAAACCGAGAAAATGACGTTTCTAAGTTTTTTCTTGCGCGAATTCGAAATTCAAACTGCCATATCTTCGCCAATATTTGTCAAAAGTCCGAAATTCCTTCAACATTATGAAGCCCTTTTCATATATTTCAATTCTGCATCAAAAGTTGAAAATACGATTTATTAGAGTCAAACCGAGAAAATGACGTTTTAAGTTTTTTCTGCGCGAATTCAAATTCAAACTGCCATATCTTCGCCAATATTTGTCAAAAGGCCGAAATTCCTTCAACATTATGAAGCCCTTTTCATATATTTCAATTCTGCATCAAAAGTTGAAAATACGATTTATTAAAGTCAAACCGAGAAAATGACGTTTTAAGTTTTTTCTGCGCGAATTCAAATTCAAACTGCCATATCTTCGCCAATATTTGTCAAAAGTCCGAAATTCCTTCAACATTATGAAGCCCTTTTCATATATTTCAATTCTGCATCAAAAGTTGAAAATACGATTTATTAAAGTCAAACCGAGAAAATGACGTTTTAAGTTTTTTCTGCGCGAATTCAAATTCAAACTGCCATATCTTCGCCAATAATTGTCAAAAGTCCGAAATTCCTTCAACATTATGAAGCCCTTTTCATATATTTCAATTCTGCATCAAAAGTTGAAAATACGATTTATTAAAGTCAAACCGAGAAAATGACGTTTTAAGTTTTTTTTTGCGCGAATTCAAATTCAAACTGACATATCTTCGCCAATATTTGTCAAAAGTCCGAAATTCCTTCAACATTATGAAGCCCTTTTCATATATTTCAATTCTGCATCAAAAGTTGAAAATACGATTTATTAAAGTCAAACCGAGAAAATGACGTTTTAAGTTTTTTTGCGCGAATTCAAATTCAAACTGCCATATCTTCGCCAATAATTGTCAAAAGTCCGAAATTCCTTCAACATTATGAAGCCCTTTTCATATATTTCAATTCTGCATCAAAAGTTGAAAATACGATTTATTAAAGTCAAACCGAGAAAATGACGTTTTAAGTTTTTTCTGCGCGAATTCAAATTCAAACTGCCATATCTTCGCCAATAATTGTCAAAAGTCCGAAATTCCTTCAACATTATGAAGCCCTTTTCATATATTTCAATTCTGCATCAAAAGTTGAAAATACGATTTATTAAAGTCAAACCGAGAAAATGACGTTTTAAGTTTTTTTTCCGCGAATTGAAATTCAAACTGCCATATCTTCGCCAATAATTGTCAAAAGTCCGAAATTCCTTCAACATTATGAAGCCCTTTTCATATATTTCAATTCTGCATCAAAAGTTGAAAATACGATTTATTAAAGTCAAACCGAGAAAATGACGTTTTAAGTTTTTTTTGCGCGAATTCAAATTCAAACTGCCATATCTTCGCCAATATTTGTCAAAAGTCCGAAATTCCTTCAACATTATGAAGCCCTTTTCATATATTTCAATTCTGCATCAAAAGTTGAAAATACGATTTATTATAGTCATATCATATCTCTCACTATTTGTTTTTCTTGCTTAGAAAATCTTGAAATCATAGTTGAAATAATAATGTATTTGTTTAATTTTTCTGCCGTACAATACATGCAATCCATCGCTAAGCTGCTTACTATATTTGCATATACACATTTAACTTTGGAGGATTTTGATTTTCAATTTAATTTTGTTTGTTCATAATTCGTTGGTTTTTGTTAAACAAAGTTTATTAAATTATCCGCTCATTTAATCAGAACTTATTTATTTTATTTTTTCGTTTGTTTTCAATTTGTTATTGTCTTAAACAATTATGCCAGCTAACCATGTAACGCTTTAAACTTCTACAGTTGCAAATCAAATATTCATGTAAAATTTTTTAAAAAATTTAAAATATTGTAATTAAACTTTATTTGTTTGCTGCATTTCTAAATTACGTTAAGGATGTTCGAGTGTGTTTTATGGTATTTACATGTTGTGCTAAATAACTAAATAAAATAAATGCGATTTTGGATATAAAAAAATATTATTTTTTTTCAGAGCTATGCACTAAATATAGATTTGGCTTCTGCAGAGACTTTACATAACATATATTAAATTAATAATATTATAAAAAAAATATATACTAATATTAAAACTAAATTATGGCGTGAAGTTTATGCGCTGGGTGTATTTAAATAATAATATTATTATATATATAATTTATAATGTACGTAGCATATATGCTGAATTTTATTTACAATACGAGAGTTGTCTGGAGTGCGACTTATCAGCAAGGTGAGTAGTTGCTTTATAAGTAGGATATTATCTATCAGCGTCATTCCTGCAATCTTATACCTCTTATATGCGCACAGAGATTTTTGTTACATTTATGAGAGCAGATAGTTTCATATATTTGCTGTATTATGCATTATGTTGCAGCTTTGTTATTTGAATGAGTTATATGTGGTTATTCAATTTCTTTCAGTTTTATTATAATTGTTAACCTTATGCTTAGACCCTAGTGTAAAGTCCTTTGTTTTGTTTTCCTAATGCATCATTTATGCTTCTCTTTCACGTTTCGCTGCATCGTTTCTTTTGTTTTTGGGCTCTTCTTAAAAACTAAATGCTACAAACTAATTTTTGGTTTCCAAGATCCGTTCAATGATCGGTGCTGAGGGCATCTTCAATGTTGCTATCCCAATTGAATTCCGTAACGCCCTGCTTATAGAAGATGTTGCCCAGATTCGCAAAGCGCTGAGCGAAATTTGCATCTTTCGCTTTCAGATGCTCAAAACTGTAAGATAGAGAAAGAAAAGTTAAAAATTTTAATTGAGTTGCGTTTTTTTCTCAACAAATTAAAGATATATTTATATATATAGAAGTATTTCAAAATTCTTTGTAGAATATTGTGGCTGTTTTTACATTTTTGTTGAGGATTTCAAGGATTTTTCATAAGAAGACCGCCTGAATAAGCAGGAATACTTAATGAATACCTGCTTTATGCCTGCTCGCAGGCTATTTACCTCCCTTGAACATTTTTCCCAGTAATCTTCATTCCTCTTAAGCATTTGATGGAAACCAGAGGAATCTATAGGGACAGTGCATATTGCATTTAAAGGTAGGTAAATTGAAGAACATCTGCTTTATGTTCTAATTGTAGTACTGAAAGCTTTTCCATTCCTAAAATAGCTGCCTTTTACACAGCTGCTTCTGCACAACTGTACTTCAATTTTAAAACGCTTAGATGTAAAGCTGATTATTTTATACTTGTAAGCATTTGTCGGCACTTACGGAAATAACAAAGACTTAAGTTACAAACGCACAAAAAAGGGAGGATTTTGAGGAGCGAAAACTTTCTTAGCCCAAGCAACCCTCTTTTCATAAAGCTGCGCAGCAGTGGCAAGCAAATCCAAATACCTTTGCACCAAATCAAAATTCAATTGTTGCTGCAGCTGCGCTCAGCTCAGTGCAGCTGTAAGAAGACGCCGTTACTTCGCTGCGGCCCCGGGGCATTGTTAGCGCAAAATGTCAAAGGTCATAAGCAGAGTGATTGTACAACGCAGAACCTGAACATAACCCAAAGAAGAAAAAAACAAAAAAACCCAAGACAAAAGGGCCCGACAGGCAGCAGATTTAGAAACACTACCTTCAGTACCTTCTAGGAAAAACCCCTCGAATTTCAACAACGGACTTAAGTCATTGCAGTTGTAGGAAAAAAAAACTTTTTATTGAGCTGATTGTGTTGGGCTTGTTGTTCTGGGCCCACCCTTAAGCAGCGCATGCGCAGCTGCACTTCCGTTATGCCTGAGGAAGTGGGCAAGAAGGTAGTCGCCAGCCTGAAAAGTTTCCATTGACTGCGTCTCAGCAATCAACGTCGTTTTTCGTTGGTTTCTTTTTTCTTTCTAGAAAAAGCAGGGCAGGAAATCAAAACGAGTTTTCTATGCAACAAAGCACATCATGTATTTCATATATGTTTTCTGTATGGGTTCTTAACTAGTTTATAATAATTTAAAGTAAGTGTTGGGAAAATGTAGCCTAAAGTGCAATATTATTTTGTCTTTCGTGTAACCCTCTAGAGAGAGGCTCTACATATTTCGCGCCTTGAGCACCTGCTTTTGCGGCGGACTGGGCACATTCTCCTTGCCGGCAAAGATCAGCGATTTCTTGGGTGTCTTGGTCGCAGATTTGGGGGTGCGCGGTGTGCGTGGGCTGTGAGGAGTGCGTGGGGTGCGGGCTTTGGGGGATTTGCAAGATAGCAGTTCGCTGAGCTCCGCGTTATTATCCTGACGCACGCTCTTCTCGGACGAGTTGAGCAGCCAGGACGTAATTTTGTCACACTCCGCACGCAGTTCGGAATCGATGAGCAGATCCTCAATCTTCTCCAGATCAGTGGTGTTCAGTTTGTTCGCCTTGCTGGGCGTTTGAAGTGCCACCGATGGCTGTTGCTTCGATTTGAGTGCAATATTCTCCAGCTTGAGCTGTTCGCACTCCTCGCGCACCTTGAGCAACAGCTGCTCCTTGTTGTCCAGCTCCAGCTGAGCGAACTGAAGGACATTGGCGAACTCGTCGAGGGCCTTCTTCATGTCGGCCATGTAGAGTTCACGAGTCTCGTCCTTGCGCTTCAGATCGCTGTACATGTCACAGTAGTGGGCCAGCTGGGCATCGCCATCGATGCGCTCCTGGAACGAGTTAGCAATCTTATTGAATTTGGCCATTGTGTCAGATTCGCTCGCAAGCAACTCATGCAGCATGGACTCTTTCAACGATACCTCCTGCTGCAGGGTCAGCGATGAGCTGCGCAACGTTCCAAGCGCCGTCTGGGATTCGCTGAGCTGCTGACGCAACTGCTCCGCATCCGATTGAAGCGTCAAATAGCTCTGCTCCAGTGCACCCTTGGCCAGCTGCACCGACTCCAGTTCGGCCTTGAACTGCTCAACATCGGCATCGGATTTCTTCAGCCGTTCCATCAAAATGTTGACCGTGGCACGTGTATTGTTTAGGGTCAACTGATAGTTGTACTTCTCGGTTATGATCTTGGCCATGTCCTGCTTGAGCTGGACCAGCTGCTGTTGCAGAGTATCGCTCAGTTGGATGTAGTAATCGATGCCATTGCGCAGCTGCTCCTCGCATTTCTGTAGCTTCTCATCGCGCTGACGCAGCATATCGTTGGTTGTCTCCAGCAGCACCATAACATCCTGTTTCTCCAGCTCGATCTTGATTAGCTCATTCTCGGCCAGCTTCTGGCGCTTGTCCAGCTCGGTGCGCCAGTAGGATTTCTCGCGTTCGATCGCACTCTCCAGATCGTTCTCGACCTGCTGCTGCACTTGTTGCTGTTCCGTGTGCTTCGCCTGCTCCTGGCACAGCTGACGAATCGTATCGCAATGTGCATCGATCTCGCAGCTCTTGTCGAGCAGCTCATCCTGCAGCGAGCGTATCAGCGTGCACTTGTTGGCCAGGTCATTCTTCAGGGTGTTACGCTCCACACGCAGGCATTCCAGCTCCGTCTGACTGAACTTTGCCTCCTGGGCATATGACAACGCATCCTGTTCGATCTGCCGCTGCAGTTGCAACACATCTGTCAGCAGCGTCGCATTCTTCAGCTGCATGCTCTCGAGGAGCTCCACCTGCTGCGCGGCCTTTTGCTCGGACTGATCGTGTGCCTGCTGCAGCTCCAGTTGCAGTGCATCCAGTTGTTGTTGTAGCTGCTGCTCCGCCGATTGCTGCCGCTCGCAGGCCTGCTGCAGCTGCTCGTTGGCCAGCTTGTAGGCCTCGTTCTCGGCGAGCAGTTGCTCCACTTGCTGCTCATGTTGCTCTCGCTGCTGTTGCAACTGCTGCTCCAAGCTGGCATAGCGTTCGAGGAGCTGCATCTGCTCGACGTTCAACTGCTCGTTGCGCTCCTTGTGCTGCAGATTCTCGCCGCTGAGTGCCTGCAGCAGCTGATCTGTCTTAGCCGTTGTATGCTCGTGCTCCTCGCGCATCTTGAGCTCTGCATCCTTGAGCTGCTCCACGTGACGCCGCACCACGTCCAGCTGGCTGAGATAACTCTCAATGATCTCGTTCTTGTTGCGTATCTCTTGCTGCAGTGCCTCCTTCCCCTTGAGCCGATTCACCGACTTGGACTCCTTCACGGGCGTTGTTGTGACCGAGTGCAGCGGCGTTGAGGCAGCTGTTGAGGCGCCACTAGCGACAGTGGTTTCCGCCGTATGGCTGGATCCAGGACGAAAACGCAAGCGTTGCGGCAACGACGGTGTGCGAAACAGACGCAATCCCTTCGACTTTTTATCCTCCTTGGGTATGGCAAACTCTTTGGCCTCCTTCGAGCTGGACGCAAAACGCACCGCATCCTTGAAAAACTTTTCGATCTGCTCCTTGCGCTCGGGTGGCGGCGCTACGATGGTAGCTGCTGTGGGCGTGGCACTGCCTGCCGAGCACGCCGAGCTGTTGGAGTTCGAGATGGAGGCGGAGCCAGCTGGTGAGCCGCAAACCACATCCACATCATTGAAACGCTTCAATTTGGCTTTGGAAAAGGACATGTTGGTTTTTCTTGCTTGGTTGCCTTTTACTATTTGATTTATGTGTATTTGTATGTTGCTTTTTATTCACTTGCTGATTCTTTAACTTGATTTTTTTTTATAACAATTTGTTGTGCAATAACAAAAACTCAATAAAACAATTTGTTAGTTAAACAAACACAACATTAACCATTTTTTAGTTTATTAAACTTGTTTAACAAATATGTCCGTTGAATTTTGTGGCTGTACTGTTAAGTCCGTCGTCGTTGTTGTTGTTATTCTTATAAAATTGTTCCCGTAACCCGCTTGCCCCTGCTGCTAGCTGTAGCTGTGTTCCTATGCGTTCCGTTGTCAAAACCTAACTGAAGCGTCACCGAGCTGCGACGGCGCAAATGCAGGCAGCGAAACGATCACAAATCGAAAAGCAAAGAGATAAAAAAAAAACAAAACAACCCTCGTTTCAGTCGGGTACTGCTTAAAGGTAAGCAGCAGTTGCCGGTTGCCTTATGTTGTGTCTTGCTGCTTGCTGCTTTCGGTGGTGGTTCGTGCCACATACATAAATACACACACACTTCCTTATCGCTATCTTATGTGCACCATAGAAATTCTACTTTTGGCGCGCGCAAATGTTGCAATTGTCAAAGACAGCATCGGAATCGCTCAAAGAAATAAGTAAGACTGCGACTGGGTATATGTTAAGTGTACTTGTGTGTGTGTGTGTATTTGTGTGTGTGTGTGTATTTGTGTGTGCGTGTGTATTTGTGTGTGTGTGTGTATTTGTATATGTGTGCCTAGACAGCTGTCTAAGAATCACATAAAACTCGCCTGCACTCAAATAGCCGTTAGTGTCCCCCCAGTGCAACACATAGAGAGAAAATAAGCAGCCACAGCTGGCAGCCAGCATAAAGTTGACACTCGACCCGCATAACTAAAGGAAAAGTCGTGGAAAACTGCGCCTGTGTCGCGCCTGCGCCTCAAATTTAATTGAATTGCATGGAAAATGGTTTTTAGGTAAGTTAAATTACGCTTGTGGCAAATACAAATTGCTCAATGCTTCACCATATTTTTACATGCCTAGCGGGAAATGCCACAAAACTGACAAAACCAACGAGTTGTGCGGAATAAGAGAAAGTGCGTCACAGAAGAATCCCGAATATTTGTATATACAAATAATAACGTATGAATGTATGTGTGTGCACATACATATTTGCATAGATTGTATTATGTATTATATATATTGGCCTATCTGACTGTTTCTGATAAGGAGTTGACAGCCAGTTTGGCCTGTTATAAAGTAAATTGTTTACCTTTACCTTTGAAGCAGCAGACCCAAGAAATCTCATATCTCTTTAGCTGGCAGCTGGTTGCTCATATATGGTAATTGCAACAGCTTGTATAAAAAGGTATAAACTTAGGTAATATGTATGTATATCATATCTAAGGTCACTTGGTGATCGATCGTTTAATATTTTAGAAATAATTTTTAAATAATTTGATTAAGCTTATTTGAAGAAAGGAAACTCTTTCTTATAAGGTATGCTGACTATAACTATAAAATAGGTTTCGATATTAATTCCTGATGATATCTTCAAGTTGGATTAATAAGGGAATTACAGAATATCCTTTTTCTCATGAAAAAGAGTCGATAACATTAATAATTTCTAATAATTTGCAATTTTGTTTCGCATAGGGAATATGCTTGATCATTGCTGGATCATTTGGCATTTTTTACAAATTTAAGATCATTAATAAACTGCCGCCATGAGAAAATTAAGGATAGTTTTCTACACATTTCAATAGCACCGACATATTCCCATGCCTGATCAGGCATAACCAAATTTAATTAGCATTCAATGCGCCAAATGTAACGCCAAGACAGAAGAGCTGGCAACACGGGATCCATTATAAAGAAAATGCCATTATGCTATCATGTTTCTCTCAGTCTATTTGTTGGTCTGCCTTTGAGCCAGTCCGATGTCAATACAAGCTTATCGCTACAAAAGAAAAGGGTTTCGCACCCTGTACGCATACTAAAACCATCAGCGACGCACAATGAGTCATCGACCTCAGCTGAGGAGTTGAATTGAGAAATATGCGTGGCAAGCGAAATGTACGGAAGGATCAGGTTTCTCCGTCCGGGCAAACTTGTTGTACGGAGCAGAAATAGGGAATAATAGCAAACAACTAGCAAATGATATTGAATATTTATGTGCTAGACAAATTATTATGTTTGCACAGTATCCAATTATTGACACATAAGTATAAGCCTTAAATCTGGCATTACTATTCATTCAAAGGAAAAATAATTTTTGGGAAATTTGAGATAGAGAATTCGCACATTGAAATCTATATCTATATGCCAATTGTGCATATTTTATAAGCATGCCAATCCTCCTTTGAAGTATTTGATCAAAGATTATTTTAATGCTCCTTTTGAACAGTTCTTACTATTAATAATAATAACTCTGGCGTTTCCTAGGTTCTCTCTGAGTAATACTACTGTCTAGATATCTTAAGGAGCGCTCACCGTTGGAATAACAAATTCTTGGCAAATACATAGAGCTCAATGTCGAGACCATTAAGTTTCTCGATGCGTCGCCGCTGATCGGAGCGCAGATTCGTGACAGCAGCTGCCGAAATGGTTGCGTTGTGCTGCTCGAAGGGTATGGCGAAGCGCAGGTTGAAGGTCTCCTCGAAGATATATTGGGACATCTGCAACAAAGGTATAAATGATGTTTATTTGAAATTCATTAAAAATACATTTTTATATATTAGGACATACCTTTTGATATTCCGTCAGTCCAAAGTACGCCATGGCGGCAAGATTGCGCTTAGCGCTGGCCAACATGACACGATCGCGTTCGTGCGCTGGCATCGAGGACTTGTTGTAGCAGCCAACGAGTGCGAGATCGGCGAGCATCCGAGTTTGCCTATTGGCGGCGAGATTCGACTCACAGCCAGCAAACTGATCGAGATCGACATCGAGCCAATCCTTGCCCTTGTAGCAGGGCGGCAGCTCGGTGGCGGTGGCCTGACGGCCCAGGCACCAGTGCCGCGATCCCTTCCAGGTGGCGCCGCGTCGCACATGTCGATACTCGGACATGTAGCGTGAGATCGGTTCGCGCAGCAGTGAGATGTAAAAGTATCGACGCTTCGCCGTCTCGCCCTCGTTCTTGTCCAGCTCGACGTCCACGCAGCTGGTCAGCTCGGTCCAGTCTGCGTGCAAGCCGCACTTCCAACCCGTTGAGTATCTGGAGAAGAGCCAGTTCTCGTTGCGATGCGGACGGAAGCAGTAGCAACGTTTGCGCTGCCTTTGGCACTCACAAGGACGCTGCAAAAGATACATTTGATAAATATGCAACAATTTAAATTTTTAATGGGTAATTTCTGTGGCTCACCTTCAGATCCAAGTCACGCACCAGATGCCTGCCGAAGGATGTGCCGCCCGTTTTCTGTATGTGCAAAAATACCATCACATCGTGTCCATCCATATCGAACTGGAAGTCATCGTTGAGCACATCCTCATAGCTGAGTCCGGCATTGGCCAAAATATTCTGTGGAGCTGAGGCTTTCGACGCGGTGTTGCCGCCAGGCTGTAGTTCATTGTAGGCCATCATGTCCGAGGATTGGAGCATCACGGCGCGTTTGGAGAGCGCGCATACCTGTGGTTCGTGGCCAAAGAGCAGAAGTGCAAACATTAAAAATGCGTACTCCGAATATTGATAAATGTAATTTCACTACTTAATACCCTGTGCAAATTATAAACATTTGAAATGTATTTTAAATCTTGGAGTCTGTAAGAAGTACAGAATTAATTCCCAGCTAAAGAGTATTTATTACATTTTCGCAGCAAACTCTGAATTTGTAGTATGCAAAAGACGAGACTAGTGTCTGCAGGGTATCTGCCAGTCATATATTCTGTTCAGAACATTTTGATTTAATGTTATTGCCATCATGGGGCTTAAAAATCAATTTATTGCCAGAGAAAATATAATAAAGTATCTCCATGTGTGTGTATGTGTGTATCAGTATTCTTCTGTGTGTGTGTGGCTATTGTTGAGTGTTTATTTATATTCAATATTAATTAAATGAACAGCGGGATTAAATGTTTATTTTCTGGTGCGACAAGCAGCTCTTCTGCCTGTGATATCTTCAGGCGTGTCAGCGCTGAACATTGCCCGAATGTGAGTCCTGTGAGTCCTGAATGTAACTCCATCACTCTTCATGTTTGTTTTATTATTATTTTCTCTGTGCATCGTTGTCGATTTTTATTTATTGGACTCTGTCAACGGATATTAAGTTGCAATTGAGCTGTACTGGTGCTATTTACCCCATTTACTTATTTATCCATATGCCGAGATATTAATATCGCATTAAAAGCAATTGGCGATCACATTTCCATTGCATACTTTTGAGCAGTGTTTTTAAATAAACAGGGAGGGTATCTGATGTCTTCTTATATGAATCCAATTGGATTTGCAAATTTGAAACATGAGTTCAGTTCCTTTATTTGTAATTATTAAGAAACATATCTCATTTAAGGATACTTCAACGGAATAAAGAGAAATTTTTGCTCCCTCTGATCAACATAGATGGAAGAAACTTTTGTAATTTAAGCCAGTTTTGATAAATATATATTTCTAGAAAGTACAATATTTAAAAACATTCTTTTAACGACTTTTCAAAATATTTCCATTACTTGCAAGAAAATTGCAAAAATGAAGTTTTACGCTAAGAAACTAGTTTTCAGCTATCTATTTTGTTGTACAAAATTGAAGAACTAACACAAGAAAACCAATTAAAAACAACAAGTGTGATGTTCAAGCAACTTTAGCAAATGAGTAAATGGTTTATGATTTTCTTACAGCTGTTTCTGCAAAGCAAATGGCCGTCAAAGATAAAATGAGACAAGAGATGCATTTACGTCATCAAAAACTGAAGAAAAGTTTCTCGATTAAAATGAGCAACTTTTGGTGAAATTCTCCTCCTCTTATCTAACCATTTCCGCTTCTTTTGGCCAAAAGCCATGCGAGAAGAGCAACGAGAACGAAAGCCGGAACAACTAACAAGCAACAACAACAACAAAGATTGGGGCAACTGAGCAGCTCATTAAACAATTGGCAGTTTGTTTTGGTTGCTTGCTCGGCTGGGTGGTGCTGGGTGATTTCCCGAGAAAATTAAGAAGTATTATGGGGTTTTGTGTGCTCTCTTTGTGTGTACGTGTGTGTGTGTGTGTGTGTGTGTGTGGCCATAGGCCTTATCTTAAAGTTCCGCAGGCAGCTCGTTATAAGCGGATGAATGCGTGTTAACTTTGTCAGAGAAAGAGGAAGGCTATAAAACGGGTAGGAATAAACAAGGGATATACGTTTGCAGCTGCATGTGGCAAAGGTTTACCGCCCGGGCAGGTGCAAAAGTTTTGAATTTATTGTGCAACAACCAAAACCAACAATCTCAGCGACTAGATAATTCGATTATCTGCCAGAAAAATGCTACAACTTTGCAACTGATGCCCTTGGGATTTTTGTGGTTTCTGTGCAACTTTGTTCTTATACAACACCCAAGGTCCTGACCCAGCCAGCATTCAGGCTACAATTTATTAGGGATTGTTGAGTGGTTTGGGATTTTAAATTTCTATGATTTGCGCCTGGAAACAGTTACAATTTATGTCAATGCATTTATCGTCGTAGATAAAAGTCAAGCAAAGTAAGAGTGTCCTGGAAAAAAAGCTCTAGCTGTCTCTGACAAACAGATGCGCGTGGCTTCAAGACATACTCTCCAACAACTTCATGATGCTGGATATAAATATATATGAATACAATTTATGTACAACGTATTAAATGTAATTTGATCGTAAATGAGACGAAAATCTACCACAAATGAGTAATTTAATTTTATTTTCGCGTAACGCAACTAAAGTGGCGTCAACAGCAACGAAACATTATATATAGAAAAAATAATAACATTTCCGCATGTGTATGTCTCCTTCTCTCTCTCTCTCTCTCTCTTTCTCTCTCTGTGTGCCAGCACTTTGCTGGCAATTTAATTGCTTTTTATAGGCAGCCATAAAAAAAATAGCGTGGAATATAGCCACTGAACAAAACCACACACAATCAACATCCAAAAAATCCACCAAAATGTCCGAGCCGGGCCAAGCCACATGGTTGGTAATGGTCGCAGCGGTCCGTAATATTATTATAGTAGTAATCATTTAGTGCGCAAATTTGTTGCCTGTTCACGCGACCAAAAATTCCCATGCACACACTTACATTCACAATCGCACACACGCATACACATACAGATACAGATACGGATTGTGTGGGTTTATTAAATGTGTGAGCGCGTTAGCAATGTTCTTAACTGTTTAGCTAAGTTAGAGATGTGTACGTGTTACGAGATGGAACTATCGTAAACTTGCTGCTGCTTGACAATCTCTCACGAAATCTATAATCGTTATAATATATATAAAAAAAAGCAATAAAAATATTCGTAATACGGATATTTGGAAAATTACGTTTTTTTGACTGCTTTATGATTTCGTTATTGGCGTTTGCATTAATGATTTTATTTATTCATTTTATTTGCTTCTCTAGTAACATTTTATTTCCTTATTTTTCTTTATTTTGCAAACGTTGTTGTTGAGACTTCAATCAGCTTACAGCAATTATGGTTTCGATTGCAAAGTACAATTATTTTTACAACTATTTTTACAGAATGCAAAAAAAAACCTTTTTTATTTTTTATTAATTAATCAATACATATTTGCAGAAGTGTGAAAATTGTCATTATGTTAGTTAATGTCAAATATTAATTTGCCCTTTTACTAGTAAGTCAAGTAATTGAATACTAATAATCGAAGTGAATTTAAATAATAGTTATTCGATTTTTTAAACCATCTAATGATATTTAATGAAATTTCTCTGAACTCAAACAAATTTTGTAACTTTCTTCAAATTACTTATCTATCTACTTTTGTATCTCTTTATTAAGGAGGCACAGCAGTTTTGTTGGCTTAATTTATCTGTACACACTTGGAATATCATACAAACAACTTCTGTTATATAAGTAACAATGGATAATAAGCTTCAACGCTTTAACTTAATGTTTTTGTGCCAAATTATTATTATTCTCCAAGTTCTTAGTTTTCCGCAATACCAAAGCATCAACCGCAATCTTGTCTTTAATTAATTAAGTGTCAATTAATTTAAGTGTCAAATTTGCAGGCAATCCAAGCAAGCGACAGCTATTATAGCCATCAAATCAGTTAAGTTATGGAAAACAGGTGGAAAATGTGATAGTCCATTTGGTTTACGATTGTGACAGCCATAATTTTGTTATCTGTGTGCATAAAACCGCAAAAAGGTGCCGAAAAAAAACAAAAGTGAAATAAAATACAAAAGACAAAAAAAGAGCAGCAAGTTTCGGGCAAGTAAATTAATATTTACGAGTCTGTGCGGCAAAGATTTAAGATTTAAGATTGTGCGCTTTATGAAGCAGCAACACCATCATACATATGTACATATATCTATATAGAGTCTTAAAACTGTGCTAGTGCTGGCACAACACACACACACACACACACACGCATGTTCTGAGAGACTCGTAAATTGCAAGCACTCCAAATGTAAACAATAAAACTTTTTGTGCTGAAGAGAAAAGAATTTTATTTCTTAGATATCATGGTGGGCGGCCATAAAAAATGTTGCGAAATAGAACAGTAGATGGAAACTGTTCAAATACGTACTACCAGAGCCATAAAATTGTACGAAAATGTAAATTGAAGAATCTACCAAATTGTAGACGCATTCACATTTTGGTTTATTGCATATTCGAGACAAGAAATGTAATTTGTTTTTTATTTCTTGTAACACGTAGGCACTTGTCCAAATATGTCATGACGAGAAACTGTTAAAAGTAAAGGAAAACTTGGCTTATTTATTTTTGAGAGACTCTCGAGTTTTAAGCTGCACTTGGCCAATTTCGACATTGACTTCATTCTACGCCTGCAACCAATGCCACAAGCTTAAAATGAGCACCTGCTCAGCATACGTGGCCAAAGCGAATGATTGAAAACACAGGTGACAACCTTAGTAATCAAAATAGGGGAGTCACGCCCAATACTTAAATGGCTTAATCGAATTTGGTCAAATTTGCAGCCCCTCAAATTTTTGAGACATACGTACATGGAAATACAATTCAGGGACTGCCGCACGTAGCCAGTTGTGCAGCCACAGCCCAGTTGCAATTTCGTGGCACAGTCGCTAGAAGGATAGAGTTTCAAACAGCTCAAGGCTCAAAGCGGGGCAAACAAGCGAGCACCGCAATCTCGCCACAAGCTATGAAGAGACTTTTGGATTTTTCGCTTACATGCAGCAGTGGCAGCTGCCAACAAGCTGATCAGAAACGTTAAGGCTCGACGCGATGCAAATGCAAATAGCAACATAGCAGAGCAACAAGCGAAAACAACCTGCACAAAGCACAACAAAGACGTGCCTCACGGTCCGACTCTTTAAGCAATTCGAATCGTTTAATCTGGCAATTAGCCAAGTTTGCAAGGCGGTCAATGGCCAATGCCTAAGCTGCAGCTTAATATGTGTGAATGCACCTTGGGTATCAATAAACAGTTTTCAAACAACTTGCTGAATACACATTCGATAAAGACAAAAATTATAACTTTAAGGAAATTGTAAGAAAAATGATTTTAAAATTTTTCTTTACAGTTATGAGAGATGAGAACAACTTTAAAATATTCAAATTTCAATAACGAAAGACGTGAAAACATAACTCACCTTTGATCAATTCAATATAAATTCGAACTGAAGACAATTGTTGGTCCAAGCCACATACGTACGTTATAGTACAAGTTAAGAGTTGGGAGCAGTTGCTTCGATGCTGTCATTTGCCATTTTAGTGGCAAACAATTCAATGGGCAACTGGAGAGCACACAAATTCCATACACAATACAGCGCACAAAATGGCCAGCCCAAAGGGACAACAGGACTAAACAAATGCCGTGCACAGACACACGCCCCCACACACACACACACACACACACACACACGCAATCTGGCAGGTGAAGAATACGTTTTGGGCATTTCGAACAATCGCATAAACTCAATGCTCCGTTTGGCTGGCATGAAAAGGGAAATATAAAATTTATACGCCACTGGCTATGTGGCAACTCCCACACAGATGCAGATACACCCACAGACACACATACACACACACATACACACACACATACACGCTTTGTCAGAATGATAAATTACATTACAGTGCTGCATTTTATTATCATTTAAACAAATACATGAAAATGCACGAAAAACACACAGAAGTGAATCGAGCTGAGTATGGGTCAAGAAGTGGGCGGAAACGTGGCGCGGAGCTGGGGCGAGAATCGAGCTCTGTAATTTACACTGAGAACTGTATAAATTTTGTGCATAAAAAGGTCGCTTATGTGATTTTAACATGCCAACGCGATTATTACACGGCAAATATTAACTTTTTTTCATATTGACGCTCGCATTTTGAAATGCCAAAGTCACGCAAGTTGGCAAGAGGCACATAAATATTTTATAGCGTGCTGCTGCCCACTTTGCTCAGCACAATCGTGATATTCGTAGAAATATGTATTATTATTGTTGCTCCCAAGTAGATATGCTTAGTTATTCATAAGCTTTGGCCATAGTTAAGCGGAGTTTACTCGAAGTTTATTAAAAATTTCATATGCATAATCTTTCAAACAGATTAAATACAAATCTAAAAACTTCAATCAATATTTTTAATAGAAGTAGTTTTTAGTTTATTTTTTTAGTTTAACTGTTAGACTGCGTGTGTTCGACAATATTTTTTATTATTATTTTTATTTATTTCAATTAAAATATTTGGGAAAACTGGAGATGATGTGTCGGAAAATGAAACAATCAAGAAAATTAAGTTGTGTTAGTTGTCAATCTTGTGTGTCATGTGCAAACCGTAGATATTGGACATATTAAGCACTACGGATTGATGTATGCATTTTATTATGTGCATGTATTTGTGTGCATGTGTGTGTGTGTGTGTGTGTGGGGGGGGGGGGTGTTTGTCATTTCATTCATCAAAGGCAAGTTGGGATCCTGTCTGCTGTGATTTGGGGCATTAAATCATTGACAGTTGCTTATGCTTTCAATGGATATTATATTATTTGCAGCAGAGAAACTGAAATAGTAGCACAACAAATAAAAAGGAGACGACATAAAAGAACAACAACGAATTATGGGGTAGCAATTTATTATTTTTTAAAGCACAACGTTGAAAGCTAATCTATTTGAAGTGGCTGTTAAACATTCCAGACCAGCTCGCCGCCATGGAGCATGTGTGTGTGTGTTATTATGCGGGTGTGTGTTAGTGTGATTGTGTGTTCTAATGAAATGTAGCATAATATTTTCAGTTTAGACGTTGCTTGAAATTCACGACTAGTCTCCGAGTAAGAGGATGTGTGTGTGTGAGTGTGTGTGTGTGATAAGCGTCGTGTAAATCCCAAAAATAAGCAAAGAGACAACGTGCAACATCCACCACTACCCAAACACTCACACATACACACGCACACGCACACACCTACAAAGATAAATCCCTTGGCCATAAGAGCTGAATAGCTTTGGATAGTCCTCGGCTGTCCGTTTGCTTTTGGTCACTGACCATAAATTCAACTAAAATATATTTTGACATTTTGCACGCAAAGCGGTTGATGAGCTTGACCCAAGAGAAAAGGAGGCCAACTAAGCGTATTGGCCCCAGAGATCTCGGGGTGTAAATGGGCCAAAACTAAGCTCACGCAGTTATACAAAGGTCATTGCAAGGACCAGGCCGCATTTCCTATGAAGTGTTAACATGCGATAACAGCAGCAACAGCAGCAACAGCAGCAGCAACAACAATAAATGATACCAAATGCTGATGATGAGCCAAAAGACTCTTTATGCGCACATTAGAGATGGACGCGTGCTCAATTTCCGTGCAGTTACTATGACAAATAATATTTTGGATGAAATACACGAAATACACAACTGTTCTAATTTGCGAATAAACATGAAATACTCATCACTTAATATGCATAACAACTTAATTATTATATATTAACGACTCTAGGTTGCGAATCTTTAGGCGTTAAGCGACAAAAAAAAAAAGAGAAGCGAGAAAGACTTAAGTCGTCTATTTGTTTGTCCTTTATCCGATAATTAAATATTAGCACATTTTTTTTTTTGGAGCGTGTTCGAATCACGTCAGCAAACACGAGACGCGCTCAGCTCGATAACTGGATTCTAGACACCCAATCTGCCAAACTTTTTAACTCTATGTGTATTTATCATTTATTGCGCTGTCATTTAGCATTGTTTCGGTTTTGCAGTAAGTTGCCAGCGCAGTAAATGAAGTGAAATGGCTTGAAAATGATGATAAACCCAATCAATGGACTCAGCATTTTTCATCTTCATCACATTCACATCTGCAGCGATTTTCTTTAAATGGTTGCAACATTAGAGTTAAGTAAATGTTGCAACACTCAAGCACTTTACTTTCTTATGCATCTCAATGTTTTTTATGTTTTTATTTTTTGTTTTTTAGAGCTCTCCAAAGCATTTTAATTGCTCTTTTTAACAGCACGAAATTCTTTTTCATGCTCGTTTCTGGTGTAAGAAATTGTTGTGGCGGGCCGCCTTTTGTGGGATGGGGTGTGTGTGACATAATTGGCGACCGCTGTGCCGAGCTGTTTTCGCTGTCAGGACCATAAAAATGTGTAAAGTATCCTGTACAATATATGTATGTATACGTGTAGAAGAACAAGCTGACTTTAAGTCACCTTACAGGCGAGGCGGCGGCGGCGGCGGCTGCATTTCGTTTGTTTTTAAACAATTTTAATTTCGCACAAAAATGTTGTCAACTTTTTTGACATTTTATGTTGGTTATTATTTCTTCAAGTTTTCATATTTGCCTTTATTGCACTCAACTCGGCGCGTAAATTCAAATAAAATGTGATTTCGTTTTTGCTTTCGCTTTCGTCCTTGGGCAACTAAAAGTTGCTCAAATGACTTTCTTTTTGGTTTTGTTACTTGAGAAGTAAATCATTGTAAGCTAATCTCCAGGATTTGGCTGAGTCACTTAGTTTAAAAACGTATTTGTTTACCGTCAACTGTCATAGCACACAATGACAAGGGTTTTTTTTGTCTTAGGTTTGAATACAGTGTCTTCGACTAAACATACCCCGTACTAAGATATAAGTCGATATTATCAATTGATACAGAGTTTCCCCATCCTCTAAACTAAATGATAATATGGTGAAGTATATAGTCAGCTTTTGATTTCCAAAAAATCCTGTCAAAATAATCCAGTAGGCTACAAATTGAACATATTTTTTTTCAGTTGCAAGAACTGCTAAGAAAGTATAATCCTTTAAAATGGGCAAACAATTTGGTGGCTTTAAATTTGACTTTTTGTCGTCTTGTTTTCTGGGATACAATTCAATTTAGTGCGACATGGCCAGGAAAAATGGTCAAATGTTTTTTAACAATGTCATTTCCTTGATGTTTTCTTTTATGTTTCTTTTTTGGTGCCTTGAAAAATGCTGATTGAAATGGCGGAAGAAAAATTCCTGCTAGACTGTGGACTGGCGAAGGGCCTGCTTTTTAGCTCTGCCTTTGTTTGCTTTCGTGTATTTATCTTTCTGTTTTGCTTCTTTTTTTTTTTGGCTGATTTGATTTGATTTCCTGGGCCAGCCATTGTCCTTGGCTGGTTTTCTTTTTGTAAATGTTCGCACTTTAATCAAATGCCAGCTAATCTTTTGGGCAGCAGCGCAACGGTGTTGTTGGTCCCCTAAGGATTTGTTTTCTTGGTGTTTCAGTGAATAAAGTCGCTTAACGCATTACGTATACGCCATGTGTTTGTAGCTGCTATGCTTTTGTGGCTTGACAGAAAGCTGGAACACTCGAAACAAATGCCACAAATGTTTTGGCCATTGCCCACAACGACAAAGGGGCATACGTAACTGACCCGTTAGGGTTGACTTAATTGAGCACTTACGCTATGCAAAGTTGCGTATGGAATCTGTGAACTAAAGTTTGCCTGGCTGCACAATGTGGTCAGCATCAAGTGTGCAAAGTACTCAAATTATAATTTAATTAAACTGTGAAACACTATGCACATTTACTATTTCCAGAGACAGGAATCTTTAACCCAAGACATAGACTCACACACACACACTCGAAATGCTGCAGCAATTTTATTTACATACCAGACTCTCAATATTTAGCTTGCAACTATTCTTGTTAGTGCTGTTATTTCTGCTTTACATGTGCAACAATAAGCCACAACACAATGGGGCGAGTCGTGCACCCAGTCCGTGCAGCTACTCTTTGGGGAAAGAGGCGAGTGGGCGAGAGGGGCAAGCTTCTGTGTCAATGTGTTCGCTTGGCTTATTATGCCATTGCATGCAAGGCCGCTGCAAATCATGACAAATGACAGCATAAAGAAAGTTACATCTAAAATATATATATATATATATATATATATTTGTATATTTGTATGTATTTGTGCTGTTATGCAAACACGTAAGTGTAAGTAAAAAATATGCACATTGCAATTGTTAGCTTAAGCAATTAGGCTAAATAATAATTCCATTAAAGTAATGGCCTTTTCAGTCCTAAACTTTTTGTAGCTAGTAATCGAAATTAAAGAAAGAAAAAAACTTTTCACTCACAATTTTGAAACGCAAAATGTATTAATTTAAGCATAGAGTTATTAAATTAAAATGCATATTTTTTTATAGTGTAAATATATACTGTTATTTTTAGCATACAAAACAAAAAAGTTGAAAACAGACATGCTATATTGTCTACAGGCGATTGTTGATGTTCTTGTTGGTGAGCAAACAATTGTTATACACACTTACACACACTCTCGCACACTTACACCCGCACTTACACAGTGACAGTCACACTCGTATGCACGTGCTCTTTGTTTGACTTGCCTCGTTTTGTGTTTGTTTATTTACTCAACTATATGGCGCCTTTCTGGGTTGGTTCATAATGTGTTTATGCCAAGTGTTTATCCAATAACTTTTTTTCCTCTTTGCCCACAGTTGTGCTGCTCACAGGCTCTCCTTAGGAACACTACTTGACAAATTACACATACGAGGTTAGTGAAATGCCATTACATAAATAAATGCACCCGCATTTCCCCTAAAGGGGAATTTATCTGTAACTATTGTTATATGTTTTTTGTGACATTGGCGCATTGGGCCTGCATTGGGCCTGAACTCAAAAACAACAAACAGATGTAAGATAACAAGGTTTAAGTTTATATATGACGGGGCTTTAAGTAAGTATTCAATAAATTTGCACATTGTACTTATTTATTATTTATTTTCTCTAATTTGATTGTCAACGACATCGATTGTGCCACGTCGTTTCGGACGTGCGCTAACAAAATCTACAAATTGCCATTGAAAAACAACTAATATGGAATATCTGTGCTAATCATGTTTTTTACTAAACGTACTCAAATAGCTGTTCAACAATAAAATACAATACATGTACTTATGAATACAAAGTAATAATCAAGTTAAAGCACTGCAAGTTGACAGACAAAGTCTCTATCTAATGATGATAAACTTTATGTCTTAACTTAATTCTTTGCGAAGGCAAATTATAGTTTTTAATAGTTCTTTTTAAAAGTTGACTAATAATGTGCTATACATATTTAAATAAGTATTGGTCAAGAGTTTGGCAAAAACCACAGCTTCATAAACCACAAAAGCTACTAAGCCTTTTGGTGGGTGGCGAAAATATGCAAATGCTTGGAGTAAAGTGTAATTAACTTGACAAGCAATTTGCAATTACAATTTTATTTGCTTTAATTACTTTGGTCAGTTGTGCGATAAGCTCAAAAGAAACTAAAGTAAATATTCGCCTTTGAATTTAAATCATTGTAGTTATTCAGCAATAAGGTTATTGCATTTCCGATATCCCAAATAAAAGAGTGTATATTAATTTGTGTCAGCCAATGTAACGATCTCAGCAAGCTGTGCAAAACAAAACAAAACAGCAAAGTTTAACACATATTATTTGCGCTGCGGCCTCGGGGCGAGCATATATATATCAGAGAGTAGCTCCGCAAATTGGCAGTTGGAAAACGTGAGGCAGAGAGGCAACAAGTAACAGCTAACAGCCAACAGTTGTCATGAAACGTATAATTATCGCAATTAGCCTGCTGGTTCTATTGACAACAGTCAATGCTAAGCAAGAGTGAGTGCCACATTAAGAAAATAAAGTGTGAATTGAATTACGAGTGTCAAAATTCATTTTTAGTATAGCCTCGGATGAAGTGCTTAAGCTGGGCTACAATCCCACATATGATATTTGGTACTTTCTACCAACCGGGCGACCAGATGACGTACCCAACTACGTTAAGGATGCCTACGAAGAGAGAAGGCCTGGCGGCGTTTGCTACAAATCCCCAGATAATTGGTTTTTCTGCGCAACAGCAAAGAAAATAACTCCCAAATAATGTTAAATGTATTACAAATATAACTCACAGCAAATTAGCCCTAAAATGTCAAAATGTGCGACGCAACATTTTTGTAAATATATCAGCAAAAAGTAAAAATGAAATTAAAAGGCGTGTATAATAATATTAGATACGTGATAGCAACGTATGTAACTTTTAATTTTGTACATTCCCCGTACAATCTCCGCAAATTGTTGTAATTAGATAATGGAGAAAACATGCCACAACTTGGAGGCATTATGAAATTGCTGCAAATAGTATTTTAATTACGGCAACAAACAATATATTTGCCTGGAAAACAATTGTCATTTTGCTTACAAATTATTTTGTTTCACGTGAACAAATTGTGACCAATTTGAATTGACAAATGAATAGAGAAAATAAAATGCTAATCGGGAACTGGTTGATCGAAAAAATATACTTAGGTTAGTCAGCAACACAGCAACAACCGAGTTGGGTGAGTGTGCAAAAATTAAAGCTGACAGAAAGAAATTGAAGTTGCCACTGGTAATATATTATTTGCATTGGCAAAAAAAGCACAATAAAGTGGACAATGTTATTGCAACGCTGCGGGTCTACCAGACAGTTGGCATACATTCAGCAGCTACCCCGACACATTTCTCGCAGTGTTTATATAGTGTATACATATATCTTCTATATTTTTTTGTGGCACTGCAGCACGCAAAGGAAATGAAATATGAAATAATTTATGAAATAAGGCGGCTACAGCTGCAGTGTTAGGGTTGTGCAGTCAAAATTTATGATTGCTATACCAGATATATATATGTGTATATATAGAGTACATCAGACAGCAGTGAAAGCGACTTTTTGATGGTTCACTTATTGTTATTGTTATTGCAACCGTTAAGTTTTCTGACTTTATTAAAGTCAGACCAAAAGTTGCGCGCTGACAGGCAACCGACAGTAAGAAAATGGCAACAAAATACACAATAAGCAATACAGACGAGCAGATATCCTGTAATTACGAATTTATTATTGTGGTATAAAATTATGCTTTTAATTAATTGATTTTCAATTGTATTTTATTCTTATGTAAACTTGTTTCGATTAGTTCCTTTTTGCTTTTGTTATGCCCCACTTCTCAGCAAACTTTTCCTTACTCAACCTCTTGGATCCCATTAATGGAGACCTTATGAGCACAGGGTATACGAGGTCTAACATTCCTATCAAAATGTTGAACAAAAACTGGAACAAGCAGCAGCTGCAAAATGAAGTGCGTGAAAAAGAGTCGATTTGTTATTCTTGTTTCTGCTTGTTGTGCACACACACAAAAAAAAAATAGGAGGAAGACTTGCCAAGTTTCCGACAACTGTTGTCATTCGTGCCGAATGCTCGGAAACCCTGCCAGAAAAGCAAACCAACAAAAAGCGGAAAATGATGAACACTGTAAAATTAAAGAGCAGCCGGTACCAGGAGGCCACATGTGTTGCCTACTATTTCACGCCACAAATGTATGCAACAATTCGAGATTTTTGGATACATAGCGCATACGCAACGTTGTTCGCCTTGTGAAAGTAACTGAAATGTTGAAAAAATGCTGAAAGTTTAATCAAAGCTTTGTCCTGTGTTAAAATTAATGTTTGAACAACTTTGGTCCAACTGTTAAGCTATGACAAAGTTCTTAACTAATATTGAGCTAAATAATTGGATTCTATTTTAGTTTTGCCTTTTATTTGAATTTGAGCAGAGTCAATAAGTATTGAATGTTGCACTTTCTGATAGTTCTGAGCTGACAGGTCCGGCATTCAAAGTATTTTTAATATGTTGAATTGAAAATTTTGCCAAACACAAAAAGTTTTCGTGGCAGACCACAAAAAAAGTCATTGCAACTAATCAAATTGGCATTCGAACTTCGGAACTTTTGGGTGTGGTGCAGAGACTAACAGAGACAAGCATACACACACACACTCACAAACGGTCCCTGTAGATAAATGCAAATATTTATGATTCAGCCAACATAAAAATAAACGATTTTCATTCATACATCTTCAACTATCACACAGACACAGCATCATGGAATGAAATTGAAATTGTTTTGAGAGTTGCAATTTCAACCAGACCATTTTGGCCCTATACAATTTTTGTATGTTTGTTTTAAAGTTTTCGAGATGAGCTTATAGGATTTTTTAAACACGATACGCACGCAACAAACTAACGCTAAAACTGTAATTTATAGCAATACTTTTATGGGTAATTGGGTGTTGTTGGCCATCGATTGAATTCCATTTTTCATTCATGAAAACATTTGCTTGAACGTCTAAAACGTGTTTTGACAATATGACTACATATAGATAATCTTGTGCTTACTTTATATCAGCTTTTCCCACGCTCGAATATCTATTTTAGAGTGATATTAAGTACTTGCAATTTATTGCGTCTGTATGAATTTTCCTGCCCATGAATTTTGTATTTGCCTAAGCGCTTTTAATTGTTTTTCCAAGTCGATTGGTTCATATGCACTTTGCCAGATTACATTTGCCACTGGGCACGTTGTGGTGGGTTGTGATTTTGAAAATGCTGAAGCTGTTGCTAGCGATACAGTAATGGATCAGGAGTCTCGCTTTGTTTTGGACAGTTAGCTGCTTCATGAATATTTATGCATTCTCAGAACATGAGAGCAGAGCAAAAATGCAGCTTCATAATAAAAGAAATCCCAGCGCAAAAAAAAAATATATATACATATATACATATATATTTGTATAAATGAAATGCCAGCCAAAGCGCAGAGCAATCAAATCAGCCATGAGAGAAGCAGACGCAAATGCATAAGTACAGAGAAGCGAGTGGAAACGTAAAGCAGAAATCGCTGAAGGGCAACTCAAGCTGCAGCAGTGTGAAAATTATGCACGTGGACAAAAAGCAGCCACAGCATCCGTGGTGCAAGACATAAAAGTTTCCTGTTCGCATTCTCCGCAGAGTGCAAGCGTAGGATGAGAAATGTATATGTGACATGTTTGCATATTTTCTCATTTTTACCTGGTCAACGAGCACATGACAAATATGCAAATGCCATATAATGACGCTGCTGATGGGATTTTAGCAAGTTGCTGATGGTTTTTTAGCAAGCTGCTGATAATGGGATTTGTGAGAAGTACGTTTTATTACCGTTGCAGTTAACTGCAGTACTGCAAAAAAATGACTGAGACTGACATTGAGCTAGGAGCTAGAAGGACATAAGACTGCAGAAATGTTATTCAGCTTATACCTTGAGCACAGCATTCATTAATTGAGCTTTAAGACATAACGCCTTAAGATTTCCAGTGCTTTTTTTAATGCTAGCTTAAGAACTGAATAATTGGTTTGCTAAATGCCATTTTAGAAGTGCAGTTTGCCTGTAGAGTCACTGGTATATATATGCCTTGCCTTCATGCGGTAGCATTTATGTTTAAGTGAATCCGTTACCGCTCGCAATTGTCGCAGACAATTTGCATTTCTTCTGTTGACACAATTGCGAATGCGCCATAAAGTTTGCCCCACAATGATATGGACACATATACATATATGGACGTAGCCCAACCCGTATGTATACATATCTATGTGTGCAGAGGTGCCGCACACCCAAGTGGCGTCACTCTTTTGTTATTGTCGCACTGAGGCTCGGGTTTTGCGAATGTTGCTTGCCCCAGCCACACAACTTTCAGATCGTTTTGTGCCGGATATTTACGATTTACACGTATGCGAAATGCAGCGGCAACAACAGCAACAACAGAAACTGGCACTCAACTGCGCCAATCGACTCCTGCCGCTGACTTGGGCGCTGCTGGCGGGCGTTAATGGCTTCGTGTTGTTGCATGACAATAGTAACAATAACACAGCAAGACAAAATTGTTCCGTCTGGCAAGGGTTGACAAACGTGGATTCCCTGTATATGACCATAGTCCCATACTTCTTTTTATTGGTATCCAATATACATTCTTCTTTTAGGTAACATTGGAATGTAAAGTGAATCCTTCAGGACTGAAATTTATTTATTAATCGTTTTAATTTTTAACATTTTATCTCAAATTTGTATTTTAATGGTATATACATATATTTATATATATATATATATTTAGCCAGGTTAAGAGACCCCACAGCAGGAGCACAGGTAGAGGGTATAAGAACAACAGTGGTGCACCAAAAAGTGTCTACGCAGAAGAGCTATGGCAAATGGTGTGCAATGCGCTGGATTGCGCCCTTAAGCATGCAACACAAGTTGCCTTGACAACTATTGTGACGATGCCATTGAAATTCAATTTTGTATGCTGCGTGCGGTGTGGCACAGCTTTCAACTTTAAGCTACCAAAGAAAAGTGACCGCCCTTTTTTCGCCTTGTGGCAGCGAGAGAAAGAGATAGACAGAGAGAGAGAGAGAGAGAGAGAGAGAGAGAGAGAGAGAGAGTGAGAGAGGATGCCACCGTTTCGTATCTTCACTGTTTCTCACATTTGTTTACAACATGCGCAATTTTATGCACAACACAAACAATGCGCTTCGCACCGCGAGTGTTTCTCTGCTGTACAATTGCAGTCAATTTTTAATTTATGGTACCACACGTTACCGTTGAATGTGGCAAGGCATACACTTTTGCTTGAATGGACCTAGCCTTTAAAACGCAATTAGCTCTTGGCATGGCAGCCAGTCAAGTGGAAAAAAACATTGCAACTGGCAAAATACTTGACGATTGCACCGATTCCGTAAGTTAATTGAATGTTATTTATGAAAGTTGTTACTACGAACGAGATCGGGTTGCGCTGCCTATGGATATTTGTGATATAACATCAAGTTTAAAAATGTTGCAAATATTATTGTTAGTATTGTTTTTACGGCTGATCGCATAAGTCCCATCGTTATTGTTAGCTTTACATTTACCTGAATTCAAAAGTGAAGTTCATAGAAGAGGGGGAAAATTGCTAAACCAATTGAGGTCGGCAAATTTCCTGTGTGGTAAACATAAATCTTGAAAACATTAAGGATACCAATGCTCAATAATGATATATGGCGCACTGCTCGGACTTGTTTGCCATTTTTCATTTATGGCCTAGTCTTGTGCGGCTTAGATACAATGTATTTGTAAGTCATTAACCAAAGCCAAAAGGTTCCTTTCAGAATTATTCAGTTGAGCATTAGGAACCCAACGAATACCAGAAAAAAAACACGAGCCAAGAGCAAAACTCGAGCCAAACACACTAAAAAATATGCAAATTTTTTCTGC
Source organism: Drosophila nr. medialis 2 BK-2023a (assembly GCA_035044325.1). NCBI lineage: Eukaryota > Metazoa > Arthropoda > Insecta > Diptera > Drosophilidae > Drosophila > Drosophila nr. medialis 2 BK-2023a. The sequence goes on along the minus strand of JAWNMH010000397.1, from coordinate 5,565,429 downwards.
TACTTTTGTTTGCTTTTTGGCTTGGATTTGCTTAAAAAAAAAAACCCAAACACATACACACATGCTCTTTAGTCGAAATGTTTGTCCTGCGGCTGTGGCTATTGCTGCTCGTGTTACTAAGTGAGCAACTTGGGATTGGAAAACGTAGCTGGTATTTGCCTGCTGATGCGTGTCGTGATTCCGACACTTGCAAACAGACTGATAGACAGACTAACAGACTAACACACACACACATGCTAAGTATTGAAATGGACCACAGAATCAATATGCATTTGAATATGTTGAACTGTTGAAGGACATTGTCTGAGCAATTTTTCTACGCACGTTTCTCGAGGGCAGCTGTTGGGCCAAGCGAGCAGACATTTGCATAAATAGGCATTGACAGGTGCCGCAGCAGACCTGATTAGCATTTACTTAGTATATTTGTCACATATCTACACACATATATATATATATATATATATTTATATATATACTTATGCGTTTACACATGCCTAATTATATACACTGAGCTGTTGTTGAACTGAAATTGAGAGGGATACCAAATAAATCCCAGAGCAGCATCAGCGCAAAGTCCCAAATCCAATAAGTAAGTCCGTATGCCAAACCGATGGCAAAACACATACAAAAAGAACAAAAAATGAAACAAAGAGAAACAAAGAGAAATGCTTTTTTCGCACGTCGAAGATTAAATACCCTTGTTTGAAACACAAAAGTTCGTTTTTAAAAGAACTCATCTTTCGAACGATTGGTCCCTTAAAGGAATGTGACTTATTCGCTTAGAGACAGCCAGGCTGTTCTTACTGATCAAGATTATATATACTTTATATATACAAACATTTTCAAGCCGTCCGTAAGGGTATACAAATAAGATGGTAACCAATGAGCTGGCATGGCTTCAATTTCCAGCACAACCCACGCAAACACACACTTTTTGTGCCACAGCCAATTCCCACATAACATAATAATAATAAGCCTGGGGAATACACATAAAGTGTGAAAAATACGTATTTATGCAGCTGGCCAAGTTATTCGATTATGGCATATCCTGTTAAGGCAAGCAAAATTAGTAAACTTTTAGCAAATCTTTCAATTTTCATTTATTATTAATTTAATTTTGGTTTTAAGAGAACTAAGGTACATCATTTCAACAAATTCAGTTCTGCTTAGTCACTGAGTTTGCCGCAGCTTATGCATATTTAGTTTGCTTTTTATATAACTTATGCAACTTTGCTACAGGGTATAAGGAGACAATATGGTACGGTAAAAAAAAGAGAAGCGCTTGACGCCTGACGTTATTAAAAGTAATTAAAATACTGCGTATTTTTGATGAATTACTGTAAGCTGATGACAAAGTCGACACCATGTCAAATGTGATTAATTACTGATGATAATGATTAATGATGAAGCACCACGTCTATGTGTGAGTGTCCGTGTGTGTGTGTGTCCGGGTGTGTGTGTGTGTGTGCGCTCTTGAGTGAGCATTTCATTTGTTTCGATATTAAGTGCGAATTAACGCATTCGTGATGCAATAAGGACAAAGGCCTTGCTTTTGGCTGAGTAACTGGCTTAAAGGCCTTTTGTACTTTCCCAATTTATTTCAACAACTGTCACAAGAAATACTTATTTACATGTAAATAGTAAAAATATAAGAGTGCACATATTTATCTGCGAATTGCTTGCCCTACAGCACACAATATTGCAGAACAAGTTTTCAATAATGTTCATTGTAGCAGATTACAGAAATGTAATTACTTATGAAGGACCTTGCTATATTCTATATATATATGTATATACATATATATACTGTAAACATTTGTGAAGCATGAATTAACACTTTAATGCTAAGAACTATTTCATGTGTACTCTATTCTAGTATTTAAATGATGATGCGAAAGAGATAACATAATATATATATTAAACAACAATAGAGTAAATGAGCAGGGTAAATTGTGTTGGAGAAAATTGCGTATGTCTATTATAATTAAGTCAATATATCACTCAAAGTCTATTAAATATGCCAAGCAGCTTTCATGCAGCTTAGAGAAACCAGAGAGAAAATATTAATTACTCAATTTATTCTGCCATGAAATAACTCAATTGTTAACGTCTTTTGCTGTTATTTCTATACCTTAAGCAGCTTATATATATGAAGGACTAGCTTAATAATAATGTGCTATTCAACCCATTGAAATTAAAGTCAATATGCTTCAAAAAAACACTTCAACACAATAACAGCAACAGCGAGAACAACAAATTTGCATAGCTGTTGTACAAAGTTTTGCACAAGTCTCATTTATGTTTTGTTGCTATTATTCTGAAAGAGTTCGGGGCAAAAACTCTCGTCGAGTGTTTCTGCATTTGACGGACTAGGGAATTTGATAGCGAAGAAGTGTTCTGCAGTCAACTTCATTTCAGACAAAATAAAACAAAAAAAAACAAAATAAATGAAGACCGAAACAGCGTTAATATTCAAAAGCGCACAAAACTTTTCGGCCTCAATTGATGGCCGAGTACATTACGGAAATGTGAAGTATCCGGAGTTGAGCAAAACTTTTTGCGCACTTCACGTTCCAAAAATTTGCATAGAACATAAATAATATTTCAAACTCTTGAATTTTTAAAAAATATCCATTTTTTGTTCTATTTGTTGGGTTTTTAGACAAGTGGTAAATTTGACCGCTCCTTGTGCATCAGTTTGAAAGTTTTCCCTTTTTTTTTGTGCGGTTTATTGCGGCTTGGATGTAAATTAAAAGTTTTATCGCGAATATTGTAATGCACTGCGCTCCACTAAATGCTACTGTGCAAGGGCGACAGAGCACAAAACGTTATTCGGCTTGCAAAACGTTACGCATACGCCGTGTTAGCCTGCAGCATATTTTAATTGGATTGCTAAGCGTGTTTTTCATTTAATTTTGTGAACGTTGAGCTTTATTTTATTTTTTATTATTTTGTGAGGCTAGTCAATTTGGGAATGTTCGCGACAGAGTTGCATGTGTGGTGAGAAAAGTTTGAAGGATTTTGATTTGGTATCGGTTTGATTAAAAACTTTTTTGTTTGTATTTACTTTTGGGTTTAGCTGTTGACTGGGATTATTGCACAACTTTGTTGTACAATTTTCAACGCTCAAAATTGGCCGTCCCACAATTACAATGTTTGTAAAGTTGGCCCTCGAGAGGGGCGCCAATTTGAGACGAAGCAGAATTTGGTTCACGCGCATTTTCTACTATAATAGTGTTTGCTGTTTGTCTGCGGTCCCAAAGGTAAAAGTTTAGGTTTTAATTAGTTTTAGTCGCTTAGCAACTGGGCAATTTGTTATATGCGGTTTCAGTTTAATGCATAAATATTTGGAATTCTGTTGTCTACTCTTCGGTTGATAAGGGTGTTGGTTTATTGTTGTTTCACGTTGACTTTTCTTTTCTGTAGTGCGACTAATTGGATGAAACTTGTGCAATCTGTAAAGAAGTGCACAAATTCGATGTGGGCAACAAACTGGGTCTACAAGTTATGAAAGCCGTATTGAAACCCTTTGGGGCTGCTCAACTTTTTCAAAGGGTGTTTTGAAAATATTTCAATCGTTATTTTGATTTGTAATTGACAAGATTACAAACAGCTGTCAAACAATCAACAAAGTTTGTGAATTCAGAGGTTCTATTTGATTAGACATCATTTTTATAGAGAAATATATGCAGGACATTACTTGACGTAATTCCATTTGTTATGGAATAACTCACAAAATGTACAATCTTAGCGTTTTCCAATTAACTGAAGCTTATACTTGAGTACTAGAAGTCAAAAGCACTAAGTTGAGCTGATAAATGCTTGAGGGAAACTCCATCTGGAATATCTATTGAACGCTTGACAAGATACTGCGAGCACATTTAGCGAGCGAGTGTGAGGGTGTTTGTTTGCTGGCAAACATAGAATACTGTCAAATAATGCACATTTCCGCATCCGCTCCATATACAACAAATATTAGCTATCTGCCAATGACTTTGCTTTTGCTTCCGACCTCGCATTTGTCTCCGGCTGGCTGGCTGCCTGGCTGCCAGCCTGCGCCTGTTGTCCTTTGCCGCGCGATGTCCTGGCAAGTGTTTCGAAATAAACAGTTACCAGTGTAAATTGCCATGGGCAAGTTTGGTGCCAATGCTCGCGCGTCTAACCCGTCCGCAGTTGAGTGGAAGTTTGAGACTTGACTCTACACACATATGAAATGAACTAAAATACGTATATATACATATGTGTGTCTTGTGTGTGGTTGTGTTCTTGTGTGTGTGCCCGCTGCTGCTGCTGCTATTATGTTGCGACAAGACAAACAGCAGCAGTTGCTAGCAAAACATTAAGAAATCAACTTAAGACGCGCTCGTCTTTTGTTGAGCTACAAAGATGTGTGTGCGTATGTGTGAGCGTGTGTGCATTTGTGTGTGCCTCATCGGATGATGCTGTTGCTTGGTGCTTGCCCCACGGTCTGTTTTGCCATCAACTGGCGCAAGTTCTGTTCTTCATCGCATAACATTGTTGTTCTTATTGCAAAATGTTCAAAAAGCTACAACATAAACATAAAGTTATTACATAAATATGAAGTAGCTGGCTCTCCGTCCGGGATGAGAGTGGGTGTACGGCAATTCAAAGTGGCCGTAACGCCTTGACTGTTTTTGGCACAAAAGCCGTGTTGGTAGCAGGCGCCTTATGCCAAAGGAGTAACTGAGCAAAAGTTTTTCGCCAGCGAAAATTTGGCTCTGGGGCTTTTCGTGTGTGGTTCGCTTTGGGTTTCGGCTTTACTAACTTTGATTTCTTTTTTTGGTTTTTGTGTTTTGTTGGGTTTCTTTGTTTGTTGTTGTTGGCGATGCCTTTTGTCATGCAGCGGATTTGAATTATGCGGCAGATTGGGTTACTGCGCATGCCGTCGGCTTATTTACAGCTCAGCTTTTTTTTTATTTTGTGGTCGAAGCGCTGATGAAAGCATGATTTATGACTAGACGGAAAAATGCTCTTGGCGCTTGCCATAAGTAAGTGGACAAAGTTAAGCTGTCAAAGCAATTTACAAGTTATATAGTTGAGCCCTTATAGAATTTCAGATTTCAATAGTTTCCTAGATCGTACAGCTTATATATAATAATAGACACAATACTACCTTAAGCTGGCGCTGTAATGTGTACTCAATTCATGGTTAATCAAATTTTCATTTCCAATAAGCTGCACACAAGTTACTTTAAGCCTTGTTTTAACCAGTGTTATTCGCCATAAAAACTTTAATGTATTCAATCTAAACTGCATTCGAATAATGCCATTTTACACATTTTTTTTACCACCAAATTGATACTTCGCATATTCAATTTAAACAAACCAATTTGGCGTAACAAAAACTCTTAAAATCCTCACTATCGCTCGTACACACACACACACGCACATACACACACTTGAACACACACACATTGTTGAATGCAATGCAACCGCAAAATAAATAACGACAAAAGACAGAGCGCTAGGGGCAAAGCCATTACTCGTACGTCATGTGGCACAACCAAAGGGAATATAAATATAAAATGCATGTTGAAAAACACAACAAAAACACGACAGCCAAAAAACTCAATTGCAAAAGCCAAAAAAAAATATAAAAATAAAATAAAAATAAAAATAAAATAACCAAGGACAACTACATGCGTAGATACGGATTGGGTTTTGGTTTGCCAAGTGGATCAAATGCGTCGCTAGCTGCAGTTTTGTATTTAAGTGGTGGTTGGTCGCAGGTTCAGAGGTTTCAGCTTTTGAGGCTTTGGTGCTGTGTTTGCTCGCACACTCACACACTAACACATACACACACACACCCATAATTGAATTGCTTTTCTATTTTTGGTTCGGCACAGTTTCCTTTGGAAACTTGCGTTTATTTCTGTGCCACAATTAAACACGTTGCCAGAACGACTTGCCTGCTACCACATAACCCCTTCCCCGCACAGCTTCTTTCCCAGTCAACTTCTTCACAACTCTTTTCACCGATTATTCAAGCTGTGCACGTAACCAACTGGTGGTACTCATTGCTGTTGATGTTGCTGTTGTTGCTTGCTGCTTGCTAACGACTAACTTGCGTTTAACCACAAATTGAATTACCCAACAGTTTACCAGCTGCGTGATGTGCGCCACTAACTATTTGCCCTTAGCTCTCAATTCGTCCTGATGCTGTTCCTTGGCGCTGCGTTCACATTATTATCAACTGCTGATGTTGCTATTGCTGCTGCTGCTACTCCTGCTATTGCGGCACGCGCTTGGGAGCATTCAAATCTACAATTGCACAGCAGCCACCGAACGGGGGCACGTGATGCGTTGCTTCCTTTAGCAAGCACAACAGCCCAAAACAACCCACTTCGGGAAGCCAACCCTTTGACTTGTGGCAACTACATGCGTTGTGGACTCTTTTGAATGCTTACACTCATTTATTTGCCTAGCAGTCTCCCATTCAAAAGCGCAAATGTGGAAGCTAAGCGCATCAGTAGTTTGTGCATACCTGCAAGTAAACGAATAAATTGGTAAATTAATATGATTGTCAAGTTGTATTAATTTTGTTAACATTAGTTCATTATACGATTGAATTTGGTAGGTTCTGTTAGCATTTCTGTAGAACACTTTTTTTTTTAAATTTCCTGATTGAATCTCATTCACGATTTGTGTTTTTGTATGAATGGAATCTTGTTCGTTTCACCAACTCTCAAATTAGCAACGCCCGCATTCATAAACTGCTGTTTACATATCACTCAATCAATGATTTTCTACATATGTCAGCTAATTTTGCGCAAAATTACACAAATTTCATAGCATTTACAGCTCTTTGCCGTTACTGCCAACTAAAAACAGTTCGATCAATCGAGTATTTTGGCCACGTAGCAGTTAGAAAGGAAAAAACACACACACACTCACACACACAGACACACAGACACAGGAATTACCAAAATCAACAAAGCAAATAAATAAAATATTTATGCGAGCGAAAGAACCGTCTGTCTGTCTCTTTTATTTTTTGGTCTGTCATTTTGCTCGTTTATGGCCCATCTCGCTATTAGAATGTGTAATCCAGGGATAGCCGGAATTGACGACAACGTTGTCCTAACTGATTTCATCCTGTTGGCCGTTCTGTCAACATGAAATAAACGACAACCAACCGAGCAAAGAGCCAGCCTCTAATTGCCGAGTATTCATCACACGCGCGCCCATGCGAGAAACGTGACAGATGCCACTCGTGTTAGTCGGCTATATGCGGCTATGTGTGCGTCTATATATGTGTACATATATTTTTATATATGTATTACACTTAATTAAAATGCGCTGTATGCCACAAGCTGCCAAAAATAAGCAAGTACAAATGATCAATACTCGAATTGCAAATACACTGCAATTTTTATTATTTCTGAGCTCAAAATAATAATGTTGAAAAAAATAAAAAATCAAATTTAGTAACGAAACATTTGAAATAAGTGTGGTTTTTTCATTGACTGTCAAAATTATCAAAAAACTCTTTCAAAGCATCGATTAAAAACCTTTCTTCTTTTACAGAAAATAGTAATATTCCCTTTCCCTTACTTAAGCCACTTAAGCCACTATTTTAAAATGAGTAGAAAAAACTAAAGCAAATCCATATATTTTTTTTGGCACACTTAAATTCGGTTAAAGCTTTAGGTTAGCCAAAAACAGACTTTAAATTGGCTGACAGTGATAATGGCGACCCAATGGAGCGCATTCAGCTAATCTAATACGTTTTCGCTGTTCAATGTTGAATGTGGCAAGTACAGTAGAAAAATCTTGGCAAGCACAAAATGTGAAAATGTGCGAGAATAGAAGGAAAAAAATATTGCTCAGTGCTCTGATTTCATTCACATAACTTAACTGACTCTGTCAGTGGGGAGCAGTCAAATGTTGAATTATAGTCTTGGCCTGGTCTAATGGGCTTGTACATTGGCAAAGGTAAAAGTACTGGGACTAGTTTTGATGTTGGCAAAACTCGAAAAATGCATTGTGTAAAAGAGTGTAAAATAATATGGTAGATGGCTTAAAAAAACTTAAGGAATCTAAAACAAAATAAATCAGAGTGAAATTTCAGATAACTAATTTATTTATCTAACAATCAAATGGAAGGTGGAGAATAAAAACCTTTTTACACAGAAGTTGTAAAATTACAGTTGTAAAAAGTGCCTTCAAGTATTGCTATGCTTTTAATTATCATGTAGGCATACTTCTACTTCAGCTAATCAAAATGGTACTTCAGTGGCAAAAGAAGCTGCAATCAAACAAAACACTTGTGGCACTTGAGTGCCACATTTTTGTGTGACGAAGTCCATTTCAAGTTGTGCAGCTCAACAAATTTCAGGTTAATGTCATTGCAGTGCAATCCAATTGAGGTGGAAAGCGCTTAAGCTAGACTAGGTAAAATCAGGATGCAGCTCACACACAGACACACTTACACACAAAAACAGATTTGCAATGTTGTTTACGTGGCGTATGTGCAACAAATCAAATGCTGTGCACGTTGGCCGACCACAAGCCAAATGTCTGATTGGCAACATAAATCACACAGTCGACAGTAACTCCAATCACACACACATACGCAGTGCAACATACATGTACACACACACAGACACACAAAGGAACATATCTGAAATGTAGTTGCTGCACACCAGAGCAAACATAATAAAATCGCAGCTTCGTGAAGAGCGCTCTGTTGCAGTTGCAAGCTGCAAGTGAAATTTGGCTGACTGGTTGCTGCTTTGAGGCTGTCACGTTTGCAGCTGGAACGCTGAGCGACTTCGTTAGTACCTCTGTCGGCATACCGACAGCTTACAAACATGCGGAACACACTGCAGCGCACAACCAAAAACTGTCAAAACTTATGCAAAACAGGCAGACAGGCAGGCAGACAGACAGACAGACAAACAGACAGATGGATGTCGAGCAGCTGGCAAATTCGTGCGCATTTGTTGGCGCATAGTTCAATTGAGCGGCAAATTGCCGGGGCACAAAAGAAAATAAAAGAAATGTTGCAGTTAAAAAGGGTTGGCAGTGGGCGTGGCGCGCTCAAATTGTTAGAGCAAACAAAAACGTGAAGAGCTTCGCTGGCAAAAAGTCACCTGCAACGTGCAAACATTTCAAATTTATTACCCCCATTTGCATACCCCCTTGCTAACCACCCCAACCCCACCACTGGAACACCCCTCCCACAAAATATATGCACTTTTGCCAATTTGCGTTGAAACACAGCTCACTGTGCTGCTGTCAACTTGATCTGCTCTTAACGGCATTTCATTTACGTGGCGAACCTTAAGCTGAGATTTGAGGCAGCACATCAATCATCAAGTATGTGACCAACGAAGCAATAATCTCTTCAAAATCTGTGAAATCTTTCCAAATTGTGATTTATTGTAACACTCACATTTTACATTATATAAGAAATGTTGATGATACGGAATAACTTTAACATGGGAATTTAAAATTATTTAAAACTTAATTTAACTAGCAGATAAAAGCAACACACAAATAACGCCTGCATTCATTTTAGATCGATCGGGTGCGAATGAAAAAAAATAAGCTGCATTGAAAATGTGCATTTGGCAAATGCTTTTGCCCAAAAAATCCAATTACGCATTTAACTCCCAATAGAATGTGCAGCGCGCCCAGCTGTGTGGCATAAAAACAGGACCCGCAAAAATAAAATAAAAATATCCCGAAACAATGGAAAACAATTGACGTTGCACAATGCGACAGCAGGACGAGCACAGATTTCGTGCAGATTCACACGTACCCCAGGGGTAAATACCGGCAAGCCCACACTCACACACACTCATACACACAAACACACACCCAGCCACAGACACATAGCGGGGCATAACTAGAACACACAGAGGAGGAGATATGGAGAACGATTCCCCAAATGCTTCGTTTTAATTGTTGAACCACAGAAGTGCTTACATTTATCTGTAGGGCGCCAGCTGCATGAGGAACTTGCCATGTTGCATGAAAATAGAAATACGAGATAGAGGACAAGATAGAGGGAGAGTGAGAGAGAGGGGGAGAGTGTGGGGTAGAGGTAGAGCGGGTAGATAAAATAGAAGACGCACACATTCCTATTCTGACTGCAGTTTGTTTGCCTAACCCACATGCAAGTCCTGCAGTCGAATTCAACTTGAGCTGCATTCTAATTTAGGCACCAATTTTCCATCTACAAACGGCTAAAAGACATAAATAAATAAAGTCAAAATTAAAAACGAAAGCAAACACTAAATTCAAACTGCCAGCTGGCCAACACAGTCCCAATCCAATCCAGCCCGAATTCAGCTTCAGTTCACTGATTTTGTACTTGCCAGGCAGAGGAGACAGCCCGTATTTTGTGGCAGTTGCAGCTCCGATTCGAGGAACCCTGTTAAATCACCGGAAAAATAACATATCGCACACGGCCAGCATTCAAATTAGTTTCAAGCAACCAAGTTTGAAAATTCAATGCGCAAAAGGTGTGCAACCGGCAGCAAAATGCAATTCACAATCAAATTTTGGTTTAGATAGATATATATATTTTTCACCTGGTTTACATCGAAAGTGTGCTGCAAGACGCTGCACCAGCTAACAAGTTAAGCCTTGCATCAACATCGACCATCGGTTACGCACATCTATCTTATTTCGTGAAAGTTTTTGCACTAGTTTTAGAGTGTAATTTTTGTCATAGCTTTTAATTTTGTGATTTATTGCCAAAAAATTATTTGAAATATCAGCGAGAAATTGTAATTTATTGCTTTGAATTTCCAAATGAATTATATTTGCAAAACATAATCACATTTGAATCATGCGAAACACCTAACAAAATTAATGCAATTTAATAATTTTAAAGGAACTTTAATTGGCCTAAGCCACTAATTTTATTGTAATGCTTAAACTATTAATGAAAGTTTTTTAATGTATTTATGAACAGAGATACAATTAATAATAATTTAATTATTTACATTTAACAGGCAACACGGTAGCTATCTGATAAGCTTATCTTAACTCACTTTTCCATCCGAAACTCAATTACATATTAGACCCATTTATGAAGTAGCCCAACTAAATACGCTAGAAAGAAAAAAGCGTCACAATGCGAGAAGAGATAATGGATAATGGTATACTATAAAATTTGCCTGATAATCCAATAAAGTCAACGACAGACAAACACAGACATCATACACATACAGGATAAGTGGGCGAAGGAAGACAGGAAGAGGCTCTTCGACAAACAACTTCATTGATACGCAGCCAGCAAGCAAGATAACCTCGAACCGCACCACACAAGTTGAGCATTTGGCACCACATGCGTTCAACAAGCCCATGGAAGTTAAACCGCATTTATAAGTCGAGCTTGGCGTACATATGCAATACCATGTCGTGCCCCCGGCTCTTCTTCTCCTGCTCTATCAGGCTTGTTGACATTAGATTGCGTTTAAAGGACACACTTTCACACAGAGATGCGCAAACATGTGCTAGTGAGTGTTGGCCTGGCATATATATTACGCCTCTAAAATTGTCTACTTATATATTTATGCAAGTGGCTGAGCCTGTCGGGATCATATGCCACATTGTGGCACCTCCGACTCCGGTGTATGTCATATGTACACACATATTTGTGGGAGTGTGTGCGTACTTGACAATTGTTTGCTAATGCTTTCGCGCTAAGCAACAGCAGCGGAAACGGAAGTCCCAATGAAATTCACTCAATTTGCGCACAATTGATTTTTCCTTTTACTTTTTTCTTTTTTTTTTGTTGTTGCGCATGGGTGCAAGAAATGTATAAAACAGCATAATATAAATACGTGACTTTTTACTAAAAAAAAACACAAAAATATATATACCCATATGCTGCATACGAGCAAGAGCTATCATAAATACCCTGCAGCTTAAAGTATACGCACAGGATGGGTAACATGTGCTTAGAATACTTGAAATAGTCTGTATTATATATTTATAGGACACATTCTTGAGAACTTTGAAGCCCACACAAGTAACTAGGATAACTAACCCTTGTTAGAGTTCTACTTAGGATATTTTAATAAAATAAAAAGGCTCTGCCGCACTTAGAGTCCCATTCGCCCACATTCGGGCGGCATTTGCTTTTTATTAACTTCAAAAACAGTTTTCACACTTGCCCTGCCCCATTCCAACCAAGGCCGCAAAGTGTGCGCCTATCTATGAGTGTGTGTTTATGGGGGCGGGTCCTGGGCATAATCTCACATTATTGATACATTATTCTAGTGGCACTTCAAGCATTTGCCATTGGGCCATTGGGAACTTAAGCATCAGCGTTTGCCGTTTGCCGTTTTCCTTCACACATTATCATATGTAATCAGTTATGGTAATTTATGTAGCACATGCAACCCTTGGATTTTTGCGTTCAATGGTAATTTATGTGTTAATTGTGAGCATATGCATTAAGCATTTGCTCATTAATTATTATTACGCACTTTGCATATGTTATATATTTTTTGGTGCACAGTTATAATTAATGAAATTTATTTTTTGTTGACCTGTTGTCATTTCTGCATGTGCAATTTATAAATGTTGTTGTGTAATTAAAGCGACATAACTCAGTTCTGCAAAGTGCTCTTATTGCATGCGCTCCACATTAGCATTCCGTATTGAAGGCAATGTGTTAATTAATGTGTCACATTTCAATTTACATAAATACCGTTAAATATATTATTAAATGATTTTCACAATTGCTGTCGCTTTGAGAACTTTGCCGGCCAGTCGGCCAGTTATTTAACATTTATACAACTTTTCATAAATAATAGTTTGAAGTTTTAACCTTATGGTAAAGTCTCTCGCCGAAATAATCTAAGATTTGCGGAATTGACTTTATAAAATTGATTATTATTTTATTTTATTAACTTATCGTTTCCTAATGAACGATTTAATGCTTATCAAGTTTTAGCAATTTGAAAAAATTGATTTTTTGTTGAACTACAGCTACAAATACAATAATTTGAGATCATCTATTCAAAACAATGATTAAATGATTCAATAAAATATTAGAATGGTGGATCAGGTCCTTGAATGAATAGGTAAAAAAAGAGATGTCTGCAGTGGAATAAATACAGTGACTATAAATTAGATGTGCTTTGGTGGAAACCAGAACAAATAATGCGGCAACTCGCGAGACTAATGTGTGACATAAACGATAAGAAGCATTCGAGAATTGCATTCATTCATCAGCGTTGGGTATTTGCTTATAGGCAAAATGGAATTTTTATCGTAACTACATCGCAGGCAAGGCAAAATCACCCAAAATATATATGGAGAAAATAAATTTAAAATGTAAACATGCTCAGGCAAAGTGCATGAGAAACGTTCGAATCAATGAACAAGAAAAACGAAGTCACACACATATATTTACACACAAACAGACACACCTTCAAATACAGACACACAGACGAGGCAACCAAAAAGTATGCAACATAACTTAAAAAGCTGTGGAGGTGGATAGGAGCTGGAAGAGACCTGGGTAGCTTATATATGACCCAGTTGACGGGCATTGCCATAGAAACAGGCACTTGGTGCTCAGGCAGAAGAAATGATACCAAGTGCAAGTAGATACATATTTGGAATGGGGTTATTGCTTGGCAGGATGCCGACTTTCAAAGTACTCGTATTTATGTTTGTGTATGCAAACTAGCATTAAATGCATAAATGCTGCAAACGGGAATTCAGCGAAAAGAGGCCGGCAAATCAAGGGAAATTATTTATGCACAAGCAGCAAATGAAATAGAAAATGAAAAGAAATTGCTTTATATCTAAAAGCTGACCCAATGACCGGGCCATAATATTTGTTATGCAGGACACGAGGCCCTTTTCCCCCTAATGCGTACTAATCCTATCGCTGGAGCCATAAAAACTTTATGTGTCAAATGTCATAATCCAAAATCACTTTGCAGCTGGCGGCGGTCAAGACACATAAATTGCTGACCTCTTAGCCAATGCTTATTTGGGGCCAGCCGCTTCCGCTTAATGGTATTTGGCATATTTATTATTATTTATGTTTCACTTTAGTTTTGTTAAACGAAGCACGGACATGATATGCTGATACAAGTTCAATTCCCAGGAACAATAAAATATGGCTCCGGCGTATACGCAATATCTTCTATGCCTTTGCACTCAATTGCTCATTTTATGGCGCACGCACTAAACGCCCAATAATTCCAGAACATTTAAGTCTTGCTCCCACAATATGCAAATCTCAGTCGTTTTACAGCCTCTCTCGCTCCCATTGCAAATATGAATATTTAAATAATTTCGACTGTATGCGCACTTAAATGCTTTTAGTCTAATTGCTTGATTGTGCCTTGGGCTAGTCATTTAGAACGGATTATTTTCAACAGAATTTTACACAGAATTATGCAGGCGTTTTGCATGTGAGCGTATTTTTGCTAAGTAATAATAATAATAATTTAAAAGTGTAATTGCTATTGCAAATGGCAGATGACACGCCAATTTAAGTTATATTTACATTCCAGCCGGGCACTCTCTCAAGCAAATTTTAGTCTGTGCTCGAATTGTTGGCATTTAACTTCGAATAATATTTTGTGTGCCCAAGGCAAAGACCATTTCGAGCTCCACATGTAGCATTGCTAACTCCCAAGTAAACCAAGTAACATCCTCAAATATTCAACCGAAATCCGCCACTTTTTTCTCCATTTCAAAAGCCTTTTTTCTCGCAGCAAAGTCACCATAAATCACGCAAAACATTAAATTATGCACATAAAATGGCAGCCAAATCCGCTGCCACGAGACAGGAGCCTCCAACTCTGTCTGAAGGAAGCAACAACATCAACAGAAAAGGTAAAAAAAAAAAAACAAAAACAAAAGAAATCTGTTACAATTATGTGTTTAATGCATAAATCAAAAACTCATTTAAAATTAAATCACAGCATTCAACAAATCACAAAACAAAGTTGCAGAAAAAAAGCAGTACGATATGAAAGCAATTATTATATACAAAGGTTTGTATGATGCGAGTGTGAGGGTGTGTGTGTGTGTGTGTGTGTGTCGCTGTTGAGCATGAATTATTTTCGCATTCTACATGCATATAAAAAATTCAAAAGGCAACCAGTAATATTAACAACAACAACAACAACAGCAACAAAACAGTCGCCTTCAACGAGTGTATAAAATGTTTACGCAGGACTGAATTGAATACCGCGGAAAGGGACGATCGCAATGAAGCTAGCAGGCGGCGGCTATTAAAATCAGAGAGGAAAAACTCTCAACTAGATATGACGAATACTGAATACTCTAGGAGACAAGCAAGTTCAAAAATATAAATTTTTTTAAACATGTGTTTTCCTTAGAAGAACTAAATCCTTCTTTTATTGACTTAAGCATTTCGATTTTTCATTCTAGAATCAAAATTCTGGAATTTAACTGTTATTCGATAGGAGAAAATTAATATATATCTTTGACATATTTTTCTTATAAAATCACAATCCTGTTGATATAAGCAGCATATCGAAAGATGAGGGTATCATAAATATAACTGAATTTTATGCCAGGATACCTACGCACATGGCGCAATAATTTAAAGAAGCCAACGCCATTACAGATTGTGGCTGGGGGAACGGGGGGAACAGGGGGAATGGGGGGCAGGGGGAATTGTGGGTATGGTTGTGGGGCATGAATAAGTACAATTTGGTTTGCTGCAGGACGATGGTTGAGCGTCGCATGTCAAC
The DNA here is from genome assembly GCA_035044325.1 of Drosophila nr. medialis 2 BK-2023a. NCBI lineage: Eukaryota > Metazoa > Arthropoda > Insecta > Diptera > Drosophilidae > Drosophila > Drosophila nr. medialis 2 BK-2023a. The sequence goes on along the minus strand of JAWNMH010000397.1, from coordinate 5,549,698 downwards.
TGTCGGCAGCTGCGCACATGCAACTCAGACACTTCATGACACTTGTACACACTCACACACACACAGGCATACACACAGTCACACACACAGGCACACTTACGAGCAGGAAGTGAACGAAACACTCGACAATGGCGGGCCAGGCCAGGCCGGGTAACAACTTCAGTGACGACTTGAGTACGTGTCGCGCTGAAGTTGCACAGTAGCTGATAGGGGCCAACGTTTGCGTTATGCGGGTATTGGCAACGAAGGTACACTCGAAAAAAATATGCAATTGTTATTAGATTTGTTAAAGGAAAACAGCTATTAAGCTTTGAACTTTTCGAGAGACATTTATAAATAAAATATGCTGCAGATCGAATTTCGATTTCTAGACTATAAAGCTTGTGATTTAGAAATATTAATCTTGGTTTATTGACTTGATGGAAAAATGATTTTCCAAACTCAAGCAAGTATGATTTTTCCGAGTGTATGAATGGTTACATTCGATATGACAAGAAGGACAATTCCTGAGGAAATGCACTCAACTATGCAGCCAGTTAGATGCCTGCCCGCTCTTCCCACACTCGCCCCTTGCTCCTTGCCCCTCATTGATATGCACTGATCTATGCACGCAAATGTACTTTGCATGCTGTCAGAGCTGTCAGTTGAAATGACACAGCGGCAGCTGCTTCATCAGCGGCTTGCCACGTCAGTCTAATGCGAATATCTACTTTAGCCTCTGCCCCACATATCATTTACAGCGCCGACCTTCCTTTTGGCGCACAATTGTAATGTGGCTATGCCAGAGACTGCCAGAGAGACTAGGCATCCATGATGTTGAGCCAATGAGGCTGGCGACAACGCAGCGTGCGACCATGTCAAGTCTCGAAACGAAGGATTCACAGCATCAAATGGCAGCTGGCAGCAGCAATTGCTGCACTCTTTGGTGAAAGGAAAGTCCTTTTGGCACAGCGCCCTCTTGCTGCTCATGTCTTATGTCTCATGTCTAGTGGTGGCGCTGCAACGGCTGCTTCAAAGCTGTTGGCTTCATTTCACAAATGTTGAACCAAAAACGGCTAAGAGAGCCAACTGAGAGAGCCCTTGCGAATGCAACAAAAGAAGATCAAGTGGATGTAGCGTGTAACAAATTGTTTGCCTGAAAATGAAGAGTCTAGCATAAATAACAACATATGTCTATGAAAAACGTCTTAGCCGGGGCTTATCAGACTAAACATATTGATAACAAAGGATATCCTTATCCTAAATAGTAGTTGATATTTGCGAAGAACAGCAAGGGGCATACAAAAACCAATTGCTTCAATCGAACATATCAGCTCAAATCAAGAACCTCCTCACTCAAAATTCGTTCCTTTTAGTTAGTCATTAGAAATAATGCTTAAGCATGTAGTCATGCAGTTTTCAATTTAAATGCATTCAGATTTTTGCAAAAAAATGTTATTAAAATCAAAGTTGTGTTTAAGTTGTATTTATGTATTTAATCCAATTGCTTACTGATCAAAATATACAACATATTTGCACACATTTATGCAAACGAGGCAGCGACATTTTCAAATTGGATTCGTTTTTTTCAAATGCAATTTAAAAGCATAATCGAATTTCAGATTTCGACAACGCATTCGAAATGAATATTGTCATAAAAGTATTCTATTGCAACTGTATTTGTTTGCCAACGAAAATCCATTCTAAAGCATTTTTGGCATGCAACAATAATATTTGAATGGTATTCCGATAGTCTCCAGGGTAAAGTTATTTCTCGCTGCATTTAAAAATAAAATGCCTTTCAACAAAGTTTTTTTTTCACACATTGCAGATAAAGTTTCGGTTTATTGTGAGAGCTCTCGTTAACTGCAAATAAGAGAGCTTACCATATTTGCCATATTTTCTATTGGCATTGCCCTTACGAAATGTTCTTGTATATTTTTTTATTTTTTGGTTGGCTCAAAATCCTTTTTTATCCAGCGCTTTTATGTAAGATAATCGCTGGCAATAATTCATAACCATAAAATATCAATTTTTGTGTACAATTTCGAGGCGGGTGTCTTTTATCAACGCGCATAAATTTCAATCTACAAAACCCCCTAAATGTATTTGAGTGTGTGTGTGTCTGTGTGTGTGTTTGCAGTAGCAGGAGCAGCAGTTGCCATAGCAAACAACACGAACTATGCACAAAAACATTGAACGCTGTCTGAAAACAGAGAAGGGAAGATGAGAGGAGTCAAGTCGAGTGACATGGCAGACAGACATGTGTATCGAAAATAGCAGCAGCAGCAGGAGCAGCAGCAGCAGCAGGAGCAGCAGCAGCAGCAGCAGGAGCAGCAGCAGCAGCAGCAGGAGCAATGACAACGACAACGACAACGACAGCAACAAGGACGAGCACTATGACTATATCATAAGGAGTCAACGGGCATATCATAAATATATGTGGTTTGCGGCAGGATGTTGCTGCTGCCAGCATATGTTTTAATGCCTGGCAATAAAGATGTATGCATGATTGAAGTTTTTGAAGATTGGCGCAGCCATGGAACAAATTGTTAAAATATTTGATATGTCTGCCAGTTGAGCGATTCGAGTTATGCTTTGAATTATGCATAAAATAAACGACGTTTAGGATTTTTTTTCTTTTTTATTTGCCAAATCGGTGTCAAGAAGCAGAATGTGAGAGTCTAAATGGAAGGAATGTTATTCGAAGTGATATTCAATTTAAATTGTTCCACAAAAATGTTAAAAATATAGACACTAAGAGGAATCGAGGTAACTTGAATATTTGAATAGTAGTAGCGTGATCGAATCGATAGATTCTCAACGGAGAACAGCTCAAAATGCTCGGGAGAAATTAAGCGCGAGAAGTTGACTTTAATTGCCATCACTTCATATCAGTAAATCCAATTCACATGGCTTGCATAAATTCTAGACAGAAATCCGACAAACATAAATTATGTATCGCAAATGAAGCAATTACCCACACTGTCGCCTGTTCCGTGACTTTTGGCCGTGGCTAATGTATATAGATGGTAGTAAGCTTACAAATTACAAATCCCTTAAGTGGCACATAAAACAGAGGCGATAAATAAATAAATGCGGCACTCAATGAAATTTATGCGCCAAATTAAAATCTTAACTCTAAGCTGAGCTGATGCGCATTAGGCCAAACATTTCAGTGGTGCCAATGAAAACCACAATATACCATTTTATTTTTATAAAAAAAAAAAAATAGAAAGAAAGAACAAAAAAACAAGAAATGCCAACAGCAAAAGTGCCATTAAAACGGACATCAGCAACAGTAAACAAGAGGCCAGAGCATAAGCTAATTGGCCGGAGCCGGAAAAGCAAACAGAGAAAATAAGTCACAATTTGTAGCTGGCTTCTTGTTGGAGACCATTTTAATTGTATTAAACCTGCTTTGTTTGCTTTTATATATATACATATATATGGGAATGACTTTTAGATGTTGTACAGAGTTGGGTTTCCCACGTTTACTCAATTGCCCTGGCGTATACGTAACTTGACTGGTTTGCTATGCATATGATGATGGCTGCCTCGTTTTGTTGTTGTTTATAATTCAATTGAAACAAGTCATTTATCATGGTCTACTTTTCGATTTCGTATTGTAACGGATAAAAAATTCCCGGCAATTTTCTCTAAATATATTTATGTGTGTGGGTGTGTGTGTGTGTGTGTGCGGTGTAAAATATAATTTATCACATTGACGCTGATGAATTGTTTGTTTCACACTATGACAACTTTATCGCACTGTCGAAGAACAAGCCACTACCAACGTGCTGGAGCTGGAGCTTCAGCTGCTACTGGTTTCATCACGTCCCGCTGCCGCCTTATTTGCTTCCTTCCCCCATTTTGCTGCATCATTTGCTGTGCTGCTTGTCGCCTGTGTTGAATTGCTTGTAGCTGTCAAACAAACTGTTTGTTGTTTCTTGTGGCTGTTGTTGCTGTGACTCTAGCTGATGATGACTTAATATTGGTGCGTTTAGCTGCATATTTCATAAAAATGTTCTCCACGTCTTCGCCGCATTGCAGTGGAGCAGACACAGCAACCGGGTCACATAAATCCGATTCCGCAAGGCAATAGGCAAATTGTTTGGCATTTTGTCTGCGATTTATACAAATTATGTCGCATTGTGTTGATTTTTGGTACATTGTGTTTTAGCATTTCGAATTTGGACTATGTTCACTGGCAGCGCTCATTATGTTGGCCTATTATGTAATTTTGGGAATATTATATTTAAAAATGAGAAAATATCATCATTTTAGTTTAGAGTAAATAATTTGCATGGATTTTAATCTACTGTTTATTATGAAAATTCAAATTAATTGCAATTTGTAAAGAATTTGTGTAAACAATTTGTGTCATGCTATCTAAGTGCTTCATAGTTATGAAAAGTTAAATTTATTTTCAGACTTTATTCACTCAGTTTAAACCAATTAACCATAATTTCAAACACTTTGCGCTGAATCTTATGCAATTAAATGCTGTAAGCTAAATGCAAAACTGTTAAATTAACGAAAGTCGTCAGGTGATGTAAGTTTCCCCTAAGCCTAAGTCGTGCAGATTGTTTTCCGTGTCTATGCGCTTTGGGCCATGTCTGCGATGTTTGGCCAATGACTGTGTGGCAAAGTCCAACTAACTAACTAACTAAGCAGATGCCACTCACTCAACCAGCATGGTTGCCGGTTGCCTGCCTAAAAGTGTCTGCCTCGTTGCTGCCGCCTCGTCTCACTGACAGTTTGACGCACAGCCCCAACCACAGCTACAGCCGAGGCACAGAGGCTAGAGCCAAACGCGCCTACTTTGACTGACAGCTGTTGACTGCGTCCATCATAGTTGCCAGTGTGCGCCGTTGCAACGGTGGGGCAGAGTTGTCTCCCCTCATGCAAATGTTAGGTGGCGATTGCTGAAGGTTTTTCCAACGACGCTTTTGACATATTGAATTAAAAAGCTGCTGTCCAGACGACAAACACTTGTAGCTAAAAGCAAATCACTGTCAGTCAACTAATTAATCAACACGATGCAGAGCATTAGGCACACCACTAAGTTCAATACCAGACAGTATCCAGACGCTGAGTAAAGTATGAAAGAAGATTTTAAGGCAAAATACACTTCACTTTCTAGTTTCTTAATATAAGCTAAAATAACAGAGGTAAATTGAAAACCAATTTAAATCCGCAGTGATTAGTTGCAAATGTAGATTGAACATTAGCCAAATTTGAAAAATTATACAAATGGTACTAACTGTTCCAGTCCAAACGCAATTTCTACTTATCTTGCTGTTCATTTGGCTGACTGCCCAATTTGTCCACGTCAATTTAATGAATTTAGTTGCGGCACTAAATACGGATGCATCGCATTGGCCTCTGGCCATTTTATTAACTTAAATGAGCATCAAATGGAGTGGCAGCAGAAATTATATTCTTCTTTTATAATGGCAACGATGTGCAATTTTAAATGAACTTCACAATGTCAGGCTGCAGTGCGGAACGTGCTCTAGTTTATAATTAAAACAAAATAGTTTAGTTTGCAGCAGACTCAACCACATTTAATTGCAATTCCAAACATAAAGCCATGCAGACAATATACGGAACACACACACACGCACACACACCCACACACATATATATATATATATATATAAATAGACATGGACGAGCAGAGAGTGAGCGAGGAGGAGGGTTGACAGCAGCGGAAGGGCAGACGCGCATCCGCCTCCGCCGCAGACACCTTTGGGTCCGGCCTTTTTTATGCGTCCGCCGTGAGCAGGTGTCTAAGTGCCCCAAACCGCCCCCCCACCTTCGCTTCGCATCCACTCTGCAAATGTGTCGGCGGTGCAATTTCGTTTTTAAATTTATTACTTGCCAAGCGGTGAGCTCAACCTGCAATTGCTTAGCCACAAAAGAACAAAGATATTACGCAAAATATTTGGCATTGTTCTGGTCCAGACTAGCAGATACCTTGCAGCATTCATAGTATTTATGTTTGCTGTAATCGATGGGGCAAAAAATAAATCAATTTCGTTGCTAAGTAAATAATATTTTATTATTAAAGGTTAGAATAGTCTTGAAATGGTTTTAATATAATATTTGATGTAACATTTCGCTGTTTAAAATTCGTACATAAAATTCAAACGTGATGATTTTCGCAGCTACAGTTAAAGTTGATTGATTATTCTATTGATGCAGATCAAGAATATTTATGTCAATTGAAGACTTGCTTATGGCATTAATGGTGCATTTAAGTAGCTCATGATCTGCACAGCCAAAGATAAAGCTAGTGCTAACTGAACAATGCTATATAGAGAAGTGTGCGTACAAATATATTTCTTGGATGGCTTTTTAAGTTGATGTCCTAAATCCTTGGCTTGTGTCTGCCCCTTCGACGGCGCATTATTAGATGGAGAATTTTTGCATTTTAATGGCATCATTTGCGTTATCTATGAGCGGCTGATTGTGACTGATTTTTATTTATGCCCTGTGCACATATTTGTAATATTTCATTTGCATTTAAATTTGTTTGGTTTTTTATGCATGCAGTTCGCATTTTGTTGGGCCCATGACATCTTTATGATCTAAGCAGCTATAAATACAAATCAAATTTGCATAAAATCCTCTCTATGTGCAAATACTAAGTGTTGTGCAACATAAAAGCCATTTTAAGCGGATATCTTAGTGGGTGTGAGATGTCAAGAGCAGAACGATTGTTAGCAGGATAAACATAGGATTAAAAACGGATATCAGAGTGGCATGCCCAAAAAAGCCAAGTTAAAAGCACAGAAAGCATTTTAAGTGCTGAAAATCGCCAAAAGAAGAAAAAAGAAGAAAAAAATGGACAATTTACTTACTCAAAATAAAACAGTTTACACTTAAGGTTTGAATTGTAGCATGAAAACATTTTAACAGAAATTGCTTCTGGCCAGCCAAAATGCATTTAAATCGCATGTTTTATTGAAGAAGAATACAAATACCACCAAAAACCATCATTTTATTTAAATACAGTTTGCAGAGTAAGAAGAAATAACGCAGAACCAACATAACGAGAAAAATCAGTTCTGCAATTTGCATTTTGCTGGCAGCTTCTGCAGCAAACAAAATTTATGAGCAGCTCAAAGCCAACGCCAAAGCAAGGATGACAAAAAAGGTGCCCCAAGGATAACAAACCAAAAAAAAATATACATATATATATGACTATAAACCAGGAAAGGACACGCAGCACTTGTGACCCGATGCCACAATGCGAGGCAATTTATTATTATGGCAAAATAAGTGTGGCGATTTATGCGAATGCCTGTGTGTGCGTGTGTGTGTGTGTGTGTCTGCCTTTGCTTGTGTGTGGTGAAAACTATAATACAAACAACCACACAAAAGGGCATAAAAATAAAGCAACGCGTTAATTGCAATTCCCAATTGACCACAAACAGAAAATTTGAAAACATAAACTGAGAGTCGGGCAAAGTCTATGGGTTGCCACAGTGTGTGTGTTTGATAGTGTGTGTGTGCGTGTGTGTGTGTAACTGTCACATAAAGTAGCTAATTACTGTTAGTTATGTTGCTGCCCACAAAATGCCGTAATTTATGCGTCTCTGTGTGTTGCGTTGTGTGTGGTGTATCCCTGTTTAAGTGTGTGTGCGGGTGTGTGTGTGTTTGTGCGTGTGTGTGTGAATGTGAGTGCTGCGGTCACAACACTATAAAACGTATGCTGTATGTCTACACTCCAGGCGTGTATGTGTGTGTTTTTGTGTTTCGATCTTTACGGTTAAATGCTGTCAAACGAGCATTTTGCATGTGCCTCCCAGCAGCAAAACATGACAAAAAAAAAACCTCAGCGGAAATTTGTCAAAAGTGGTGTGTGCCAAAAACAGACCAGACCAGGCGAGACCAGAACAGACCAGAGACGGTTTCGTGTGCCTTTTCATTAACCCGCTCGGCAATAAATGGCTTAAACTGGCAGCGCTATCAAAATCGTAAGCTGCTGCATAACCTCAAAATGTCGCTGCTGAAACGAATCCCATTAAATTGGCATTTAAAATGAGCGCCCCAAGCTTGGCAAGAATTAGAGACACCAATTACTGAACGGCTCTGGGACCAAAATTTGGGAATCCTGCGCTCATTTGTCTAACAAAGAGAATATCGTAACAGCCTGAGTAGCTGAGTTCCAAATGCTCTTACATGTATAAATATTTAAAATAGATATCTAAAAATTTTATAAATCTGAAATTGAGAATCGTTGATTTCTTGATAAATTGTGTTATGTCAGATTATAATCTTTGAATCTCCGAATATAAATTAGATTTTCTACTCTCTATAATTGAACTAACTTTCTTTGCCTTATGTAACAAATTTCTTCATTTCGTTACACATTTGATGAGCAAAGTAAAAGGATCTTTGTAAGTGTATAGAGAGCTGGTTGCAGACAAAAATCAAATAAAAAAAGTTTGAAACACTAAGCGTAAAACTATTTAATTAGGCTAATCTATTTGCACTGGCAGCAGCTGGCTGTCACCCACGCCCAACGAAGCACCCATCCAATATTAGTCACAAACAAGCGATGGAAAGCACTTACACACACACACACACACACCCGCACACACTCACACATTCTCGCACACACAAAATCCTATCTCTTACGGTGCATAAAACTATGCAATCCATTGCAACACAATAAAAACTTGCCCCAATGCGTGCCACAGCGATACTCGAGTAACATTAAACACTACTACAGTATTTACACAGCGCCTCTGTCAACTCGTATTCCGGGTCCGGAGCAGTGCTATCCGAATGAGATTGGGACCAGTGTCGAAATGGGGTTAGGGTAATGGCTGCGCTGTATTTCGGGCTGTTATTGAATTTGCTGAAAGTGCTCGTTTGCCTGGCGTCTAAGTGGCTTAGCGATTGACTCTCTTTCTGTCTATGTGTGTGTATAAGAGTGTGTGTGTGTGTGTGTGTGTGTGTGTGTGTGTGTGTATACGTGTGTGTACAAATGTTGGCAATTGCTCTCATTGTCGTGTTTTATTGTCGTTGCATACTTATAAAGTCTCTATTGCCTGCTAATTGGTGTGCACTTAGCAGCCATAGCAACTAAGGAGATTGTCACAGGCCAATGGCATCTTCAAGTGCTTTAAGGATCCACTAAAAACTAAACAGGATTCTAATTTGAAGCATGTAACTGAATGATAAAAAGGGAATCATATTATGCAATTCATAAATGTTCTATATTAATGCTTTTCAGTATCTTTGTTTGCCCTAATCTGACCAAGAAGAACATATTTCCCAAAATCTGAATATGCAATTAATTTGTCACCTATAATTGATTTATATTGCAGTCTTTTTTTCTACTGTTTCTACTAGTTTTTTTAACTAACCTTCATCGCACTTTTTTTACAGCATAGTGTTATTAGCGGCGCTAAATCATTTTAATTACCCCACTAATTGTTAATTAATTAGTTTTGGCTCACACTTCACGTGCCGCTTTTGTTGCGAGCGAAACGCATAAAACTAATGAGGTGTGTCAGGTGAGTAAAGTGTGCAAATAATTGATTTAAATGCCAGCGCTCAGTAAGCAAATGAACTGTTGCTGGATCCTGGACCAAAAAATGAGCAGCTAATGCAATTGGCGATGCAAATGCGAATGTTGCCACATTTATTGCAACAAACAACAAACCGATTGGCATTTGGCCAGGTATTGCGCACTTTGCGAGCTATGCATTGTGTGGCAAATGTTGTAGTTGCACTTCGCTTGTGATTGCTATTTCATATTTTATTTGATTAGCTGGCTCTGGTGGGCCAACTGGTGGTTAGCTGCCAGCGGTCACGTTTGTGGTTTGCCACACGGCATTCTAACCCGGAATACTAAAATACTGTGTGGGGTGTGTGTCGGTGCGTGTATCGGTGTGTGTGTGTGGGCTCATCTGTCTTTTGGTCAATTGTGTGTGTGTGTGTGTGTGGGCTCATCTGTCTTTTGGTCAATTGAGTGTGTGTGTTTTTGTATTGACCTGGCTGAATTTCTGACTTTAATTGTTGCCTCTTCATTGTAGTGGTTATTGCCTTTTCCTTGTTGCTAGACAACTATGCTCATATTTGGATTTGGTGTACATATATAAATATATATATATATATATATATGATAAAATATATAAATCATACTCGACTGCAGACTACATGCAGCATGTTTTAAATTATGTGCCTGTTTATGGCACACATAATAAGTGAATAAATAGGCTCTGATAGGCTTTTAGCTGCTTTGTAGTTGTTGTTCCGCAATATCTTTCTCAGAACGGAAAACTTATTTTAATTAATGTTTCCATAATAACTAAGCTCATTATTAATAAATTCTTTCGCCAATCACCACATTGTGGCTTTTACCGTGGCTTTGTCTTTTTGTTTCAGTCAAACATGTTTGTAATTAATCATGATGCGATATTTTTGTTTAGTTAGGGATGGTTAGGATGGGTTTGGGTTCAATCAATATTCCTGCCAACATTATATGTGTGGATGTGTGTTGTGCTTATAACAAAGCTGCGGCAATTCGAGGTAATTAATTAAATTATCCAAATATATAATAGACTGTGTTTTTGGATTGAAATACAAAAATAGGAATTTTGTTAGGCTGTGCATGAAAAAAGCCAAATTCTATATTTATTGAGGAGTTATTTTACTCAGCTTTTGCTAACTTAATTATATACTCCTAAGCCATCGAGCTGATTGAATTCGAATTGTATAATCGAATTAAAATATTTATTAAAATAGATTGTTAGTATTCTAATACTAATAATAGACAACTTTGAGTAATTAATTATTCTAAATCCCATATATGTGAAAGTTTAGTTTAAGCAACATTCTCAGCAGCGCAGTAAATTATAAGTTAAATATTTATTAATCGATAATTTTCTTAATTTGGCATTTATTTTATGAAATACCACTTCTCACATTGCCCTATTTATCAGTTGTGTCGCCTTGTCCATAAGTCCATAAATAAATCCTCGCCAAAAGCGTTTATAGGACTCACATCTCTCGACTGGCTGAAGATGTGTGCACCATGTGCATGTGCGCGGCATTGAGGAGTGCTCATATTTTGTGTCGGCGCTAGTCAAGCTGTGACCGGGTTGGCAATGTTGGCAAGTAAACGAAGTTAAGAATACAGCCTCCGCAGCTAGTGTCGTTGTCGGGCCACAAAAACTGTACTGCCAAATGTCAAGTGTCAGGCCGCAAATGTCAGCAAGTGACAAGTCAAGCAGAAAGCGGGCATCCAGCCAAAAACCTGTCACATGTCGCCACGTGATTTATATGCAGGTATCCGAGCCAGCCAGGACTAACAGGAGCACAGGAGTAGCTGACGCAGCAGCATCGTTGATAGTGACCATAACAACCGCAACATTTAACGTTTAGTGACAAACATTTCTAAACCGAAAGCATGTAAGAATGTCAAAGTGTAGAGCGCTCTACTGAAAAATACCCTTTTATACTACCACTATTAGCTTGATTATGAAATGTTGTCTGAATGTAATTCAAATAAATTATACACTTCATATTTACAAATATTTATATATCGCGAATATATATCTTTTATAAATTGCTACACACAGTATTCAATTTTTGAATAGTGAAGATTCTTTTGTGATATTATCACTCCAATAATATACCCTATCAATTGCAATACAGGGTATTGAGATATATGAATAATTATAGATTGCAAATAAACAGTTAACAGATTGACAGATGTCAATCACGACTGATTACCTCCGAGAATATAAAATAGAACGTGCAACATGTTTCCCAAAAGGACGCAACCCATTTTGCTCATTTTAAAACTACAGGGTAAATCCACATTTTGTGTAGTTATGCTTGCAACCTCTTTTGTTGGCAATGCTGTCGCTGCTGGCTTATGTGGCTGGCAGCGTACGTGAACGATATTACGTATACGTATAGACAGAGAGATAGTTTAAAAGTGCTGCATACGCACATGCTGCGCGTTTTGATGTGCTTTTAATTAGCGCACATTGCTTTTAACGCTCGAACAATAACTGTCAGTTATCTGCTTCGAGCAGCTGCTACACAAAATTAGCGTTGCTAAGTGATATCAATGTGGAATGCGATTTGCACATGAATCCTAATTACAGTTTTCATATCGCTAATTAATAGCGCAACACACATTTTCTAGCGCTCTGACGTGCGCATAGCACAGAACAACCATAACAAAAATCAATAGAACACAAAACAAAAAAAGGGAAAAATATTTGTAAAAAGCACTAAAACGAATAAGTTATCGTCATTCCTGGCCTTGACTCAATGAGAACGTCACTTTCATTGCCAATCCACTTGAAATGTGTATCGTGTTAGTTGCAATGCTTCTAGTTGGGCTTATGGACATACATTTACAATACGTACTCGACAATGGCAGTGTCAGCACTTAAGTTCGATGACTTGGCCATAGCCAAAGTCACTGGCCAATGCCAAGGCGGTCAAGGACAGTAATAAACTGCATTTGAGGCAAATGAAAAATGGATGTTTATTGGACTAACTTTTTGCATTTCATTAGCTGTTTGCAGAAATGCTCTTTGAATTTATTACAGTCAACAGTCATTAAACGCTACTTGACTATGCGCTTTGAATATTCATTTAACGTTCTTGTTTGAGAAATTAGTGAAGCAATAACTCGTCTTTGAAGTTACCAACCAAGTACTCTAAGTAACTAGTTCGACGTGGTGAAATCGGGGAACATTTCAAAATTGAGCATTTAGCTTTAGTTACAAGCAAAGCATTTGGTAATCAGAACTCGCAGAATGCAATATGAGTAGGACCAAGTGTCAGCTGGATAAATCATCTAAGCTGGGGGAAATGGGAAAAGTTCAACGGCTTGGCAGCCCCGCAGAGATACAATTTATATGTTAAACAATAAAATTGCATTCGAAATTACCATAAAATGCAACAGCAACGGCAACGGCAACGGTACGGGCAAAAATACAAAATTTCAACGTTGACCGCATCGAATTGTCGGAGCACTACGGCAAGAAACGCAATACCCGGTACTCGAGCACGGCATATTTGTCGTCTTTCTCTGCCACACTCCCGCTTCCTCGCCCCCATTTTCTTGGCACCAAGCGCATTTGTATTCATTAAGGAATTTCCGCAAGTTTTTCAAGTTTCTTTCCTGTTGACTGTCGCGCCTTCTTCTTCTCTTTGTCTCTGGACGGCTGCTTAAGCAATTTGCCTCTTGCACTTTTTGCTTAACTTTTGTTGCCCTGCGCCTGCCCTTTTGCTTTGTTTCCGTTTCCAACTCCCTTCCCCCTCCCCCCGAAAACTCCACCCCGTCAGCTAGCATGGTTGATTAAAATGTCAAATGCCGTGCATATTTTAAATGCCGTTGCGCCCCAACGAGCATAAAGCACTGAACATAAAGACACAGTCCAAAAAGCTAAAAATCGTGCAGAATCACAAAACCAAACGTGGCAATTAAGACACACAGAAGCAACAAAAAAAACAAAAAGAAAAAAAGAAAAGAAAAGTAATAAATGTAATAAAATATCATACATTTTTTGCTGAATGTTGCCGAGATTTACTTTGAGGTATTCATTCAAATATTCATGCGACCAATTTGCACTTGAATCAATATTTTTGCTGCGTGTTTGTTTTTTTTAACGAATTTTTGTTCTACTTTTTTTCTTCTCTTACGTTTTTGATAATTTATGCAGGACAACAGAAAAGGATTTAATTAATTACAAACCGCACAGCGTTCAGGCTGACGCCATTGAGGGCTCGCGGTAACGCCCCCAAGGACATGTCTACAGAAACAAAAACAAAAGTGCCGCTGACAGCACTCAAAAACACACACACACGCACACACACACACGCACACACACATATACACAGCCTGTCATCGGTTTCATCAACAGCTCCATGCTGCGCCTCCCCCCACCACCCACTCACTGTTTATTGAGTCAAGCATATATTTACTCGGAGTTTATTTCTTTGTGTTACGAGCGCTGCAAATTCTAACCATATATTTGATTTTATTATTTTGTAAATTTTATTTATTTCTGTTTTTAAACAGAGTTCTAACAAAAAATTCGAAAACTTTTAATTACAACAGTACTTTTTTTTGCCTTCATTGCTTGTAGAACTTTTACCTTGAGCATTTGCAGTTGCATACAATTAGTTGAGAGTTTTTTTTTCTACTTAGCGGCATGAAATACTCAAGAGCGTCGTATCAATGGCAGCGCGTAACTTTAGCAGGCAAGCACTAAGATTCTATGGATTTCAATAGAAATTCTTTAACATTCGATTTCAGCTCTTCCACCTGCCGGGAAAATCAGCAAAAAGTAGACAAAAGCCAAAAGCCAAAAGCAACTATGTTGCCGAGCCAAGAAGTTAAACAATGCGCGAGAAAACTGCAGAGAGCAAAATCGGCAATTACTGTTGAGGTTTGCCGCTGTCAACATGATTGCGGCCACTTGATTTATTAATGATCTACAACAAGTTACCAGTTACGCTGAGTAAGTTGACTGCCAGACTATACGAATTAAAGCCATATATATTTCCAGACAACATCACAGTCTTTCAGCTGGCTAAAAAGCCAACTTCAAGTTAATTCAAAGTCAAGAAGTATGCTTTAGGAAACAACAATTCTGTATCTTACCATTTAATGTTTAAGTTTTGTAAAAAAAAATGTTAATAATTGGCAATCTAACAACAATAAACGACTGTTAACATTGTCAACTGCTTTTCGAAAAGTTTTGCCATCATCTGGTTTAAATTGCATACCTGAAAAGATATACAAAAATATACGAAAATTAGAAACAGCACAGTCTGAGAGCATAATATAATTAGCGTAAATATTTTTGGCGCGTATAAAAGTAAAACTACATAACAAACTGAAATTAAACTTAAAACTTTTACCAGCGAATTTGGCCAAATAGACATTGAAATATGGCATCCAAAGGGAAAGTTTTCTTATCAAGTGTAAACCGTTGCCAAGGCGAGAAAACAAATTGTTGTTGGCGTTTGCCGCTCGAAGCTGCGCACCGAATGGAGTTGCAGATAAACCAAGCAATGTGGCAACCCAGGACGACAAATACCAATTTCACGAGAAAATGAAAAAAAAAAACTTGTCCGAAAACTTTGGGCTTTCAAAAAAAAAAGGAGCAGCAGTCACAAAAAGAAAAACAAATATAGAAACAGCTAAGGCGAAAGTTTAAATTACTCAAGCGGAAAATCAAGGCGCTGACTTTGGCCTGTGGACGTTCAGTTCATATATCAAGTTGTTGCGGATCGCTCAAATTAATTACCCACAGAAATAATTACGTAGCATAATGAAAATCATGCCACAACAACAAGAGCATCAGCCGAGGCAAATATACAGTTGAAGATTAGCTTTGTCGCAGTCATAACTCATACGCCACGTTGACTGCCAAAAGTTTGTGCTTTTAGCCAATTTAATGCAAGAATGCGTCCGAAAAGGTTTCGCGTGCAACAAACAAAAAGGAAAACCGGCTGAAAAAATGTAATAATAAGCCTTATATATTAAGCCTGTAGTGCCCAAGACTTCAAAATTTCCGTTTCACCGAATTTTTCTAACTTGACGAATCCAAAAAAAAATATTGATTTTATGGCGGTCACCTTAATGTAAAGTTGATGGTGGTTTGGTGATGTTGGCCAAACATAATTATTATGCAAATAACAAAATAATAAAAAAATATCGAAATTTATCGTAGTTTGGAATAAAATATAATAAAAATGGTTGATTAGCGACGACGCGCTAAAAGACGGTCTTGGGAATTACTGAGTTAATTATAAAATTCTCATCTGCTAAGGATCTTATAGTACGAGGTCTGACCAATAAGTAATGAGACTGATTTTTTAGCCGCGCTTGTGGTAACACTACGAACCTGAAACTTCGGTCGGTTAATCTCCCATCCCTCCTCTATCGATACATGTGCTCGCGACTTTCGTACGTTCGATAGTTCTCCAGCTGTGTTGTGTTTTCGACAACGTGTTTGTAAGGCGTGTCACGAATATGGAACGACGTAATATTGCGCTTGTGGTAACACTACGAACCTGAAACTTCGGTCGGTTAATCTCCCATCCCTCCTCTATCGATACCCTGCCACCTTACCACCTTACCGCCCTGCCGCTTTGCCGCCCTGCCGCTTTGTTGCCCTGCCGCTTTGCCGCCCTGCCGCTTTGCCGCCCTGCCGCTTTGCCACCCTGCCGCCTTACCGCCCTGCCGCTTTGTAAGGTAAGGTGGCAGGGTGGTAAGGTGGCAGGGCGGCAAAGCGGCAGGGCGGTAAGGCGGCAGTTAAAATTTTTCTGACGGTTTCTCGTTTCAAATTAAGTTCATCAGCCAACATTCGAATGGTTAGCCGCCGATCTTGATGCACGAGAGTGCGCACACGCTGAACATTGTTGTCAGTTCGAGCTTCAACCGGCCTCCCACTTCGCGGTTCATCCCCGACGCTCTCACGACCATTTTTAAAATCTTTATGCCATCGAAACACCTGAGCACGACTCAGGGCTTCATCACCGAACACTTTGACCAATTTACCGTACGTTTCCGTAACAGAATCGCCGAGTTTAACGCAAAATTTAATCGCGTACCGCTGTTCAATATTACGTCGTTCCATATTCGTGACACGCCTTACAAACACGTTGTCGAAAACACAACACAGCTGCAGAACTATCGAACGTACGAAAGTCGCGAGCACATGTATCGATAGAGGAGGGATGGGAGATTAACCGACCGAAGTTTCAGGTTCGTAGTGTTACCACAAGCGCGGCTAAAAAATTAGTCTCATTACTTATTGGTCAGACCTCGTATATATATATATTATATATATACATATGTATAATATATAATAGAGTAGCTTTAGGTGTATAGAAAAAAAGGAAACGCGTGCTAGATCATAAATCACTTAAAATATATGCGGACGCTGCTGTTGCATGTGCCGGAAACGCGTCAGCATGTTATGCACCGGAAGCTGATATACGTCAAGAGCTGTGCAGCAGCTGCCAGGGCAACTAGTTGGCCAACTAGCGCAACTGAATGCAGCCGGCAACTCCTGTGTACGTGTGTGTGTGTGTGTGTGTGTGTACGAGTGTGTGGTGCATGTAATGAGGCACTGATTGCCAAATGAGAAATAGACTCGAGGCACTCTCGTTAGGTTGCAAGTTTTTTTTGTTGATTATTTTAAGAGAGGCTAAGTAAATCAAACAAGTTGACACTTTGCAGGCCACTTGGACTACATTTTGGCAACATGCAACATGCAGCATACGCTCATAACTTTTGCCACTTTATGTGGCACTAGCGTCAAGAACTTAACCTGCATCCTGTTGCAACTGCCATTACACCATGCCACTTTACCTTCTTGCTGGCGCCGCTGCTTAACCCATTACAATGTGCGCCAGTTTTCATACCACCCCTCCCCCAACACCCACTCCCCCCTCCCATCTTCCCTTAAGGAATTTGCTGAATTTTTCAAGTGGCAAGCGTTTTGCTTTCTGCTTGTCTGCTCTGCTGTTCTTGCACTTTGCATAACTTTGTTGCATACTTCAGTGCGTTGTCTACACTCTTCCCCACCGGCTATGCCACTTCCGCGCACTCTGCCACATTATGCATTATATATGCATATACATTGTGCCTGGCGTTTACATAATGCTGCCATAACTTGAACAACGTTAAAAGTGAAATAGAAAAATAATATAAATAAAATGTCTTTAAAATAATAAACTTTTCAATCATTTTTTAGGAAACTTTTGTTAAGCGTAGTTTGCTCGAGTAGTTTGCTGTAGACTATGCAAATTCCAAAAGCTGAGTTATATATTTATGCCATTTTTTATAACTTTTTATAATTATTAATAATATTAGGAATGGACCCATGAGGTCTTACTTTTCAATATCATAAAACAGATATTTAGATATTTAAATATGCTTACAGATGTGAAAGAGTATGCATATTTCAAACTGTATCTCAAATCGTTTAATATTCTCTACATTTACTTTTGCACCAGCACTTCAGAGATATATCTAATTTACACCTTAAGAGCGCACACTTTATGGCAATAATATAATAAAAGCACGTAGCTCTAAAGTACCTAACACAATTAACAATTACTGGACACGTTTGCGTCAGGTGCTGGCAGACTGACTGCCGCCTAATAGTAGTCAAGGTGGGGCATACAAAATCAACTCATACCTAAGAAACATTTGCATGGCTGCGGCAAAAAAAAAAAAAACAGAAATCAATTGGGAAACTTGCTGAGAAACTTACGTCGACAGGCATGCACAAAGCCAGGAAATTAAATTTGCATCATGTTGCATGAGCCTTATGCGTAGTCTGACAGTTAATAAATATCACTCATAAATGACTGAAATTAAAATCAATATTTGTTGCTTGCGCACACGCAACTTGAGGAAATGTGGAATTTGCAATTTCATGCATCGATTGGTTGACTACGAGTAAGCTGCAAAACAACAAAAGAAAAAACCGTTGCATACTTACGTAAGCCAAGTTTTTCAGCCTCACCTCTCGCTCGACCGCCCGCATCCATATAAGTTGATAAGCCATCGAAACCTAGACCCAGCATTTGCTGTTTGCACTAATTGTTCAGTTCAGTTCAGTTCGGCATAGTTCAGAGTGCCGTCGACTACACTTCACAGGTAGCTCAATGTAGGTCGCCAATTGGATTTCCAAGCAATTAAAAGCGGATTAAGGCTGCTGCGCTGCGCTTTGCGTAACTTGCATTTTGCTTTTTTTTTTATCCTTATACACTTTCTCATTGCGTAATCTGATTGTGTTGCAGTGTTGCATCGGTAGTTGGTTGGACTTAAGGGAGAGCGGATTTGTTTACAAGTATTACTTGACTCACTTGTCTCACTTGTTACACCATTTTATACGCATTAACTGGGGTAATTGTAGCAGCTTTGTAGGGCTTAAAGCGCAGCTAGTCGCGCGTCAAAAGATAAAAAAAGATGTTGGCTCCATGGCTCTGTTGCGTTGGCTAAGTAAATTCTTAATCCCCCTTGAGTGGGCATTCATTTCTAAGCTATTGAGATTTTAATAATTGCGTCAATTAAACGAGTTTTTTTGGTTTTTTTTAATACTAAGTGGAATCATAAATGATGCTTAAACTTTTTTCCACATTTACAAATGTTGCTGTTAAAATTGAAATACATCACAAATAACAAATGTCATACAAAGCATTATACAAATCAACTTCCTCAATTATATCAGCATTTGCAGATGAAAATCAAGTCTAAAATGCAAATCACACATTGACAAGACTGAACAACATATTACGCACGATCCGCAAGTTGCATCAATTATAGAACATATGATGTGCAACGAGAGAGCACATGGCTCAGACCTAGGAGTCTGTTCTCATTAGAAGCTTAAGCGGCGTGGCTGAAACAATTTGCTAACATGTGGGCCAAAAGCGTATAATCGCATGTCAAACCTAGCTATAAGAACACACTGAGAATGAGGCTAACAATGTGCTAACGTGAGTATATATAGATATATATGTGTGTGTGTGTGTGCCACAAGTGTAATTAATTACAAAATACGTGTTTGCAATGCAGACACACAGACACACACACAACTACATTTATACACAACAGTGAACCACCTAAACTATGCGTCAACTAACATTCGCACTTCAGAGAGCACATCCTTAGAGAACCGCCAAGTAGTTCCTAGACGCTGTCTGAAGTGCGTCAAGCTGTGTGTGAGTGAGTGTGTGAGTGGGTGTGTGTCTGTGTGCGACTTTCAATGCTGATGTTGCAAGACTGCTGCCACGCCCACTGCACATTGGCTTTTCCACCCATGGCCAAAATAAAAAATAAAAAAAATGTGTTAAATAACAAGTTTAAGTCAAGTAGGATAAAGTCCTTGAAGCAACTGGACTTATAAATGACTGCTTCTTAGTTATGATACACGCCCTTGCACTCTGTCTCTCTTACACACACATAAATTCATCACTCTCTCTCTCTCTCTCTTTCTCTCTCTGTGTATTTTCTACTATGTCTCAAGATAAATGTCATAAGACATTCGAAATATGCTGGTAATTATTTTGTTGAATGTCTCCAAAGTTTTGTCGAAAGCCAAAATTTATTATGTGGCTTCTGGCTGTCTGGACAGTTATTAATGTGCAGGTTAGTTGGCAACGCGAAGACGTTTAATATAAATGACTTTAATTCCCTGGTAGATCAAGCCGGGCACGCCTTCGCATAAAAGCCAAAAACAAATGCCACCAAAATATGTAAGTGTCTTTTTATTACTTTGCTTGACATAAGTGATGTGCATCAGTTTCTGCAGAGTAAATTTAAATTACGTTGCTAAAGAAATTTTATATATTTTGTAATCATTTTAACTTTAAACTTTACTTATTCACGATTCGTATAAAAAGTGTAAACATATCTTTTAAATCTCCTACGTTTCTAAATGTACGCCACTTGGGTAAGCAGCCCATTCATGCAACTATTTGTATTCACTGCCAACTAAAAACTTACTTAATATCACTGCAACATGTGTGGGCAGCTATCAGTTATTTCTTTTATATTTATATTTTATTTTATTTTAGCTTTATTATATGTCATGCAAATCTTTAAATCGCTGTCATTTGCTGTTCGCACAAAAAGTATGCAATAATTTTTGAAAGTCGACAAAACTTTGACTTGTCCCCTCAAAAAAAAAACTTTTTCCAATTCGCACAAAACTTTGAAAGCACAAAGTACGGCTAACATGCCCCGCCCCGCTCTTGCATTCGCTTACTTCCCTGCTGGCCAATTCTCGCAAGCCCTATCTTCCCCCATTTAGCTCTTTTTCGACACTGTCTGTGGCATACGCAAGCTTGCTGGCCATTTTTTCATCAGCCTGTCCCCAAAAAAAAAACCTTGACAAAAAAAAAATAGAAGTTAGCAATTTTTGCTCAAAGCAATTTGCCCATCATTTCTCCTGTTCTTGCCGATATGCCCTGTATACATAGATTATATGGGTTATATAAGATAGACTAGTAGAGACATTCGGCATGGATAATTATGAAAATACTGTTGATATGTTGACAGCAATGACCTCACGACCTTATCTGTCAGATGTACTCAAGCGCTTCACTTAAACATATTTGCCATAAATTATTCATACAGAAATAATTGAATCAATTTCGCAGAAGTTTATTTATATTTTGTAATTTTTGCGCTGATCGGTAAATATTTGTTTTGCTATGCCCATCACTCATTTGATACTGTTTTCCCTTCCTCACATAATGATGCCAATTATAAATTGGCTTGGAAATTGGCTTTTCCCAACTACCCTTTATTGTTGTTAATTAGTGTAGTTTTTTTTTACAATTTGTGTCTGCTCTTGTTGTTATTTTGAACTTTTAGACAGCTGTCAGCCGCACACCTACACCCACTTTGTGCGTGTGTGTGTGTGACTGATTTGTTGATTTGTGATTTGCTATTCTTTTGTGGCTCAAAGTGCGTTTGATGTATGAAATTAATATTGTTGTACTACCAAATAAAGTTTGCCAATAATTGCTTTACATTGCAAACCATTTAAATCCATTTGCGGCAATAAATAATTAAAATTATTTTTTGCGCTATTATTTACCGATTTTATAAATTTAAATGTTTATTTCAAAGTACTTTTATCAAGTGCTATTGAAATACAAAAGTAAACATTTAATTCATCGGAATTGTTCATTAATTCAACACTTATCTATGCGTCATTTATTTTGGTTTTCCACGAAAAGGGCAAAAGTTGATGCCACTTATCCCCTTTTTGGAAAAATGTGTTGGGTTGAAAAGTTGTGCAATTAATTTGATTGAAAATGATGGGCAATTAACATAAACGTTGTTTCGGACTCGCTGCGTTGTTGTGTTATCACAAAGTGTTTTGTTGCCGCTTTAGGGGTTCATTAGAATGGACAAGCTGACGATTATTATTTTGATGACACAACATTATGTCACTCAAAGTTGGGCTCTCAGCAACCTCTTAAGATGCCAGCAGCCAACACAAAGAATGATGCTTTCAACAATGGAAAGTGCTTTGGATAATTATGATTCAAATTTCACCTGTCTTAGTTCGTTAAAGATGTAGCTTAGAGCCAATCTGATTAAGTTAGGCTTAAACGTGCCGTTAAATAAAAATTTGTCAATGGGTAAATATTTGCAATATTTCAACAACACTCAGTCATTCTCACTTCACTCAACTTATAAAAAACTTTTCAAAAACTGTATATTGTATTCGCGGATAATAACTTTTGCGTATTGCTGTCATATTCTGCAACAATAGACTGTCTTGTCATATAAAAGTTCTGGGTATGAAGTTTAAAACACAATATTGTTGCATTTGTTGCATTTTCTTAGACGTGCTCGTATGTGCAAGTTGCACAAGAATCCTTTTCAAAAAGGACCTTAGTTAATATTCGTGTAACACGCTGCAGATGTGACTGGGACGAAACTTGCAGAAAAAGTGAAAAAAAAAAGAAAAAAACAAGTAGAAATGAGGGAGTCGACTTAGTTCGACTACGATATACCCCAAAGCTGTTAAATATGTTCCACTTTCATTGATATACTTCGTTACACGTTTTACACTATTTTTTTTCGATCTTGATGGAATTTGTATATATGATAAATTCTATAGTAATCTGTCTACAAAATTGTAGCTATTTTTGCTATTGTTAATCGAAATGATTCGCGAGAGACTAGTGCAATTATCGACAAAATGAAATAAGCTTGAACTGCGCTGGGTAGACGAGAACTTATATTCCAAATTGAAAGTCTCTAGCTGTCATCTCTGATATCTGCGAACATTGCAATCGACTTGGCTGTTGATCCTGATCGATAATATATTTACTTCAGCGTGTCTACGATTCCTCCTCCCCTTTTATATACTTTTCCCATTATACCCTTTTTAGCCATTTTAAAAGGGTTCGGGCATTAAACAAAATAGGAAAAATTTCAAACATACTTGCAAAGTACGACGAGACGTGCGAGCATTTCACTTTGTTACTGACAAGTCGAGGCTTCCCACATCCAGGACACTGCGGTGGTGTTGTGCTGTCAAATCCTTCGACATTTGATACAAAGCATTGTGCTCTGCTCTGTGTCTCCGTGGATTGGTTGCGTACAAGGAGTAAAGGTCTCACAAACGGAATGGCGCGTCTGCTCATAAATGCGTCATTGACTCATTAGTAAATGAACTGTAAATGGATTTGAAAGCCTGTCAAAAGATATAAACCCTTGCTACACACACACACACACACACACACATACAGATTGCTTGGCATCTGAGAGGCAGCGTACTCTCCACTGCGATATTATAGACCCATTCAATTATCCAACAAATTTCAATGAATTTTGAGCTTTGCATTTGAAATGATGGCCTGGAAATGTGAGAGATTGCTAAAAAGGAATGTCAGCGAGCGACAGGATGTTATGTCAGTGATTTGCAGGATGCTGGTATTTAGCAAACACAATTAATCAGAATAATAAATGGCGCTCAAATTACATTTGTGTTAAATATCTCGAGAGATCTATGAAATATACAGTTTATATTTATTTATTGTAATTAATAATTTAATAACATTTTGCCAATTCAGTTTTGATGTTGTAAATACCACAAATTTCATCTGCCATGAACTTGCTGAAAGCTAATTATACATGGAAATTATAATAGCTGCTAGTGGGTTAACAAGTCCTTTCCTTGAGGTCACTCAAATTGCACACTCGTGCCCAAGAGCATTTTTGAGTGAACACAACTCAAATACGCTTCGTGTCTGGGCTGAAATTAAATACATTACTATTATACAACACGCAGCACACAATGGCAGAGTAGTAAGTAAGGAACCCACCCATCAAACACTTGGCATACATGCCACAAATCCACCCCATCCCGTACAGTCAGTGCCACGCCTCTTCTTCCTCATGAGGACTTGACAAATTTACGTCATTGAATCTCGGAAATCGCACACATAAACTATTATTAATGATAATCACAGTAATCGCATTAAGAGCATAACTAGCCCCGCTGCCCAATTACGCACGATTGTAGGCGTGGCCGGGGTTCTTTCGCATGAGTATGTAGTTTGCTGTTAGGTAAGTGGAAACAATGTGTATTAATTAGCCCAGCACAGACACACACACACACACACACACACACACACACACACAACTGCACCAAGTAAAATCAATTAAATCAAACGAATTAGCTTAATTCGTATAGAGCACAGGACTAAATAATAATCGAAAAAATAAATAAGATTAGTTACAAATAAAAGATGTTATTCCACAACTAAATACATATATTGTTGTTGTTTATTAACCTTCTTATATAACTTAGGATTTGTTGTCTGTATTTTGCATAAATAAATTAATTTATGCCACAAATGCAATTAAAATAATTCGAATTTTAGTCGCACTTTCAAATACAGGTGTGGCTAATCAGCGAAATATTCGTTCTATTGGAACAGTGGCAGATATATATGGGTAACAAACACTCCCTTAACTCTGACGATGCATGCATGGACACCCCCTTATTTAATTACCATTAATGGCAAAAATTGACTGTGAACTTCGTGTGGCACAATACAATTTCGTGTCAGGAATTGCACAAGTGGATGGTTGGCAGAAAGTTGCCATTAGACAATCAAAACACTTTCCTATGTCAGCGAACATTTTTTTATTTTTGTTTTTGTGTTTTTTGACTGGCGTTTTAGATAAGGAGCGAGCAAATAAAAGAACGCCATAAAACGTGGCTTATTTTAAGTGCAGTACGTTGTCGTGGTCTGGTTTTTTGGGTCTGTTCCAGGGCATGAAACCTAACCTAATGCCATGTGCCGTTATTAACGCGGTGTGTGTGTGGGTGTGTGCAATTGTGTATGTGTCTCGCTGACTATGTTTTTGGCCATCGGCAGGCATCATATTTGCCGCTACGTGTTGAACATGGAATTTAATTTCTTGTGGTAATTAATTGCAATCGTGTTGGCATTAGGTTTAATGTTCTAATTGTGCAAATTAGTTGGGTCTGTACGGATGTATATATATATATATATATATATATATGTGTGTGTGTGTGTGTGTGTTCAAAAATTGTATAAGTTAGACTCGGCGTAAACTGAAATGCATTGCTCGCTCAATTGATCTTATTATTTGCCTAATTGCCACAGGAGTGGGTTGCTATGATTGTGTTTTTTTGTGTGTGTGTGTGTGTGTGTTTAATGGGGTGTGTCTGTGAGTTTGTTGTCATCAATTCATTGTGTTAATGATGGGCAAATCAAATTGGTTGGGGAAATTCGATTAATTAAGTGTCCCGTTAAGCTGTCATTTAATTAAAATGAATTCATACGAACAGGCTACCTACAAACAAATATAATTGATTAACAAAATGATTCTTGACAAAAAAAAAAACAAATCATTTCAGATATATAATCAATTAAAATAATCATCAAACTGTATTACTTTGCGAAAAGGCGGATAGGCAATACAAGTTTCTGGTCTCTGAAATTATATGTTGTAAGCTCTATCGATGCTTATGCCACTCACGTCCTATCAAATTGTTTGCACACAAAGGGAGAGGGAACACAAGGAAAAGTCCACTTCAATTTTTACAAACACTTGAGCTTACCTGCAACGAGAACGAAATAGAGATAAAAGAAAAAAATTATGAACTTTTTGATTGTACAAGCAAAAAATATGATACTTAAAAGGCAAAGTGGGGAGAAAAAAAAACAAAAACAGAAACTGCCAAACAGACAATGTCCTGGGAGACAAGTGAAATGGGAGCCACAAAAAAGCCCATTAAAACACACTGGAGGATAAAGTGGGGCGCCCGACTCTCAAAATCCGGTCTTAGGACGGCATTCAATATTTGTGTAGGCGCTAAACCGCTTGCCACGTTTATAGCACACACACACACAAACAGCAGGGGGCGTCACTCATTATGGTGCCCACCAAGCATATTTACCGTATTAGACGTCAAAGGTCGACGGCTAAAATTAAAATGTAATTTTAAAACTGTCAAATGGAAAAATCCATGTCGAAAATTGTTTCTGAAAAATAAAGTGTCAGAGAAAGTTCGGCTTGAATGTTGATATTGACAAAGCACCATTTTTGATTGAATATTTTACACATTTCAATTCAATTTTAAAAAAACGGAACTGATGAAACCTGTCAGATTCATTTTTATGTCAGTTGCAGCAATCGCTCTACAATCTAGTTGTTGTTTATTTACTTTAAACTTATTTAATTAATCTATGTGATTGTTCTCTCTTTTCTTTTTAGCCAAAATACAATAAGCTGGACTGGCTGGAGAAGAAGTTAGGTCGAAAAGCGCTTATAAACGTGGCTGGGAAAGGTAGAAAATGTGTAGAAGTGGCAACGAGAGCAGCTACTTAATGTATCCTGACTGTGCCATGTTGGTTGACCGCAAATTAAATAAGAAGAGAAGCGAAACGTAAGCCGTAACAAAAATAACGAGTTGTATACTTCACAACAACAATAACAACAACGCCAACAAGAAAAACAAGTGGAACAACAGGAGCAACCGGAAAAAAAACAGCCACAGGACCCAACCCAAATGCTTGGCATTACGGAAACAGAACGACAACAGTCGAGTTCCTAAAGTGGAGCAGGCCAGGCGACCGGAGCCGAGCATTAAAACAATGGCCAAAAGACACAGAGAGAATTGGTTGCTGAAAAACAAGTTGGCAAGTCTGCCACCCTTGAGCTTAACAGGATAATTACGTAGCCGTAGATACGTAAGCCGCTCTTACGTCGAACAGTCTCTCATTAGACCTACACCAGGTAGCCCAGCTTTTGGGCCCAAGCGTTCTAATGCTCGATTAGCAATTAGTTTTATATTCAATGTTGTTTATTTTGAGTGCCCAGCCAGCTGACCAGGCGGCCAACCACTTTTCCAAGTACTTATAAACTTAAGGTAAGAAACTTTTTTTCTTTTCACTCTTGGGTATTTTCTTTTCTTTCACTTTTTTCAGGTCTGGACCGTTCGTTGTTTCTATCTAATGGCCTGAAAGTTTTGTGCGCCAAAGCATGAAAAGGGTTTATGCAACTTTTTTTTCGAGTCCTAAAAGGCTTACACGAAAACCAGACACCATTTTTTTTTTGCTTATAATACATTTCATAAAAGTATAGAATTGGAAAATTTAAGGGTTGAACTTTTTGAGCACTAATGACCTCTAAAAAGCTCCTTGAACCAATTACAATTAGCAGCCATATGAACAATAGAAGATAGAAGATGGTTAAATAATTTGTCAACTTTCTAAGGAATTTCACATAATTTATAATTGCGTTTTTTCCCCTACACTTAAAGCATTATAAATTTTATTTCGCAGACATTTCAACATTGTATCTTTTCTACAATACATTTTTATATTTAAATTTAAATTTCATTTTTCTAATATTGTTCCTTTTTTAAATGTCAAACAAAATGTGTATTTTAAATGACAGTATTTGAAATATTTAAAATAAAAGCTAAAAATAAAATGGGGACAAGCCCAAACTTTATCTAGCAACAATGATGCCTAAAAAAAACATAATTGTCGTTGTCGCTGTTATATAATAAATGTACAAATATTTAATGCTGCAAACAAAGAAAACACAGCACACACACACACACACACACTCACACACACACACTCACACACACACACACCCATCAGCTGCCAAAAACAATGACAGACAAAAACTAAACACTGGAATAATTTATGCTGGCGCCAAATCCACGTCTCCATCTGTGTCTGTCGCAGCTTCGTTTCGTTTAGCGGGGGGAATTCATTAAAATCACGTAAAAAGCTGCTAGAAAATGTGACAACAACTGGCAGCGCAACAGCAACAACGCGCCATAATCAGCCAATTGTGAAAAATGTGTTAAGCATATGCAAAAAAAAGACATACAAAAAAATAAATAAATATAACGTCAAACAACATAAATAATACAAAAATAATACTAACAATAAAAACGTCGCAAAATCTCCGTCTGATGTTTTCAATCACAACAAAACACAAACAGCGAGACTAAAGTCTGCCTCAGAATGCTGCGGCAAAGCCATTTTTATTGTTGCTATTATTTATTGTGTATTTTTGTGATGTTGTATTCAACATTTGTTGTATTGATGACAGGGCCAAACTGTTTGCAGCGCTAATGAGTACTACTGGAATGCAAGCAATAATTTATCCCACGATATATGCATTGATATCGCCTCGTCCATCCAGTCACATGTGCGAAACGATAAAAAGAATTGCGTGTTGGGTTTAACCCAGGCGGTTTATCGTGTGGTCGGATCGGATCGTATCGGTTTTGCCTTTGTCGAGCTCTTAATAAATCATTTCATTTATGGCAGCCACACACACACACAGTCGCTGAATTATTATTGGCGACAATGTGGCAGCGTTTTTGCTGCCGCAACTAACGGCGACTCTTCGCCAGAGCCAACAAATGCAAAGCGAACAAAATAAATAATGAAAATGTGGGAATATGTGATCATGGAATTGCAACATCTGCCTCGTGGGTTATGCTTGGCAAAAGTGTGCAGGATTTGTTTTCCAATTGGAAGCACTTTTCAGATGAATGCCAAATATGTGTACATATGTATCAAATAGTATTTTGATCCATACAGTTTATTTTAAATCACACACAGAAATCGCTAGCTATGCATAATATTCCTATTAGTTAACGTACTTTTATTTGTTGCTCACAGCAGTTGAACAGTCTGATATTTATTTTCCAATTTTCTCTTACAATTTAAGCAATTTGTATAGATTGAGCGATTGCAATAAATTCTAGTTTGAGTTGGCTGAATAAGTGACTGCAATAAATATCAACTACATTGTTTATGACTACATAATTAACTCGGTCGCCTTCTAGTTGTGGAAAGAAATACAGCAATTACAAAAGCGGCAATTAGCAGCCGCAACAGCTGCAACAGTGCGCCATGTGCTCCGTGCGCTCTGTTTGTCGAGCAATTAAAATATGGCAAGAAATTGCAACTTTTATTTTGGCCACTAAAAAGCAAAGTCCAACACATATGCACATGCACAAAAACTGGATCTACGTGCACATATATGAATATATGCATATATGCATGTACACATATGTGGGCCCTGGTCATTATTACAATTTCAGCACTTGCTCTCAACTTTGCACCACAAATAATCCCCATCAACATGATGCGAAAAAAGGAGGTGACCCCAGGAAGCATATTTAAAAAAAAAACAAGTCAGAATGCAATAGTCGAATGAACTCGACTACGGAATACTCTGAAAACAGCTGTTAAATATATTTCAAAATATATTAAGTATTTCTCTTTAAAGAGCATTTTCGAATTTAACTGAAGTGTTTCTTAACCGATCTTTATTAAACTTATCTTAGTTCAAAGAAATTGTAATTTAATTTGGCGAGATCGTCCTGGCTGTTGATCCTGATCAAGAATATATATATTGCTTCAGCCCTTTACATGACATTACTCTTGCACAACTTCATATACCCTTTTTAACCATTTTCAATGGGTTTGGGGTAAGAACTGAATAAACTATACCCAAATTCATGCAAATATATGTATGTGTGTCTTCCCAAGAGCGGGTGTGTGTGCATGTGTGTGTGTGTATGTGTGCTTGTGCTGGCAAGGCGTTAACAACAAACCACACTTTGTGTAATGGGCTTTGGTTGGGGCTAAAGAAGCGTATATTCGGGCACATGCAACGTATGTGTAATACCGTGTTTACTTTGCCAGCAAGCACCCACATACCTCCATCCTACATCCTTCTTCTTTCTTTTTTCTCGAATGCAACTGCATTGTTTGTTCACACACACACACACACAAGCACACTCAGGCACACACACGCTTACATTGTGACCTACATGTCAGCACATGTACGCACTCCGTCTAGTTGGCAGGCTTGATTTTCATTTGAGCCGCATTTCCTTACGGCCCAAAACGAACAATTTCTTTTTCAGTTCAACAATATGGAGGTCACGGCTTCCGGTTATTACATTCGTACATATATAATAGTTTCATTCGTTTTCCACTAGTATTTTCTTTTTAATTTAATGCGCAAAAAAATACTGCGAACGCTGTGCAACGACTGAGCGCGTATTTAGTTAATGGAAATTATTCAACAACAAAAAAAATGTGAAGCATTGTGGCAGAAAATCTGCACTGGCTACGGAAAAACAACTGAATTTTATGTACGCCTTTCAGCCATGCACAAATATATATATATATATATAGTATAATAAAAGAAAACTTTTGAATTTCAGCTGCAAACATATTTGCGTGCTTTTTCGTAGTGAAAAACTGCGAAATAAGAAAATTATATACAAAATGAATTTAAGCGTGTTTTCTGGCACGTAAACCAAGTTGAGAGCTGCACCTGCTTCACAAAAAGCCAATCAAATGAAATTTTTAAATATTAAAATTAAATTTCTAGTTTAATACACATGTATTCAAATATTTCTGTGCGATTATTTTGAAGGTGGTAGATTTTTATGGCTATTTGAGATTGTTAAGACCAGAGGCCGTTAACTGCAGCAGCCATACAAACGGACACTTAACAAGTTTCAGGCCAGGATGCTGTTATAGCGGTCGTAGCGAGTTTTATATGCGTTGTGTAAAATTAAATTCCCAAAGTAATCAAAACATTTTTGAGCTTAATGCAGCTATAAAACAATGTTAGCAGCTAACCCAATTGTCGCTCATGAGAGCCGCTTAATTCAGTTGTGCTTAAAACTCGAAAATGTTGCAATTTTGACACCTCACCTCTCTTATCAACGTCACGTGGCAGGTAATACAATTAACCCATACGATGCCATAATTTGCCAGGACACGACCCTTGCCTGATGCTGATAAGGTTGCTCCGTAGCCTTAACCTTTTGCCAGTCTCTGACTGAGCATTAAACTAATTTTCTACGACTGCACATTAAACAGCACTTGTGGACGGGGTAGCAGAGCCTACACTCCCAAGCGCCCTTGCTGTATTATGTATGTGTGTAGTTGTGTGCGTTTGAGTGTATGTGTGAAATATGCTATATTGGGGGCGGGTTTAATCCCCAACTGACGTCAAACTCAATCTTTGCGTTGGTCTTTATTAGAATTTCGACACATAAGCATCGCAATTTATGCAACAGTCCTATCAATATTCATAACTTTATTAAGGCCAAATGTGTAGCAAGCTTACAGATAAATATGGCCCAAAAGATTTATGCTTTAACTTGTGCCATTCGAGTTAAAGTTTCGAATCGAAACTTCGCTAGCATATTGATAAGAAAATGGAGGTAGAGTGCAGCCCACATTACGCACATTTAATCACCACTTGTAATGGGCCCAGTGGGGTAGGGGCGGGGTGGGGGCAGAATATAAGGGGGGGTGTTGTTAATTTAACGCGTCGCTTCAACTTCAATCTGCGGCAGCATCGGGCAGCACATGAAACATTGAATCAGCATAAAATGCGCATTATGAAAAGCCAGGCCAAAGCACTACGTACAATTTTATTAAAATCACCCACCTTGGCTGGGCGCCAATATAGTGTTTTACCTGCCCCCGATCCTCCCTCCTCCCCCACAGCAACCTCTATTTGGTCTTTGTGTCAGTCTGCCCATTTCATTGCCTCATAAAATTAATAGCCTACGCCTGGTTTACTACCAAGCCATAGAGAGAGATCGAAAAAAAAAGGAAAAAAAAATTACGCTAAACAATTTGCCTACACATTTTTTTGGTTCTCGTAAGGCCTGGGATAATTTTATAGTCCCTGGCTCTGATAGGCATCGTAGAAAGTTTCGTCTCAGCAAAATTCCAGTTGCTAGGCAAGCGCACAAAATTTCAACGTGATTTCAGCTGAAATATGGGCCAACACAATGCGGAATTTGGCTAATTTAGTCAGCTGCCTAGTCAGATTCGAAATGTGCCAGAATGTCAGACAGATTTTATCAGGTTATTTTTGTCAAGGACAAAAAAAAAATCTAAAGCTGTCAAAACGTGAAAGGACCATTTTTATATGACAAGAATGGGTATAAAACAATTTGAGTTCCTTAAAGCAAAGCCATGTTTAAGTATGCCAGATGAAAACGAAAACATTAGTGGTATGACAAGAATGGAAAGAAAACCATTTTCATTTTTTAAAGCTAAGCCAACTTTAAGTTAATCAGATGAAAACGAAAGCCGTACTCAAAAGACAAGAATGGGACTAACCTAATCAAAACTCTGTTGTTTTTCTTTCTACGTTATATTTATTTAAAAACTCCACTATCAATACTTTCAGAAATATGAAAGCGTTGTTACACTTAAAAGCAAAAGAGCCACTAAGCAAGTTGCCAAAATTGTTTAAACAATAACGATTCAGTTCAGCTCGTCATGGGCTATTCTGAACTTATTTCTGTGCAGCACTTAAGCAGCAGCTGAACCACTTTAACACTTCTCGGGCATTCAGCAGGGGCTGGGAAAA
The DNA here is from genome assembly GCA_035044325.1 of Drosophila nr. medialis 2 BK-2023a. NCBI lineage: Eukaryota > Metazoa > Arthropoda > Insecta > Diptera > Drosophilidae > Drosophila > Drosophila nr. medialis 2 BK-2023a. The sequence continues at coordinate 5,517,249 of JAWNMH010000397.1, read as the reverse complement.
TAATCAGAAAAGTAAATAAACAGGGGAACAATTGCAATGCTTATTGGCAATTAAAGACATGCTCGCCAAAAGGAAGTCCCTAACCCTTTACCCCTGCTTTGCCACTAGACCTCCCCCTAACAGAATGCAAAAATGCAGCAACGCAAACACTTCAAGACTTAATGGCAATAAAGCACAAATTTAATGCGCGCCAGGTTTAATCGTCCACTGAATAGCGCAACATGCAACAGCAGAAAAAAAAAATAAATAAAAAATAAGTAAATAAATAAATGAAAATAAAAAAATAAAAAACTAGGAAACAAACTTGTTAATTGCAATACAAAGTGCAGCAGAGGGCGCACATTACAATTGCCTGCCTGTAATTGTTGCATTTTATGCAGTTTAACGCACAGCCAACTTTTCAATTGTTGCCACATTTTTATTGCGTAATTTATGCAGCACCATGGCAAAAAACAAGACTGATAAACATGCTCGACTTTAAAATATCCTGTTCGAAAAAATGCCAATTTAATTCAATAAAACAAGTTTATACTTTTTGGAGAGGTAAATCGTTTGGCTTCAATATTGTATGACTGAAAAATGCTGGAAGTGAATTTCTGAATACGATCAGAACACACAAACCAAATTTACTTGTTGTAGCTCCCATCTGATCTGCGTTCAAAAAGTTCAGACAAAAACATGGATAGTTCAAATAGGCGAACAACTCGTCTCGTTCCCTCTCCAAAATTAAGTACATTTAAACTATTGAAGGACAGATAAACATGACCAATTAAGTGCGTCTTTCTAATTGCTTTCCAAAAGTGCGTCGACATAACTCAATGATTTAATTAAATTGGTTCCTCACATGATATTGATAACTTAAATACCAAATTTACTTGCTCTGGCTCTTATACTTTTTGGGGTCAATGAGGTTAGACAACAGACAAGCATGATTAGATCAGAACTATACAGAGCAGCGCAAATTAACAAACATGATTATACCCTTCTTGGGGTATTTTCATGACTACAGGGTATTTAAAACCAGGGAGGGAGAACGTGAGGTCGGCGATCGCTCCGGGACTGGACATGCACTGAGCTGGCGACAAAAAAGTTTTGCAACTGGGAATAATGTACAGCACACACACACAACACTTATACACTTATACACAGACACTAACACACACATAAGCGGCAGCTACAATTTAGGAGTGAGTGAGTGAGTGTGTGTGTGTGTGAGTATTTGTGTGCTGACATTTTGAATTAAGTGTAGTTAATGTTGACAAACGCCAGCATTATGAGACTCGCCTGCCACAACAAAAAGTAGGAGCTAAAAAAAAAAACAAAATGCTCCACCGCACCACCTCATAACCCACTCGTATGGCAGAGAATGTTGGGCTGTCTCCCTTGGTCTCTTGGGGCCGCAGTGAAGTGGTGGCATTAGGCGCTTGATTGATGAATGTTTAAGTGTTAGATTAAGATAATCGACATTTCAATAATACAATATTCGAAATGGAAACGAAGCTCGTTTAATACGACTGCCGTGACATCAATTTACGTTGAGTGACGTGTGAAGTTGATTTAATGCGTTGCGGCACTGCTTAAATTGACGTCGTTGGTGTGCACCAACTATGACATACATACATTTGGTTAGCTTATCTGGAGCTGTGCATACCACATGATGTCTTCATCACTTCTAAGCTGAATTATAATCAATTTAGAGCTGAGCTCAAATCGGGCATAAATAATGATCTTAGTGACCAAAACAAATTTCAAACATGGGACACTGGACTACTTTTGGAATGTGGCATAAACCTTGAGCTCAACAATTCTTCGAAATAAATTAAGTTTGAGACAACTTAAATTTAGATTTATAACTTTCAGCTTCACTTATTAATTAGTTTCTAAGATGCGACTTTTTAATGCTTTTATACCCTTGTAGAGAGCATTTTAGTTTTGTTCTACAATTTTCAACGCATAGAAGGAAATGTCTCCAACAACAAATATATATTGTATATATTATATTCTTGATCGGCAGCACAAGGCGAATCCATAGCCTCCTGAAAGTTAGTGTGCATTTTTAGTCTTATATATATGCTGAAGGCAGCTCGATGATGACTGAAACGGAAGATGATCAAACTTCGAATAAAAGTGTGTATGTCTGCCGATTAACTCCGTTCTACAAGAGTATGTAATCTTCGATGTGTCCAAAATAATCGTTTTTTCTTGTTTCAATTAGCATAAGTGTAGCATTTTGCCAACTGTGACGGCTACTTAATTTAATGCAACCCGGTCAACGACTTGGCTTATTTGACACCTTAGTTCCTGGTTGCTTTGTTATGCTTTGTAAGTTTGCATAAATTATAAAAAAAAGTGCATAAACCATCAACTGAAATTTAGAATCATTATGAAGCTATTGTCAAGCATCTACTTAAATTGTATGCAATAACAAAGCAATTGCCACATTAAAATTACTCTGCTTGTTGTTGTTGTGGTTGTTGTTGTGGTTGTTGTTATGCAGATTATGCGTTTAGTTTTGAATGCGAGTCGGTGCCGAAGCCGGAGCTGGCAGCCAGCAGCGAACTGGACAAATGTGCGACCAACGAGGCGTCAAGACCCCGCAGGAGGCATTTAGAGTATGCTGTGAGTAAATATACATACATACATATGTATGTAAATACATATATATAAAAAAGCGTATAAAATTGAAGCGTTTCTATGCGTCACGCTGCATTTGAGGCAGTTAGTGGAACGCTAGCCCGTCTTTGGCCATTGCCTTTGCTTGGCATTTTACGTAACACAAATTTGTCTACACCAAGCGAATGGAGCTGATTATAATGGTTGTAGTTTCTTCTTCTTCTTCTGTTGTGCTGGCTGATTTTTCTCAAAAGATGCATCTACCAAAATTGTCAGACCAAATAACTTTATTAAAGACTGTAATTTAGTAGATCATAAATAAAAATAGAACTTACTTTTATTATTAGTAGAGCTGGAAGTCTGGTTTCGAGTGATGTTACTTGGAGTATTAACTATTCAATTATTTGTATTTAAATGTTTAAATAATACTAAAAACAGATTACTAATAAAAATAAATTACTCAGCTACCTGTTTTTTATAAGTCATGACTCGTATACTAATACAGAAATCTTATGTCTAAAAACTTTGCTTAATTTAATTTATTCAAATTGACTTCTTGCAAGAACTGTTGGCAAAAAAATGTTTAATGATTATTTGTGAGATTTTGTAGTTATGGCCAAAATAATTTCATTCAAATACTATATTGGATAATAAATTGAATTCTTGCTAACAGTTCTAATTCTCAAAAATAAGTACACTCTGCTAGTCTGTGGTTACAGGGCATTAAAACCAGAAGAAAACAACGAAATAAAAACAAATAGAAAAAAGAATTAAAATTGGCATGGGCTGCCAATGAATTTCGCAATGGGGCAATGTCAATGCACTTTCCTCACATACAAAAATAGACCGGGGCTGGGGGCAGGTGCAGGGGGCAGGGGCTGGGGCCGAGCAGCCGGTAGATGCATTCAATCTGCCGTCTAATTCGAAGTGGGCGCACTTATAAGCTCTGAATGGGCACATTGTGTGGAAATGCTTGTTCAGCGATGGCAACTCAATTAGCTAGAAAAACGAACGAAACGTTTTCCATCTGTGAAAAAGGAAACGACAAGTAGATTCAATTTGGAAAATGCAACTCAGCTGGCGCCAATAAAATTAACTGATTTATCTGAAACTCACGTAACTTACGTAAGACAGTTGTTTGCAGCACAGGGCACAGGTGCTATAAGCACCAATTTCGTATGCCGAAGACAGCGGCACAATTATATGGATTCGATGAAATTAACAATTCTGATTTACATGGAGAAGAAGAAGAACACTGAATGAATTCAACGGAGGCGTGAGTCTAAATTGAAAATGTTGGGCCTGTGCATGTGTAAAGAGTATTTATAAATTTCAGTCACGGTCTGATTTCCTGTTTTCAAGGTATTGAGCTGCCAATAACAACTACAACAATGTCAATTTCTATTAACACATTTTGGTTTGAGGCGCTGTCAAAACATTTACACCTTCGCCGCGCTGAATACTGGTGGCAGGCAACGGGAATTGTTTGCCGGGTTTTGATGGTAAATTGATAAGAGAGTTTTGCGAGCCTGCTGCCGGTTGCTCCTTGTGCTTCTCTTAACCCTCGCCGGTTGCGTGGCCATTGTTTGGTCCTTTGTCGCATTTGGGCCTGGTTTATAATCCGCACGTATCCTGGCGCGGCTTAGCCAGCTTTGTTTCATTGATTTTTCTTCAACTCGCCGTCCTTCAGCGTCCTCGTTTTTGTCTGTGTTTGTGTGTGCGTGTCTTTTTAGCGGTACAACCACTCAGCGACGCATTTATTTCAGATTTACCTGCGCGTAGAAGGCGTCAAGGTAGAAATTATTGATTTTACCTTTCGTTGTTCCTTAAATCTTAAGTACGCATTTTTAATGACTTTCATATTATTATTCTAGTCGTTGCGCAATATTTGTATGCTTTCTGTGTATATAATTTATGTACAATATTCTCATCTTGAATCAAACATTTCATTTCAATGCATTTGTTGCAATATATTATTGAAATATTGAATTCATTTAGCAAGCAATCACTGCAGAGCTGTAGACAAGTACAACTCCTATATAATATTTAAATTAATCTCGTTTAGCAAATTTCCCATAAGCTTTAATGTTAAATAAGAAATTGCCAAGCCATAGATAAGCAATGCTTAAGTAAAGAATTCAGATATTCAAACTTCTTACCCAGACCAAGTTGATGATTAAGTCGTTTGCTATTTTAACTACAAGCAACAATTAACAATGACGACCCCACAGACCCCACAGACACCGCAGACCCCGCAGACCCTGACGACCACCCCAACCGGGTGCAGTGCTCTGGCTCATTAACAATCTTGTTTGCTGCCCTTCGAGGGAAACCACTGATTATAATAATAATAAAGTAGTAGCATCTATAGAAAAACAAAATGTACTCTGAATGAAATGCCTTTGTTTTGTGTCGACCAGCAGAGTCAAGGGCTGTTGCTGTTCTGAATCTGTTTGTTGTTATTGTGGTTTGCTTTCTGTATACTTCATAAACGCTGGAAAATGCATTTGCATTAATTATAAGTACACATTTCCATTCAAAATGCTAGACATGTTTCATAATTTACAGAACATTTGTTTTCATATTGCAAGTCTAAATTTAATGCTTTTCATTTAAATATAATACCATCTGCCCCTGTAGAGATTACTTTCAATGTTTCCAACAAAATTCTCTACATATTTAATAATCAAAATTAAAATGAAAAATTCTGCAGAACTAGTCTCTTAACTCAACTATAATCTCAAGATTCTTTCGAAGTTAAATAAGAATCTCTTCCGTTTGGTTTCAGTTGCACTTGGGACACAACTGCCGAGGATGATGTGGCTGTGGCAACTACTGACAGACCGGGTGGCAGCTCTGTACTCTGTACTTTGTCAACATGTGTTCAACATGATCACACAAATACAAGCCGGCTGCGAGTAGACATCAACGTAAACAGTAGCAATCCCAAAAAACAAAACCAAGAACAAAACATTGAATCGAGCAGCAAAATGCAACAACAAATATTGTTGGATTAGAGTGGAGCTGTGGAGAAATGGATTTGTTGTTGGTTGGACTTTTGGGCTTGGCCACTTGAGAGATGCATGCTAAATATGCAAACACATTTTTGTAGCATATTCCACAGATTGTTCGTTGAGAACTGTTTCTGCTAAATGTGTGGCATTTCTCGGCACTCTAAGTGATATATAATAGGGCGTTGAAATGCATTTTGAGTAGTTTCTAAACCATTTCGACTGGCTGTTCTATTGTTCTAATGATGAATTGCTGGGCACTGATGCTGTCAGTTTGATGCCTGCCACTTGGCAGCTGCATGTGGCACGTCGGTCAAGATGAAAGACGAGCAGCTATTGAACCATAACAGAAGCCCTCACAGCACCCATCTCCATTTCTCACTCTCACTCTCTCCCTCGCTCTCTCTCACTCCCGTTCTTTTCTCTTGCTCGCGCAATCTGCAATGGGTTAATGCTATAAATATGCATGCATATATATGTATGTATGTGCATAGTCCGTAGTTGCATCGGTTCACACTATGACATTTGCTTGGCCCGTCTGCACGTCTGTCCCGTTGTCGATTTAACATGTCTGGGAGCATTATTTACGACTTCCGTGATGAATTTTCAGTGGCCACTTCTGCAATTGGCCCCTTGCCTTACGCATGCAATCGGCATTCATAAAATGCCTCGATTTTGAATATATGTATATGTATATGTACATATAAGAAAGTCAGAGCGCATATTTCCCATGCAGTTCACGACTTCATTGTCTGCGCTCCTGCCGATGGACACTAATGGGAATGTGAGGTTAGAGACAAAAATATAATAATATTAAAAAGGCAGCAGGCGACATCAGTGCGGGCGGTCTAAGAAATACATTGGCAAAAGGTTGAATTGCAGAATATGATCAGAGTGGGAAAAGTATCGAGGATGTGCCTGAGTTAAGCAATCGGCAACAACTAAGAATGCTGTAGTCTAGAGAGCTCGACTACGAGATACCCTGGGTTCTTCTTATTCAACCTTGATGATATTTGTGCAGCTAATCTATAATTTGTATATTAATTGGACAGCTCTTCATTTAAAATCGACATCAATCAAACGTTCTCAACAAAACAAAATAAACTTGATGCAGAAGGACCTGGGTATATTGGCTCGGCTGTTGATCCTGATCATGAATACATATATTTTATAAGGTCGCAGGTGCTTCCTTCTACCTGCTACACACACCGCCCAAAACCACAAACACATAATTAAATAAACGAAAAAAATAATATTAAATAATATGTTAAAACTCCATTTTAATTTATGACAAGCAGGAATTTATAATCAAAAAATTGATAGTATGGATCATAGTTTTAGGATTTTAAAAAGCAAATCGACAAAATATTCAGCGGACAGCCGTATCATAATTATTTCTCAAGCCGCAAAGCACAAAATCAAATTGATTTGCAACGCCTTAGAAGACTTGAAATCAATAATATTATGCAATATTTATATAATTCTTGAGCCGCAAACAAAACCAAAAAAAAAAACCGGAATCATAAATCAACAATTAATCCGAAAAGACAAAAATCCATTTCGGACAATGTAATGCAAGTGACGGCCAAAGTGTTTTGTTAATATTTTCATCATTTTTAGACGACTGACCAAAACAGAAAAAGCAAAGAAATATAGATGGGGAAAAAAGAAAGAAAACATCAAAAAACATCAGCAAAACATGTTTCGGTCGATAGCTTTACTGTTTTATTCTCTTTTTCCTTTACTTTTGTGTTATTTTGCTTTTGTGTTTAGCTGCTGCTGCTGCTGCTGCTGCTGTCGTCGTTTTCACTCGAGCAATTAATACGTGAGCAAACTGGAAAATACTTCAAGCAGCGAGCTGTCAGCCAAGTGCAAAACAATGTTAGGCCCTGATGTATTGTACAGCTAGCTAAGGGGGCCAGGCCAGGCAGGCTGATAGCCCCTGTGGGGGTGGGTGGCAGGGGTATGTTTTGGGTCGGTTGAGATTTTAAGCGCAGACATGAGCCATAAGCCATAAGACATTCATTCAATGTCGCGACGCGCCGACTGACGCGACGCCTCGACGTAAGTTGATATCCCGAAAAATAAAAAAAAAGAACTTTTGACAATGTGCTGCTAACTTCTGCTGTTGCTGCTGCTGCTGCTGTTGCCGTTGCTGCTGCTTCTTCCTCTTGTTCTTTCACCACTTAAGAGTAGCAAGAGGAAAAACCATAACCATAAAATCGTATTATATGTAGTTAGCAGTCGTATTGCAATTACGAAATCCAAGCACGCCTCTCACATTGTCACATCGGCTTTGGCTTTGGCTATATTTAGAAGAGAGTGCCGCGCCACGCCCTCCCACCACACCGCCCCTCACTCACTCATTGTAATTATGATGCGTACCGTCTGATGATAATGTTTGTTGATTATCATCGTAATAATAACTAAAGAAGAAATATAACACATTTTCCACTGCATCATAAATTGTGAGACGGTTTTTCCTCAACATCATTGTCGAAATCTGCTCATATTTCAAGCAGCCAAGCGGAAATCCTTTATCCGCCAAAGCCAACCCCCCCGACACACCCTCATACTTATATATACATATATGTGTATACATATGTATATACATATGTATATACCCTATAATATGCTTCGCAGTTTTGCAGCTCGTTAGATAGGCGACAGTATAAAGTTATTCATAGAATTGCTGACGTTGTCATCGTTGTTGGCCTCTTTGCCCTATTCGACCACAGAACTATATCATTGTTAGACCGACTTTTTGTCTGGCTGGTTTGCCTAGTGTGGTTGTTGTTGCTGACTAACTGGCTGGCAGGCTGGCAGGCTGGCAATTGTGTGAAAAACTTTTAATTGGATACTTATTGCACAATTTGTAACATTTTTAAATAGCGCGTTGAAGCAATGTTAAAGTTTTGGCGGTTATATGATTTCATTTGGGCTTACAAAACAGTAATGTGCCGCTAAATCGGGCTAAACACATCTCATTTACGATTCAAACAACAAAAACCCAAAATTTTAATTCCAAATGCTAAAAAGTACTCGAAAAATGTGAAAAAGTTTGCAAATGTTCTTCCATCTGTACAGTGGTTCATTTTCTTCGATTTATTGCATTAATATAAATCTAAAATAATATAGTATATACAGTGGGTCACAGTTCAAAGCAAGCAGTGTGAAAGAAAAAACGTAACTGCCTGCCATAAGCTAATCATTCATTATTTTTCAAAAATTCCAAAGACCGATGGTAGGTATATATATTAACCACCAAAATTAATATATGACCCCAATAAATTGGGGTTTCCATACCTGCTAGGTCGGATTATGTAAAAAAGTTGCCTATTTTTTTCACACTGCTTGCTTTGAACTGTGACCCACTGTATATTATATTTTTTATATTTTGTTTTCTTTGTTTGATGTCTTGTATATTTCTTTAAATTACTCTCTAGCTTCACTCATTTTGGATTCGCATTTGGAATGAAAAGTAGGTGAAAATACGAAAGTTTTCACATAATTCATTTTCTTCTGGCACATTCCATTGCAATTCCTCTCAGACAATTATGTCGAAAATATATATCATAAATTTTGCACACACTTTCAACACACAGCCATTAGGCATTATGCGCCAATGCTTTTCAAATTTGTTTGTAAACTGAAGAAAAAAAGTCAAAAATGCCCATGGCTTAAATGCACATGATGCAGCGGCAGCGGCAGCAGAAACACAAAAACCTGAACCAAATGCTACCAATTAGAGATTAGAATTACAAAACGCTAATTTGGAATTGAATTTGTAATTGCCAATTACAATAAAATGAAACGCTGATTATGGAAAACATGCGCAGCTGCCGCATTGCACACATTGTATTATTATTTATGCAGAAGGACAAATTGCAAATTAGCAAATTGATGGCCAACAAATTAAACAAGGAATACAACAAAATAAGAATATTGAAAAAACTTTTGTTTTTTTGCCAAAAATAAGATATCAAATGGCTAATTGTTTAATTTGGATATATAATACCACCCAATTAGACATATCCATTAGGCTGTGAAGCATGCTTTTAACTTTTCGCATACCCAGGCCAGGTATCATTTGACCAGGCCATTTGCCATTTGCCATTTAGTCAACGTAAACTGTTATGTAGATGATGCCGCTGCCAAACGTTTGATCCTCTTTGATGAACTACCCCTAAAGGCATGACAAATAAAGGCATCTTCTTCTACCTGCATTGCCATTTATGCTCATAACCGACTATCGGCTTACAATCCACACAGAACATGAGACCGCCAGACATTCAATAATAAAAAAAAAAACTATACTAAAATGGTGGCCATTGAATGCTCTAACTTATTTGTTGGACATCAATTTGTTGGCTGAATAAAAATAAATATATAAATAATAAACTCTAAGAATTTGTTAATATTAATTAATAGAAAAACAGTAAAACAAATTGAAATTGGTGGCTATTGAATGCTCTAACTGAAGAGACTGTTATGTTTATAAGGATATTTCTTAACTAGAAAAATTAGCAAGTAAATAATTGGTTGCTTTTGACGGTAAGAACTTTCAAGTCTCATATCGAAGTGATTGAAGTCAGATTGAACAGTGTATGCGAGATACACTTGCACACACACACACACACACACACACACGCACACACACACATAATTATAACCTGATAGATAAACGAAAACCAGTTTTTATACATGCACCAGCCACGTTGGCCCAGCCTTAAAAGCAACAACAACAATCAAACTGTCCGAAAGCTATCAGAAAAGTTTTATCAACCAAAAAAAAAAAGCGTTGAAAATAAACTAAAGCGGAATTCTGAGGTCTGAGGACAGTGTCGGCTAACCGGGACGCTTTGGCCAGTTGGCTAATTTGTGGCAGACGGATATTATGAATTAACATCAAAGTGTGAGCGAAATAGCGCATCGCTCTACCTCACTCACTCGCACTCGTGCCGTTCCATATCAATGATCTCTTGTGCACGAATTAACTTTAAATAGGCGTGAATAATGTTCGTTGATCTTTTTCAAAAATCATTTCTACCCCCCATTGTCTTTGGGATTTGGATCTTTAAAAAAAACAAAAAAAAAAAGAAGAAGAAGAGAAGAGAGAAAAAAACCGCAGCACTAATCTGAAATTCATGTGGTCCATTGTTAGAGGAGCGGATGGTACCACATTAAAGTGCCGCTGACACGCGTCTTCTGGCTAATGACATGTGCGGTTTTTACTGCCAACCGGCCCCCTCCCCTCTCCCTCGATACACCCTTTTTGTCAACTTTTTTCGCTTCTGCACATTTGCTTCGAACATATACATATACTTCAGATTTGCTGATAGTTTAATTGGTTTTGACTTGATGTAGGTTTCTTTTGTTGCTGTTCCTGAATTAGAGCCACTGGTTTTACGTTACAGGTCGTTAGGATGATAATAAAGATATCACATGAATGGTATATTCGGTTCGTAATTGCTTGATCACTTGAGTTGTATATTGACACAGTGTTAACTACTGCAAATTACTGGCATGCCAATTGCCGACAATTATTCAACAACACGCAACAATTAATCTTAATAGAATGTTAGCTGTGGTTTCAACCAGTTGCAAATTACAAGGCCAGCCCAGCCACACAGGCAGCGTTGCACGTGTAGCACTTAAGCTGAGAAACATGAGAACTCACTCTTGAGTATCATTTACAAATTATAAGCATCAAGCAAGTGATAAATCAAAGTCTTTATTTCATTTGAATCAATGCATTAACAATCTTCACTGTTTGGTATGGCGGCAATTAAGGCGTGGTTTTCAATTTCCCTAAAGTTTAAATTTAACAACAAATAAATCTAGTGTAAAATATTGCTTTGTTGCGAGCAGTTTAAGCTAAGGTTAACTTAACAGCTAAAATATAAGTATATAATTATTGTATTTCATTTATTTCATTCAAATAAATATAAAAACAAATAAATCTTGTGTGAAATTTTGTTGAGCTTAGTGATCTTAACTCTTTACAGATGTATAGACATTTTCACAAATGACGCAACTTTGTCGCCAAATGACACAGCAGCAATTGCAAAGTTTTTTGTTTGTTTTATTATTTATTTTAATTTCTTATTTGTAGTTGTTACAAGTAGAATAATACCCGAAAGGTCATTTAAGGTCAGCCCATTTAAATTTGCTTGATTATTCAAATAAGCAAATATTCTCTATATTATATATTCTTGAAAAAAAAATACGTTTAACAAATTTGCCTCTGTTTACAGTGTTTGGGAACGTTATCTCGCTAATGAGTTAGTCCGGCACACCATTAAATTGATTAAAATGCGGCTCAATTTGTAAAAACGTTGACATCAAAATCAAAACAACAAATAACTATTAAAAGCAAATCCATCCAAATGGCTATAAAATGGCACGATCATTAACCAAATCCATGCTAATAAAATACTTGAAGAGTGAGATAAAGAAACCGAAATATTATGTTCACTGGCTGCCGCGGTTGTAAGAAGTGGTTTTAATGATCGAACTAAATACAGTTGCGTGTTTTTAGGACCATACAGGATGAGTGTTTGCAACGCTCTAAGAGACCAATAAATTTGTAATAAATATCGGAAACTAGCACCCTATAAAACACACACACAAATACACACCGAAAGTTCGACATCTCTTTTGCGTGGAAGTACTTTAAAAAGAAAAACTTCGTTTTGTGACCAACCGGATGGTTGTTAAAAAGAGGGGCAGGCAGCGAACAAAACAAACCATTTGCATTATGAACACGCATATTTCACAAAACGGAGAGGAACACACCCAACATTTTATTACTGGCCAAAAGCGTACTAAAAACAACAAAGTCATAAATAGTTATAGTTTCCCCCCTCTTGCTCACCGGAAAAATTTGGTCAAAAAATTACAAAACTGTTGCCATTATTTATATGGAGGAGCCGCCGCCCAACTTATAGATCAATAAACCAGCCACAAGCAATAAATAAATATATAAATAAATTATGCTCAAATTAAGTGCATAGATAAAAAGCGAAAGGAAACTAACTTATGGAGTTCAGAGATTCATTTACATTATTGAAATTTTGGCTGTGCGGCTTGACGTCAACCTTTGGATTATTGTGCACCTCTCTTTCAGCTCCAATTTACAATGAAAACAACTCAAAACAACAGCCAAAACTAACAATAACAACAACAACCAACAACAACCAACAACAACAACAACAACAACCAACAACAGCCAACAACAACAACAACAACCAACAACAACAACAACCAACAACAACCAACAGCAACAACATACATTAACACCATTTCTGTCATTTTTACTTGGCTCGCTCGACGTAGACTACGTAGACATTTGAATAAATGGAAATATGTGAATAAAAGATCAGTCCAAGTTGTGACATCGAACTAATGAATATTCCGACTAAATGTGTTTAATTTTTTTTTGTGTTTTTTTTTGCCTGATAAGTGTTTAACACATTTTTGCTGCCCTACAAAAAGTGAGCTGAAGTTGGGCACTTCGATTTCTATAGAAATGTTAGACAATTATGCATAACTCAAAAGGAAACTGTATTCAAGAATTAAATGTTTAAAAGTAAAAGAATAATAAATTTTAAATTAAATTTAATTTAATTTAATGAAAAACAAAACAAAGTCAAGGAAAAATACTTGAAATTGTCATCAGCTGATGGAAAACAACCCCCAAGAAATACATCCCAATACTAAACTCCACAGAAGACAACAAATCGCCTGGGAAATATTAAAATAATCAAAATTTGTTCCTTGTGGAATATCCAAAAAATATATGAGAAGACACTGTTAAGCTTTCTACCCCACCTGCAACATCAATCCAACAAACGTTCTTGCAACCTTAATCTTATATTAGAGATCCTTAGAAAAAGCATCTTCCAAAATTAAAAAAATTTTAAGGGGAAAACGCATCGAATTTGCGACCTGCCCTTTAATCTAAGTTAGCTTAAGGTTAATACGACAGTCGAAAAATAATTTTTACTACTTTGAAATATATATAAATATAACCAAAATGATTATAGCAATAAAAAGCAAATAAAACAAAACTATATATGTTTGTACTGGACGTTAATCATAGCTTATCCAGTGGCAATCTCTAAATATAAATATTACCTCAAAATGGACAATGCGACGCATCCAAATAGTCGAAGCGAGTAATTAGTGTTGCTATTGTTGTTTGTGGTCGGACACGCAACGCGCCCACGCAATGCATGATTTTCATTTTCGCTACAATTTTCATTTGTCGCAACGCGCCACTAATTAAGCTATTTTTGAAAGTATATATATCTTTCTGGGCGTGGCCAGTGTCTGCCATGCTGTCTCGCTGGTTTCACAAGCAACACACAACAATAACAAAAAACTATAGCAGGAGTGTTCATTCCCAAGATCTCATGTTTTACCCCAACTAGCAGCTGTGCCCAATTAATGTCACTTTGCTCACCATTTCAATTCTGCTATGAGCCCTACAAGAACTGCCTGCACACGGAAAAAAAGTCACCCTGAAATTATTTCTGCTTTTTACAAATAATTTCCAGATATATGAAAAACTCGTTTGTGGAATTCAGGATATAGAAATACTGAAACAAACTTCTGTTTTAGAAAACTATATTCAAAATATATGTATATATTCAATACTAAGTTCAGAGTGATATTTTTGCTTAGTGTATGAGTTTCCACATCCAATGTAGGCTTGCCACAAACATGATTGCAAATTAGCTAAATGAAAATCGCTACACAGCCTACACATATTTTTCGCAAACAGAATACAAAAATAGAATTTCGTTGATAAGCATTGAGTTTTGGCCAAATCCATTATTTAAATAAATTTACCATATTATTTGACATTGAACTCATTTTCCAAAAAGAAACACACCCACGCCCACCGATCTCAATTTTATACACACACACACACACACGCACAGAACATTTATTCAGATATACTAGACATATGAGTTCGGGTATTTTTTATTATTTTTAAGAGTGTATTTTTGGGCATATACAGTTTGTAGGGGTGGGTTTTTTTTACAGTTGAGCTATTTCGAAAATGAACATTTGAAAATTATTTCAGAGCTTTGAAATGTTATTCAAGTTTGTGTGTAGTTATATTTATCAACATATCTGCGCATATGGTACGGGTATATCTTAGTCGGGGCAGACTTTCAAATATTACAAAGAAATAAAGTCTCGTGCGTCAACTTAATGAAATTGCATCGCATAAAACGGGCGCACATTTCAAAATTGATGAGCTCGTCTAATGAATTTATGGACTCTAATATTAGAGATGACCTGACACGACGAATAATTGGTAATTTAGACGCCGCTCTGTGTGCGTCTAACTACATACGTAGATACATTTATGTTGATGTAAACTGATTGATAGCCAGAGATGAGCTCAGAATGTATGCGTCCTGGGGCGCTGTTTAATGCAATCTATTTTCTTTTGGATACTCGGAATATGATTTCTATGGAATATGAACGGTGAACTATGCGCCTCACTCATGAAATCCGTCCATTTTTGAATGGCTTCGATATATTGAACGTTTATCGATTTGACTTTCATGTTAACAGCTCATTACGAGATATTTGATTTAACGAGCATGTTGGGGATATTCAAATCGAGTGGTTCAATAAATATTTACTACAAATTCTAGCAGCAAATATTTTTAAAATACTATACCAGCTAAAAGCCATGAATATATATGGCGCAAAACGCAATAAAAGTTGAAGTTTTTGAATATTTGGGTCAACTTTGGGCTTATGGGTATATCCAAAAGAATTAAAAGTTTACGGCGGCAATATATTCTCAAATAAATACACAAAAGCAAATACAATGTGAACAACAAAATATTTGTTCGTTTTTTGCTTAATTCAAAAACAAATACAAAAAAGCGCTTCAAACTGAGAGAATGATTTGTGTAATCCGCTAGCGAAACCGAGACTAATAAATTTGTTGGTTTTTTGCCACAACGTGTTTTTTTTTTTGGCGACACAATGAAAAATGCCAAGAGTCGATTTTGTGACAAACAAATTCTTAATTAAATACAAAGAGCAAAATAAATTATGAAATTTAACCGTTGTTGCCTGATTTGCATTGGCGCCAGACGAAAAAAAAAAGGAACGAAAAAAAAAGTAATTTATGGGATGTGCTTCGAAGGAATTTCGATTAGATGCTAATCGATAATCGATATATAACGCACTCACCTGATCTTGACAGAAGTAGCCGAATCCGATGATGCCCGCAATGGCTAAAAATAGGCAAAACACAATAATTGTTCGTATTTTGGAGCGTGGTTCCATTTTCTTGATCTCATAAACACCGCCGGGTAGTAATAAAGCAAAATCACTATCAACTTGTACGGATACGTTCTTATGCATATCCACGGGCATGTTCCATAGAGCCACAATTGTTTCTGCTTTTTTTTTGGGTTGGGTTTTTCGTTGTTTAATTTACATTTTTTTCCAGCACACTAAAAAACGACATCGAAAGCGTTTCGTCGGCAACAAATGTCGCCCAGTCATTGTCCGATAATACGAAAAGGCGCCATCTATCGCTCACTTGTGACAACCCATTACAGCGTCAAATAATTTACCGCTTATCAAAAGTTGAACTGCAAAGAAAAACAAGAAGGAAAAACAAGAAAATTTGTAATAAGTTTTTTAAAATACTTTATTTAATAAGTGCTTTTAAATTCTTATGGATATACTTTGTCTGGCGTGAAATTTATGGGCGACCAGGAGATAAGAATAGAATAATTGCCGTGTGCTTCAATGTAATGCCACATACTTAAAGCGGCACGCAACAATTAGTCTACTCTTATCTTCAAGTGTCACTTTAGCAACAACAAAAATTTAATCAATTATATAAACAAGTTTTTCCAGTTATGATGGGGCCATAAAGTAACACACTGGGAAATGTGAGTTACATATTTAGCTGTTATCGATTAAAGCTTAAGCAAAGCTAACTTTTAATAGATAATGCTTTAGCTAATTTACATCTGATTATAATACTATTTAAATTTTCATAACATTTTCACTCCCATAAACAAACGCAAACTACCCAGATAGTAGCTGATAAGATATCAATAAAATCAAATAACACAAATTAAAAAGAAGCATTTTTGTTCGTGTGACTGATAAGACAAGTTGCATAAAAACGCAATCTAAAAACTTAAAGGGAAAAATAATGTTGTTGTATAAACACAAGTCTGTTAAGTGAAAGTAAACAAAACAGCTGAATACATTTACATTAAACTGTTAGCTATTAAATTTAGCAAATGGCAAGCAATAAACAAGTGTCAAAAGCAAAAAGCAAAAAGTGGAAAATGAGATGCCGGCAAAACTAAAATTTGCTAACATAACAAACGCAATATAGAAAATAGAAAACAGAATAATAAACATGTTGTTGGCCAGTTAAGCAAAGCAAGAAATCAAACACACACATCCATACATAAATAAATTGATGTATGCGTAGGCACAATCTGAGCAAAGATAACGTACATAAATCACAAAAAATTGACACAATACAAATACGATCGAAAAAAACATTAAACAGTAGCCGCAAAAAAAAAGAGGCTGCCAGCGGCTGCGTTTGCAGTTGTAGTCTGATAGACGCCCAGGCGACGTCAGCGTCAGCGTCGGCTTGCTTCTTGTGGGCTGCTCTCAATTTCCGCAAAAGTGTAAAGTGTGTGTGCGTTTGCATATGTTTACGAGCTGTTGTTGTTGTTGTTGCGGTTGTTGTGCCAATAAACAGCAAGTAAATAAAATGAGTTGGCAGTTTCGCCAACCCCCGCTGTAAAAACTGCAAAAATAAATCGCCGCATGTGCCAACAACATATCCATTTGAATTTGTCAAACATTCTTATTTGAATTTAAAAATTTCCTAATTGGGAAAATTAGCTGTGCCAGTCAAATTGACAACATTTAATAATAATTTAATAATACGTGTAGTTAATATATTTTAAAGTTAATACTACCTTGAATATATCAGGCTGTTTCTCAAATTTGAATTTCCAAAATTTTTCTTAACATTATTGTTTATTTATTTAACTAATTATTTGGGCAACGACTTGCTCTACCGGCGCCGCCGTCGCAGCGGCATCTGTCGGCTGACGTCAAAAGTGGCACACGCTGTGTCCAAACAGAAACAAAACAAAACCTAACGTAGAAACATTCTATTGAGAAAAAAGGCAGAATTTTAGAAATTATAAACAAACACGCAGCGCTACACTAAAAACACAACACAACAAAAACAAACGAGTAGAAGAAGCAGAGCGATGGGGAGAGCGAAAGCGAGAGCGAAATCGAGAGCGAGAGAGACAGGTAAAAACAGCTGTTCGCTTTCCATGTTGCAACATTGCCTTTTGGCCAATCTGCCAGTTTGCTGGCCAATTGTATTGGCTAATTCACTAAATAGACTTATTTGTGGCCGTGCCGAACGTAATTTAATATTATAAACAATTAGTGGTTAGCTTACATTTATTTATTTACATATTTTGCATGTTCTCAGCGTGTGCACGCTCATTTAGCGTGTCTTCTGCTTTGTGCCACACATTCGCACTAAGTGCAAAAAGGCGCGCGTAAGTTTTACACACAGAATTCATAACATAATCACAATCACAATACGCACAACACTTAACGCATTTAATTGTTAGGCAATTTGTTTAAATTGTTAAGCGATTTGCGTGTAAATGTTTAATATTTGATGACAGCAACGTGCGTCGCTTCACCTAGCACGTCCGTTTTCAGCAGCAGCGGCGGATAAACTGACTGAAAGGAAAACAAATAAGCGCGTATTTGGGCTGCCAACCTGCTGGCATTTAACACAGCTGTTAATGTTCGTTAACATCGTTCGTAGCTCGACATCGATTATCGATGACACTTAACAGCTGGTGCACAAGCTCCACATTAGCCACCGCTGTTACTGTAAGTTACAATAACATTAACAGTCTGTACTTAATTCAGAAATGTGGCAATGCTCTGCTATGAGTTTTAAATCGAAAAAAAATACGTAAAGCGCCAGATTTGAAATGCGCTATTTTCTGCTGTTCAGCGTTCTATTTGCGACTTTTTGCAACGCCAGCTATGATTATTATCGCTTGCCAAACGCCGTCAGACCACAACACTATAACCTGCGCATCATGACACATCTGGAGGAAGCCAGCCGCCAGTTCTTCACAGGCGACGTCGAAATACAAATTCACATTTTGCAATCCACCGGAAATATCACATTGCACGCCGGAGCCCATTTGAATATTTTCAAGAATGGGACACGCTTAAAGCGAATGAAGCCGCATTGCACCGAACTGATTGACATTCGAGACATCGAACGCAATTTGAGATATGATTTCTATATACTTCATTTGGATGCAGACCTGCAGCGAGGACAACGTATTCAATTGCGCATACAATTCTGGGGAAGATTGAGCCGCTCCATGTCCGGTTACTATGCCAGTTCGTACCAGGATAACGGCTCCAAAAAGTGAGCAAGCATTACACACACATCTCCATACATCCATCTGTCTATATGTGTGCGTATATCTCTTCAGATTCATGTCGGTTACTCAATTTGAGCCGGCGGATGCTCGTTCGGCTTTTCCCTGTTTCGATGAGCCTGCCTTGAAGGCGACCTTTAATATAACCCTGGGCCATCACTCCAAGTACAATGCACTCAGCAATATGCCCATCATTCAGAAGATACCAATGTAAGTACAGTAGAGATTGACTAAAAGCTAATTCAGGCAAACTTAGCGCTTTGCATTACAAGAATCTGACCAAATTTCAGTTTTAATATGAAAAACATTTTCAATGTGAATCCATTCAATATTTCGAATATAATTTTGTACCAAATTTTAATTTTTATATTAATATTTTGAAGAAGATTGAATAATGATGAATAATGGTTAATGCATTGAATATTTCATAAATGTAAAAAATAGTCTACTCGGAGTTTTCCGAATGCATTGAACATTTCGAAAATAATTTCTTAGGAACTTTCAGTTTCCCATGAATATTTTGAAAAATAATGAGTTATAAGTAGTTAATAATATATTGAATATTTCAAATAATGTTTTTTAACAAATTTGAGTTTTTCTGTGAATATTTGAATAAGTCCACTTCAGAGATCAAATTTTGAGTTTCTTTTTGAAATAAGTTTGCTTAAGATTTACAGATGTGAACGCAAGAACTGGGTGTGGAGCATATTCAAGCAGACGGAGCTGATGTCCACCTACCTGGTGGCGTATAGCATTAATGACTTCAAGGGCTATGCCTCGCGGACCAAGAAGTACCAATTGAGTTTCACGACCTGGTCGCGCTCATCGGCCATTAAACAGTGCAGATATGCGGCCGAGATTGGGCCAAGGATGCTGTCGTACTATGAGGATATGTTTGACATTGAGTATCCGTTGCCCAAAATGGATCTGCTGGCTGTGCCCGATTTCAATGCGGGCGCCATGGAGAACTGGGGACTGATCACGTTTCGGGAGGCGTCCTTATTTTATGACGAGGCTGACTCATCGGACTTGGACAGACAGCATGTGGCGAATATAATTGCACACGAAGTTGCTCATCAGTGGTTTGGCAATCTGGTCACAATGGAATGGTGGAATGATCTCTGGCTGAATGAGGGATTCGCCACCTATTTGGCAACGCTGGGCATGGACAAGATATGCCTCAAGTGGCATGCCTACGAGGAGGAGTCGTTGGACAATGTCCTCGCGGTGCTCAACACGGATGGCTACTGCAATACGCGACCGATCCATCAGGCGGTCAACCGGGCCAGTCAAATACCGGAACTCTTCGAT
This sequence comes from Drosophila nr. medialis 2 BK-2023a, assembly GCA_035044325.1. Taxonomy (NCBI): domain Eukaryota; kingdom Metazoa; phylum Arthropoda; class Insecta; order Diptera; family Drosophilidae; genus Drosophila; species Drosophila nr. medialis 2 BK-2023a. The sequence continues at coordinate 5,496,797 of JAWNMH010000397.1, read as the reverse complement.
GCGATCACGTATCGAAAGGGTGCGGTCATCATACGAATGATGCACATGCTCATTGGCGATGTTGCCTTTCGACGGGGTCTCAATTGTTACCTGGTCAAGCATGCCTTTGGCAATGCCAGGCAGGAGGATTTGTGGCATGCCTTGACGGAGGCAGCGCATCAGTGTGGCAGCATTGTCGAGAATCTGGATTTGCAGACCATGATGAACACGTGGACCCTCCAGAAGGGCATACCCCTAATCAATGTGCAGCGCCACTATGATATGAGAACGGCAACGATAACCCAGCGACGATATCTCATTCAAATTGAAAATCTAGATCAACCAGCGACGGACGAGTCCTGTTGGCTTGTGCCCATCAGTTATGCCACCGATTGTCTGTCCAATTTCGTTGCAACCGAGTCGCGTGCCTTTCTGCGCTGCAGCGAGCAGCACGAGGCATTGCCACTGAAACTCCAGGATCTGCCCGGCGAGAACGAGTGGCTGATCCTCAATGTGCAGGTGGCAACGCCATATCGCGTTAACTACGACGCCAGCAATTGGGAGCTGATCATTAAGTCGCTGCTCAGCAAAGATTTTAGGCGCATTCACGTCATGAATCGAGCTCACCTGATAGATGACTCCATGGCATTCGCCTGGAGTGGCCTCCTGCCCTATGAGATGGCCGTGCAGCTGCTGTCTTACCTGAGGCACGAGCCGGATTATATGCCGTGGCGTGCCGCATTGGATCAACTAAATGCGATTTATCGCATCGTTCGACAAACAAAACAATTTCCAGAATTTCAGGTGAGAGGAGTCCTTAAAATAAACCACGTCTCTTAAGAGGGTATAATGAATTTGTGTAAATGTATGTAACAGGCAGAAGCAAGCATTTCAGATCCCTTAAACTATATATGTTATTCTTGACCAATGTTCGTATTTCTAGCTTGCAGGACGCATCTCGTCATAAGTCGATTTCTCGCCTTAAATCGATGCAGTCCAATAAATTTGTCTGAGTGTATATGCTAAAAATCTACTTAGGATTTATCTTAAAGACTTCTCATTTTCTGGGCTTAGTTTTTTCCAGCTGCAAGCGAATTAAATGCGTAGTAAATTTTTTTTTATTTTTTATACAATTTTAAATCACATTTTAATTTTCTATTGTTTTAAAAAAAATCTTGTTGAACCCAGCAATTTATGCAGTTTCTACTGGAGCCCATATATAACCAGCTGGAGGGCATGCAAAAGGATGCGGAAGGTAGGCACCATGTGGCCCACAAGGCGTTGATCACCAAGTGGGCTTGTCGCCTGAAGCAGGAGGATTGCGTGGAGCACGCTTTGAAATACTATCACCGCTGGTTCATCTGCGACGAACCGGACGAGACAAATCCAGTGCCGCCGAATCTGAGATCAGTTGTCTACTGCACGGCCATACGGCATGGCGATGAGGAGGATTGGAACTTTCTGTGGCAACGATATCGCAACAGCGAGGTGGCCAGTGAGCAGCGACAGTTGCTCCTCGCGCTCGGTTGCAGCCATAAGGTGTTACTGCTGCAGCGCTATCTGAAACTAATCTACCATGAGAAGTCCTTCATACGCAAACAGGATGCTTCACAGATCTTTGGCGCCATTGTGCGCAACCATGTCGGCTTTCACATAACCAAGGATTTCTTTCTGCACAAATTCAAGTTACTCAACGCCTAGTAAGTGTTTTAAAATTAATCTGCTTAAACAATTGAATATATATATAAATATATATATGCCAATTTCGATGTGCTAAGCTTTAAAATAATCACAAATAATCCTTTTGCTTGAAGCTACCATTCGAATACAAGGGAACTGGTCGGCATGTTCATCCAGATAGCTCAGCAAACGAGCTGCCCGATGGGGTATCGCCAGTTGATGGTGTTCATCAATGGCCACCAGGAGCTGCAGCAGAGATCGGGACGAAGCTTGCGACATGCCTTGGAGCAGGTGAAGCTGAATATGCGCTGGCGCCAGAGGCAGATGAACGGGCTCATCTGCATTCTGGCCAAGCGCAATGGAAGATTGTAATTGAAAATATTGAAAATTGTTTTATTTTTTGTTGTTTCGTATATTTCAAATTAGTAATTACATAAAATAAAGCATTGAAAGCCCAGAGCTAAGCGCTAATATTAATCACAGAACACAAGGCTACACCCAGTCCCAGCAGCAGCTTCACAAATTTCATCCACGGTTTGCACCACCGCCCCCGCCACCACCTGAGAAAGCTGTGCTCGCATTTCCCGCACTGGCCGCAAACAATTTGCGCAGATTCTGCAGCATGCCGATTAGAACGGTGCCCGCTGAGCCCAGAGTTTCGAGCACATCGAAGCCGGTGCTATCGATGGCCTCCTCGCGATCATCCTCCGTCTCAATGGCCGACGATGTATTGTTGCTATGCGGAGCATGATGCACACCCATGTGCCCAATCAAACGATGCGAATTTGTGCGCACATGCGTATCATTCACATCGCCACCGCCCACGGCATTAATGAGATGCTTGACTGGCTCCAGCACGGGTATGCCCAACTTGATGCGATGCCAGGCATCTGGTGATTCCGAGGAGCTCTCATGCTGCTCCTCACTGATCATCGCATCCAAACTGAGCTCATCGTCCAGCGTATTGCGCTCACTCACTGTCTCATCGTCCGTGTCAAGTGTATTGTTGTTGCCAGCTGCCGCCTGCAGCTGCAACAGACTGCCAAAGAGCTGTTGCACACGCACCGAGTTGATGGACTCCGCCTCGTTGCGCTCAAAGTCGAACTCATCGTGTGGACGCAATCCACGCTTGCCATTCACAAAGCTCACAATGTGCGTATTCGTTGGATCGGGCTGAGTTGTGGACACCGCTGGCTTTGCTGTGCTTCCTGGCAGTGTCGTCAGCCACATGAACTGCATAGGAATGAGTGAAGGAAATGAAAATGGCAATTATTACTTCCAGATTAATGACTGACCATAAAGCATATTCTCAAATTTCTATAATTAGCCAATCCATATGCAACAACAATCGCTCTCCAAATAAAACACGCGCCGAGCCTTAATGAGATGGCTTTCTGCCCCTAGAGACATTCAAATGATTCTATAATGTCCAGCAAATAGCATTCAAGGTCTTTCAAAGTGATTGCTCAACGTAAACCCAATAAGGTTAAGTATTGAAAATATTAAGTATACGCAAAGGTTGACAAAAAAAAACTAACTGATTTGAGAAAGCAAAAGTGAAACAAATTGCTGGTAATTACAAAGATGCTGAAAATTCAACTTTTGAAGATCGTTACTTATATTTAGAATGTCGTATATTCAGAAGACTTCATTGACCCCAATAAGGTGTATATATATTCAAAAGTTAACTCGATACAGTCATATCTGTTCCATTGGATATATGCCAAGTTTTATCCAGATAGCTTTACAACTTAGGAAATCCAACTCTTTTAAAAATGGGTGTAATAAACAAGGGTAGACGAGACCCGCTCCTATATCTATTTCATATAGCTGCGACCGGAACAATTGCTCGAAAATCGTCGGATTGATAAAAGCGATAACCGTAATATTTCCATCTCTATACTAAAATAAAGATGTCAGCAGATTTTTTCCTGTTTTCATTTATTTTTATTTTTATAAGACTGTGAGATAATTATGATAGCTTATACTGAAGCTGAGGGTTTGTTATATATTCAATTTAACTATCACAGTCAAAACTTCAATGAAAAAATAATCAATGTGCCCAATTTACACAGTCAACACAGTCTTTGAGCGAACTCGATTATTAATTCACTCAGCTACTCGGATCGGAACACAATAATGATTTTCTCCATATATATATAGTTGGCCTATTTATATTACACAAATTTGAATACTTTAACCAATGCCAAAAGACGCTTACATGCAGTAACAGCAAAATACTTATTGGTTTATATGTGGAACGAGATAATCGCGACATTGTCAATGTTATACACTATATATATAAATAGATATATAAATGAATAAATCGGATTCAAATTGAAAACGCTGTCCGTAGCGTTTACAACGACAACTGAGCACTGACTGACTGACTGACAAGCCGCCAATGGGCAGCCCAAAAAATAAAGTATATATATATATAATATAATGTGGAATTTGAAGGTAGCCAATAAAAAATTAATTAATATGCGGCAAGTGTGCGGAGACAATTGTTGTTCCTCGAATCTATTCAATTTGCTGGATTTCCATTGAATTCGCTAATCGATATTATGCTCTCAGTAATTTATACATTTGAAAATCAAAATAAAATTATTTTTATTTCTGATGTGCAAAGCTGATTTTCATAGCAGGCTTTAGCAGATTTTGGAATACATTTTTCATAACAATACGTAAACATATCTCTCCGAAAACACACATGCTGAAAACAAATTAAAATTCCAGATTTTTAGTGTAATGATTTAATAAAATTAATAACTATTTTTTTTTACACACATAAGAACTAAAATTTTCCGTTTTGGATATTCACGTTAATAATTTTACATAACACCGCGTTAAGCTGACCTAAATATTATTTATGGATATAAATTATGAGGGAATTAACTAAATTTTCACATGTGAGTACTTAAAGATTTATAATTACCGCTATTATGTCATGGGATAATAGTACTTAAATTTGAAGTAGGTTATTTATCGGTTATCAGGTATAATGATATTGTGCAAAAGAGTGCAACAGGCAAAACGAACAATCTTCCATTCCATAAGGCATATAAGTTCTTGATCGGGATTAGATAGTTCTAATCGATACAGCCATGTCCGCTTGTCCGTCCGGTCTACGGCATTCTTACTTATGTTTGTTGATAGCAGTGTCAACTTCATCAGCGTTTCCGGATAGAATATTCCCAGTTCCAGGTGGGGCATGTATAGCTGCATCCTAGCAATAATAAAAATAGTGCAAGCTTCTAAAAGGCTGTCAATGATAATACGCTCATAAATAATATACGAAACATGAAAAACCATCAAAATGTGTGCATTTACCGTATGCATCAATAATACTCGTTATACATACAAACAGTTCCATCAAAACCAGAAAATCCTACGAAAAGAGTGCTTTGAAAAACAGTTCAATAGTTTCTGGCCTGAACTTTGTCAAATGGAGAATATTTCATTCAGATTCTACACGCCAACCAGTACACACAGATTTTTATTTATTTTTTTTTTCATTTTTTAAGTTTGTGGCGTTTTGTGGAAGCAAAATTTTTCTAAATCAAAATTAACCATATCAAAATTTGTTTGTCTTTATGAAAATTCGAAATTTGCCAGTGAAATAATTCAGTTAATCGCCACAAATGGCGCCATATTTATCACAGATCTCCCGATGTCTAAGATATCGTGCGCCGATCTATCGACCTCATCGCCTGCTCCATGGGAGCTGCAAGCCTTGGAAGAAGCTCTCCACGGATAACGACTGCTGGCAACCATCGCAGACGCTGGAACTACTGCCAGCTATTCCATCGATGATCCACGTCCAGCTCTATACGCAGCGAGCAGCGAGCGTCTTCAAATCAAACAATAATGTGGATATGCTGCGCAAGCGAATCAGTTTCAGTGGAGCTCCGAATAAGGAAGCTGCTCGAGCTCCAAATGTTGTGCCCGTTGGCATTATTGTGCCAGAGAGCAATGATGGCAAGCAACTGAAGATTGTCATCGTTCCGCTCGATTTGGCCAATCAGGATATGGAGAGTCTGCAACATACGCTGGAGGCGCTCAATCAGCTGCGCATGCACGCCAAGGAGATTGATGCCTTCACTAGCAACATGCTCGAGGATTTTAATCAGTCGGAACGCAACCCAATAGCACAAGCAGACGACAAGCAGGGAGTGCAGAGAGTCAATTTCATGGAGGGCTATGTACAAGAAGTCAATGCTGTCGGCAATGCTGCATCCATAACTGACGTAGGATCTGGACAACCTAAGCTGCAGCAGCACCAAGAACAGCCGAAGCAGGGTAGGGCAGATGCACCACTTTCCAATGCTGCCGCTGTTGCACCCACTCCTTGGCATGCATCAAGCACACAAGCCGAACCAATGCCCAAACCAAGAAGAGAACCAATGCCAAAAACCCTGCCAATGGGTGATCCAAAGGAAAATGAAATCAGTGCCACCATCAAGCCGGACGTAGCAGATGATATTACGGCCGTGGATTCGGAGATCGATCAAATCAACGTTGAGGTACCAAATGGCCTGAGTCAGCGACTGGACGACATGTCCATCGCCTCAATGCATCTGTCCTTCGAGATGGATATGACAAATGTGCGCGATGCGCTGGTGAATGGTGATCAGCAAGCTGCGGCCACAAAAGAACTGTCCTTGGGCAGCGAACCGATGGTCACTCTGGAGACACGCGTGGAGTCTGATCCGAACAATGCGCCCAAAAACACAGTGCCACTGATTTTCAATGCTCTAATCAAGGGCACCGTTGAGATCGATGCCGACAAGATAGTCAACCTGACCGAGGAGCAGCTACCAGCCTATAATGATAAGATTTCGTCCATTGCAGCCAGTATTTGCAGCTCGGCGTTAGAGAGTGGATTTCCATTCGAGCAGCAGCAGCTCGAAAGCAACTTGACCAATCCCAAAATATCGTCACACGCACGCACGGCACTGAAGCGCCACCAGGCTGCGAAGCGGATGAAAGTTAGTCCTATGCTGAAGGACGGTTGCAAGTATCCCGTTATCAAGGAGAAGAAGAAGTGCCCTAAAAAGTGCCCTCTGCTCGATGATCCCTGCAAGAAAGATCCCTGCAAGCCGCCGAAACCACCACAAAAGAAAGCTGTAAAAACCACTGAAATAATGGCTTCTGGCAAAAAGAGTAATTCGTGTGGCAAGAGTGGTGCCGAGAAAAAGAAAGAGGATCCTTGCGCCAAGTTGAAGGGCGGCGACAAAAAGAAGGAGGATCCTTGCGCCAAGTTCAAGAAGGGCGGCGACAAAAAGAAGGAGGATCCTTGCGCCAAGCTCAAGAAGGGCGGCGACAAAAAGAAGGAGGATCCTTGCGCCAAGTTGAAGGGCGGCGACAAAAAGAAGGAGGATCCTTGCGCCAAGTTCAAGAAGGGCGGCGACAAAAAGAAGGAGGATCCTTGCGCCAAGTTCAAGAAGGGCGGCGACAAAAAGAAGGAGGATCCTTGCGCCAAGTTGAAGGGCGGCGACAAAAAGAAGGAGGATCCTTGCGCCAAGTTCAAGAAGGGCGGCGACAAAAAGAAGGAGGATCCTTGCGCCAAGTTCAAGAAGGGCGGCGACAAAAAGAAGAAGGATCCTTGCGCCAAGTTGAAGGGCGGCGACAAAAAAAGGAGGATCCTTGTGCCAAGTTCAAGAAGGGCGGCGACAAAAAGAAGGAGGATCCTTGTGCCAAGTTCAAGAAGGGCGGCGACAAAAAAAAGAAGGATCCCTGCAAGAAAAATTATTCGACGTCTGCCAGTTCCATAACAAACTCCCGTCATCTGTCGACATCGACTCAAGCCGAGGAGATGAGACCGCGCTTTACGATTTACTCGACACTTATGCGGCGACATTACGGTGGCATGCCCTCGAGCACACAGATGGACGCGTGGGGCATCAACTCGCTGGCTGCCCGCAGGCAACTTCAACGGAGCTACAGCAAGAAGAAGCGGAGCAAGAAGCAAAATAACAAATGCAACGCGATGCAAACCAAAGGCCCCAAAAATAAGCGTAAGCACATTAAAGCGCGTAAGGGTCTTCGTACCGATTGCTATAGCGACTCTGATGAGCAATGTCCCAAGCCCTTACGTACGGGTGTATGTGGCGTAGTGCCGTTTCCGCGCAAGAAATGCGATAAAAGCAATAAAAATAAAAGACCCAAGCTTAGGAAGCCAATGAAACCCAAGAGGAAGCTGCCCGAAATCTGTATGCTGGGCAAAAAGAGTAGAAAGGGAAAAAAACCGAAAGGTACATAGAATTTAAAATCATTCCATTAATTGTTCGATTAACTGGGCTCTGTCCACTTGTATCCCAAGGTAGAAAGAATTGAGCTCCTAGCCACGGGCCCACCAATAATGCTAAACCAAACGCGCCAACATTGTGACTCGGCAACACGCGGAAAGCGTTTCAGTTCCGTGTCTTGTGAGGAGCAGGAAACCGAATGTTGCAGAACGGAAATCGTACGCATCCCGTCATCCTATCACATACTAAAAGAGGAGCAATCGCTACCTGCGCTCAGACCATTCGGTGTGTACAAAATTTAAATTTAAAAGAAAAAGTTACCAGATTGTAGAATCAATATTTCTAGTCTTGTGTAGATTCTTCACAATCGGTTGAAATTTATGTTTATATTTTTATTCTTTCCTTTTTTGTAGATGTGCTCATAAGAACTGCATCTGTTGCACTAACTGGCTCCGATATACATGTGTTTGAGAATGCCAATCGCGATATGGAGGGCATGACACTGGGCCATGATGCCACTGGGTATGTGGATCGCGTTGGTAGCTGTGTCCATCATTTGCATGTGGGTGATCGTGTTGTCATGGAATCGGCGCTATCCTGTGGCATTTGTGACTATTGCAAACGGGGCCTGTACAATATCTGCGCCGATTTGATCTATAACGGTTTCTTGGCTACCCATCAAACGCATCCGGCTGATCTGTGTCATCGCCTGCCCGACTGCATTGGCATGGATGAGGGCACACTGACCCAAACGCTTGCGATGGGCTGTCAGGCCTGCTTCAAGGCGGACATCTCGCCCACGAGCAATGTGTTAATCATTGGCACCACTCCAACGGCCGTTTCGGCCGCAATATGCGCGTTGGCAATCGGTGCTAAGAAGGTGACCATTGCTGGCACCATGGACAGCTCGCTGGAGATGATCGACAGAGAATTGGGCTACCACACCATACAATATGACGCAAATGCACTGTTCGGTGAAGTACTCGAAGCGGTCTACTGCAAGTTCCAAGAATGGCCAAATTGTGCCATCAACTGTGCAATCACGCCAATGACCATGAATCTCGCCGTCATGGCTCTGCAGCCATGTAGTGTCTGTGTCCTGGCCGAATGCGAGTCGGAGTGTGCCAGCTTCAATGCACTCGATATACTCATGAAGAATATTCGTCTAGTACCAAGTTTTCGTTCAGCCAATATGTAAGTGTCCTTAAAGTCTGCATTTCCTAGTCAATAGTTAATGATAACACGCCTCTTGCTGCAGGTACCCAACGGCATTGCAACTCATGAAATCCGGTCGAGCGCCTATGCATAAATTTATTGGCCAAGTATTCGCATGGGGCAACGTGGCAGAAGCCTTCCAGTGTGCGCTGCACGAGTCCAATGTTGGCTTGCGCAAAATTATCGTCAATGCCGAATCAAGCAACATTGGAGTACGAACCAGAAGACAGCCTCAGCGATTTCGAGACTACAATTTACCGAATCAAAATATTTGTTGTTAACTTGATTGGCTTTATGCCACTTAAGAGAAAAACCACATTGGCAATGTTGTTAATAAATGAAAAAATTAAAAAAAAAAATTAAATTCAATCGCTTTGAATTTTACTAGGTTTTGCATTTGCCCATTAACATTTTTAATTGAAAAGTTTGGTTTGTTTTTTTTTTTTAAATTATGCAAGTTAAAAAATACATAAAATTTAACATTTGTTTTCTCAGCATCTATGAATCTCTCTTAATATAGACTATTTAACGACCTGTTCATAATTTAAACATATATAAAAATTATTATTGTACTTCGCTGCTTACAACAAACTATTTTACAAAATTTACATACGCAAAAACTAAGCTAAGAGTCGTGCATTTAACTGTATGCTAAGGAAGGAATCGAATGTACACACGAAAAACATATATAAATTAATCATAAGAATCCAAAAATAACATAATCGTAATTAATTAGCATCATAATGCAGAAATTAGTATCAATCTTACACAATTGGACTGCAAGCTTGTTGGAACATTGCTCTATCTTTTTGAATATTGTGTATAAATCAAAGATTTAGAGCTAACTAATCAATATCCGAAGATATGTATGTAGGTATGTACGAGTGCATGAGTGGATGAGTGTGTGTGTGTATGTGTGTCTTTGACTAATTACTGGACTGCTTTCGGTTTATATGTGTGTGTTAAAATATGTAGTACTTGTTCCCTGGTTAGTTTTTGATTGCATTTCATGTTCAACCACTTTTTGCGTGTGTACCAAAAAGCAGTTGAATTTGGCTAGATCAAAGCTCTTACTCTATCAAGTAAGTTATGATAACATTTATATTAATATAATTATAGTAGAATCGTCAGTGTCAAACAAATAATAAATAAAATAGGCTAGGCGCTTGAACTGAGCAAGCGCTCATTTAAGAAGGTAGTTTGTCTTTTGGTGTTTTCTTCACAATTCAATCATTTCACATTTTTTAAATAAATAAAAAACAAAACTAAACGTTTTCGTAATAATCGCTGCCCATTTCTAATTGTCATGAATTTGCATTTCCAGTTCGACATCTGAAAGGTTAATTTCGCGCATCGAATTGATATACATATAGCGCGATGTGTAAATATATAGCCAACGGAACCATTTCATTTGTGATTGATGCTCCAGCATGGCGCCTCTGACAACAGTCGCGTCCTTCCAGCTGAGTATGCACCTGGATCGAACAGACCATAAGATTAACTACTATCGGCAATTATGATATTCTAGTTGCATACCAATGCGTTGACATGAGGCACGTGCACAGCAGATCGAAGATTGACAAATATTTGCGGGCCAAATTTATCGAGTCTAACGTAAAAAACTTACAGCCTGCAATGGGTCACATAAAAAACGAATGAAAAACATATTACAAATTATCATTGCTATAATTAGAAAAACCTAATGTTGGCCACAACAACAACAACAACCGTAAGAGCAACAAAAGCTGCTACATTTAACATGACAATAAACATGTGCAATTCGCTTTAGAAACGCGTCTGTGGTTCTTTTTTGTGGTTGTTGTTGTTGCTGCAGTTGTTGTTGGTTTTGCTGCCAAAGCATGTGACTCACCCTTAGGCAATAAATTGGCTAAACACAAAGAAGCGGCCGCATAATACACAGCACAATGATTGGGATGTGAGCTGACCCCATCGCGATCGAAGGTGAATATCGCCTGTATATCAAGACTCTCAACTGTATGCAATATAAAGCTGGCAACCGCATCCGGCCGCCACTCAACATTGGGATCATCTGGCAAATTGGTGGCATTCACCAATATAACATTCGATTCGTCAATGCCCAAACGTTTGCACGCCCGAAACAGCTCTTCCCGACGCAATTGAGCCTGTTGCTCATAGTTGCCTACGATTATAAGCGTTAATTAAAATAAATACTTATTCATTTCGTATGCAAAAATGGGGCATATAATCAGTGCTCACCATTTGACAGGCAGAGCACGTAAACCTGACAGCCGTCACGCTGTGTCAGCGAGTAGATCAGTGGCCCAAAGAACATGCACTCGTCATCCGGATGTGCGATGACCAAAAGCATGCGACCCATTAAAGCCGCTTTGGGCAGATGAACGCTACGCAAACGCAGACCGTTCTGGAGAGCGGTCCGCAGCGTTCCGTTGCTGCCGCTGCTGACCTTTGTGTCACCGCCATTCCCATTCTCCTTCTTCAGCTGGGCGCCAGGGGCTGATGCTGTCGATGTCGAAGAAGTGGATAGCCAAAAGGTGAGTTTGTATAGGCCCAGGCATACTAGCAAGTATACCGCACATGCAATCACTATATGCTCCAGCGCTTCAGCCGATGTTGACCTAATCCGGCAATAGATGGCTTGCGGACTGAGATGTTCCAGGCGTAACTCGACGAATGGACGTGCGACAGTGTCGAATATTGCAGTAACGTTAAGTGTTTCGGCCAAGTATTTGCTTAGCCAGTTAAATTTCATTTCATTGCGTTTGCTGCGTGTGTGATGATTTTCGATATTGACACAATTCGAAATTCACCAAAAAAGGACATAAAGATTAACAAATTTGTTGTGTGTGTCGCTTTAGTTGCTGGGTGATTAAAACCAATAATTTAAATACTAAACTAAATATGAACACTAAAACAAGTTAACTTATTGTGTAATTTAATACTTTAAACGGCTTCAAAATCTACGCGGCGGCACTTAAAAAAATTGCATTTTATTTTTGCGCTGTATTCTTTTAGATGGGGGCAACAACTAGGGATGAGTGCGTGAAGTGCCAGTGCGCCAATATCGTGTCCAATAGTAAATGCACGACAGCTAACCAAACGCTCTGTGCACTATGCATGCACAAATGTATATATATTTATTTACCTGTATGTTGTTGGCGAGCTAAAATCAGTACTGTTTGGCCATGAAGGTGCAGACGTGTATATGCATGTCGTGAGTAGGAGTGCCGTCACCAGCAGCATGCATGAAACAGCTGACTGTCGAATACTATCGATTGTGCGATAGTAATCAAATAGCAATCGATGTATCGGTACTTTTGCAGCTCTAGTGCCCAGTTCATAGAGGAGCCATAAATTTATTTTTGATTTAAAAAATTGCTAGTTAACAATTGTAAAATAGTTCTCGTGTGTGTTTTGTGTGTCCTCCACTTCCCCCAAAATCCCTAGAAGAGCAGTAGCCCAATTTCCCAATACAACACACTGCAAAACGTGACGGAATTAATTCAAGCGGCATTTAGGGGACACAAAAGAAAAAAAATACATAAAGCGTGCGCGTTGCTTGTGGCTAGCTGTAATTAGGTTAAAAGAAACCACAGTCGGGCGGACAGCAGCAGCATAACAGCAACAGAGACAGCAGCGTGTGGCAAGTGTGATTGGTTAGAGTGAGCCTGCTTATCAATCAAAACCCATCAATGGCACATCAGCAGCAAGGCATGGATTCGGCGTTGTTCGAGCGACGACTGCGGCCGGTGTACGGTGAGTTAGAATTCCTTAGATACAATGATACTACATTGTTGAATAAATAATTGTTAATTTATTGCTTGGCCAGACAATCTGGAAGTGGGCAACAATCGCAAGGCGCTGCAGGAATCAGAAAAGCTGCTACGCAAGCATCCAAATTTACTATGCGCACGTGCTCTAAAGGTAACATAATTTATCATCAATTAACAGTTATTAATATTTGTGTATATTTTAGGGGCTATCGCTGCTGCGACTGGGCCGCTACGAGGAGAGCCATGGCTGCCTTCAGACTGTAGCCGAAGAGAAGCCGGTCGATGATTCGACGCTGCAGGTGCTCTCCTTCTGCTATCGAGAAATGGAGCAACGTAAGATCTCTGCATAGTTTGCTGACCATTTTTGTCATATTTATACATAAGTATATTTCTTGGCACGCGCCCACGAACGCTGGGCAATTAAAATTACCTCCTCACACGCTTTCATTTGCGCATAAATTGGCTATAGCACTGAGCACGGCGGGCGGGGTGGGCAAAAAGTGCGGAGCGTTGCGTGTGCCAAGAAAATAAACTGATCGGTAAAAAAAAGTGTGCATGTGTACATAGCCTTGAGGCAGCACTAAATTTATGTTGGCCAGCGGAATCACTTGTCTCTCAGCGCCTTAGTCCATTGTTAATTTGAAAAATAATTAAAATTTTCTCTATATCATAGTGGACAAAATTGTTGAGCTTTATCAGCACGCAGTCAAACAGACGCCTGGCAACGAGGAGCTTCTGGCGCATCTATTCGTTTCGCATGTGCGCGTCGAGGATTACAAGGCACAGCAGGCGGTTGCACTGCAGCTGTACAAGGCGCAGCCAAAGAATGCCTACTACTTTTGGGCCGTTATCAGTGTGGTTTTTCAGGGCATTCGCGGACCCGAGTCCGCAATACCCGAAAAGCGTAAACTTTATCTGGCGCTGGCACAGCGCATGGTCGACAAGCACATTAAGGAGGGCAAACTGGAGACGGAGCAAGAGGCATTCCTCTATTTGCACATTTTAAAGCTGCAGAGCAAGTACCAGGAGGCCTGGGAATTCCTTACCGGCGAACTGTGCGCCAAATTATATCCGGGTGCGCCGGTTAGCATGAAATTCGAGCTTCTCAAGGTGCTGGGCAATTGGCAGGAGCTCAACGAGCTCTTGCAAAAGCTGCTAGAGGCCGAGTGAGTACAATGTGAAATCCTTTTTTAATATATCCATAAACACATTTTTGTTGCCTATTTTCAGTCGCGATCGTTGGGACTATTACAAGGAGTATATTCAGAGCTGCTTTGAGCTGCTGGATGCGCAGGCCGCGGAAGGCGCAGAGAAGCCTGCTTGCATACTAAACACTTGCCACGATTTTCTACTGCACATCATTGATTCTTCAGCGCGAAAAACACGTGGCCCCTACTTGGCACGTTTGGAGCTGCATCAACGCATGCGCGCCAAACAGCTGCCGGCCGAGCAGCTTATTGGTGATTTTGACGAGCTAATCATTGAGTACTTCCGCCTGTTCGGAGACAAATCCTGCTGCACCCATGACATAGCACTGTTTCTGCCCTCCATCAGCATAGAGCAACGTCAGTCACTAGCCAGCAAGTTGCTCCAAGAAAGCGGCATTAGTTCGACCTCCTTGCCGCAGAATGTTAGTATTATTATAATAATATTATAAACTAAAGCAACGATATGGCGAAAGTACTGAAAGAGACATATCCGATTCCATTTTGTTTATATATTTATATATTATGTTCAGCTTAGCCTACAAGCAAACTTTGCAAATCAGTCTCTGAGATTTGACAATAGAACAGCAATGGTAATTAATCTTCGGCAAGCCGAAGATAATTTGTATTTTACAACGACTAACGCTAATTGTTTTTTGCAGAAGGAGCACATGCAGAAGCATATTTGTGCCCTGCAAATCTCGCGCATGTGCGGAGCTCACATTGAGCTGCCCGTTGATCACCTGATGGCATTTTATACGGCACTGAAGCTGCACTATGAGCATGGTCACAGTTCGTTTGGCAAACAGCTGCTGGCAACGGAAATGGGACCCTCGGATCCGTATGCACTGTTAGCGGCGAATGTTATGTATGATATATCCGTGCGGGAACAGAAATCGGATCAGCTATTCGAGGCGCTGTGCCTGCTGCAGTATGTGCTGCGGAACAGCACCAGCAATTTTCACGTTAAACTGCTCAGCCTGAGGATCTATCACATGTTTGGCTGCATGCTCGGCGCCCAAGAGATGTACGACTATTTGGATATTAAGCAAATCCAGCTGGACTCAATGGGCTATGTGCACTGCAATCTATTGCCGCTCTCCGGACGCTTCGCAGGTGTGCGTAATTGCTTCGACACCACATTGAAGTTCTTCACGAACAGCTACAAGGAGCGATTGGAGTATATAGCGCTTACTTATCGGTTCTGCACATTCTCCAAAATGGGGGAGTTCATGAACTTCAAAGAGCGCCTGACGAATAGTTTGCTCTATGTGGCCTGCTCGGTAGAGGCGCAGCTGTGCGATCTGGTCAGTTGCTATGGCAATATACAACAGAATCTGTCCGCCTATGTGGCCATGAGCATTGAGCCCGCTGACGATCGCATTGCCTGGCACGAGCTGAGCGACAATCGGGACTTGCAGGCGATCATTCGATGGGATCCGCTGCATTTGGACAATACGGATGCGGAGCGCAAGGAGTCCTACGATCAGGAGATTGAGGTGTTGCAGCTACGATCGCTGCTTCTCCGATTGTTTGCCACATTTATTGACTTGTATCATGCGCCGCCCAGCGCCAAGCTGGCCATGTCAAACGCGAAGACGCCGCCGCCAGCGCCTGGCGAGGATACAGCAACTCTGGAGCTGCTACGCGAATCTTGGACGGGTCTCCATCAGCGTCTGCGGCTTATGAACTATAAGCCACTCTCTCAACGTTTTCTAGTCAATTTGCTGCCCACACGCCTTCACCTGCTGCTCGAACTGCCCTACGAGCGGTTCTTCGATGATCTGGCCCAGATGGTGTTGGACCTGTACAGTGGTGCGTCGCAGCTGGCGCTGCAGTGCAAGCGAGTCAGCGAGAATGTCGCCTCTGTCATGGAGCTGTGCGTCCAGACAATTACAGAAAGCAATGAATGGAATACCGCCGACGGACTTTGGAAGCGGCGTGAGCACCAACAGAAGATTGCCGCCTGCTTGGAGGTTAGTTCAATGTTGTCCAATGCATTCCGAAATGGAAATAATCATTTTGTAATTTTTTATAGATACTCTCACTTTATGCCTTCCTTCTATCGGTGCTGAATGACAAGTTGCAGTTCAACGCGAAGACAAAAACAAAAAAGAAGCCATCCGGTGATAATAAAGCACAAGATACCCCGCTGCCCATTAGCGAGAAGGAGCGCAGCCAAATGCTGCGCGAGCTGATGCGTCAGTTGAAGCATAAACTAGAGGACTGCGATGCAGCAATACGTGAGTAATGACAAATTAACAAAACCTGCTTTTAAATCTATTAAATTAAATATTCTGCAGGCACGTGGAAAGCGCCCATCTTGCCGCGTGACCTGAGTTCATTTATGGCCGATATGTCTCTCAAGCCGGAAGTTGAGGCGACGCTTATTGGCGATGTATCCGCCACATTTAAAGAGTCTCATGAGCTGATGGTCACCGAGATGCGCAATCTGATAAAGGACAAAATTCGCATGATCGGCAAATAGATTTGCTCCGACTTTGCTGTGCAAAGTCTCGCTTGTTTGCATGACTTCAACGCAACATCTTTCAATCATCCACACAGTTTGTTATTTAATATTTTAAACAAGAGAAAGGGCTGCCCTAGGAACGCCGAAGATAATATATCCCTGCTGACTATACATTAAATAAAAAACAGACCGATTGTTCCTATGAAAGCCATGTTGCAGCAGTCCAGAAAGACAGACTCCACTGGTAGTGCTGATGGATATTACATCTACTACAAGTGGTCACGAAAAAAACGGTATAAACCTCTACAAGGATATAACAAGGCGATTTCTTTGCCCCATCTGAAGTCCATTCACTTCCTCTCCACCTACTTACAATCACCAATCAAATTATATTCGTCTGCACTTTTCCAATTACATTTTTTCGACATTTTTCATACAACAGGTAAAAAGTTGTAAACTTGTGACTTGCTTGATACAAAAACAAAAAAAAAGAACCAAATTTAAAACAGCGCGACACGTAAGATGAAATAAAATTGATCAAATCGTATAAATTATTGTAATTGTATTTAATTATAGTTGCTTATTCATTGTTATTTGGAGCAAATTAGACTTAGAACAAAACATATTTAACAGCAATTTATTTTTAAATACTTGCCCCACCACTGCCTGCGCTGACTGCTTTGACCGTATGCAGATAGGCAGCGGTGCGGGGATCGTTGATATGCTGCTGAGTCTGTAGATGTGCAATCAGGTTGTGATTGCGAGCAAAGCTTTTGTTGCACAGTCTGCACGTGTGCGGCTTCTCGCCGGTGTGCGTCTTATAGTGCACCTTGAGCACATTGGCATACGTAAACGACTTGCCACAGGTGCCACATACATAGGGGCGTTCATCGCGATGTGTGCTACAAGTCAAATAAAGATTACACCATGGCAAGTGGCAGAGCAGACATCCACTCACCGTTCATGCTTCACGAGAGATGTGCGATCCGTGAAACTGCGCTGGCAGTTCTGGCAGCTATAGGGTCGGGCTCCAGTGTGCTGTCGAATGTGCCGCATTAGCTGATAATTGACATGGAAAGACTTGTGGCAGATTCTGAAAGCAACACAAAATTAAGCTAACCTGATTTGACTTTGCTGATATAGTTGTAGAAAAATAACTTATTTAAAACTAAATCATATGTATGTTTAATTGATTATCGTTATTATTATTATTGTTATTTTTATTCTGGTTAACATTATTATTAATTATTGAATTTGATTCGAACTCACTCGCACTCATATGGTCGCTCGTTGTTGTGCCGCCGCATGTGCGTGTCCAGCGTACTCTTGCGTGGATAGCTATTGCCACAGATGTAGCAGACGTGTGCCTTGCTACCAACAATTGGCGTGGCAATAGCCTCTTCGGCTGGCACCGCCATGAGACTTGTGGGCACTTCGGGTGCATCGACAGCTGCCACTTGTTCAATTAGTTCGTCATTGCTCCAAATGCCGTCCTCCAGGACCTCCACTTCCAGCTTTTCGTATTTACGTTCTGGTTGCGCTTCCTTCAACAGCTGCTGCTGCTGCTCCTCCTCATCGGTCTGTTCCTTGCAAATGTATTCGCGCAGAAATTCATTGGAGTGTCGACAGATTTGTCTGAACTTGTGGGCCAGCGTTAAAAAAGCACGACATTTCATGCAGATGCGGGTGGGCAGCTCTGTGGTACGAACTATCTGAAAAGGCCAGTTACTCAAGTCGTTGAAAAACTAAAATGGCTTAAAAAGGAAGAGCAAAACAAATAAAAATCACCTTGATGCCGCTGCAGTTTTCAATTTTCTCACAAATGGAGACACCGCGTTGCTCCTCGTCACTCTCGTAGATGGAGACCATGTGTATATCGCTGTCCTGCAGGCAAATCCGACACACGGTTGATATATCCATTACCATCTCCGTTGTTACCATTCTTAACGAATTTCAATTAAAATTGCTGCCTTCGGGCTGTTGATGCGATGTTTATGTTTTGAATAATATCATCTTGATAATTAATATCGTAAGACATAGTTACGATGTTTGTGACAACAAAATATCGGTGTAAAATAAATTTCGTATATTTCGAATTTAAAAACATAAATTAATATTTAGATGACATACTTACATGCTTAACTGACAATATTTAAATTTAATAAAGAATTTTTACTGCAAATTATTTTAAATTATTAATTGATATCGAAATATATCGAAGTGTATGTTACCATTTATCGATAGACGGCGATTTCTAATTGATGTAAGCATTAAAGTTAACAATAATGGAGAAAACATATCCCGTTTGCAGGATTTGTCTGCTGCAACCAAAGACTGAGACACTAATGCCAACCGAATACGATTTCATTGCGCAAATTGAACAATGCACCGGAGTTTTGGTAAGCAATTGAAACTTCCAGCGTGCGACAAATGCCAATTTGCAATCTGTGAATTTTGCACTTGTAGTTGACACAAGATGAATGCTTGCCCAATAAAATATGCACCAGCTGCGCCTTGTTGCTGCGAGCTGCTCTCAAGCTGCGAACGATGTGCCAGCAGGCGGAGGAGCAGCTAAAAAATACCAAATCCGCAGAGGAACAGCAACAAATACAGTTGGACAGTGGCAGTGAGATGGTATCGGAGTTCATAGACTCCTATGAGGTGACACTAGAAACAGATAGCATCACAGGCAGCACAGGCGGCATCACAATAAAACCCTCAATTCCTGCGCGCACAACTGTACCCGCTCATAAGTCCAAGCGCCGCAGACGCACCGTTGCTGCTGGAGTGGCAACCACCACAGGCAGTGAATCTGAATGTAGCAAACCTCTGGCCATATCGTATGTGTGCAACATCTGCAACAATGTCTACGCGGAAAAGGTGAAGCTAACGATGCATCTTAAGCTACACAGCGTGCACAAGCCGCACGAATGCGAGTAGGTTGCTGGACGTTAATATCTTTTAATTGATAAATCAAGCTTTAAATTATTCAATTCTGTAGAATTTGTCACAAGCGTTTCCGTCAGACGCCGCAGTTGGCGCGCCACATGAACTCACACACTGGACTACGGCCATACAAGTGTCAATATTGTTACGCCTCCTTCGCAGATCCCTCCACGCGCATCAAGCATCAACGGTAAGATGAGCAACCTAACAACGTAGGCAGCATTAATAAAACGCCTCTCTCTTTGTGTAGGATTCATACAAATGAACGGCCATATAACTGCAAGTATTGCAACAAATCGTTTGCCTACTCCAATGTGCTGAATGTCCATCTAAAGACCCATACGGGCGAACGGCCCTTCAGCTGTCAATACTGCGGGCGACCCTTCTCTCAGGCCCATCACAAGAACACACACGAGCGCACGCACATGGTAAAAAAGGAGATAGACATTACGGAGATTGCCATGCCAGAGGAGTAGGAGGAGCGTTAAGCGTAGCAAATAAGCAGTTCACTCTCTAGTACAATTAAATATAACAATTGTTTCTAATATTTTTCCTCCACAGGAAAATAGAATTATTGCGCAAAAGATGTGAAAATTATTTATAGAAGTGATGGAAAAAATAATTATTCTAATAAATGGAATGAAATAAATTTAAATGTTTTTATTATTTGATTAAATATGTGCTTAATTTAGGGATTCAGCCACAAACGACGTATACAATGTGCTAAAACAAAGTCTTGGCCACATTTCAACATTCATGTAGCCTACTTTTAGGATGACTTAGAAAAGAATAACAATTTCCTTGAAAATCCAAAAGATTACTAGCTGTTTAGAGGACATGGCGCATTAGAATCACAAGGACTAACTCTATCGAACTGCATTCAAGGATTAAGAGGTCATCTAAGAACCCTAAGACTTGCACTGTGCACATGTTGTTTTTAGAAAAGGGGAAATAAAACTAAATTAATTTCGTTTTATTCAACTAACATTTATAATTCTGCAATTTAAATAATATTATTGATTTGAACTAACAATTTGGTTATAATTTGTTTTACTAATGGAAACGATTTCCTTCCACAGTTCTTTTGACATATTAATACACAAATAGCATGCAACTTACTTAATAATATCAAATAAAAGCTAAGATTATAATTATAATTACAATTATTTGTACAAGGTCTAGGCCGATGGAAGCATGCCAATTGCGATTTCAGCCAAGTTGTCTTTAATTCGCTCCTTATCCACGACGGGCTTCCAATTGCTACGTTTCTCGTGCGTCCCACGATGCAATCGCATTTTGTAGGCCTTCACGAAACCCTTGCCGCACAGATCGCAGCTGTTATAAGAGCAAATACATGATATATATGATTAACTGATAGATCAAATCACTTACACGTGCGGCTTTTCACCCGTGTGTATCATTTTGTGAAATTTCAAATTGTCCGAATATGTAAACGTCTTCTGGCATACATCGCACTCGTACGGACGCTCCTTGGTATGGATGCTGTGGATTTATGTCGGAAATGAGTTTGTGTGAGAGCAAGCTGGATTGCTGGAAGACATACCGATGATGTTTAGTTTTCGTGGAGCGATCGGCAAAGGCTGCTGGGCAGAAATTGCATTTGTACGGTCGATTTCCAGTATGCGTATTCATGTGCCGCACCAGCTGCTGATTCTGTACAAAGCCACGACCACAGATTCTGCAAGACAAGATTTTCAAAGATGCCGAAGCTATCAGCAGATGTTGGCCTGGCTTACAAATCTATGAGACTTACTCGCACTCGTGCGGCTTGATGCCACTGTGGAATTTCATGTGCTCAGTGAGTCGTGCTTGGGATGCATAAATGTTGCCACAAACATCGCAAATGTAGTTCGAATGCTTGTCGCGGGGCTTGCGACCCATTTTCTTCTCGTGCGCGCCGCCGACCGTTGCGCTTACCGTCGTCTTGGCGCGCTGGTGCATCTTGCGCGACTGCCCGATGCGATTGAGGAGGCGCGGCGGCTGCGGTTTAGCTTCCGGCAAATAGTTGTCATCATCGGAGCTTAAGATATCCACATCGTCGTCGGGCACCTGGCTCCAAACAACTTGCTGCTGTGCGGCTCTTTTGGCTGGAGCTGATGTGCTGCTTGGTGCTAGGGATTCGGTCGGCACGATCTCCAGTTCCTCATAATCTGCAAAGTTCTCGGCATCTATTTCCGTTTCCACTTCAGCCTCCCCAGCCACCTCGACAACTGAGGCATCTTCGTATGCAACAGCTTCCACAGCGTTCGTGGCATCATAGACAATGGTATCCACTTCCGTTTCGGCATCCACATCCTCGGCAGCAACCACATAGCTAAGAAACTCCTCATGAGCAACTTCACCATCGGGTTCCAGTTTGATTTCAGTATTAGCCTGTTGCGTTTTCGCCTCGTGCTCCTCCCAGGCACGCGCAACAGCCTCAGCCTCAGCCTCTGCCTGCGCCTCGTCATCCTCGCCAGCATTCAGTGCAGCGTTCAGCTCTGCGATATGCTGGTGCGATCGCTGGCAAGTCATTCGGAATTTGTAGGCAACACGCAGAACACGCACACACTTCGAGCACATCTTGTCCGGAAAATTATCATCTATGCTTACCTGCAAGCATAATTTATCGAGTTGTTTGTGTTTCTTTGATTTTTTATTACTTACGGGAATCCCAGCACAGATGTGCAGCATCTGATCAAGGCGGGTGCTCGCATTTTGACTGAATATGTCCTGTAGGAGTTCCTCCCCCTCGTTGGGATTGCACAGGCAAACGCGGCATACAATCCATTTCTCGTTTAATTCGGTTTTCATTACTAATTGTCTCAAATCATAGAAATTCAAGCAAAACTTTATTTTTACGACAATAATACAACAATGTTGCAAGCGTCCCTTGACGTTTTTCTGGCTGTCGGTCGCAGTATTTTAATTTTTCGTATTTTATTAGTAAATTTTTAGCATTTTATTTTTATTTATATGCTCACACAATAGTAATAATATTGATACAATAATTTATTTAATTATTAATAAGTTATTAATTGCCATATATAAATAAAAATTAAATAAAATTAGAAATTGATTTGTAAATAAAATAAAATAGTATAATTTCAGCTTTTAAAAAAAATAATACCGCACAAATCGGAAATGGTCACCTTAATTCATTGCCATTCACACAAAAGCGCAAACAGCTTGTATTTTTACCATACTTATTTTTTAACATTTTTGGCGTCGTCTAGCTATAATTGTTCAATCCGTGCATTCGTTGCCAGATTTCATAAGCAAAGAGATGCCGACTACAACGATAGCAACAACGGAAAAGTGGATAGTCTGTCGAGTGTGCTTGCAGCAGCCCAAGGAACCAATGGGCAGCATTTTCAATGACGACGCATCCAAAGACATGACCAACATGATATTAGAATGCGGCGGCGTGCCTGTAAATACAAAAAGACAAATCAAGAAAACAACATAATAATAATATTAATATATATATGTATTTACAGATTAAGAAATTCGATCATTATCCAGACAAGATATGCGACAAGTGCTCGAAGAGTTTACACATAGCATACAAGTTTCGCCGCACTTGCCAACGCTCCTACAAACATCTGCGGCAATTCATAGCGCCCGTTGTTGTGGAGCAACCACCGGCGGAGGAGGATGGCCAGGTGATCCTGAGTGCCAGTGAGCCAGTAGGCGCAGAAATTGCCGAAACAATTGGTGCGGCCGGCATTGAGGAGCACACAGAGGAGGATGATGTTAAAGAGCGCCTGGTGCACATGAAGAGCGAACAGGTGGAGGAGGATGGCATTATTGAGGAGTTGTATGATGTATATGAGGCGTACGACGGTGAACTTGTCACTGAACAGCCAGCCGACTATGAGGAGGGCAACGGCGACGAGGAAATGGGATCACATTCCATCTCAGGTCTATCCGCGGACATTGAGTATCTGGAGCAACTCGATCAGGATCAGTTGACGGAGAGCGCACACGAGGACGAAGTCGAAGTGCAGAACTCATCGGATGAGGAGGAGTTTGTGCCCGTCAAGACACGCTCAGCCGCCGCCGGTGTCAAGAGGCGGATGAATACGCGAAAGACGGCAACCAGTAAAACGGCCGTTGGGAATATTAAGCGGGACAAGTGTAGTGTGACCAATCTCATTGTGAATCCCGACGAGAGCATCAGTTTCGGTGAGACAATTGTGCGCAAGACAAAGGGCATCAAAACCAAGGGTGGCCACAAAATTCTCGTCGGCGACAAAAAGGAATTCAAATATATATGCGACATTTGTGGCAACATGTATCCCTCGCAGAGTCGCCTTACCGAGCACATCAAAGTGCATTCCGGAGTCAAACCCCACGAATGCGAGTAAGCAGCGCATTTTCATCTATATTATATTACCTATACTTATATATTGTATATTGATATATATTTTGTAGAATCTGCGGTCATTGCTTTGCCCAGGCACAGCAGCTGGCCCGGCACATGAACACACACACGGGCAATCGGCCGTACAAGTGCAGCTACTGCCCGGCAGCATTTGCGGACTTGTCCACACGCAACAAGCATCATCGGTAAGCAGCAGCAGCAACTTGATGGAGTATGTTCAGCTCGATATTTATAGTAGTGTTTTCTTTCTATCAGAATTCACACCAATGAGCGTCCTTACAAGTGCGATGTGTGCAGTAAGACTTTTACCTACACCAACACACTGAAATTCCATAAGATGATTCATACCGGCGAGAAGCCACATGTGTAAGTTGTCCCATTTGCATGTCATCAAAAAATCTCAGCGGAGATCCGCCGTTCTAGATCAGCATTAGCAGCCGATTAGATTTTGTCTTGTCTTTAAGTCTGTCTGTTTCCATAAAAACCTTATTGCTTAAACTATCCATAAGAACAGTGTGCGTTTGTCTATATGTTGAATTAATCCAGATCGGTGCACCGATCAAGTATTAAGTATTAATGTTGCACGTTGTAATGCTGCTTTTCTCCATTTCTGACAGCTGCGAAATCTGCGGCAAGGGTTTTCCTCAGGCGTACAAGCTGCGCAACCATCGAGTCACCCACGATCGTCGCGTGGTCGCCGTCAATCCCCATGTGGACGATCTGTATCCAGTTTATACGGACGCCAAGGCCGAGCTGTAAAAACATTCATACAAATATACAGAAAATATACACTAATAGATCTATATAAATATACAAGTATATTTATATATATTAATTATTATCTGAACTTTAAGATTGTAACAAAAAATTTAAATAATTTACGGACGCATCTTCGGCGTCTAGCCTAAGGTTTAGTCTAATTATGCGGAAATAAATTAAGTATAGCTGCACAAATGGTCTTTGCATCTGTCTCATCCGGATACAGCTGGAGCACCGCATGCACCTGATGCTGCGGGAACAGGCTGCTCAAATGATAGCGCATCAGACGCCGTTGCTCCTCCCGCGATGCCTGCGCCGTGTGCAGCTCCTCGTTGATCCGTGAATCCGACGCGGACAAATGGGCTAAATTGTGGGCGGGCATGGAGAGCGATAACTTGGCCGCCTGCTGATGCTGATCCGTCAACGGTGCGGATGGTGTGCGTGTCAGATACTGATGTTGATAGTTGATGGTGTTGCCCGGTGGCACCAGCAGGCGAAAGGCGGACGGTGGCGCCTGCCGTTGCAGTTTCTTGTGGCGATTCAGCTGCTGCGACGCATCTGCATCCAGCTCCAGTTGATTGTTAAAGGAATGGCAGAGTTGTTGTTGCTGCTGTTGTTGCTGCTGCGAGATTTTCTCAATGGTATTCGATTTGGTGCGCGCGAGCGCTGCCAGCTTGGCATTGTTGGTGCTGCTGCTACTGGAGAGCAACTGCTGCCCCCCATTGCTGTGCAGTGGAGCACTGTGCGAGACCTGCAGCGGTAGGCGTTGCAGTTGCAGCTGCGTCGTCTGATGGCGAAACTTGCATTTCTGGCCGTAGGTACACTTCTTGCCATAGGGACATAGCTGCTGCTGTGCATCGGACATCTTCTGCTGCGTCTGCTGGCCGCGCAGCAGCATGTCCAGCGTGGGTCCCGATCGACCCAGCGGATCATCGGGCGGCATAAATATGTCGTCCACAAAGGAATACATCAGCAGACGTTCTTGCACCACCTTGCGAAACTCGTTGCTCTCCAGCAGCAGGTCTCGATAGTTATCATTGGACACTACAATGCCATCCGTTTCCACGGCCAGTTTCAGTATGAAGCGATCATCGTAGCACGAGACGCGTTTCCCATCCAAGTGACGCGATGGCGTAAAGACCAACACTCGTTCATGCTCCAGTTCATAGAGTAGCTCCTGTTCGGTGATATTATTGTTGGCCAGCTCCTTGCGCCAATTGGGCACAAAGGCGGTGATGTGACGATGTCCACGCTGCCGGAACCAGTCCACACAGATGCGTATGCCGCGGCAGCTGAAGATCGTGTTATTGCCATGCGACAATGCCACATTGCTGCCATCGATCACGATGTGACGCAGCGGACCATTGCTGCTGCTGGAAGGTGGCACATGATTGTTATTGTTGCAATTGCTGTTGTTATTGTTGCAGTTGTTGCTGCTGCTATTGCTATTGCAATTATTGCTGACTGTTGACCGGGGAGCATCTGCCGTTAATTTAATGAGCTCGGCTAGCAGCTCATTCTGTTTAGCCTCGGAGCCAAGGCGCGTTAGCGCCGTGTGTATCGACTGATCGCTGTACCCCAATTTCTGTGCAAATTCCAAATTTTTGCGCTCTGTTTTGCTCAAATCATCATCGTCGCTGCTTTCCTGCTGCTGTTGCTGCTGCTGTTGTTGCTGCTGTTGTTGCTGCTGTGGCTTTCTCGCATACAACTTGTTGGGGCTTTGTTGTTGTTTCTGCTGTTGTTGCTGTAGCTGCTGTTTTTGTTGCTCGGGCACTTCACAATCCATTTTAATGCGCATTTAGTTTGTTAATCATTTATCAAGCACTGCCTCTTTGTATTTTGCTTTTTGTGGCGTGCCTTTTCTAAGTTTTAAGCAATTTGTAGCAATTTTTGCAACAAGTTCCGTCTTCTTACATTTTGTTGTTGTTGCCAAACAGAGATGTTATTAACATAGCAGCCAAACAACACCAACATTTGCAGCAATGTTATGAACAGCGAGCACTTATTAAATACTCTAATAACCGTCGAGGAGACTATTTCTTCTTCTAATAAAATTCTTGTTTGCAAATACTAAAGCTTTTATAGTTAGGCGTTTAAAAAAAAACCTAAAGTAGAATCCAATCAGGTTCGTTCAATTTTGTAGTGGAGGCTGCGAGTCTATCGATAGCAATGGCTTACGTTTTTCAACACTGAACACTGACGAAATTAGCGCGCCATTCCATTTAAATTTTAAAATAGCAAACATAACTGACTTTTTCATTAAAAAAACAAAACACACACACAACTTATTAACCATGCAATAACGGATTTTTAATGTGCTGCACAGTATAATATATCATATATTATGTTTAACAAATTCGCTACATTTTATATAGGTAGTATATAACATTTAAGAGTAATCGTTTTTAACATTTATAGATCTCACTTTTCAAAATAAAGTACACATTTTTCTCTTTGTAGGTATGGTTGGTCCCTTTTTCCATGAAAAAAGAGTGCGCGGCATTCTAATTAAACTACTCGTACTATAAATATATATTTATACTTTTAATGGTCACATCTATATAGATTTTCAGTGGATTAAATGCACAGTATACGCACATACTTCAACGACAATAAAGTAATTCATTTTTTTCGTTTAATTATCGTTCGTTTCTTGCGTGGCGCAATTAATTTGACACCAGCACTAAAACTAAACGGAAAAAAACGGTTAAATTGGACGTAAAGTTTAGTTTACTACTTGCATATAAAAAGGAGTTTCTACTTGTGAGTGTGTGTGTAAATGCGTGGGTGTGCCTAGGTGCTTGTGCTTGTGCTTGCCTGTGTGTGTATGTGTGTCCATTTAGAATTCTACGAGTCATTCATTTTGCACGACGCTTTAATAAAAAATATCCTTCAACCGAAAGTATTAAGGATGCATTCCCCTGACACATCGTGTGCTATAATTTCTACTCTTGCGTGTTCCACCAATCTGTTTTAGTCTGCACTGCGCTGTTCGCCATACACGTTTCATTACCAACATAAAATTTATTGTTACATCTGACGTGTGTATAAGTGTGTGTGTCTCTGTGTGTGTGTCTGTGTGTGTGTGTGTCTGTGTTTGTGCATCGGGGTTTATGGGAGATTTTCTTCTTTAACGGGTAATTAGTGAAGTTTTTCGCCGTTGACTTCTTACATAAAGTTTTCCACAGAATCATTATGTGAGTACCATACAAAGTTTAATGCGTCTTTTATACTTAAGTGAAAAGCCACATTGAAAAGTTGTATTTTTAATACACAGCCTCACGGACACACAAACTTGCTTCAGCTGCAAAAAGAGTATGCATAAATGTATTTTAAATGGATTGTAAAAATAACTGAACTGGAAAAGTTAACAGACCATAGTATTTAAAGTTGTTAAGACGAAGTCAAAAATACTGACAATAATTGGAATTCATAAAAATATCTAAATGAAGTTTTAATGTACTCATTTATCGTTTGTTTCAGGAAACTAGCATCGTAATTTTCCAATTGTTTTAACGAGCAAATTCGTATCTTTGTAGATTGATAATAAAATTGGTTTACGTAAATTGGGACATTCAAAATGAACTAGTTTACTAAATTAATTGATGGTTAGGTTAGAAAACTACTGGTTTCAACATAACATTAACGGTCAAATAATTTGCCTACTTATGCGAGCGCTTGACCTTTGCCGTTAACTTAAGGAAATAAGGCGACAAAAATGGTAAAATTCTTGTACACATGTGCTTCTGTTCCCACTGACAGCGAAGATGCGTGCCTGAGATATTGTTGAGCTCTCATCTGGATGCACCAATTTGTTAGACCGTTAATTTGTGCTCGAACAGAATTTGTCATTAATCAGTGGTTTAATTTTTAGAAAGCACATGCCCTAGAGCATATGTGCGTGTGTGTGTGTTGAGGAAATGTTTTTTTTTTCTTCCCGCAATCTACTCTTGTCTACTTTCAGATACACAAACCTATTCATCGGACCTAAAAATATATCCACGTGGCATGCCATGCTCCTAACCTGATTAACATTTCGTTCCCTATGCCTCCGTGTGGGTGTGTGAATTTACGTTGGTATGTGAGCTGTTTGTGGTGTGGAATACATTTATTTTCAATAGGCTGTGCTCTGAAGTCTAGTGTATGTGTGTGTTGTTTTTTCCATGGAATAACTTTTAATGCGGGCCATTTCACTCGCAATAATTTGATGTCAAGTTGATTTGGCCATTGGACCATCATCATCCCTATCTGCGCATACCTCTCGCTCTATTTTCAAACAATTGTTATGTGAGTCCTTTTTGATTGTGTGCTTGCGCTTTGTTCGTGTGCATTGCATACAGTTTCTGCTACTGTTTTTATTATTATAGCCTCAGGCCACCGAATAACGGAATACAAAAAGGAATGGAAAAAAAGATAGCTTAGGTTTTTGGTTTGTTCACTTTAAGCTTTAAGTATTTGTGTGTGTGTGTGTGTGTGTATGTGTGAGTGTGCTTATCTCTCTGTGTGTGTGTCTATCCTTTGGTTGGTTAAACGCTCCCTCCCACGCTGTCAATACTTGACAACTGCATTTGCAACTGTATTTGCAACGGCATCAGCAATATCGACAGCAGGCAGGCAGCAGGACGCATTGTGAGTTTTGGCATTGAATATCTGTGCTGACTACGAAAATAAAATCAAGTGGCTTGGCATTTAAATTTCAACGCTGTGAAGTTAATTAAGGCTAAGGCCGAAAAGCTGCAACAACATTGGCTTGTACGGACTATAAGTATGTATTCACATTCTATAGACAATAATTCATAGTCTGACATAAAGCTCAATGGCATTATAATTAATTTACATTTTTAATAAATTTCGTTTCTTGGTTTTGCACACATTGGGATTAGTTTTGCACCACTGTGTACACTGAATAAGCTATACATTTATTCCAATTTGGGCAAAGCGCACCACTTGTTTTCACTAGAAATTGAAAGAAATCAAATGAAAACCAAAAAATATGCTCCCAATGCGCATGGGACAAGAATGGAAAAATGTTTTAAAAGCGCAAAGCTTCAGTATTTTTCAGTGCAGTTACATATATGTCGGTGAACCTGTTTGTGTGGTGTGTTGGTCTGGCAAAGCGGCTTGAAAACAAACCGCCAAGCCCTCCTCTCAACGCTGACGCTGCTAGCCAACTAAATCGTAAGCGTCAACATTGTTGCAGTTGCTGCTCGTTTGACATTTGACCTTGCCACGCAAAGCATTGTTTTCATTTTTTTTTGTTTTTGTAGTTTTTTGTTGGACAAGAGCGCATTAAGCGTTAATAAAATATTCACGCTTCTTGTGACATTTCTCATACGCAATGTAGCACAGAGCGATTGTAATGAGCACCAGAATCGTTATGCCCATTATAATGCTGACCAATATAATTTCATCGTTGATGCTTTTGTAGGAGTGACCTGCAAGACAATATAGAAAAGATAAATACATTAAGATTTCGAAAAGCCTCTGACAAATTTCAGACCATTATTTTGTCATCTCTTGTGTGGGTGTGGTGTTTGTTTTTGTGGTGTATAAACCGCTGGAGGCATTTCTGTTACGGTTGTCCATCAAACATTTCGGTTGGTTAGCGACTCATGCATATTCAAGCGACTCGTTTGTAACGGCGACAGCAAAATATGTCCGTACATATCCTGACAAATGCATTGTTATAAATAAAAAATAAGTGCTGAGAGCTCTCTCTCCCACTCCCCCCCACACACACACACACACACACACATACATATACATACATAACGTAGATACATATGTTTCTTCATAACAATTTGAGATAAATTACACACGACACACACATAAAAAAGAACATAAAAAATTAAATTAAATTTGGATTCATAACTCGCTTTCATTGTAACAGATGTATCAAAGTTTTACGAGTATGATTCTCGTATGCATTAGTGAGCTTATTACAACCAAACAATGGCAAAAAAGGCATTTACACGCACGTACAGTTATATTTGTTCTCCCAGACAAATTGAACCCAAAAATTTAATCCAAAATTAAACTCATTTCCAAATAGACTAATAATTTTGTTTTAGTTTAGCTTAAATAATAATTTTTCACCCAAATTTGATTGAATAAAGTTGGATTTAATTTAGCATGTCGAACGATTTTTGATATGTGATGCTTTATTCTATGTTCCTCAGCGTTAGCTTAATAAACGTAATATAATATATATATGTATGTATGTATATATGTATGCATATATACATGTATGTATGTATATATAAACACATACTACGTATGTACGTAATTCTTGCTCTTGCCTTTGCCGTTGCATTTGTTTAATGGAGCGCCTTTTATGCGTACCATTTGGCCAGATGTTTGCTCTCTGCGTAATTTAAGACATAATCGATGAAGACTTTGCCTTTGAACAAAACCTCCGGCAAATTAAAAGCGTGTTTACAGCAGCCAACGAGGCGCCATACTGCTGTCGGCTAGGAGGCGCCAAGGGATTTGCTAATTAGTTGGTTTTAATAACGTCGCTAAGTTGAATTCAATTCAGACTTTAATGGTCTCTTGACTAGAAGACCATATAAATTGAAATTAAATGTGTGCAATTAATGTCTTGTACCCCGAAATGTAGGCTACACTTTCGGCTCAAAAGAGAGCGTTTTGCTTTAGAGTTTAAAAACCAAATAAATGCAAAAAACCTCAATTAACATGCATTAATTTCAAGTTTAAGTTGAAGCACATCCAAAGTTTTAATGGAAACCAAGTCAGAATAATAATTATTAATTAAAATTTAAATGAACGCTTTTGAAGCCGGCGGTCTTAAGGAAGTTAAAATGTTCACAACTCTGAATACCGCAGAATGTTGGCGTCGGTTTTCGGAAGGAAACCAAAATAAATATACTTAAATGTATGCTAATCTAAATACCTGTTGTTTCTTGGATTTTATGCGCTGCCCAGAATTGCTTGAGACTATTAAAGCATATAGCAACTTGAAAGCATTTTCTTGTTTTGTTTTTATTTTTGCGAGCCAAACGAAATCACCCAGAAGCATTTCAGAAGATTGGTAAACTATGGTAGCTAAATAAAACTCGCTGCTCTGCATACAATCTGACTTAATTTATGGGATTGTTAAAAACAAAGTTCAGCTGTCAAAAGCGTAAAAAGCTTCATAAAAAGTATAAAATGCAAGCCAGGTATATGCAAAAAAAAAAGAGTTCTTTTTTATTTAAGTCTAAATGAGAATTGGCCTTCGAATACCCGAGCACTCGAAACGTAAATTATTGAGATTTACGAGACTACAAACAAAAAGAGGGGCAACGGGCTACATCCACATTTTATATACATGTATGTCAAGGGGCACGTGGCAGCGATTTGTGTATTAAATTTCGTTTATTGTTAAAAATGATATAAGATTAGATAAGGCCAATAAAGCCATTTGTATTATTATGATTATTATGGATTTGGAGTATCTGACATTATATAATAACTTTATTTCGGTCTGCGTGTGTGTGGATGTGTATTTTACTGTGGACAACATCTTGAGTGCTTCAAGAACAGCAATAAAGAATTTCGTGACATTCGCTTCAGTGATTTTCTGCGATTGAAGTTAAGCAAACAAGTAAGCCATTTTATATATATGTATCGTACATATACATATACATATACATATATACATATATATGTGATGTGTATAAGAAAAGTGAATTTGGTTGGCAAGTGAGTTGCTTCGCTCCTTCGCCCCATCCTCAGCCCCACCAGCTTCATTTTGCTTTAATGTCAGTCAGCCAGGACAAAGCCTTAATTTCCACACCTCTCATGGAGTGTTTGGTTCCATTGACTTTGTCGTGAAGTAGAAGTGTGAAAGGGAATTGTCAATTATGTAACTTCAAAGCGTGTTCCGGCTTAGCATTTGACATGCATCTGCCCGAGGACAATGTCGTCCACAATTGGAAATTCGTATATGCATACATATATAGCAATAGATATGGCCAGAGGGCATTGTATTTATGTGTGGACAACAGTTGATGATCAAACACAATTGAAAAAGGAAGTTATCCAACTTGACTGTGAAAACAATATTAAAGTTGGCATCGCTTTAGTTGCAAAACATATTACATATTAACAAATATCATCATCAACTAAAACTGAATACTAAATTGAGCAGAGTTAGAAATGGACGAGTATGTAAAGAGCACAAATAAATATGCAAATCATTTCGCTAAAATGTAACTAATTTCCTGCCAGCAAAGCGAAAATGACAACGGCCAAAAGCCTTAAGACGTGTTGTGGCTATCATTGGAGGGGAAAGGCAAGCTTCCTCATACCGTTAATCACGTTGCCGATTTTAATATATGGCCTAAGCGAAAACTTATCAGTGAGTATGCCAATAAATTACGTTGAAATACAGATCCAAAATGCAGATGCTATACGTAGGAGTACAAGTGCCTGTATCTGGTACTGAATATGGCTTTATTTTGGATAACAGAATGCATTCCGCTTTATCTGACATCATTATTTCCAATTGTATTCTTACCACTTTTTGGCATCATGGTGAGTGGAATATATATAATATATGATGAATATATCAACTAATGATGTCACATATAATCAAGTCTTCCGAAGCTGTTTGTCATCTGTATTTCACAGATACTTTGGTTATGTTTCTGGGTGGTCTTTTTATTGCACTGGCCATTGAATACAGCAATCTTCATCTGCGCATCGCCCTGGGCACAATTCTTATAGTTGGTTGCAGTCCACGACGGTGAGAACTGTTCCGACAGTACTATCTTATGGCTCTGAGTAATCAACTCACACATTTATATTATAGCTTGCTTTTGGGTATGGTTTTCGTCACCTGCTTTATATCACTGTGGATATCCAATTCGGCTGCTACGGCTATGATGTGTCCCATTGTTAAGGCCGTGCTGCTTGAAATGAGTTCTGTAAGCCAAATTATTTTCATTTCAGTTATCCTTCCAATCAGTTGTACGTCTCATGCAGCAAAATATATTTGATGTATATATGACGCAAGAACAGGAAAAAGTTGAGGAGAGCGAGTAAGTAAATACATACGTATTTATACGATTTACATAAAGCTATCTCTTTTTCAGTTCACCGCATCTATCGAGGATTTCGATGTCATTTTATTTTGGTATTGCTTATGCTGCCACAATCGGTGGTTGTGGCACTCTCATCGGCACCGGCACAAATCTGACATATAAAGGGCTATACGAAACGTAACCAATTTGTATAAGTCTATAAAACTGCATGCTTGATATTTTCATGCAGGCGCTTTCCCAACTCCAAGGAGACTTTGGACTTTCCCATTTATATGATGTATTCGATGCCACTGATTGTGATCGTTAATATTATACTCTTGTACGTATCGTTGCTGGTCACCCATATGGGCATGTTTCGTGGCAATAGCGAGATCGGCCGACAAGTTAGGCGTGGCACCGACAGTAGCGATCTGGTCAAGAAAGTGGTTGAGGAACGTTATAAGGATCTGGGCCCCTGGACCTGCCACGAGATTCAGGTGACCGTTGTTTTTATATTCATGGTGGTCTTACTCTTCACCCGTGAGCCAGGCTTCTTTACTGGGTGGGGTGATTTTTTAAATGCCAAGTGAGCGCTGTATTTGTTTCAGCGTATTTCAATATTTTTGAATCATTTTCCGTTTTAGATATATAGGTTGCTCGGCGGCTGTCATGCTGCCAGTGGCCCTATTGTTTGCCCTACCCACACAGTACGCATTTTTTAAGTATTGTTGCGGTGGCCGTAAGTAAAAGAATCGCAAGCCAAAGGGTTTCACCTGATACTCTAATCCACACTCTAGCGCCTTTTACTGGACGCACCATGGACGCTTGCCTCTCCTGGGTTTACGTACACAGTAACACCCCATGGGGCCTTTGCTTTTTGCTGGGTAAGTTTTAATTAAAGTTAAGTTTATAATCACTTACATTCTTCCTGTTTAGGTGGCGGCTTTGCACTGGCGGAGGGCAGCAAGGTCAGCGGCATGGCGGGAATGCTGGGCAACGCAATGTCATTTGTTTCCTCGCTGCCGACATTTGCAACTATCGCTATAACCATTTTAATTAGTCTAATCTGCACTGCTTTCAGCTCGAATGTGGCCATTTGCAACATTCTTACTCCCATCTTCTGTGAGATGGTAACTACACCTAATTCCAAACAATAAGCCCAACGCTAATGTTTCTTTCCGAATCTCTACGCAGGCTCTCGCCGTTAAAATACATCCATTGCTGTTGACATTGCCCTCAGCGCTGGCGATTAACATGGCCTATCATTTGCCGGTGAGCACACCCCCGAATGCTATTATCTGCGGCTATGCTGGCATCAAGACAAAGTACCTCGTAAGACTGTGTGGTGTTTCTTAACAGATCAATACTACTTTTAACTTGAACATATTTGTAGGCCTTTGCTGGGATACTGCCAACTATTTGGGCTTTTCTGTTGCTCTGGCTCAACGCAACGACGTGGGGCATGGTTGTGTATCCGGGCAGCAAATCATTTCCAGACTGGGCTGCGGAATAAAGTTTTTTCCTTTTGACTCCGAAAATACCATTTGAATTATATGCCGCATATCAACTTATAAAATGTACGATGCGAATAAACAGTAAACGTTGCTTAACATCCAATAATTATTTTTTAATTGGTAATCAAAAGTGCAACAAAGTTTTGCAAAAAGCAAAAACATTTTAAGCAGCTAATGCCCAAAACTGGCAGACTAAATATAATATAAATAATAGTTTTATAACTTTATACAAAAATGCACAGGATTTTCAAACTATTTAAATCTAGTAGAATATTTATCGTATATTTTATGCTGGCGAACTTTTAACGAGTTAACACATACATACACCTTTTGTCAGTTTACAGAACTTTGGAAATATTGATATTGATTATTCTTTTTCGATAGCAATAAAAACCAAAATGTTAAAGGCATTCGTACTTGTTTTCTTATTCAGCTTGTCTTTGGACATAAGAGGAAGAAAAATTGTGGAATTGTCAACGAGCTGCCTAAATAAACAAAATACAACAATTATCACAGTAAACAAACTCCAGCGCACATTTTTGTAAGAAACAAGTCTGCATATTATATTTATATATATACAGCTTGAAAAAAAGCGAATATACAAATATAAATATATATATATGTATATAGTTGGCCTTGCCTCTGTTGCAACATTCTAATTTATAATTATCATACACAATTATATTTTTCGTTTTCTTAAACCCTAAACTATAGAGCTTTAGCATTTACTATTTTTTTTTGCCAATTTGAATATGGAAGAGTAAGTAAAAAGTAAAATTATTGCAATAAATAAGCCACAAATGTTTTGCATCTGTTCGTTTTCTTAGCGATGATAAAAAATCTGTTAAAAAAAGTCTTCTGTCATGCTGCAAGTTTCATTGGAAGGGAAAGGTGACGCTTCTCGTTCCACTGTTGGCGTTGCCGATTTTAATTCATGGCATTAAGTATAATGCACCAGTGAGTAAAGAAACTAAAGTCACTTATTTGATCTTGTCCATAATGTGTACAATTTATGCAGGAGTTCAGAAACATGTATATGGTTGTGGTCATGGCCTGCTTCTGGATAACTGAATGTATACCACTTTATGTGACATCGTTGTTTCCGGTTGTATTTTTGCCGCTCTTTGGCATTATTGTGAGTAATCAGAGTGTTAATTTTTGGCTTTATTTTGGGATGACATTGTCCAGAGCTCGGAAAGGGCAATCCAATTATATTTCACAGATACTTTGGTTCTGTTTGTGGGGGGTCTTGTAATGGCGATGGCCATTGAATATAGCAATCTGCACAAGCGTATTGCCCTGGGCACAATTCTGTTAATTGGCTGCAGTCCGCGACGGTAAGAATGAAGTTGAAGTAATCTATTTGTATGTTGGCATCGTCATTGTAGGTTGCAATTTGGACTGATATTGGTAACCAGCGTCTTATCGATGTGGATGTCAAATACAGCTGCTTCAGCCATGATGTGCCCCATTGTTAAAGCTGTGCTCCTCGAATTGGAGTCTGTAAGTGGACTACACACAATTTCAACTATTTTATTACTTAGACTGAGTTACAGGAAAACATTTTACACATATATATGACACAAGAGGAGGAACCATTTGAGGAGGGCGAGTGAGTAGCCTGTGTATCCTATCTAAAATTGGATTTATAAATAATATTGTTTTATTTGCCAGACAACCTCATCCATCGAAAATATCTATGGCATTCTATTTTGGCATTGCTTATGCTGCCTCAATCGGTGGTTGTGGCACACTAATTGGCACTGGCACGAATCTAGTATTTAAGGGCATGTACGAAACGTAAGCAATTAGTAGTAGTTATATGAAAATAAATTCTTATATGACCTTTTGACAGTCGCTTTCCAAATTCCAAGGAAAGGGTGAATTTTCCCATATTTATGGCATATTCGATCCCATTAGTAACGATCGGTAACTTGGCCTTACTGTTCCTAAGTTTGCAGATTACACACATGGGATTATTTCGAAATAAAAGTAAGATCGCCATGGAGATAAAGCATGGCACCGAAAATAAGGATGTGGTGAAGAAGATACTCTCGGAGCGTTATAGACAATTGAGTCGGATATCATGCCATGAAATTCAGGTTTTAATAGTATTCTTACTTATGATTGTCGCACTTGTTACTCGCAGGCCGGGCATAACAAAGGGTTGGGCAGATATCATCAATGCCAAGTAAGCGCTACGTTTTCTTTTCTGTTGATTTCATCAGAATTGAAGATTCTTTACAATTAATTATTAAATTATATATATTTTTTTAGAGAAATAGGCTCCTCAATGCCTATAATGTTGGCATGCTTCGCTTTGTTTGCCCTGCCCACACAGTACGCATTTTTCAAGTACTGCTGCGGTGGTCGTAAGTTGGTGAATCTTAATAAATATCTTGCTCCTACAGTGTTCATTGCTTACAGCACCCTTTACTGGCAGAACCTTTGACGCTTGCCTCTCCTGGGTGTATGTACACAATAATATTCCTTGGGGTCTCTTGTTTCTGATTGGTAAGTTTCCATTAAAGTTTACTGTTATATCGAATGACTACTGTACTTGCTGTAAAGGTGGCGGCTTTGCACTAGCAGAAGGCTCCATTGTCAGCGGCATGGCCAAAATGATTGGCAGATCAATGGGTTTTATTGCATCATGTCCACAATTTTTAGTAGTCGGCATATGTATAGCGATCAGTATAATTACTACTGCATTTAGCTCCAATGTGGCCACATGCAACATTGCAATACCCGCATTCTGTGAGATGGTAACAAAATATATTAATATTAATAATATTATTAATATTATATACCTTGCTATATCTAAGCCCTTCTTTTCATAGGCAATCGCTGTCAAATTACACCCACTGCTGCTAACCCTGCCCTCAGCTCTGGCGATGAGCATGGCCTATCATTTGCCGGTGAGCACACCCCCAAATGCTATAATCTGCGGCTATGCTGGCATCAAGTCGAAGTACCTGGTATGGTGTTTCTTACTACTTGCGAATTGCTTTTATATTCACCGTTTTAGGCCATGGCTGGTATACTGCCAACGTTTTGGTCTTTTTTATTGCTCTGGCTCAATGCGATGACATGGGGCATGGTTGTGTTTCCGGGCTGCAGAGAATTTCCCGACTGGGCTCTGGATTCCGATTCTAAAGCTCTGACTAGCGTAATTCATTAGCATTCAACTACCGAAGAGAACAACAAAAAGATGCCTACATTCCAAATTTTTTGCATTACAAATTCATATGTTGTCGTTTGGATAAAATATATTATTTATGTGGATTCATTGAAATGTTTTCAAAATGAAATTCAAAGAAAATCAACACCATTTCAGCACTCTTTCTAAAGTAACAAAACAAATTCAATTTGCCAGCTTATTTGTGGTTGACTGAATATAAAAATAAACAATACACGTTCAGTATTAGCACAAGAATCGTAACAATTGAGATATTTACTTTCAATTAATATAGACAAATTCAATACAAGCCAATGATACTGGCACCCTAGAAAGTTGCAAACTTGTTTTATTGGCACTTTTCTGCTGTTTGCTAACACTGCCCGGCAAGGAGCAGTGAACAAGAGGAAGGAGCTTACTTTAACAAGGACATTTTACTTGGCACTCACTTGGCTTGGCAGGTGGTCCTTGCGGGTGACTTTCGTCGCAGTTTGGCAAATGATATATGTATATACTTTTTCATATATCACAAAACATAATTTACGCACAATTTGTGACAATCAAAAACTATGCTAAAGTTAGTCAAAAGCACAAAGCTTTGGCCAACAAAAGTGTCTCAGAATAACTTTCGTATTTTGTCAGCGGATGCGCTGTGTGTGGGGCTGTCTGCGCTGCGCCAGAGGCGTTCATAAGGGCATAAACTCACTTAAGGGCATTTTGGTCGAAGCAAAACAGAACTTTATGCAAACACAGCAAAAAAGTCGACGAGCAGAAAACTCTTGACGTTTAGCTCTCGTCTCGTCTTGCGCTCATTCACAAAAATTACCCATGGCATATTTTACTCTGAGGTTTCATTCAATGCGTACGCAAGGCCTTAGGGGACAAGGCCTAGATTGAATTGTGATATTCCATTTCCTAGCCAATGATGAATGATATCAAGTCCACAAAGGCGCATAAAACGAACACAAATTTCAAATACAAACAAAAACACAGTGAAGACTCATTGTAATATTCATGCAGACAATGAATGTATGTATGTACATGTATGTATATCTCAATAGGCACAACCACAAGCAAGTTCGCT
This sequence comes from Drosophila nr. medialis 2 BK-2023a, assembly GCA_035044325.1. NCBI lineage: Eukaryota > Metazoa > Arthropoda > Insecta > Diptera > Drosophilidae > Drosophila > Drosophila nr. medialis 2 BK-2023a. The sequence goes on along the minus strand of JAWNMH010000397.1, from coordinate 5,457,330 downwards.
TACATGAATGCGAAACGCAACGAAGCAGAAATGTAATAAAAACACGTCTAGGGAAGTGGCCGAAACTACAAAACAAAACGAGAGAAAAAGGCATACGCAGAAAAAAAAACACGCTTTCTGCACTGATTATCGTGAAACATGCGGCGCGACAGCAGTTCATCAGCAACAGCAAGGACGATGACGCCAGGACGACGCCGCCGCTGGCAGTTGTCCCAAATCCACCAAATGTGGTTGTTGATGGTCTTAATAAGGACAATAGCCACAGTCGCAAGCCTCAATACTTGTAAGCCAGTTTGTCTAGAATGATCTGAGCATGGAACACATGACAGACAAGTGACGGCAGGCAACATAAAATTCAGAAAAGATAAAATGAAAATAAAAAAGGGGATAAAGCTAAAGAAAGGTTTTAAAACGAAGTTTGAGTGAGAAACAAGAAAAGAAAAGAGAAAATGATAATAATAACATAATAAATTGAATATATAATATATAAGCTTAAACTTAATAACTTAATAGAAATAAGACGGGGAATAAGATAACAAATAAAAATAAAGAAATAAGAAAAAAAATACAAATAAATAAAAAGAAAATGGAAAGTGTTGTGAAAAGGAATAGTTGATGTACGCATTTCGTGTACAGAGGAAAGTAATTGAAATTAAAAATAAATTAAAAGAAAAATGAGCACATGAGCAACAAGCAAACAACTTGTAAGTCATGATACTAAGATGGAATTGAAAGGGAATAAACATATTAAATGTAATTAAACGAAGTAGTTGAAAAGATTTCGTTCTCCTTGAGACATTTGAAATGTCTTCTTCGCCCAATTTGTATCACAGTGCCGTAGGCCTTGGCGCAACTAATGACGTTGCCAACTTGTTTGTGTACTCGCCTGAAACTGTTAACGGTTGTGTAAGTGTGCGTGAAGCTACTTACTGCTGTAATAATTGTTGTCGGAATAACCGTATTTGCCGGCAGTCCTGCCGCCGCCAGCCATCTTATTGTATGGCTTTGTTCCGTTGGCGCGTGTTGTTAATGCAACTTCCGGTCAATCAAAATGCGGCCCACGAAGCGATCAAATATTCAAAGGAACGCAACCCAGATCCGCTTATGTTTATATTTATGTGTATGTTTATGTTCTGCGCTGTGGAATAGAAATGAGAAACAAAAAATATCAGCATTAAATTACTTTTACAAGCACATACATAAGCTACTCGACTGCGCTTGTATATGTGCAGCTGTTTGTGTTCAGTTCAATTACAACACATAAAATCACAGCCTGAAACGCCAGTAGGCGTGCTAACGAAAATTTGCAAAAGTCACGTTACGTATACGCAGCGTCAGCCGCGTTTTAATATTGCCACTCATCCTTACAAACACACACACACACACATACACACACAGTCACAAATTTGACGACCTTCTTGTGTAATTATGCAGATAATTAATATGCATGTCTATATATGTATGTATATAATATTAGCAAACATACATAGCGTTGCAGGAGCATCATTCTCCACGAGAGAGCAACAATAAATTGCGTTCAATTTGCGTAATTAGTGTAAGTAGCTTTGGCTGTTTAGTGCTTGTGCGCTTGACAAACCCCATACCCAAAGCCTCTGTGGCTTGTGCAAATTTCGAGTATACCATTTGAGCCAGCAAATGCCTTCAGGCGTTGCAATTTTAATCAGTGGCAGCTTTGCATGTGCAACAGAAACGCTTTCAAATTGCATTCTTGCACACGTCTTTCGTCCAATAAAGTGCAAATTGAATGGCAAAATACTAAATCAATTTTTCCGGTTAAATGCAATCATTGTTTGTGTGGAATACATTATCTGGCTTAATATGCTGCCAAATCGATTTGAATTCATTTTCATGTCTCACTTTGGATTGGCTCCACATTCTCCTATTTGCACATTTTATCATTATTTGAATGTATTTCATTGCTCTTTAATTGCTCTTCAATTGAGACACAATTCAAACCAAATTGCCTAGTTTTCTATGCTCAATATGTAAATAATACAAACTTATAAGCTTTTCCCAAGTTTTCCCAAACATTAATTATGCGGCCAAAATCTGTGGCAACGGACTATTAATCGTTGTTAAGTATTTAAATGTTCTCTTCTACCATGCTGCGAGTTGACAGTGTCAAGGTTTCAAAGTTCTCGCATAAATCACTAAGAAAGTTTTGATAAGAACATTAATTGCTCATATTAAGCAGATTTATTACCGTTGGGATACACCAACAAAAATTGTTTAAAACTTTAATTTAAAATAGTAAAAACAAACCTGCTAGCGGGCGGATTGAGAGCATTTTTCAAAGCAACCAATTTGATTGCAGCTCACAGTATATAAATATCGGTAATTTGTATATTTTGCACGTATTCGAAGAAACTCAATTACTCGCACAAGACTAAAGACTCCTTGCACCTTGACATTTGTACATCCATTTTGTTACGTATATATATTTGCTGGCATTCCAGCAAATTCTAATAAAAGTTTAACCTTCCATATGTGTGAGGATTTTCACACACTTGACAGCTTGACTCTTGGATAAAAAGATAAGAAAGCAATATGAAATTCTTTGCGAATTGGAAAATTTATATTAAATCTTCGAGTACCTAAAGGGACTTTAAACATAAAACCAATGTTAATCTGAAAATATTTCATTCATATGGTGAACAAAAAATTTTTTTTTTTCAAAAAGAAAAATTAATCTGTGCTTTTTATGCTATAAATGCGTTGCCTATTTTCCAAAAATGGAAAAAGACTATAAGTGACAAAGCGAAATGGTATGATTAAAGCACAAGTGAGAACCGCTGCCCAAAACTTCTTAAAAACATTATGAAAACTTTTTGCCATGCGCCTCGCATGCCAATGTCAAACTGGGAATGCAGGCAGCTGCGCTGTGTTGGGACTTTTGGGCACTCCCATGCCCGCGGGCTGTGCTCGCATGATACCCATCAGTGGGTTCAATCTGCTCCACTTAGTTGGCAACGCTGACGGGTCCTTGAGGCCAGTTAAAACGACGCAGAGCAGCGCACACATGCTCGAGTGCCCACACTCCAGCTCGAGCTCTGTTCTGTTCTGTTTACGGACTTTTGGCTATAAAAAAAAATTATTTTGTTTTCGTTTTCGGCTCTTGTCCGATATGCTCAACCTGAATGCGGTTGAGGTGTGTGTGATCGATGCAAAGTGTCGACATGTGTTGAACACAGCATAGTATTATATACTCAACAAACGGACGTGTGCTTGGTGTGGGTCGACAGCTACAGAGATGCTCTTATTGTCCAATGGCTGCTGGTCTTCCACTTACATTCCCATATAACGCCCAAGTGGCTTATAAGAAAAACAAAAAGAGAAAATAGCACTAAACATGTCGCCACTGTGTTTTGTCTGTTTCATCTCGAATTGGCTGAGAAGTTTCTGTGTGTGTGTTGTGTGCGTATTGTGTGTGTGCGTGTGTTTATCTGTATGGCAAAAACATCCTCATTTTCATTCACATTTATTTCCCTGGGTCTGGCATTTGTGCACGAGTGGCCCATTGCCTAAATTATTTCTATGGCATACATTTTGCATTAGACTTTAAATTCCATGTTTGGCCCGGAACTCAGTACCCGGTTATGGTGACAGCATTTCCACAGAAGCTTTACCCGCCATCCGCGACATGCAAAAACAATGATTTGAGGACGCACGTGTGCCCTCAAGTTCGTCATTTGCAGTGATTCCCTGTGATTGGCCTAATTGCTAGTCAAGTCAGTAACGCAAACGCTAACCAAAATGGTCCACACACATATACACTTGGAATATGTAAGGATGTAAATCGATGTGCTAATGGTTTCTGAACGTAAAAATTAATTTTATTGGTTATAAGCTATTAATCAAAATATATTGGCAAGCATCCTAATCGTGTCCTTTTCATTTCCCACAATATTGAATCTTAATTAAATCTCTTAAAAAGTAAATTTTTAGTTGAATAAATTGTGCTGGAAATGCTAGAATTTGTATGTCACTTGTATATATGCAGAAAACCTTAATTTATCTTTATATAAGAGTTTGGTTGTCCGGATGTTCTAAATTAATTTGCTTGTTAATAAATTTTCTTGCCGTCTGTTAAACAGTTTCCGTATTCTAATAGTTGTTCAACCATAATAAATCTTAATCTTCCACTTGTCAAGCTGGATACATATTTAAGCATATTTACTCTCTGAGCTGGCAAAAATGGTCAAAGAGCTCCCCATCAACTTGGTCCTCAAACGGTGCCCAATTGAGTTCGCCAAAAGTAGCAATGATAAACGCCACTTTTAATACCTTGCTACGTCTATTTGCTCGACACATTTGTAGCTCATGCCATTTAAAATAATCCTTTGTACAAACAAAGGATCTTAAGCTGACAGCTTGGATTAATGTCAGATTTAGGAGCACAGGAACTTATTAATTGCTCATGTGTGAAATCCCTGAGAGGCAAAGTGGCATCTTGTTACTTGTTCTAGTGCAAAGCCCTAATCAACTATAATCTTAAGATGCACTAGCTTTTAACTATCGTATAAAGATGAAAGTAATGTCGGCAACTTAACGCATTAAGTGCAGTCCAAACTGCTCATAAAAGCGTGGAATATACGCAGAGTATATATGTATGTGAGGAATAAAGCTGATAAAATATAAAGTTAAATTTATGAAATAAGAAGTATTGCATTTTTCCCACATAGGTACTTTAAAACTTTAAATTCTTTAACAGATTCCTCACCCTAATGAAATTATAAGTGTGGTAATTTATCATAATTATGTTTATAGTCTCAAATCTACTGATCTCAAAAGTGCCAATCGGAAAAACGCAAACATTTCATTGCGTCTTATGCAAATGCAGCGTAATAAAAATAATGCTATGGGTTTTAAAATATCCCTCAAGGTTGGCGTTGATGGTGTTATGTAAAATTGTTTAAGGGGACTTCAGGACTTCACCAAAATGTGAAAATAAGAATACTAAACGTTATTTAAAGTCATCAACCTGAACCTTAACCTGCGTTGAAAAGCAAAAATTATATTTGGAGAGAGAGAGATTGATGTGGCTTTGACGAACACGCAAAAAATGCGTTAGGGTGACTGATTGACTTCAAAATAAATGCACACCGAACATGTATGATTTGTATATATAACATTTTTAGCCGCGGGCAGCTAAAAGGGTTGATATTTCATTACTTTATATGTGTTTTCTATGTACATATATACAAAGCCAAATATTTACATAATACAAAAAAATCAACTAAGCAATTCTCCAGAATTATTTGAGGAACTCAGAAATGCTTTCGCTCGAAGCTCGCGAGGGCAAACCGAATTGGATAATTTATTGATACTGATTTCAAATGCAAATTTTATATTATTCGATTGAATAACTGATTTATGATAAATGTCTACATATTGTGGAACGATAAGCATGATGTGTGGCATTATTCATTTGTAAACAACCTTTTACAATACTTTTCCGCCTATTGCGTGGCAACATCACAATAAAATCAACGTTAATGAGATAGAAGAAAGAAAGAAAATAATAAAATGAAAAGAATGGCACACTGTAAAGGACAGGTTGTGGGTCGTTTTAGCATAGGCGAATTTATTTACTGGGCCGGCAGCTGGCAGTTTGCAGTTGGCAGCTGGCAGGCTCAAAGCGGCAACATAATTGATTTATACACCATTTGTTCATATGGACCTGATAACTGATGTCGGTCTAAGGCCAACACTTACCCCGTTCCGTTGTGGGTTTAAATCTTGATGAGCTTTTGTCGTCTGGACAGCATTAAATGCTTAATTAATGCCACAATTGAAATAAACTGCCAACAGTTGATCAATATGGCCACAAATCTGCACGCAGCCTTATCGGGATGATGGTGACGGCTTCCTTTGTGTGGCTGCCTTTGTTTGCCTTAAGCGCTGGGTCGGGGCTAAGGCAGTGGCCAAGATAAACACAAAAATCAGGCGTCACAAAAGCGCGCGAAATCACACCAGCAATACACACGCTCCCTAATACAGTAATACAAGCGTACTCACACACACACACACACACACATACACACAGGGATAGGACCACGAATTGAACTCAGCCGAAGCACTTTAATGTGGCGCCAAATGATGCCGCGTCCACGTCGTTGTCGTCGTCTGGCTTGTTGTCAGGATCTGTTCGATGCGCGACCGTCGCAGCTTCGTCTGTGCCATCTAACGGTATTTGTTGTACTGATTGCCCAGTGCTGGCAGCCAGATGAATGAACCAAAAAATTGCCAAACAACTCCGCATTGTCGGTGAAAGATGTGAAAAGTTTTTGCGCGCGCCCCCATGGACCATATACAGAAAACAAAATAGACGCACAATGCTTGAAGCTTTTACTATACGCCGAGCTTTTAGGGTGTTCTCCGGACAACCCCCCATCCGCAAAAGCTTTTCGCTTGGTGGTGTCTGAAAAGTCGAAGTGCTGTGGCAGTTGCTATTCGTCTCAAAAAATCTATAAATTAATCTGAAATATTTATAACTGAAATTATTATTAAATTTACACATGACAGTAGCTTATTTGTACGTATTGCGGCAGCTGAAATGTGTATATGAATGGTAGAAAAAAAAGGAAAAGTCAAACCCACTCGAGAACATTTAAATCCTCCCTGTCTGAAAGCGAAATCTATCTTATTAGCTAAAAATAAAACAATGTTTCAGATTGTTCTATGTGCTGTTCAGTCTGTCATTAAGTTACAGCATTTTATCAGTTATTTAACTGATTAATTAAACAAAATGTATGCGATAAATAAAATAAAATTAAAAAACGGTTTATTTATTACCAAAGGCAAACACCCATTGATTGGCATAGCTACTTAATTAATATGAAAAGTAAATCTTTTATGTATAAGAGAACTAATTAGGCAAATAATTCGCTTATTGAGTGCGACTAACTCTGACGTCGATTTCATTCAGTTATTCTCAACACTTGATGCGTAGGAACACAATGTACACATGTGTTGGGGGGATTATCAGTAACTGATTAGCTAAACAAGGCAGATGATTTAATTGAATTTTCAGTGCTACAGTTCAGAGATTAGCAAAATACTGATGTGTTGGGGTGAAAAGAGATGAAGTCATCATTTTATATAGATCAGAGGCGTTGTAAGCGAATCCTATATATATATATATATATATATATTTATTGAGATGACTGGACACATGCGTAGTCGAAGTGAAATTCTATACTTAACACAATAAAAAGATTGAATAACTTTTACTGTATGTATGTATATTACTTTATTAAATATTTAAAATTAATAATTACAAAATATATTATCATTATGTATTACATATTTTTGTGGATTTGCAAGGGGGAGTGGGGGGGGGGGGGGGTTGAAGGTATTCTGCAGAAGCACAACTTAAAAATATCACACACAAATACCACGCAAGAAAAGAATCCAACAAACTTAGCGACGTCTTTGCCCAAATCTTGTCCAAGCTTAAGTTTCCCATCGTTCTCTAGATTTGCGCACTGTCGGGTCTAGCATCTATGGACACTCCTTGTCGCTGATCTTTTGAAAGTCTAAGCAAGGTATAAATATGATTATGTGGTGCATAAAAATATATATATATATATATCTATATATTCGATTTAAACTCACTTGCATTCTGCAGACAGTTCTCCGTCTTCATTATGCAAACATTGCGATACGTTTTAGTGGTGCCTTTGTCATCCGCAGCACATATGTATTTGATCTCCTGCGTGTCACACTCCATGGCACACTTCACATTGGGATCGGGCAGGCTGAGGCACTGCACCAGAGTCAGCGCATACAACGTCACTATAAATAGAAACAGCAATATGTATATATGGAATTAGTTATTTAAGCTGAAGGCGTGCAAAATAAATCTCTGCCTGACAACATGCCCTGCATATTAACTAAATGGCGACCGATGATCAATCCAACCCAATATGATATCACCAATTGCAACAACAACCAACAACTGAACACTCTCAATCTGTATAGTCCATCGTTCAAATCGTACGCCCATCGTTTCTAGACGCCAGCGTGTCTGGCATGTCATTGGCCGGCCGGAAACTTTTATTATAATACTTGAACCAGGCACAGCCCGTCTCTCGTTCGTTGCTGGTGTGCATTAAACTGGTGGACTGGATTGACAACATAGATAATTACCATATAATTGATGCAATGAACACAATTTTTATAAATGTCTAATAAATTTCAATACTTTATAAGTACGTGCATATTGGGTGAAATATTTAAAATCTTTCTTTTCTTTTGGCACTCAAAATGAATTAAGAGCGTGTTTTGATTTTCTTTCTTATTTTTTGTTGGAAATTTATGGAATTTGTATATACTACTGCATATATTCAGTATCAATAATTAAATAGGTCAGTTCTGTTGTTTGTTGATTTTGAAATTGAAATCTCATTTATATAGTATTTATTGAGTGCAAAAAATTGTTATAGTACACAATCTATGTGAATCACAGCACTAAGCAAACCACATTTATGGGACAGAAAACAAAATACTTTGATTTGGATTTTACATTGACTGCATTTCATTCTATAACTAACAAACATTTTGTACTTTAAATGTATTAAATGTACTCCACATATTGCCAATTTATGTAGCACTGTGTAAAATAATTTATTGAGAATAAAACCGACCTAAGCTGACAGTTCTGGGAATTATTACAAAAAAACAAAATAAATCGGTTGGTCGGACACATTTTACCAGGAAATTTACAATAGAAAACCAGTTCTGATTAATTTTGAGTAAGCTTATTCAATTTTGTATAATATACTCGTAATGTGTACGTACATGCCAAGAATACTGCAAACAGCTTCATTTCGTTGTAATGTAATTTCAATATGTGGGTTTTTGCGTTGTGTCTACAAAAATTTGTTCGCTGTGATCTATCACACCAACAACTAAAAACTCGGTCGCACAATTATTTATTTATATTTATTGAAAATGCGATGCGTGAACTTTTGCGGGTCAGAATCGTGTTGGAATTATTTTGTTGATCAAATTTTTACACAATTACTATGCACATTTGTTGTGTGTATTTATATGTTTATTCTGTATAAGCATTTATGTTGTGCTATATACTAATTAAGATTGCGGCTTGTCACTGAACTTCAGACACGTGTATAGCTCTATATACTATATGTGGTCGTACATACATATATATATATATATATATATATATATATGAGTTTTGTTTTAAAATTGATTGTTGTTGTACACGCGACACATTCGCTCGCTTCTATAAGTATTCGCGCACTGGATTCCGATTACACTCTCGGCGTGGCCGCAACAGCACGCGTCCAAATGCGAACTGAAACTAAAGCGCCAAGCGCAAAGATATCCTCCAGCCAGAGGGTAGAGTGAGCTCTGACTCTGACTCTGACTATCGACTCTTGGATTGACTGATGAGACTGAGACTGAGACTGGACGCTGGATGCGATGCTGCTGACTGCTGGCTGCTGTTCTGGGATGGTCTCGCTGATTGCTGCTGCTGATGTCTGCCGGCCGCTGTTAGATACAGATACAGATAACTGAAATAAGTATGTGTACAGACACACACACACACACAACTACAAGAAGAACAGCACGTTTGAATTTTCAGTTTCGAGTTTGGGGTTCAATAATCAATCAAAATCAGTGGACTGCCCAACTGACTGACTGACTAACTGACAAACTGACTGGTTGAATGGTTGACTGACTAACTGATTGGCTGGATGGCTGGCTGGCTGGATATCTGGCTGGCTATCTTGGCTTTGCCTTTGGCTTTGGGCTGCCTCGTCGTAGCGCACACGAATGATGTGCGACCACACAGTGTCTGTTAGTTTTATAGAATTTTTTCCATGCTAAAATTGATTTACGCTCGTGTCGTCGTCTTCAGTTTTCTTTTCGTTTGCTTTGTACATTTTGCCTTTATTTTATTTTACTTTATTTATTGTTGTTGTTGTTGTTGTTGCTGCTGTTGCTCTGGCTGTTGCCTTAGTGTGTGTGTGTTTTTTATTCTCTTTTGTATGTGTGTGTGTGTCTGTGTGTGCGAGTGTATGTACTGTGTGCTGTTAGCTTGGCTGGTACATCGGTCGGCTGGTCGGTTTGGTCTGTCGATCGATCGGTCGTTTGATCGCTTGATCGATAGCTCTGTAGGCGGGTCACGCGTCACGTTGTCCAGCCCCTTGGTCCGCTTATATATATGTGTATGTGAATATATGTGTGTATATATTTGAATTATTTATGTATTTTATGCAGTCAGTCGTCACATCTGAAATTTTTGAGATTTTTTTCTCGTCGCTTTTTTTGCTAAAAATTATGCTCCGCTTTTTCGTTAATTGGTTCACGTTCACGTTTCGCTTGATACTGTTCGCTCTGACTGCTGCTGTCGCAGCTCGACATCTTTCAAATTTCGTCAGAAAAGAAATATTTAAAATTGTTTTATTTTCAAATTTTTGTTGTTTGGTTTTTGGCGACGGCCACGAGTTCACTCCACTCAACATCAGCGTCGTCTATGAATTTCCTTTGATGATCAAATATTTCTTCCAATTTTATTAAATGTATGTGCAGATCGTTATTTATGGCAGAACGACGCATTTGAATTTTGATTTAGATTCACGTTAATGGTGTGTCTGCTCATGTTTTCTTTTCAATTTTGCTTATCAGCTTACTTATACTTATAGACCATACATATATAATGATTATCTCATAATTCATTTAAGAAACAATTATTTTACGTATTATCAAAATACTGTGAATAATCGTGGTTTTTCCTGGGATTACACGGCTAATTCAAAATGTAAACAATCAACATATTTGTTGAACGGCTCATGAGTGCTTTTTTGATAGATTATCATATGCACTTATTTCCATAACATGCAGCTGAAATTCCAAACCCTTAGAGACCCAATAAAATAAAGCGTACTTTTTCGGTTTTATGCAAGTGCGCCTAAGGCAAGTCTACCAAGAAGGTGATTTTTATTGGAAAAACATGTGCGGAGAGTAGGAAAAAATTCGTGAAATATAATCAAGTCATAAAATATCGTTTCTACAATTTTCTATTTAAGAGTTTTCTGAATAGTATAAACATCAATTTGTTAATCTAATGTAATGATAATTGGAAAATTCTGCATTAGTTGAATAAGATAATATTTTAAAATGAATGACTATGTGGAAGAATAAAATACCACATTAAAATATTCTATAACATTAGTAATTCACTACAAAAAATATCAATAGTTGAAAAGCATTCTAAAATTTTCTAAGTCTGTAAGAGCAGCGCAACGCCCGCCAGCGTCCATTTGCCTGGCTTATCTTTGGTTTTCAAATTGAAAGTCCACACGTAGGTCGGACCACGGGTGCGTGTCTTATAAACGGGGCATTCGTACATGTTTCTCAAGTCCTGCTTGTCTTGGGTAATGGCCTGCAAAATAAATAAGCAAACAAGAAAGGCAACCAGATAGAAATGTGCGAGTTTAAAAATAGTAGATTTATGCAAACATGCGCCGCACTTTAGACGCCACAGATCCGTACCAAATTCAAAGTTATTCATTAGAGTTCGCTTTGGCCATTTGCATTACAAAAAAAAAACTCACTCGAATATTGATCACCGGCATTGATGGATAAAGTTCTTTGAGACGTGATTCCATAATAATACCCTGCTGTATATCCCATCTGGCGCCCTCCATATATATGCCATGCACACAGCAGCCGTCCCGCGGTGCCGTACTGTAATTAAACAAATACACATACATATAAATATATATATATGTATATATATTTATGCAATTTATATCAATAATCTTTGATTGTTCTCTAAGCTGACTAGTTAGTGAGGCGTCTGAGTCTCGGCTATTGTTTGTTTTAAAGTGACGCCAAATCGAATCGTGCGACGATTTGTCGTCCATCGCGAGAAACTGGGCGCCACTTAATAAGCAATAAGCAATCAGCAATCAGGAATTAAGAATCAAGAATCAACGAATAGACAATTGTTAATTGTATGCCATTAATAATTGCTATTTATAGACACATGTATGTGCATACATATGTATGTATTTATGAGTTGTTTTAAATTTAGCTCCCATGAAATAGCATTGCGTCTATTATTAGACCCAGCTTGAAGCCGTTGGCCGTTCAGCCGCTGTTTACACTATCTTTCAGTGTGTAAGCATTGACGCAAGTCATGCGGATTTACATAGCTATTACAACTAGTTGATATGACAAAAAGTGCTGGGCGCGTGTCATGACACGAACACGCACCACGCAACACGACGTGCGTTTGTGCGTAAAATAAACAAACCGACTTTGAGCTGATAAATAGGACTCAGGATGACCTAAGACTAACGACATAACTTGACCTAACACGATGCCAAACGAATACACACAATATGCATATAATGGCAGTGTTTTTTTTTAAACCTGTTCATTTTTTCAGTTGGTATTGACAATCGATTATTCCCAATTTGCTTTGAGTCAGACTGCTTAAATTATTAATATAATAATATATAATATTTTCTATCCGTTCTTTGTCAGGTACTAATTTATATTTATATTAAACAAATATACATAAATATTTTGTTTTTATACTTAGCTATTAATCACTTTCCGCACACTTCTGTGTCTGCAATGATTATGTGCCACCTAATTATGTTGTCTGTGCTGCGCATCTAGCTGTTTTCGAGTCAGATAGAGCAGTAGCACATGATATTCTAATTTGATTAAGTTACTTGATTCTCGTTGTTAATGGATGTCTTCCTTAGCTCTGCTCAATATTAAATACTGACAAATAGCTGTGCACTTTGCACACAAACTTCGCAAGTTAACAGATAATTTTTTTTTGGTGTAATTTGATGTCAACGCCAAAAGTGAATTAAAATTGCGGGTAGTCGGCTCACTTACGTAAATTCCTCCTTTTGCTTCTTAGTCACGTCACACTGTAAGCACATCTTGTCCAGCGGCAGCTCGTTGCGTCTCGCCGTGCTCTGCATGATGGCCGTCAGCAGCGATTGGGGGTTAAAGAAGCCCGCCAGCCAGACGCAGGAGGGTAGCTGCACCGGCGGCAACACAAAAACAAAAACAAAAACAAAAAAGCAAACAAAAACGAAACATCAAAGTTTGCACAAACTGGTTGGTCTGGTTGGTTGCAGCATACCACAAAATCGGTGGACCACGTTTCCAACTCTCGCAGTCGCAGACACAAATCAATGAACCAATTGTTGAGACCCAGCAGCGAGGGATAGGCACGTTGTGCCCATATCGGCGGCACTTGATCCAGAAACAATGAATTCTCAAGCACCTCCATATCCGATGTGATGGTCAATTCACCCTTTAAGCCCAGGTCGAGTTCCTTTAGGCTGCGTTTCATTTCGCTGGTTAGGTAATTCATGCGTTCGCATTCCTGAAACGCCACAATCACATACGGCGTTCGCTCCTCGACCTTGTTCATAATCTCCACCATGTTGAACTCCTCCGGCAGCTTCTCTATGATTTCATCCACAATTTGTTTAACTTTGTCCTCGCGCGTGACTGTGGCTCCACCTCCTGAGCCCGCATCCCGTGGCTGCATTTCGAAAACGGTGCGAAAGATGATTTCCGCTCGTGTGGTGAGGAAACCCACCTCCGCATTGGGATGCAATCCGTAAAGATAGGGAGACTCGGCTGGCATCATATCATCCACATACGAGTGATAGCCCAGATAGTCAGTGTTGGGCGGAGCGGCAAACGAGGGCGCCAAATACAACTCGCCATCGACCAGATCCGGTTGCATGTACTCCTCCAAATACGTAATGCACAAGCGTCTGTCCCAGTCATCGGTAATATGACCGCCATACATGATCTCACCAAACAGATAACGCAAGTCCTCCCAAGGCACCTTAGCATTCGCCTCCAAATAGTTATAAAGCACCGAGACGCTTATATTCAAGTCGCCCACGTTGAAGGGATAGATTTTGTTCCAACCTTGTGGACCAAATTTGCGTCGCTCAGCGACAACAGCGTGAAAGTAGCACAAGGAGAAGAGAATGGCCTTAAATTCGGCTTCCTTGCCGGACATTTCCAGAGTTTCCTGTGTGAAATTATCCAATGCCTTGTGCAGATTAGCCAACATGCCCGTTGGCGGCTCATTAGTGATTTTTATTGAAGACTCCAAAATGCCCTACAAAAACAAAAATCCATTATCCGTTTTTTCCGAAAATTTTAATTCAAAAAGATTCTAGTTTAAAACTAAAAATTTATATAATACCTTATAATATTATATACGAATATAAGACTCTAAAGATCCGATGCAAGTAATGCATCAAATTTATGATTATGATTTGGGGACAACTCTAAGTTCTGATTCCACACTCACCTGTGGTATAATATGTGCCGATGGCGTTGAGGCTGGCTCCGCGCTGAGGAACATACGATAGTCCGAATGGGAGCCATCTGCGTAGTGCTCCAACTTCTTCTCCAGCATTGGCAGCCATTTGCGCACCAAATGTATATTCTGTAGGACGACCCAGTGTCCATTTTTGGCTGCCGTATCCATCGCTGTTTCCGCAATTGTTTCCTGGCCCTGACCCAAGGACACATTGTGAAAGTTGCCCAGATCCATGGAGAAGCCCAACTGTTTGCCCAAGGCCTCAACATCCTTTAGGGGATTCACGCCCGGCGAGAGTATAAAGAAAATGGGCGTAGACGGGCTAGCTTCCTCGTACGACTTGGCGAATTCCACGGCACGATTCTCAACATATTTCGAGCCAAGTTTCTCCTCAATAAAGTCACTGTAAACTACATTTTTAATTTAAGGATTTAACATCACTATTTTCTAAGCTCACGCTAGGGCATAGGTCATGCGATCGGGTCTCAGGGCTCTGATCATGCAGAGGCGCTGAAGTGCGGTTTTATTCTTCCATTCCTGTGGAAATTTCTCCTTCTCCGGCAGCTCCGACTCCACGAGCTTTTTCCAGCGTTTCGATGATGTCTCAATGTCCCGGTCCAAGTTCCGAAACTCATCTTTGGACGCTAGACTGCAAATTCCGCCCCACGATTGATTACTCAAAAAGTCCACAGGACTTGTGACATGTGGCTTGATCGGGAAGCGGAGCAGGAAGTCCAGTTCCGCAGATGAGACCTCCTCGTTCATCAGCAGTATCTATACGAAAAAAATCCCAAAGAAATTTAAGAACAATTCTGGGATTTTGAGTTAGCATATTGGGCTTACCTGAAAAGTCATTTGCGAGGCAAAGATGAGCTTGTCGCATTCGAAAAGACCACGCGAAGTGTACTGAAAGACCGAATACGTAATGCAATCGATCAGATTTGAAACACGCAAATCCAAAGTTTCGCCCGGTTCAGCCTTGGCTATGGCCTTTTGGAACACTACGCTAAACGCCTGCAAGAATAGACCATTGTGATATGGGATAGCTAATGGAGATTAGGATTAGGAACTCACCTTCAGTGAAAACTGATAGATCGGATTAATCGTGTTCAATTCGTTGAGTATAAAATACAAGAGACTTGCTCGGGCCGCCGCTGGTCTGTAATACTCTCTAGCCTTATCGATTTCCTTGGATGTGATTTTTGCCTCAGCCACTTTCTCCTCAATATCGGAGGCAGTGCTCTTCGTTGTCTCCAGATTCTCCACCAATGCAGTATCACCTAAAATATTCTCACCCGCCGACGAAAGACGCGAGAGTAGATCATCCTCTAGCTTCTTCAGCATGATCTTAAAGTCATTCTGTTGTTTGGTTAATTCGGCCTTGAGATCCTCCAGATCGGGCCGTTCCGCCTTGACAACTTCAGCGAGCAGCTGATCCTCCAGGCCATCGCGTGTAACGGTAAAATTAATAAGTGTAGTCTGTGCTTGCATCTCTGGCTTATAGTGCGGATTAGCTAGTTTAGTGTGCAGTATCAAACGGAATGTGGAATTGTACTCGATCTCCTTGTCCCCTATTTTAATGGCTCTGTAAGGGTAAAAGTCCTGAGAGAACTTACAAATTTATATATATCATCAACATACTTGCCCTTCTTGATAAGATTACGTCCGAGTAATGAGTCTAGAACGGGGTCCAGATTCTCATCAATATTCTCGATTAGCACCGTGATGCCGGTATTAATGGACTTCTCAATGATATCCAAATAGTTGCGTTGGCCCAGTCGTATGACCTTTAGCTCCTCGCCATATTTCTGCTTAATCCACTTGACGCCCTGCAACTGAGGATCAATCATGAGCGGCCAACGATCCGAATTGGAGAGAATTGTTGCATTCTCAATCGACATGCGATCGCTAGGCAGTCCCTCATTCGTCCAAACTGCGATGGTCGTGTCATCCGTAAGCAGCGTCAGCGGATCGAGATTTTCGGTTGTGGGTATGGGCGGATCAATGCTCTTGAGAAAGGGTGTCCACATCTTTAGCAATAGATCAATGCGAAAGCCCTTCGTGAAACAGCCGACATAGGAAATGAAGGCGGTTATGAGTAGGATATCGCCGGGCAACGTAATTCCCTGCTTGACGAAGCTGTAATGTGAGCACAATTTTGATTACTAAATGCTGATCCCAATGGTGTTGCTGACTACTCACTTATTGACTGCCTCAGCCCAGCGCACGTTCTCGCTGGCCAAACCGCCAACAAGGCGATTGGCCAGCGCGATGGTCGCTTGTGTAGCATCCGCTTCCTGTTGGCAACGCAATTTATCCGCAATGGCCGTCTCAAAGTCAGCTGTAAGCTTGGCCAGCATTTCCTCAAGGCTCTATTTTGGTAGAGAATAGAAATATATAATATCTGGGATTAACCGACTTAACTATCTTAATTTATTTATTTATGTTTCATGAGTTTTATTTAGCACCTACCATCACTTTGCGCTTGATGCCCGACAGTCTATCCTGGGCGGCTGCCAGCTCTGCGTTGGCTGCGGCTAAAGCCTTGCGCTTCGGCTCCACATCGCAGTAGACCTCATAGAACTTGATTATGTTGATGACCCAGGCGCAGAGGCCAGCTGCGGCTCCGGACTTGGAGCGCACAAACTCTGGCTCGAATTCGGGATCCTTGAGATACGGTTGTATGGCCTTGATGATTTCGGGATGTATGTTTTCCTTGTCGTAGTTGATCAGCGCATCCAGAAAGGCATCTACCTTGGCCATGGAAATTTTGGCTGCCTTCCAGGAGCGGTCTTTGGGCAGCTTGCCGCCAGGTGCCAGAAGCACCATAACAGCAGCCGTTACATTGGTAACCACGCCCGGCGGAGAACCAAAGCTTTTAAGTTCGGTTAAGTTAGCTTTGTTGAGGGTATTCAGAGCCTCTTGAGCGGCTGATAAAGCTGGCTCGGCTTTGAGGAGATCCTCCTCGCAATCTCGCTGCTTTTTGCTCACTTCGTCGGCTATCAAGGCAACCTTCATTTCCTCCTCATCGGCCACGGCTTTTTCCGTTTGCACCTTCTCCGTTTCAATGCCCACAATTTCGATCAAGGCATCGGCCGCATCGTTCTTCTCCTTCAGCTCCACCTCCTGTACGGCCAGTTTGACCTTGAGATCCGCCACTTGGACAGCAGTGGAGCGCAGCTTCTCCAGCCCATTCTCCAGTCTCTCGATTTTGCTCTGCAAATCGTCGTGCTTGTGATTGAGTAGCTTCAGATATAGATTAATCTGTTCGAGATAGCTCTTGGGTGTGGTGTAGTTGTAGCGACGTTCGTTCTGTAAATAAACCTTGGACGTCGTATTGACCGACGTGTGTACATAGGCCATGAACTTGCCAACAGAATCTCGATGATTCTCTGGCAGCACTTTGTTCTGTGCGAGGAAATTCATGGCAACCGATATGAGTGCCTCCTGAGGCCATTCGTGGAACCAATTGATGGATGTTGCATTGATGATGGCAGGGAATTTTCTCGACCGAACACGCAATGTTGAACCCACTGGTGAAAAACACAGAACTATCTTCAGTTGTTTGCGCACACGATCGATGAAGAATTTCCAGCAGTTTTCACGCGTATCAACCAGTCCCGCACCTTTGACCTCATTACGCACGCCAGCGATTATATTCTCGATTTCGTCATCCGGAAATAGATCTGGAATCTCGCCAGTGGCTAACAAATCGTTGATTAAGACAAGAAAATCCTCGCTAGGTATTTGCGCATCCGTCATTAAAAACATGATGCTAACGTTTTTCAATCCAGCTTTCAAATACAAGCCGGAAAACTCGCACTGTGTGATGTGTTAAAAACAATAACGGGTTTAGTAATGACCGATTTGAATGGATTAAAAACTGACCTTTAAATCGTTGACACCGTAACCCTTCTTGAGCTGTATCTGCACAACCTCCAAGCTGGATATGAATGCTGCCAAGCGCGCTAGAGATTGTTTTCCACTGCCACCAACACCAACCAATAACGCGCTGCCACGCGGCGATTCTAATATGCGATTGATTCTGCAAATTGTATATATATATATCTACCATCGTTTTAGGATTTTCCTAAAGTTCAACTCTTACCTGCACACATGCATCATCGCATCTTCGAATAACACCAGATTCATGGCAGCGACCAGATCATTATACGATGACATTGCTTCCTGAAGGAGTTTGTGAAGCTCAGGCCAGGCCTTGATTGGCATGTACTTAGGATCACCAATTCCTCCAGCGAAATGACAGTAAATATTCGGCTTGTCGAATATCACGGATTCGTCAATTTCTTCGAACGACTTCTTGACAATGTCATGCTGCATTTTAGTAAAGCTATCAATATCCTTATCATCGATCAGCTTATCCGAGTACACACGCTGTGTCTCATGTTGCCACAAACGTATAAGATCTGTTGGGCCCGTCAAACAATCCGTCGAACTAAAAAGCAGACCCTAAAATTAAAGAAATATTTAGTATTAAATACATATTTAAGATATACATCTATATTTATACTCACTTGAAAAACATTGCTGATATCGCGCAGATTGAAGATATAATGCGACTTAACAGCCGTGGGTAAAAACACCTGTAGACATTTGTTGTGCAGCGCAATTGTGGCTGCCACAATGTTGGGTGTCATCCGCATGACAATCGGCATAAACTTCTGCTCGGCATTGGCAAAGTGCTGTGCCAAGATGGCCGAATACATGACCGTGATTGAGTCCGCGCCGGGGAAGCTGACGGCCAGGACGCAGAAGTGTCGCTGCAGACGTGGATTGATGGTGAAGCTGCCCGAGGTGGGATTCATGCAGGCCACATACTGACAGTTGTGTATATCCTTTAGGGTCAGCTTGTTGCGATCATACCAATGGCCATAGTCCAGATGCTGTCGCATTAGTGTGTGCGGCTGTACGGTGCCGTAGCAGTCCACCTCGGGCATGTTGATGTCGTCAACAAAGTAGATCAAGGTCTTGTTCCCGGGCGGTCCGTAGTTGCGACCCGCCTTCTTCTCCAGCGGCTTCTCAAGGATCTTTTGCAACATTTCGGACGTTGTATAGAAATTGAATGGTATTGTGGTGACAGCGTAATTCTCAGAAAGCGATTGAAGCTTCTCATTGACCAGTACGGTCTTGCCACAACCGGCATTGCCCACTAGCATCACCGGGTGCTTCTTATCCATCAGTATATCCAGGAAAAAACGCAGTCGTATTGACTCGGAGGTGTGCACAAGCACAGCTTGTAATGGTAGATCCGAATCCAGCTCAAACTTTGGTACCTTCTCCGTCCACAGCATAAATGTCTTTGTATCGCTATCCAAAAAATAATCGAAAACTGTTCCACCTATTTTTTTTTTATCGAATTATTGTAATGAAGTGGGGAATATTTATTAAAATGTGTCTTCTTGTAGAAATCACATCGATTTGCCACTCACCCGATGGAAACTTAACAGTTTTGAACTCATTTACCCACCATTTGCTGAATTCCACGCGATAGTCAATGGCTTGATCCTGGAACATGGACGAACCGAATGCCCAAATACAGGCAAAAACAAAGTACAATTCGTGCCATTCTTTTGGGCAATCGGCCGGCGTATTCGCTGGGATTAGAAAACAGTTTAGCAGATGGCACAGCATTTGTATGTGGGCCATTTCAGCGACAGGCGTGATCTTTTTGAAACGCACGCGTATCGTCTCCAATGAGGGCGGAATGTACTTATCGAATAACATGACCAAATTGGACTTTTCGGCTGGAATTTTGCGCGTTTCAACCCAACTGGTCACATAGCTGCAATAAAGTTAACCAAATTTATATGGAATTTTTATATATTCATATATTTTATATATATTATTTATATATATTAATTGGAATTATCCGGCTAACGTGGGTTTTCTTCAATGTTTTGGCGATTTGAAAAAATTAATTCGAATTTGTTAAATTATTCAATGAAAAAAACACATTACGACAAATTTGGCTTACTGTGATATAGATATGTACTCACGGATTCCAACCCAAGTCCTGTGGATTTATGTACAGTATGCCAGCTCTGGATACGGTTGCCGGTGTTGCTGTTCTCAGGTTGGAGATCTCAAAAAGCAAACGCATCGAAGGAGTCAACGCAATGCGCTCATTGCTGGCCAAAGTTAACACTTTGTTATCATCCATAACGGTATTTAAGCTCTCGATCCACATGGGATCGATGTCGCCATCGAGCACAATCCACTTGGGTTGATCAGCCGTTATGTTTGCTTGGTCCCGCATCAGCACTGAGAACAGGCCATCCTTCCATTCGCGTGTCGCCGGGTTGATAATGCCGAAAAGTTCATCATTGGTCACCGCTTTTGGATTCAAGTCATTGAATATGGGCTTCCGTTTAATGTTCTGATAGGTGCGCAGCAGCGTCTTCCACACTTGGGTTTTACCGGTGCCAGCATTGCCAACAATGAATACAGAATGACGTACCTCCAACAGTTCCTCCAGTTGCACTACTTTCAGTATAAAATTATCTTCCGGTTGTAGTAGCAAATCGGAGGCAGCTTGTTTTACGGTGCGTTCAAAGTCCTGATCACGTTTGCGAGGCACATCCAAAGCGGGAAATAAATCGCTGATGAGCCCCATGAACACTGGCATATCATCTGTGACAACTTTGGGTATATTGAAGTCGCGCAATGCGCGCATCAGCACCTCCTCTTCTGGTCGACCGGGATCGCCGCGCTGCAAGCACCAGTTGAACATACGTTTAACAAGGATATTATAAGATGTTAAATATTTATACATATTTAAATGGTTGATAAAAATATGATCAATTTATTTAAGATCATATTTAAATATATTTAGAATTAATTTTGGTTATGACACGCACCTTAAGTGAGCCGGCTACCACCAGCACCGACTTTATGGCACGCAAGCCCCAATCGTAGTGATCCTGCTTGGATAGCAGCTCCTTGCACAGCGTGTAGAGTGTGATGAATTTGCGGGCCAGGACGCGTGCATCCTGGAATCCCTCGGCGACCAGCATAATTTCGCAAATGAGCTCAAAGTCCGGTACAACCATGGCGCAGGGACGAAACAGTGCCTTTAGATTCTCCGGCAGCTCTGTGCGTCCGGCGTAGCCGGGATTCATGGTTATGAATATGCCCACGGTGGGCACACAGCTAATGAACTCGCCCATAAAGTTGAATTTGTCCTTTTTGTCGCGTATGGCGTCCTGTACGGACTTAACCTGCACCGCCACAACGGACAGTACCTCGACCGTAATCCGATTAAATTCATCGAAGCAGCCCCAGGCGCCCGTTTGAGCCAAACCCTTGTAAATGTTACCGCATGATTGATAATCCATTTGTTCGGAGCAATTGAACACGTAGACCATGATGCCGAGTGCTCGTCCCAGATCCTTAGTTGTCTCCGTTTTACCGGTACCCGCTGGACCAGCCGGTCCGCCGCCCATTACCAAGTGTAAGCTCTGAGTGAGTGTTATGTAACAGCGATCTGTGAGCGGCGTGATGACCAGGCGTGGTGTATTGCCTAAGTATTCGTGACAATACTGGAACTCAGCGTCGCAAATATTGGCAAAGCAATCTTTCTCGACATCGTCAAAGCGATGCCGCAACTGCGATTGCCACATAAAAGCCGAACCTGAATCCAATTTGGCCTGAATCATCTTAGCGACCACATCTCTCGAATGCACATCAATTGTGCATATCGTCATTATTTTCTGACGATCCCCCTTGGTCAGCTCGCCGAGCAGCAGTGTAATGAGTAAACTGAGCTGTGATATTTGTTTTTTGTAATAATCCTTGATGGCATTATCGTAGCCCTCCTCCAAACGACTGAACGCAATGTTCACCTCGGTGGACCACCAGATTTGTGAGCCGCATAGCGAGACCTGTGCAGGATAATCGAATAACCATTGTTCACGTTGCTTTTCCTCATAAGCGACGACAGCTTCGGTGACATAATGACGCAGTGAGGCACGCATCGCCGCTTGTATGCGATTTAGCCACACTTCAACCGGGCCGCGAATGCTGGCCAGCTCATTGAATTCAACGTATTCGCCATCTTTGGCATACATGCCGGAAGCTGTCTCTATCTCATTAGCCGCATCGCGATTGAATTTGAGGCGTGCGATTGAATCGAACAGTTTTGTCAGATGTTTGGTAACCATTTCGGGCTGGATGCCATTGCTGAGGACATCTAGCAGATCGGCCGATGATACAAAATAGAAACGAGGAAAAGCCAAACGTTTTGTTTCCAAATACTCTGCCAGTGCCTTCTCGCACAGCGTCAGCTCCTTTTGCAAATGCTCCAGACGTTCGATCAGGCCAGCTCGATTCGTTGATGCCACCACATTCGATGAGAGGGACATCTCATCCATGAGTACACGGAATTCGGCATCGATATTATCGAAACGTTCCGAATCGACGGGGAGCTGTTTGCGTATGTCTTCCGAACTCATGAAGATACTCTCAAGATGGGTCCAAGTGCGTTGCACCTCAAACCAAACGGTAATCACTTGATCAGCAACCATTAACTTATTTTGCCAAGTTGAAACTTCCTCGAGGAAATGGGCGATGTACTTGGATGTTATTAAATTTTGTAGGCACACCTGATTCTCTTCAAGCGTCTCTATGAGTTCTTCCGATGTCTTAAGGAGTTTACAGCCAGTGCGCGGATGCAGCTCATTATCGAACTCCATGGCCGACCATGTGGAATTCAAGTCACGCAATATCTTCTCCATTGACATCTCCTTTACGGCTTTATCCACAATATTTTTCACCTCCTCCTCGCATTCGTGCAGATTTAAGCCCAATAGTTCAGCGAGCGTTGTCTCATGATCCATTATGAATTTCACCTGAAATATTAGATTAGTAATTGTAAATATTTATGCGATATATATATATATATATATATATATATGTATGTATATCTTATGTATTACTACACTATCTACTTGAGTTCAGTTACAACATGCATTGCACTTACGGTCACTTCCTTGGGCAAGGCGGCCAGACTCTGGAATGAAATGGTATTTACAAGAACTGTACAGTCGAGGCACAACTATATTTATATATGTACACATACATCGGCCTCTTTCAAAATAAAGTTTAGAATAATCAAAAGGAAAATAGAGATTTAAACGGTTTTGCTATACAATTGAGCATCTTTCAGCTTTGGTGCTAGGAAGGGAATTAGAAAGATTGGTTCCATGGGTATTATTTACAATATGCCAAATTGTCCGCATTAGAAAGGGTAATTAAAGAGCACAAAAAATAGACCTTGGTGGAGTTCATCAGCTGATTCCAGTGCCGCTCGCGAATCGCCGGATTCTGTAGCTCGCCGACGGCACGAAGGGAGGTCAACATATTCTTCACCGTCGACTCCAGGTTGATGAACGTGTCCCAGGCGCGCATCTCCTTATCCAATAATCGTATATCCTTGGCAAATTTCTTGCACTCGATATCCATATTCTCCACATCGACTTTGCGCCAGGGCGTTGTCTTCCAATCCTCAATGCAGGTCTGAACTATATTCACATAATCCCAGAGTTGCTGTGGTCAATTAATATATGTCATTGATTTAGTAAAAGTTAAATAACGCATTCATTTTTGGGATTAGTAAAAAGTTTAGGTAAAGCTAGGTAAAAAGTAAAATCTCAAAATTCCACATGTGGCATGCAGTATATAAATAAGTTTTGTAAAAAATTTAGTAAATTGATTATAGAAAACATGCAAAAGCCACGGCTGCGAAAAAAAAACAACAAAAAACGGTTAACATATACCTTCAGCATGCGCAGCTCTTTTCGGCATTGCTTGAGCACCTTAAACTCCGGTATATTCACTTCAAACAGACTGCCCGACTTCTGTATCTCGCCCATTTCGCGCTCGCAGAGGAACATGTCATCGTTGATGCGATCCATGAGTAAGTATGGCTTATAGCAATCGAAGCGAAAGAAGTCGTATTGCTTGAAGACTTCCCGGAAGAGATGTATGTGCGCCTCGAATACTGTTATCTTATTCCTTATGCTAACCACTTCGGTGGCTTGGAGTGGGGAAACCTGCTGCTTCACCGTTGTGGCAATCTTCTTGGTGTTGGCCCACTGTTCGGGCAGCTCCTGCAGTAGCACGTTCACCTCCTCGGGTATGTCCATGTCATAGTATTTGAGTAGTTGTATGGTCTCCTGCATAGGCTCAAACATCTCATCCGTGTTGGCTGCACGCTCCTTCACCTGCATCAGGTAGGCCATAATGCTGACCAATCCCTCATAGTCCTTCTCTTTGACGGTCTGCAAGAGACCCTCATCGGCCTTGCGTATGAAATGACTGAGATCCATCAGACTGGATGTGACGGTCGTCACCAGATGCTCCTTAAACATGTTGCCCCACTTGCAGACGGTGTTGAGCAGGGCCTGTCGAAAGGGTCGCACATCCACTTGGAACCAGGCGCTAAACACCTGAAATGCCGGAATGTCCTCAATCTCGCTGAAGAGCGATTCGTAATTGTCTATCTGCTCCCTGAAGGCCTCAATTGTCGGCTGACAGGGTTGTGGTGGCGGTGGTGCTGCTGGATCATTCATCTGAATCAGCTCTATTTCATCTGGATCCAGCATGCGTCCATATTCCAGAAAATATTCCATGCACTCCTCGCGATCGTCTAACCACAAATACGAGTATCGTTCGAATTGCCGGCAAAATCGAGATGCCTCCTCCATTACCAGATCAACGCCATTAAGTATCTCGCGTCGCATGTCAATAATATCCTGATTCTCCTTGATCAGCTCCACATAGTTGCGTTTCTCATTGGGCTTGAGTCGCTTTATAAGCGAGCCCATCTTCATTATATCCCGCATCAGCTCAATCAGCATATTATTGAAGCCCATGGGATCTTCGGGTTCCAGCGAAGGCACAAATACTAAATTTGGTTCCACAAGTTCCAGTCGTGACTCAAAGAGTGGCGCATAGTTGTTGTCCGGATCCATGTTCTCAGCCAAATAGCCGACACTGACGCCCACAGTGCGCAGTATGTTCTCATACACAATATTATCAACAAAGTCCACGTAACTCAACCAAACATCATCGTTTTGCTTCTGCTCCATGGCGAACTGCAGCATGTTATCTTGGAGTAGCTTATGTATCTCCAACGAGGCCGCCTGAATCTCGGCATAACGCTTGGCCGTGCGATCGGGTCGCTCATCTAGGGACAGCACCGAGTCCTTTTTGCAGTCACGACGCTCAAAGAGCGGCTGCTTTGCCCACACCTCCATAATTTTGCGTACTTGTCGCAGATTCTCCTGGGTGTGATTCACGCGATTGCGCAATTCCGCCACAGGCTTGCGCAGCTTCTCCAGATAGTTCATGATGTCTGAAATGGATTACAATTATAACATTTGTTGGAATTACAGATGTCATGCTTCACTGCGCTCACCTGCTGAATTCCACACAAGATGATCCACACCGATTTCAACCAGATCATCAATCATTTTAATCTCGGACTCAATCAGTTTGAGCTCAACCATTGAGCTGCCCTCCTGTATGCTGTTGTACCAATCGATGGTCTTTTCCAGATTTAATGTATACGATCGGAACACATCGCTCTTCTCTGCAAACTCGATGGCTATCTCGGGTACCCCATCAATTTTCATTTGCTGCATATAGTGCACCTCGCGCAGTATGGAGAAAAGTGTGGTGCTGAAGTTGAGGATCAATGAATGGCTGTGCTGGTCGCGTGCAATGAGTGACTTCTTAAGATCCTCCTCAATTTGCTCCGCCAGTTGCACGGACCAATCATCAAAGAATTGCATCTTACACGCGCCCAACTTGGCCATTAAACACTCATAACGTTCGATAATTTCCAGGGATTTCTCCTCTTTAGTTATGCTGTGGAAATTAAAATTATTGTAGATGTTACACATAATTAAGACTACGAAATCTAAAACTACATTTTTTTTTATAAATTTGCTTACTCATGCTGCAGTGCCTTGAAATTCTTCACTGGCGCCGTAATGCGTGTCTGCAGCTGGTAGCACCAGCGTATAAAGGCTGCCACTGAGGGACAATTGTAGTCGGGATAAAGTGTTTCACCATCGCGGATCAGCTCCATTTGCTTATCGTATATATTCTCACAGACTGTCATCTCATCATCGAGCATGCGAACAATTTCCGCATAGCGTTGCGTGAACTCCTCCTTAATTTTTGGACGATCCAGAACACTGCCCACAATGCTTATAAGCTGGTCAATAAGGTAGCTTCAATATATATATCTAAGGTTAGTTTGAGTATAATGCCAATGCGCACCTTGAAAATGCTCTCTAAATTGTGACAATCATCAAAGGCCTGACACAATATGGCCGCCAGCTTCATGTCCAGCTCCAGAATGCGTGTTTGAAAGCCCTTAAAGTCCTCATCAAACTCGTGATCATCTGGATCGAGGACATCGTAACTTTTCGATGCAAAAGCCGTAAAATATTGATTGAACTCGACGTAGACATCGGTAATTCTTGTGCTTAGCTGGCGTCCACGCAGTCCACCGATTTCGACTTTCTCTAATTTCAGGAATTCAATCACAGTAAAGAAGAACCTAAATATAGGCCAATAGGATAAACATATTATTTGTATAATTGAAGAAGAATACCAACCACTGAATTGTTGTTAGACGCTCAAGGAACGCATTAAAGCGCTTGAAAACTGAATTTGGATGAAAAGTCCACAAAATCGGAGGCCGCTCCTCAGGTTCCGTAAAAAACGCAGCCAAACGTTCCTTATAATAGTCAAATAGTTCGCGAAAGAACTTTAGTATTTGTATGGACAGTGTTAAACGCTGCATGGCCTCATCAATATCGCTATGGAATATGGACGATGGGTCCAAATAACGCTTCGCCTAAAATATGCAAATAATGGGAAAATTCAATTCAATACTCAGAAAAGAGCAACCATATAAAGACTCACCTGATGTATAATCAAATTGCATATCTCCTGCAACAGCACAGTGATTTTGGCCGATTGGCAATAGTAGCGTGAGTTGCCCCAAAGAGTGCACACAGTATGCATAAATGGGATGAGGAGGGGCTTGTATTCGGCAAAATCGATTTCCTCCAGCTGATGCAGTGGGCGATTCAATGGGTTCAAATAGAGCGTTATATCCTTTGACTCGGCAAGTGCTGCGTTTGTTCAAAACAGTTTGTTGGCATGCAAAAAGACAAACGACGGCGAGTTCACTTGGGGTTGGCATGTTGTTCAGCTATTAAATGTGGGCCTCCACTTACCCGTAACAACGTTTTTAAAGAGTGTCTGAAAGCACGGATGATAGGCACTCGACGAGTACTCCAATATTAGGGCCATGGCTCGTATGCGCTCATTGCGCAATTGGTCGTAGATAAATGATAGATTCTTGAGTCGATTATTCCAAAATGTGAATTCTGTCGTACAATTTATAATTTGTCAATTAATAGATTATCTATTTTAATGAGTTCAATTTGTAGATAGAACTCGAATTCGATTTATTAAAAGATTGAACTGATAAAAAGCTGTGTGACAGGACCATTGTTTTAAAGAGTTTAAAACGAAATGCCAAAAATATCAAATTTAACAAGTTACTTAAGATTAATTTTCATCTTTTCTCGTGTCCATTTGCATTCTTTCTGTGTACACTTAATTTAGTTTAATTATTGAAGAAATGCTTCCAAAATTATGGAAATCGCATAAGCTTAAGGCAACTGCTGCTTTTGGGCCAATTTCAACATAAAGCTATAGCATTGCCTATCACACATGTGTCAACACAAAGCCAGAAAATGTGAAAAAAAAATAATCATAAAGAAATCCAGGCAAAAGCCCATTAGTATTGTGGTTGCAAGGTTGGGGAAACGTTGCATGTCACCAATTCGCAAAGAGATAACAATAAAGCCAGTTTTGAAGACATTTACCTACATGTTGTTGGCTTATAAACATGCAATTTTGGCCAGTGCCGGTGGCACGTTGCTAGGATATATCAAACAAACGTCAACTGTAAAAACTTGAATTTTATCAATAAATAATAAATAAAGCTGTGCCAAAAATAACCGAAAACTAAATATGCACATATGACGACGACAAGACAACTACATTTCTTTGAGCACTGCGAACTCACCCGTGTGCGGCGTTGGATTCTGTCCGTTGGCAAAGGCATTCGTTGGACTCTCCTTGATGACCTCGTGGATTTGTGTCGCCCACTTAATGACAACGCCCTCAATGGCACTCTTCAGATACAAATCGAACTGGCAATGCTGCGTTTCGGTCAGCTCCTTGGCGGCCTTAACGATTTTCTCAACGCCCACGGGCATGGCAAGAATGGTCTCGCCGCTCACCTGACCCTTCACCTGATGCACCGTGCTCTTCAGGCTGTGCACATGCTTCTGCACATCTTGGGCGACCATTATTGGCCAGCTGCGATAGTTGTCCTCATTGGAGAGCAGTGGCACCAGCACCTCCTCCACCAGAGCAGACAGCTGGTCAATTGTCCGCGTCGCGAGGTCACCAAAGATTATGAAATTGGCGCAGTTCTCACGTGGTATGGGCTTGGCATACCGCTTAATAAAGTACACACCTTTGCTCTTTAGCTGCGAGAGGGGGAATGTGGTGGAGGGCACCAGCTGCGCAGCGGGCGTGAGTATTATGATTAATACAACGGGCACATTACGATCCAGAAACTCTTTAATGATGCCCTTATGCTCCTCCACCGTGATGACACGCGTCCATTTCTCCGGCTTAAGTTTTAGTGACTTGATGACAAACGAACCCATCAGCTCCAGTCGTGGATCCGGCCCAATGCCTGCAGCGGCAGCGGCTGCCTCGGCGCTTGTGGAGGGCTGCTCCATGAAGGGGGCAAGGGTTTGTTTGGCGTTGTTACCACAGATGTTTTTGTATCCTTTGACTGTGTGTGTGTGTGTTTGAAGGTGTTTTAGTTTGAGTGACCTTGTTACCACTAACAACTATATAATCAATAAATTCAATCAAATCAATATTTTTATTTCCAAAATTTTCCATTTCCGAAAAATAGTGCCAAGTGCAAAGTATCCTTGTTGAACTTTGTAAATTGTTGTATTATACAATTTTCACATTTTACTTTGCTTATGCACCACTTCAACTATTATGTAACTTAATTTTTTCATATTTTTCCCATTATTGCACGAAAACTCGTAAGTACTTAAATAAAAACAAAGAATTCCTCACACAAATTAACTAATTTGCAAGCACTTGGCAATTTTATCCGTTATTTTGGCTACGTTATTAATTTTTTTGAAAATCTAGAGTACTTATTTTTGATGTTTGTGACTTAATTTTAGGTTTCCGCGTTGCGACTGCTCACCTGCGCTGCTGTTAGCTGACTGAAAGGAGCTGTTGGGCAAAATATTAACCGTGCTAAGGTAAAAGTGATCGTGGCAGGACCCGGTTGCTAGGCAGTTGTTGATTTTGTCGCTTGACCATTGTTTATTTCCCCTGTGCCATAATCCCGGTTGCTAGCCACGTTGCCATGCTCGTTGCCAATTGTTGCGCCGCCATCGCACGCAATGGCAAATCGAGCGCGACAGTTTTGACGGCGTGGCGTGTTGCCTAATAAAGTTGGTGTAGTTCATAAATCATGCTGGCTGATTGGGTGCTAATGCTTTAGCACGGCCTTCAACTTACGTCTAATTCACAACAAGTTGTTTTAAAAAACATCAATTTAATAACAGTTCTTCGAACATTAGCAAATTCAGCTCATTTGCCGCACAGGGTCTTTCATTGTTATAGCGCAATTGTAAACAAACAAAAATCGATATATTTCGATGCTCAATTCAGATTGGCTTGCAGCGAAAAGTACTCAATTATTCGGATAAGAAAATATTGGAACGCAAAGTTAAATTTACAATCATGTATACATGTATATTTTATCCGATGGCCAGGTCAAAATCCAATTAAAATCTCATTACAACTGCTTTCTGTAATTGGCTTTTGTAATTAGAGCTGTGAAATTAGATGCACACTAACTTGATAGCAGAGCTGTCAAAGACTTGGCCACAAAATGTTCACAACTTGTATGCCAGCCAAAAAAATGGCAAATGCTTATCAATCACGCCAAAAACTGTTGCATATGCGCAACAATTGGGGAGCACTCCAAAGCACACCTAACACCAGTCGCTTCCCCAGCAAAGAAAGCGAATTTATAGCAAAAGCCAAGCGCAGGCGCCAAAATTCAAATAACTGTTGCGCCCGGCGCAACAATGTTGCCAAGCAAGACAGACAGGCAGGCAGCAACATTGTGCCTAAGCAAACAAATCAAGCAACAGTTTCTTGCATGACTTCTGCTTGAAAAAGTTTTACTATTGCTATTTCTATTTATACGACACAATTGATTGACCTAGGCCTAGGCTTGGCTGGCTGTTAGCTAGTTCGTTCAACTCCGACGGTTGCCAGGAAAACCTGTCGTAACAAATACGTACAAGAGCCAAATGAATGTTGCTAAACCGCAAGTTATGCGAAATGCACTCAAGCTGAAAACTTTTGGTGCATTTATAAATCTGCCAATAATCGTTCAGTCCAGATTGAACTTCAAAAATGTGGCAGTTGGCATTGAGACTGCAGAAACTGCTGCTGCTACTCCTGCTACTGCTTCAGTTGGGAGTTGCAATAGTTGTGGAACGCAACATGTTTGCCTACTATAAGGTTCCTCTAAGGATGCTTCACTTGCCAAACACTTCCTCCACATCCGGTCTGTACTACGTGCTGCAATGTCCGCCCAAGCTGAACGAGAGCATACCGAAACCGAAGGATATGCCAACCTGTCATGTGGTCGATCAGTTCAAGGACATTTGGCAATCGAAACGAAAGCCAAAAAGGCTGCCAACTCGCACAATGTTGATGCCACTGCCACCGCCGGCAGTGAAACGGATGCGTTGGGGCTGGCGACGCGCCAAGCGCCACAATATGGACACTGGACAATCCCACGATAAGGCAACACCGCTGCAGCATCTTGGCCAGCCGCATCGCCGACAAAAGCTGCTCAAACTTGCCGCCGATCATCGCAAATTGAAGCGTGGCAGCCGCACAAAAGGATACCAACATATGTTTCACCGTGATGAGAGCTACAACGATCACATCTTCTACGATGAGATGAAACTGGATGGCAAGTTCCACAATCGGAGCAAAACAAACTATTGAGCAACAAATAACAAATATTTAAGTACTTTTTAATTATTTCAATCAATCTACAGATGAATTTAAAAATTATAGTTATAGTAAATTTATTTAAGTATGTTATGTTATGTTCATAATATCATTTTTCAAATATAATTTTAACCGCATCTGGTTTCACTTTCCAATCGATCAGAAACTGAAATTTGAATACTATATTCATATTTAATAAACTGACGATTCGTTCCAAATCTCGTCTGGTAAAAACATGTCATCATACGACACTGTTTCAAAGATATTATTTAGCATGCCCTCAAAGCAATTGGAAAAGTTTTTGAGAATAGTGGGCTCATTGCCATTCCAAAACTCTACCCAATATTTGTTCAAAACATGATTCAAGGCAACTGTAAGATCCGTATTTTCCTTATACAAATCATCCATCGAAACTATCCAACTGTAATTTAAAGTAAAGTTTAAAAATATTATACAGCATATGTTGCATGTCGAAGCAATGATGCCCCTTTTTTAAATTTTCTCTTGATTTGAAGTAAATATTAAACAGATTCGATTTGATTTCCTTCCCATGAGTTTGATCAATTTTGTGACTATCGACAACTTAAATTTTTATTAATGCATATTTTAAAAATTCATGGGAAAGAAAATGCTTTCATATTTGTTAAGCTAAACTTGCCATTTTTAGGTCTGTTTTCTAAGGACATTGTTTAGTGGAAATCTTAAAAAATGTATCATTGCCTCGTCTTTGTATGAATGGGTATATGTGTGCCCGTCGAGAATCAGAGAATTTTGTATGTTGAGACAATGATACACTTTTCTTTTTTTTGCCCGCTGGGGGATAGTACTCACCGATCCAGATCGGCTTTTGGCAACAGTTCATAGATTTTTAAGTAGCGCTTATTGTTGCGGTATTCCAGTGTGAACTTAATCTTAAGCGTCAGAGTTAAATTCTGAAAATCCGACAGCAATTTGCCCGTTGTATTTGCAAAAAACAACAAGTAACGCCCCTGCATATGATACGTTGCCTCATGGAGCAAACATGGTATGCGTGCCTTAATTACAATTGGATTTTTAGTTGGATTTTTGTTGAAGCCCTCCACGTGGGTAATTGTGGCATTATTGAAGCCCTTGTACACATTGTTTGTGTAGTATAAGCTTAAATAAATTGGTGCATCATTTGGCTTTTCGGGAACCGGACCGTCTTTCACATTGGTTACATCCAGCGGTGGCAACCCAATCTCAGCTGCACCCTTGGGATAATGACGTACAAAATCGTTGATGACTCTCACCAAACATTTCGAGTCACCGAAATGGCATTTCTCTATATACGCAGCTGAAAATAATATTTTCATTAAATTTGTAACTTAACTCAAAAGTTATGCTTTCTCACGCAGTTGAACGCCAAATGTCGTCTTACATAGACAAAGCAATATAAGTGAATAAAGCTTATTCATTTTTTTGCGCTTAACTCTTACTATTATTGGCACTCAGCACACTTGTACAATAGTTAAAGTAAATAGTTAGTTAACAAAGTTAAGCTTAAAACCAGTTGCAATAAGTGTAAGTCACGACAAACATTTATCAGAATACGGCGCGACTTTATGCAATTGAGAACCTGCCTTGGTCGGCGTTGAACTGCGAATAAAATCAAGATACTAGCCTAAGTTATATATTTTATTTAGCATCGGTTTTACAATAAGTATTTCTGAGTAATATTCAAAACCTGTTTCCTGATTTCTAAATTACATACAATTTACATAGCTGTTGCAATACATGTTTATCTTAATTTACATTCCCGTCTCTCCATCCTTGAGGAACAAATCATCATAGGGTATTTTCTGAAAAATATCCTCAATTATACCGGTAAATACACCACTGAAAATCCTTAAGAACGATGGTTCCAATTCATTCCAGAACTGTAACCAATTCGTATTGATCAATTCATTTATATGGCTTGTAAGATCCGTGTTGTCTTGAAAAAGTTTACCCAACCAAAAAATCCATCTGCAGATGAACAAAGTTTTTTAGTGCTACACCGAATAGATAAATATTTTTGCAACTTACCGACTAATTTTCACTTGGGGCACCAGTTCGTAGATTTTCAAGTAACGCTTATTATTTCGATATTCCTGTGTGACTTTCAGTTTTAAGATAAATCGCAAATTCTGAAAATCTGATGTCGATTCTCCACTGGCATTTAAGTTAATCAGCCACAATCGTCCATTGGCGAAATAGTCACTCTTGTGTATCAGGCTGGGTATCCGGCCGTATATCTCCATTATGCTGGCCGAAGGATCCTTGCCGAATCCTTTGATGCGCGTTATCGTTGTATTCTCGAAACCATAATTCACTTGATTGAATAACTTGAATTGAAACGAAACTCCACTGAATTCAGCACTATTCCAAATATCAGAATCTTTTATATCCACAATATCAATAGGGTTCAGTCCGATACCGGGTATACCTCTGGGATGATGTTTTATTATGGCATTCATAGACTCGATTATGCATTTGGAATCCCCAAAGTGACACTTCTTAAAATCCTTTGCTATTGAGGGGAACAGTTCGAAGAAAAATAAACGTTAATTTACCGAAGGAACACTGATTATGTTTTGACTACCCACGTAATGTTTGGCACTTCAATGCAACAAACAGCAACTGTAGAATAATTAAACTCAATAATATTTTACACATTCTCAAATTATATGCACTTGCTTTAGCCTCAGCTGTGTTAACTCAAAAAAAATGTAATGCATCTATCGAAAGAGCATTTATAAGGCCAACGAAATCGCATAGTTTTCGAACCGGTTACTTGAAAACCAGCATGAGCTTTCCTCAATTTCCGCAAGTTACGCATATTTATAGTTCTAGTATTTGTACAATTAGTGGGGAATATGCAATTTATTTATAGTATGTTGAATTTCGAAATGGCATTCGTTTATCATCTGCTTTCATTTTGTCACTGTTTTAGCCTTGTACACTAAATAATAATTTATATTATTGCTGATTTGACAGAGAAAAGGCTTTATTATAGTATGTATTTGGGCTCGCTCGGTAGGAACAAGTCATCGTAAGACACATTTTGAAGTAGATCTTCGATTATGCTCAGAAAGACACCTGTAAATACTTGCAATATGGGCTTTTCCAGTTCATTCCAAAAAGTAATCCAGTTGGCATTAAACAGCTTATTGATTGCTATGGTTAGATCAGAATTATGTGGAAAAAATTTATCCATCCACTGAGTCCAGCTGTAAAATCAGAAATACATATAGTATTATAATAGTATATCAATAAGCTGAAAGCCTCACCGATCCACTGAAACATACGGAACCAGTTGATAAATCTTTAGATAACGCTTATTATTACGGTATTCTGTTTGGACCTTCAATGTGATTTCGAATCTAAAATTTTGAAACTCCGACTCGCTAACGCCTGTTGTATTTATATTTACAAACCAGAGCATACGACCCTTGGCATTGTAGATACCCTTGTATATTAATCTGGGTATGTGGCCCTTAATCTCGATCCTGGTTGATGTCGGGTCTTCGTCGAATCCCGATATGTGCGTTATAGTTGTGTTCTCGAAACCATAATTAATCTGATTGATCAGCTCAAAAAAGTACCAAGCACCACCAACAGGCTGATCATCAATAAGCTTAACATCTTTCACATGCACAATATCCAGCGGCTTAAATCCCACTGCGGGTATACCTCTCGGAAAATGACGTATTATAGCATTTGCCGTATCTTTCATGCACTTGGTATCTCCAAAATGGCACTTCTTGACATCCTTGGCTATAAGATTGCACAAAATATCGCACTATAATATTTGCTATACGGTATATCGATTATATTTCTGCTACCCACGTAATGTTTCGCATTCTGAACATACATAAAGCTGCAGCGACATTAGAAATAAGTACACTTTCCGCATTTCGAAAGGAATACAACAAATTATTTTAGCACGTTCATAGTCCGGCACAGTCGAAGTGAGAATAAAATCCAACAAAATATCAATCTCATTGGATAAGCATTTGTAGGAACAACGATTATCATAACAAGTTTTTACAATCCGCCATAGGAATATTGAATTGAGACTGGTCTATTACTTCTCAATATAGCGGACTTTTATGTAAACTGGTATATATGTATAGTCTATCCAGACCATACGTAAAGCTTTTCAATTGAAGAGCTTTTTATATTACAGCTGATCGATCTACCGCATAGCAGTAACAGATAATTGGATAATAAAGGTTAACAACTTGATGAGCTGCTTATTTCTCATTGATTATTTAATGCAAATATTTACTATATTCCATTCAAAAAATGCATGTTAACTGAAGTTAGTGTATTTAAACATTCACTTGCTTTCCGAAAAGTGTAAATAATGTTTTATAAATCATTACAACTTTATTAAGTGAAGTTAATAAATCTGTATTCAAACCGTTTTTTATATTATCCATTAACTTAGATCTCACCTCAAATTTCGAAAGTGTATGAAAAATGCTTAATTGCATTGTCACCTGGACAGTAGTTAGCACTTACTACCTTTATATGATTGATTGTTGTAAATGCTACATTAGCATTATAAGGCATTTAATTTTATTTCGTTTGCACAGCAGCTATTTAAATATCAATTACAGCTACTTAAACGTCATGCCGACAGGGGTAATACGTCTCGAGATAATACTCGTAAGTAGTAATAGTGAAAGAAGAGAGTTAGGTGCGACTGAGAATACCCCCAAGGCACTCAGTTGTATGTACATCAATTTGTGGCGAATAATTGAATAATTTTATTCAGTTCATTAAATAATTAATAGGTCAATGACAACGGGCAACAATTGTATCCCATAAACTTAACGATTTATTTATATTAATTAAACGTGTACAATGTTTACTACACACAAAGTTTGTGTGTAACTTGTAATAGGAGAAAATCGTTTTCATGAATGTGTCCTGAAGGAGCCTGAAGGAGTGGTAATTGGCAAGGAATCCACGATCAGCTTCTTGGTTTTTTTGAACAATCTAACATAATTTATCTTTGAATCCCAACTCTTCAAACAGCGAAAAACACAATTAATTTTGTACTTATTGTTACCATCATATTTTATTTAAATTTGAATAGACAACAATAAAAAACAATTTGAAGTAGCAAAAGTTGGAAATATTACAAAATTGTGCAAATGCGTTGAATAAAATTGCGATTTGATAAAAACATTTTATAGTACAATTGAAATACTCGATCTAATACATATAGAGCACAACTTAATTAAAAATATTTAGAATGCTTTTGGAAATGGTACACACTTATTTTAAAACGAATTGTTTACGATTAACATATTATTGTTTGATAAATACGATTTCTCTTTTTCAGTTCACAGCCTTATAAGTAATATAGACAGTATACTTAAAATATGTTATATTATTTGAATTATTATCAATTACATTACTCTGATTTGATGTACATTGTTTGATGACACATATTTTTCCCATATTACTTTACAGATTTATGCGTATATTTAGTTGGTGTATGTAGTTTTGATTGCTATGAAATCGTTTCTTTGCGTTTTTGGTATACTCCGTTAAACATGTTAAAATAAATATGCTATGAAAAAGTATAACACTAATTCCCAAGTTTTCGATCGATATGGCCAGATCTCAGGAAACCAAAAGTTGCCGTACATAAGCGGGGCCATGTCTATGATAATATAATAAACGTAGTAGTCCCGTGACAATGCCCTTACAAAACGTGGCAACTCTGTGCTTCTTGCCGGACGGTTTGTTAGGGCAAAACAGAAGTGACTGCTAGCTGATGACCACATTCGTGTCCAAGTTGCTGCTGTGGCAATTCAGCTCATTGTTGTTGCTGGTGGAACAAACCTCCTCACCGTCATCGGAATCAGTGCAGAACAGTAATGGCTACGCATCCTCACCTTCCATAATCTCCGCATCTGTGTCTCCATTGGTGGCAATTCTGGAAATGAAATATATAATGAATGCTAATGAACAGTTGTGCGAGTTTGGATGTATGTGTATGTGTGTGTGTGGGTGTATATGCAAATAATGATGAGCAGTCGTGTCTATCTACATATGATTAAACAGGAGCCCCACATAAATTGATCTTAGACAATGGATTCCTTTCAGAGAAATAGGAACTATCAAAACTATCAATATATTTCGATCAATTCATGACATGGTGTCATCTAGGCCAAATTTCTTGTTAGTGTGTGTTTTAATTGTATGTAAATCAATTTCATATGAAAGTGGAAAAGAGAATAAAAATCATGATACATAGATCTATATTTAACATACAAATAAGCATTACAGATATAAGGCACGCATATGAAGAAAAAAAAAGGTACAAAATAAATAATCAGGTATCACAACGGTGGCCATAAATAAATATATTTTTATTTTGAATGGTGGTAGTGGAAAATACATATTATTATTTTTTCTATATTTATATACAAACATATTTACAAAATTATCTACTTATGGAGACACTGTAAGACAACAACAAAATCATCATAAATACTTAGTTGTACAAATCTGAATAATGGTAAAACTAACTAGTGTCCTAATAATGAACAATACAAGCTGTGCTTTAGATCACTTTCAAAAGCGAATTCAAATTTTATTAAGTACATTGAGCATTGGAATAAACATAAATATCAGGAAAGCTTAGGAGGCGACATTTCGTGGCGAGTTGGTAAAGGAGTTTATGGAGATTCCATTGTCGTTAAGCGTCAGCTCACTATTGAGGTGGCATCCACATGCGTTGCGGTTGTTTGTTGATGATTGTTCGGTGATTGTGCCGCAATTACGTTGATTTTGTTAGACCAATAAATGGATAAACAAATTTGGCGGCACGTGCAGCAGCGCATTTGCAAATTTAAATAAACATTTGAAATGATTTCAATTCGAATTTTGGTTGAATGATTTTTTTTTTTGTTTTTTTTTTTGTGTATTTGTATGACTGTAAACTGTCGAAACGCTAATTAATTTAGTTGGCTATTTTAATGTTGTTCCAAATAATGTCTTTAATTTTTGCATATTATGTGCAATTTGTTGGTGTTTTTTTTTTTTATCTTTTGTTTGCTTGCCAGTCGAAAGCTTTTTGAGAAAAACAATTTTGTAGCAATGCCAACAAAATCATTTGTCAATTTGGAATGATTTTTTCGCACAGTTTTGTTGGGTTTTTTTTTAATTAGCCAAAAATAATAGATCAGTCAATCCAATACAGTTGAGGTAATTTTTTATTTTTTGCAGTAGTAGCGAACGTCACACAGAAATAGTAGAGTGGGATACAGTATAAGAGTGGTAGAGCGAGTGTTTGTGTATGTGTGTTAAGTATAAGACACACAGATCATAGTGGAAAACAAGTGGGAGTAGTCACGCACACACATATAATAAAAAAGAATTTATAATATAAAATAAATTAGCAACATATTTTCGTTAATGTTAATTTTGTTGTGGAAGGTTTATTTTGTTAAATGAGCCAGGCCAAATGGATGAACACAATGGTTAAGTCTTATACCAAAATGATGAGCAGAGCTTTATCCGATATATACGTTATATAGCCAATGCAAATATATAAACATTTACTTGAAGTAATACTAAATTAACAGATTATTCCAAATTCGTAAAACAGCATAAGCTTCCATTAAAAGGTTCCCATTCCGGGTAGCAACTTCAGCGATCCAGTCCAGCACTCAAGAACTATCTTATAGCATATAATAAATCAAAAGCAAAAACACTTTTCCAATATAGTACTATCAAATGCATACTTTATTTATTAAACTAAGCGTTCTAGCTTACATACATTAATAATATACCATGCCTGATAATAACCCAGTGCGAGTATTATAACGCTGACATAAGACTTACCAGAAGCTTACAAATATTGTGTTATCTAATAGAAACCGTTATCGCATAAGTTCATGCATCTATAATGTGCATTATAATTCTTATTAAAAACCAATTTATATATTGATTTTGATGAATTGTGTGTGTGAATAGTGTTAATATCAAATATGTGGAAGGCTTCCCAAACAAACTAAGTTAGTAACTGTATTGAAGAAGCTATTGATCTAATATGCGATCATTGAGCTACTTTTTCCGAAACAGTATCGACAGTTTTGGCTGTAGTAGTAGTTTTAGTTTTTTCGTCTACAACTAAGGTAACATCACTGTGAATAATCGAAAGAAGAAGAGCATAGGAACATGTTTTGGGGTTAAGTGTTAGTTTTTTAGTGTTAAATAGGAATAACCGGATGGTAGAGCAGAAGATTAGTAGCTTGAAAGAGATAGTATACAGCATGAGGAGTGCTGGGAAATTAGAAATTAAAATTAGGATAGTACATAGGTTAGAGGACAGAGACTAGTAATAAATTGTTTTGATTAGTTACCCATTCAAAGACGTAGGCAGGAGGTGTGAATTGTGCAGTAAGTGTATGTGTGCAATGTGTGTGTGTGCAAAGTTTGTGTGTGTGTAAGTTTGTGTGTGCAAAGTGTGTGTGTGCAAAGTGTATGTGTGCAAAGTGTGTGTGTGCAAAGT
This sequence comes from Drosophila nr. medialis 2 BK-2023a, assembly GCA_035044325.1. Lineage (NCBI taxonomy): Eukaryota > Metazoa > Arthropoda > Insecta > Diptera > Drosophilidae > Drosophila > Drosophila nr. medialis 2 BK-2023a. The sequence continues at coordinate 5,417,227 of JAWNMH010000397.1, read as the reverse complement.
GTGTGTGTGCAGTAAATGTTGTGATTTATTGTGCAAAATTAGGCTTGAACATACCTGGCATACGTTGAGTTGGCATTCTTTATCGAAAAGCTATTCTGGCTTGGTAACACAAAACGTTGGACCCACTGTTGAGAAATAGTAAGAAATCAAAGCGTTAGGTAATTGTAGATGAACTTATCTTCAAGTAGCGACATGTAAAGCCTCTTAAAGTGTCTGCGGGCAGTCACGTAAATAGATAAAGTGTTGCACGATAACCAGTGTCAGCACTAAATTTATGATTGACTGGTTAAATAATTAATGCTCAAACTGGCTTGTAGTCACGGCTATTGACAAGCGACGCCAATTTTGTTATTACTTACCCGACTGTTCATCAGACGCTCGTTGCCCATGCAGGCGGCCATATGTATCACAAGATATAACACAAATAACAGGTATAATACAGCGAATATGCCTAGCAAAAGAAAAATAAGTAGGATTAGTCAATTAAGTCAATTGTCAGCAGGTAGATGGAATACTTACAGACCAGAACCAACAGGCCGCCTTTAATTTCCAGGGATTCCACTTGCGCGACCACAAAGTACAAATTAACGCCAATTACCACTATGGTTAGTAATATGGAAACGATTTTGTTGCCACTATCAGAAGAGATGGTATTAAAATACAATACAAATAGAAGATTCACAAAACACTCACATTCCATTCACAAAGTCACCCATTATGGCTACACAAGATGTGAATGCTATGGTTGGGATGGCTGCAAATGGCAGTTGCAGCGACATGACCGCATTTAGTATATCATTCATATGGGTTAGATCATCCATTTGACTGAACATGGCCAGACAGAAGGTTGGTATAATGGCGATACAACGCGTGACAAGCACGCGACACCAGCGGGGCCATTGCAGATTGAGGAAACCCTCCATGGAGAACTGACCCGCATACGTGCCTGTCATAGTGGAACTCTGGCCGGCAGCCAAAATGCCCACGCCCCAAATGTACATGGCCGCGGCGCCGAATGTGCACCCCAGGAACAGGCCGCCTTTGTACAGATCCGCACTGATGATGTCCGTTAAATTATTTTTGTCCGTAAACGATAGCTTGGCATCCTCGTACATGGACTTGTTCACGCACACATCCAACTAATAATAACGAAAGTTATTAACGGTTAAGTTAATAAATGTTTAAATTACGTTCGACCTACCACATCCCGATTGGTCTTGCCGTACATGCCATGCGCAAATACCGCCACAACAAACAGATTTATAATAAAAGATACAAACAGCGCTATGGCAGCCTCGATGAAGAAATAGAAATTCGCTTCGCTCACTTTCTTTGGCTGGCGACGATCCACATCGCGAGACTGTAAGGCAAATATGGGAGAAATTACCAAATGGTTCAATTAATGATCATTAATTAATAGCAGCTTACCTTGACCAAAGCAGAGTGCAAATAGAGATTGTGTGGCATAATAACGGCACCAACCACGCCCACTGCCTGCAGCAGCACATCCGAACTGCAATCTGAGCACCAAGGCACAAACATTCCCTCCAGCAATTCACCCTGATTGGGCGTGGAGACAATGTACTGAAAAATGAATATTTAATTAAAGCATCTCATTAATATCAAAAAGTTTTACTTGAATAACGAGAATGGTTAAGAATGAATAAGGATCTTATTCCGTGTTGAATCTGTATAGTAACGACAACAATTTTCTTTATTCTAACACAAAAATATTTGCATTAATCTGGAAAACAAACAGTTATATAAATAAAAATTCCCCGAAACATCTTTGTACTTTTAGCAAACAGCTCTCTGATAAGCTCCTAAAGATGAATCGCCTCCCGGCTTATCAATATCAATAGTAGTTCTGATGCATTTCCGGCAATCTCAAGGGCACGTAATAAAATAATTTTAAACAAAAGTAATTGCCATTTCTAGAAGGAACCTACTCTCTTAAGCCACTTATCTATTCATCTGACGCCCAAACAGTTCGGTTACATGATATAATTGCTTTCGACGAGAACAGTCTGTATTTTGACAGATATACAATTATAAATGTATTTAGTTTAGTTATTATCAGTGAGCAAAATGGAATGAGGAAAACAAACAAGCCAAAAAGTTCATAACAATGGAAATAAACCGGGAATTGGGACGGCAGCTGCGGACAGTCATAATTGAAAGATATGGGCATGAGTTACGCCCCTGACAGACGTGCTCGACAATTGACTACTGCAATTTGTGACAATAGAGAAAAAATGCCATTAAAATGTTTTCAACGAAAACAAAAACAAACTAAATAAATAAGATAAAAAAAAAAAACAACTGCTTAAATATATTTGTACTTATTTTTATGCCCGACAAGCAAAAAATTTGGGAGCTACCTGAAAAAGGGGAACTTGTTTTGGGTATTCACAATTTACTTACCTCATAGCCGAATGTGACGGCCATGACAGTGATTAAGAAACCAAATAGGAACTCCAGTTTACGTAAACCATACTTATCCAGAAATAGGAACGTAAATGTATCAACAATGGTGATCAGAACGCCAGCCCACAAAGGCACACTGCAACAAAATAACGAATCGACAGTTTTAAACTGAATCTTAAATATTATATTTATGCATATGAAGACATACACTTTGTTGGATAACAGATATATGGCAATGGCCGTGCCAATGACCTCCTGCATATCGGAGCCAATGATGGCAATCTCAATCATAATCCAGAGTATCCAACGCGGCACACGTTTGTATTGCCGATAGCACATCTCCGCCAGATGCAGACCAGTGACAACGCCCAGCCTATGTGCATACAGTATATAGTATAGTAAAGATATATAAATATATATATCGTATAGCTGATAGCGACTAGCTTACCTTGCAGCCAAGCGTTGCATAAGCAGGCCCAATACGGTGGCCCATAACAGCACCCAGAGTATTTTATATTTGGCTGCGGCGCCCGATTGCATATCGGATTCAATATTGCCGGGATCTAGATACGCAATGGACATGAGAAAACCGGGGCCTGTGAAGGCCCACAGCTTGCGAAAACTGAAACCGATCTGTGTATATAAAGATACCTGTTAATTAAATATGTAATCAATGAATTTATTTTTAACGTACATTTACGCGCTCATCGTCGGGTATCAGAACCTTTTCGTCACTGAAATAGGCCTGTTTCGCGGGCTTCAGATATGTGTTCTCATCGAGCATCTGCTGGTGCAACTGCCTGCTGTTTCCGGCGACAGCAGCGGATCCATTGCTGCCACGCGCACTATTATAGCCAGAACCGGAAGCCTGATCATCGCCAGCGTCGACTGCACCGGGCTCTGTTTTATTGTGATATCCCTCGTTTGAGGCCATGCTGTAAAATAATTGAAATATATTGGCTATAATTAAATAAGTATATTTTTGAATGCAAAAGATTATGAGTGTATGCAAGTTGCATTTATCAGGTGCAATTGGAGATTTTTTTCATCATCAGCATTTTCATTTAACTTTGGAAAAGCAAACATAAAATGAGTAAAAACTATGACATGAAACATTTAATCAGCTGGCAGAAAGCGCAGCTATTCGGAAATACCGCAAATAATAATAATAATAACACAATTTCCGGGAATGAGAGACTTCTACAAGCAGACCTTGGATTGACATCTAGTGGTCAGATTGTAAGACAACAAATACTCTGCAAATTTGTGAATTTTGTCTTGTTATTATTATAAATAAATTGTGTATAAGCAAATTAATAAAAAATTAATAAAAATCAGAATTCAAGCCATACAGCTGTTTCTGAGTAATTCAATATAAGCAAAACGAGCTTATTTAAAATAAACTAAACATGTGAAGAGATTTTTATTGTTATTCCCAACGCATAGGGTTTACCTGTTGCACAAGCTGCAGGTGAATAACCTCAGCAGCAAAGCAAATATGATGAGTCTACTCTCTGATTTTGCTAACTTATTATGCGCTATTTTTTTTAAATAAGCGCACCTCATCAAGCATTTTTGGCCAGAGCTCTGCACATAATGTTTATGCATAGTATATTTATGCATATATGGATGTGTAAGCTTGGTCGTCTGGGCATGTATGGAGCTTGTTGGAAATACCCGTTGTCTGGTTTACCTTGACAAACGTTATGCGAAGCAGCGCAGCTTTCCAGCACGCTTCACCGAGATGTTAAAGCCGTCGACTTAACTAATGAGCCAAATCACACGGATTGTCAAATTATGCTTAGCGCAATTTAAAAGCCTCAACTAAATTGGGTATAGATTTTCATTTTATGGCAAATTGTTACGGCTCAAAGTGCAGTCGTTGCCGTTGAAGTTCTCTTGAATTTCTGACTTGACTGATGGCAATGGATTTTTGCTTGCACAGTTGTCGCACATGCGTTATTTCCACAAACGAATGCTGCTTATCAGCAGCTGTAATTATAAATTAATGTTTGGTGTTTTATTTTAAGACTGCTGAATTGCTATAACTCGCTCAACAAATTTACAGACTAATATTTATATATTTATGGAACTACTTCTTGCTTATCAAAAAAAAAAAATTATTTTTTTTGTCATCTTATCGTGAAATGAAATAATTTATTTTCAACCCATTTTTGAAACAAAAGTGTTCATATTCTAGCTTGTGAAACATATCAAGTAAATACTGTGGTCCCAATTTATTTAAACGTCGATTTATAAGTAAATTGCGTCGCTACATTTTTGCAGATGTGTATATATAGTACTTAAGTGGACAAAAGTCTGTTCCGTCAGCAATTTATTCTATTTACACTGTGTGAAAAAAGACAGTGGAATAATTAAATATGTATTGGCTTGTAACAACAATGCATCATTTAATTGCGGTCATTAATTATTACACTTCTATGAACAGCAAACGCATTTAAAAATTATAAATGTGCATATTTTTGCTAGTAATATTTAATTGCGGTTAACAATTTCCTGCACTTCAGAACAAATAAATGCAAATCCGCTGAATTACATTATCCATAATAGACCCGTTAATTGAATTCAGTTGGGAATTTGTACTATTGTTTGACTATAATATTTTTGATAAGAACACGGCTTATCATACAAATTATTAACAAATTCCAATTGCCAAAATATCATGGCAACTGCCGGGCACAACAAAGAAAAGCTCCCTCTCTTTGTCTCTGTCTGTGAACACACATATATTTCCTCTTTCTCTCTCTCGCTTGGCCAGTGTGTACGCGTTTTATTCTCATAGAAAATTCTTCTTTTTTTGGCGCACCTGCACACTCACATACACTTGCACAAACAAACACATGTGTTGTGGCAAAAGAGAAAAGACACAAAAAAAAAGTGATTAGATGAGTACAAAACTGCACATCATAAATTGCATACAGATTAAAGTCAAGCGCACAGCATGCAAATCGACAATTAAAAGGCAATTAACTTAAATGACACGTACTTGCGACAGCTCGATGATAGGTAGGCGGCAGTAAAATTACAATATTAACACAGCTTTAAAAATTATGGATGTATTTATCTGTTAATCAATTCCAATTACACAAACACAGGGGAAACCGAACGGAACGTTTGTTTATTATTGCCTATTTATTGCTTCTTGCATTGCCGAATTTACGAAATTCCTCTCGTTGACGTTGACCGTTGTTCGGTTCAACTTTTGGGGACGAGCTGCCAGCGTCAGAGGTTCAGCATCATCTCTGCCACTCATACACTGCAATTCTCAATATTCGCGTGTTGTCTTCAATCAATCGCACGCGCGTCAAGCAATTTAGCAACATCCGCGACTCGTTCAATTATTTGTGTTTCTATTTTTTTGTGTTTTGTGTTTTATTAATTAACGTTGAGCAGCCAGCTGCTTTCCTTTTCTTTCGCACTCACGGCAAGGCTATTTACGTCAAACAGCTGCTCGAACTTCGCAAAAAGTCCAACTCAATATTAGTGTCGGTATATCGATATATCGATACAACGATTTCCTTGTAATTTAGTCCAACCGAACAGCTGTCGCTTAGCTCTGCGCATCGTCGTGGTTAGATGTTGAGTGACTGCCAGACTGGCATTTGTTGCCCCTATATATATGTATATATATATACACGTATGTGTGTTGAAATTCAGACAACAACACTTACGAGTCCGACTGATAACGTCTGTGAGAGCAAAAGCGAACTTGTGATGGGGGTTTTTGTGATAATGCTCCTGGTGATATGTTCGATATATGCTTGTTTGATCATGTACTAGAAGGACAACAAAAAAGTACTTTCTGTGTCAAAAGTGCTTAATCTTCCGTTACAATTGTGCCGCTATCAGTAGCAGCAGTTTTTCTTTGAAACTTGCTGGCGTTGACTGATACAACACATCTATATAAATAAAAATCTGTAGGTCATATCTGCAATCATTTTGACAGACAATACAGGACAGTATCAAGAATGCTTATCGCAGCACGCACAAGTTATCATAATCCCCCGTAACCTCTGGCCGGTCCAATTATTTGGAGTGACAATTTTTTTGCGATCCGATAGAAACGCGATCGATATCAAAACAATGTGGTTTTTGTATATCAAACGAATGAATATATACAATTGTACATATTGTGCCAAAGATGTGAGAACTGGACGAACAGCAACAAATGTGAAAGAACTCCAACGCTTCTTTGTCAACTGATACTGTACAGTTGAACAATGATGATTCAAGCAATTTTACAACTGATTACGAATGAGTCCAAACAAGTGGGAAGTGTCTCAGCATTACTTTGTCAGATGTTCCTCAATTGGGCATATTCTGTATAAGGTTTTTAATTTTTAAAAATTATCAAGTCCATACAATGTTTAACTCGCTTACCTGTGTCAGAACTGATTCAATTGGTATAACTAATACAATTTAATTCAGTATATGTTCTCAACTATAAATATTGTAATATATTCTCTGTTCGCATCATTAAATTTAATTCATTCTGCCATCAAACTTGTTGTTTACAGTAATAACACTATTTGAAATTGAATTTCATGTTAAAATTCGAATAAAAAAGGATTGCAATTTGTTTATAGTTAATAATAAACTTTATTATGCTTTTCTCAAGCAAAATAACAGACTTTTCGCTGCCAGTGTCTTTAACACTCATATTGAAAACATTTATAGACTTTATACAAGTGAGCACACTTTTGACACATTTACTTAAAACATTCCAAAACAAATACAATTAGATATAGTAGAATTTGCACAAACATTTTTAAAAAACTTTTTGCTATGTATAAAATGCATATAAATAGGTTTTGGCATATTATTTTCAAAAAATACGCACATAAAAATATAAAAGAATGTAAAATACAATTTTTTAAATCGAATATGAATGATGTATATAAAAAAAATGGAATATATATTGCGTGTGGCGTTATATAATGTAACAAATATTACAATCATTTAAATTACGTCTTTTCGTTGTAAGTGGGGCAAACAATGCAAAATGATATGATGAATTGTGACTCGGCATTTTGTTTAAACAATCAGTATTTTCACGATCTCAATGCTCAAGTAGTTAATAAACTTTGAATTTGTCCTGTAAGCAATTTCAAACGGAAGCATTTCTTTTGTTGGTGCCTGGCCGTTGCCAGAAATTAGGAGCTTTGATTAACAACTTGCACATAATTGGCCGGAAAGAGGCCATAACGATTCTTGCACAATCCACGCCACCAGCCATCATCGATCTTCTCGATGTGTGTGACAACATCATCCGGATCAAAGGATATTTCATCATCATCAGCTGCCTGATAATCATAGAGAGCAATTGCATGGGTCCCAGTATCCTCCAAGTAGTCCGACAAATTGTCCGAGTTGGCATAGATGGCCTCCTCGTTTGACCCATTGGCAGCTGTTGCTGGTGATCCGGCTGCTTGTGGCAAGGGCGACACAGACTTAACCTCAGCATGGTTTTGATAGATTGGCTCCTCTTCTGGTTGAGGCACCGGCTGTGGTTGTGACTGCACCTGTGGCAGTGGCTGCTGCGGCTGTTTCTGCTGCTCTGGTTCAGGCGTTGGCACCACGGCTGGCACATGAGCAGGCGATTGTGGCTCACTGCGCGGTGGCGTGGCAACAGTCTCAATCTCTATTTGGGGCACCACATCAGGCGGTGGCACATTGACTTTCAGCTGTGCGGCCGCAACAGGAGCTGCTACTGCTGCTGCTGGCGCGGCTGGCTGCTCAACCACGGCGGGCTTAGCTGCTTCGACTGGCGCTGGATCCTTGGGTATGACAATTTGCTCCTTGCGTGCCGGCGGCGTTTCTGTCACAGGTGACTGCATCTGATTGAATGCGCTAATAGCATTGCCAATACCGCCCGAACGACCAGTCTGGATGGCTGTCCGACTGCCTTTGGCGGGCGGGGTGCGCGCCTCGTCGGCAGAGGGTAGCGGCGTGTTCTCCACAATTGTTTGTTTGGCGGCCTCCTCGCGATCGCGCTTATCTTTGGCCTCACGCAAGCGCTTCTGCTCCTCGGCACGCTTGCGCGTCTCCTCCTCAGAGTTCTTGGCCAAATTCTCGAATTTGGCGCGCAAATTAGAGGGTTTGGCACCCTCAATGATGGGCTTGACTTTGTGATCCACCTGGCTGGCGTGCTTCTGGGGCGCCTCAATGTGATCCCAGCCAACGGCCGATTTATCTCTGCGATCTTCCTGTACGCCAAATTTACCACCAAAGCCCTTGGAGTAATCTGCAACCATAACAGGATTGGAGAACTGTGCATAAGGTGCTTCATAAAAGGTTAATCTGTGCTTACCCTTCTGGGACTCGTGCTTTTCAACCTTTTCGATGTGATCCCAGCCTAGCGCCGACTTATCCTTGCGATCCTCCTGCACGCCAAATTTACCACCAAATCCCTTGGAGTAGTCTGCAAGTGATTTAGTTTTTAAGTACTGAGTACGAAATTTGTATAAGATTACCTACCCTTTTGGGACTCGTGTTTCTCCACCTTCTCGATATGATCCCAACCGACGGCGGATTTGTCCACGCGATTCGTTTGTACGCCGAATTTGCCGCCGAAGCCCTCGCTGTAGTCCACTTGCGATGCATGCTTGTCCACTTTGCCCTGGTAGTCGTGGCCCACAGCCGATTTGTCCATTCGATCCTTTTCAACGCCAAATTTGCCACCGTAGCCGTAGCCAGCATTTTGATCCTTTAACAATTGCTTCTTCTTGTCCAAATCCGATCTTTCAGTCTCTTCGCGGAGCTTATCCATACTTTTGTTGTTGGTTTGTGTTTTTTGGTTAAACAGATTATTCATAACGGTAATAAAAATGACTCACTCAATGGCGCCGCCTCCATCGCGTCCGCTGCCATCAATTGTCTTTGAGCCCCAGCGCTGCTCTTGTTCGCTGACATCGTTCACGAAATCTGGATCAGTTTCCCAGTCATCGTCCTCGGCAGCACTTGTTGCCTGTATCTGGTGACCGGCGCTTGCTTTCCACATACTATTACGGCTAATTCTTATCTGCGTTCAACGTTGGCAGCAAAAAGATAAAAACAAATGACAGGTTCTTTTTCGATTTTTTCTTGAAAATTGTTGATAGTGAAAGGGAGGGGCTAACACGCCGACTTCTTATTGTAGCCATAGTTTATATACTTACTGGGTTTTAAACAGCTACCAAATAAACAAGATTATGTCAAAAGAGCTAATAAATTACAGAACACTTTTGCTTTGCAAGGGTTAAGCTATTTATAATTAATTTAAATACAATGCAACTGCACGGTACGCCAGACTCAATCCCAGCCAGTCGAAAAACTAATCGAACTAAGAAAAATCGATTATCACTTGTTCAAAAGAACTGCATTTAGCAGTGTGGTTTCAGTGTTGCACAACATTGCAATTCAAAGTGCGCGCTAGCGAAAAATGCCTAAAAACTTCATGGTTAACTATCATAGCTTAGTTTTTATCTTTTTGTGATATGATCTTGTTATCAACTTCTATCCAGCTTCCATTCGCATGAATCATCTGTTTAAAACAGAACATACAAACGTAATTACATATAAGTGCGCAGGCTGAGATCAAATATAACAAAACGAATACGTATAACATATGTAAGAAATGAGGCAGAGAGAGAGCTTTTCACACAATAGTTCCACAATACAATGACGTCATTTATTGGCATCAATGCTCTCTGAGATAATTTTTAAACCAGGGCTGCAACACTATAGTTTCACAAATAGCTTTATTTTATTTATTATTTTTTGATTTTGTCACATGTACCACATCTAATACAATTATCAAATCAGTAACAAAAGTCCAAATATATAGTACTGGAACTAAACAAACTCCTAGCGGCAGTTCCGCTCTTTACATAATGTTCGCCACCTCACCAACACCCATATTAAGCTCTCTCTGTGTCGCTCTTGGATCTGATACACCGGCTTCTACAGCGCATATATAAGCACTTGCCAAACGCAAAGCGATTTCAGTATTTAATTCACGTCGAAAGAGCTCGTAGCGTTTAACGGCAATTTTTGTACGTATTTTGTGAGAATATCACTTGGTAAATTTTTAGAATTCCTCTCTGGTTGCTATTTTGTTTATTTTCGCTGTGCTTTTAATATATATATGTATTCATTTATTTGCATAGATATGTATATACATATTTATTTGTGTATGTAAGTCAAATGTAAGATGCCCATTTCTGTTGAGGCCGCTATCAACAACAAATTTAAGTGAAAAGTAATTAAGAATGCAAACAAAGTGTTTAAATATAATTTTTTGGGCGCGTCCGAAAAAGATAATATCTATACGTGGCACTTATAGTCAGCACTGCTTCATAACAATATAAAAGGCACACAAATACCAGCACTTTTTAAATTTTTTGGTATCTTTGTATGTAGTTTTGCACCCAAATTGGATGAAAGATGACATCATCAAAAAATTTTCAAATGAAGCTGCACAAAACTTTAACGGTGCTCTTTTTGCCAACGCGCGCTCTCATCGCTCTCTCCTCTCTGCTCTCAACGCTCGTTGTTCTCATTCGCAGACGCGTGTGACTTTTCCAGCCAAAGTTTTTCAATTGGCTTTTCAATTGAATAGGATGGAAATAAATACATATATGATGGATGCTTTAGTGTCGAATTATAATTGTGTTTATCTGACAGCGGCAAATTGAGCTCTGCTCCGCCATCTTCTTTCTAAGTACAAACTAAATTTACAATCTCGAGTGCCAATCAACTCAATTGCCCTTAGTCAATCAGTTGTTGTACAGTACAAACTGTGTGCATATCCAATGCGACCGCATTCCACAACAAAAGCTTTAAAAAAAAAAACTCGATAAATACAATTGCATGCCCACAATTATAATGTGCGTCATCAAGGTTTAAAATAGTTAGTTGGATAACTTGCAAAATAGATCACACTTTTAAAAAACGAGAAACCTCAAGGTACAGTCAGTCAGTCAGTCAGTCACTTTATGTTTATAACTTTTTATTAGCTACGACTACGAAATTTATTCACACATTTTCATCGTGTCACGGGCTTTCAGTAGTTTGCTGCTAACAAAAAAAAAAAAAGAACATCACAATCTTATGCCAAAGCTTCGCTAAGCATTGCGGTTAACAAGCCCAACTTTCCAGAAAATCCAGTTTTTTTTTCGTTCGTCACATGCTCCCCCCACATTAGCCTACTTTTGACGTCACAGTTAAGCGATCTTGAAAATCAGCTCATGTATTTACAGTATGATTCATGACATGAGTCTCAATTAGATGACTATTAGATGTGATGAATCTACAAACTATTTATGTACACAAATCATTTGTATACAAGTCGTAGAGTTATTGACAAATTTTTGATCGTTTTGTTGGAAAATGACTGAAAGTCTTCAATGGTTGTGGCGCATTCCAAACAACTTTCCAAGCGCTTTTCTAGCTCTTGTTCATTTGGTTGTTGCGTGTTCCACAAAAGCAAGCAATTTTATGGCCACAAAAGAGAAACACACAAACAAACGCTTCCATGTTTGTGTGTGTGTGTGTTGTATGTAAAACTACATACATTTCAACCGGTTCTGGCTATAAACTCATTATTTTTTTTCTAACTTGGCTTATTTGTTTATAGTAGGCCTAGAGGCGTTGTTGTAGAGCCACGTCATGGTTTTTTTCCTCTTTCTTAATTTTCACTGTTCTGTTGATTTTTCATGTTGGCTGATTTTTTTCTGTTTTAATTCGAGTTGTTTTCGTTTGATTTATTATTAAGAATTTAGATGTATGTTGATTCCTACAACACATATAGGTGTTTTCTGTTCCACTTGATTTTAAGCGAACTTTCCTTATGTGGTCTTCTAGCGTGAGCTCATCCAGTTGAGTTTGGTAGTTCAGAGAGTTGATGTTTTGAGTCCGCTGCTAGAAATAATCTTTATTACGCATACGCAACGTTGACTGCTCCCATCTCTTTTTTCTTTCTTTACTTTTTTCTCCTTATCAAGCAAGCGTAGCGCAAACGCCCATTTCTATTTCAAACTTTCACTTTTCCGCTGTTCGTTGAACTCAAAAAAAAATAGGAAATAGGTTCAATGTGGTTGTTGTTTCTAGTTTGTGGTTGGTGTCGCTAAGGCGCCACAAGGGCTACGAGTCGTATGCGTGTTGTGTGTCCCTCCCAATGTTTGATGATGTCATGCGGTCGGCAGGTTTATGTATTCCCATTGCTATTTAATGCGGGCATTATGTTTGTATGTTTTGACCTTGTCATATACCAATATTCAGGCCGCCTTTACAATAATCGAGACTCGCAGTGTTAATTATATTTTTGTGTTACGCATTTACAGATTTAAATCCCCAACAAAGAATCTAAACAAGAAGAGGCAATCATGAGCTCCGCTGAGTACTATCCATTCAAGGTGAGTTTGTATGTATGAATAAGTTTCAAATATTCGAGATAAGCAACTGTGCTATTATTATTATTATTGGCAATTAAACTATTACGTTTTAATCGATTTACTCGACTCACTTTTAAGTATGCAGATAAAACATAGGCAGCTAAAAATCGTACAATGCAATTGGGTGGCTGAGTCAACTTACTTATTATATTCGTGTATAGATGAGGGTGTGTTAAGTACGTGTGAAACGCGCATTCATCGAATATTCACAATTATTCGTTATTCATTACGTATTCATTTCAGTTGCAAAATAAATAAGTAAATAATAAATGCCGCATTCAAATGATGACGCATCGTTTCCTTGTGGATTCTTATTCGTCATGAAAAAAAAAGTAATAAATCGTATAAAGTTAGTTACTAAATTTAAAATTCAGTCCAGTTCTGAGGATCTCAAATCTAAATAAAAGAAAATCGATAGGGGAAAATGGAGTAATAAGAATTTAAGATTTTCCTAATATCTTTATGTTCAATATTGGGGAGTGAGCACTGTACTTAAATTGATATCAATTTGCATTTGCAGTGCACACCCACCGTTTACCCCGCGGATCCCTTTGATCCCATTGATGATGCGGCCATTCTGCGCAAGGCCATGAAGGGCTTTGGCACCGATGAGAAGGCGATCATTGAGATTCTCGCCCGTCGCGGCATCGTCCAGCGTCTGGAGATTGCCGAGTCCTTCAAGACTTCCTACGGCAAGGATCTGATTTCGGAATTGAAGTCAGAGCTGGGCGGCAAGTTCGAGGATGTGATTCTGGCGCTGATGACGCCGCTGCCCCAATTCTATGCACAAGAGCTGCGCGATGCCATTTCCGGCTTGGGCACCGATGAAGAGGCTATCATTGAGATTCTCTGCACATTGTCCAACTATGGCATCAAGACCATTGCCCAGTTCTACGAGCAGGGCTTTGGCAAGTCTCTGGAGTCCGATCTGAAGGGCGACACCAGCGGCCATTTCAAGCGCCTGTGCGTCTCCCTGGTGCAGGGCAATCGGGATGAGAACCAGGGCGTCGATGAGGGAGCCGCCATTGCCGATGCAGAGCTGCTGCATTCTGCCGGCGAGGGAATGTGGGGCACCGATGAGTCCGTCTTCAATTCAATTCTGATTACACGCTCATATCAACAGCTGCGTCAGATTTTCCTCGAATACGAGAATCTCTCCGGCAACGATATCGAGAAGGCCATCAAGCGAGAGTTCAGCGGCTCTGTGGAGAAGGGTTTCCTTGCCATTGGTAAGTCACTCTTAAATTTTGTATTTGCTTTATTTACTTACATATTATGTTTGTTATTATTTGTTTAGTCAAGTGCTGCAAGTCCAAGATCGATTACTTTTCCGAGCGTCTGCACGACTCGATGGCCGGCATGGGCACCAAGGACAAGACGCTGATCCGCATCGTTGTCAGCCGCTCAGAGATCGATTTGGGCGATATCAAGGAAGCATTCCAGAACAAGTACGGCAAGAGCCTGGAATCGTGGATCAAGGTAAATATTCCTCCATTTCGCCATACATATCATATGTATGCTAACATTATTAAATATAACATTTGTGGTGTTGGGCACTACTCTAGATATGCACTCAGTAGCAAATAGTCGTCACAAAGTTAATCTACATTCATACAAACAAATATATTCCCCCTACCTTCATCATTCGCTTAACCATATCGAGTTGTAAATGTTACATTTCATGGCATTGCCAACAGGCTCAACAAGCAACAGTTAAATTTAACAGCTTTACAAAGCTTTAAAGCTTTACGTATGCTCTGTTATTTTCATAGTAGTAACTAGTATCAGCAGAATGTGTACAGTTTAACCCCATGTTCACATAAAGTTTTCCGTTTCTCGCTCGCTCTCACTTCTAAATGCAATTTCATTTAATTTCCCCCTTCAGTTTATCAGTTGTACACTCATATTTTGCTTATATTCTTACTTCATTTGTGTGCATTAAACATTAAAACTTGCCATATTCTGTATTTTTTAGGGCGATACATCTGGCGATTATAAGCGTGCCCTATTGGCTATTGTTGGATTGTAAAAAAGAACTCACCCTCACAAAAAGAAAAGAAAAACCAACAAAAAACTTGTCACTGTCGTTCCATGTCCTAAGCCTTATTTTATACACAAATTGTACAAAAATTCGACTATCGAATCGAATAGTTAGTGCGCAGATACATATATATATATATACTTAATATATACAAACTTTTATACACACTATTAAGATGTACGAATGCAAAAATGTGGAACCTTTTTATAAGAAAACGCAGTGCATTTAATTAGACCGTCAGAACTACAGTCGCATCACATGTTAATTATTATACATAATTATGACCATTCATTGCACCTAATTTTATCTAAATTTTTACAATGACTATATATGCAA
This sequence comes from Drosophila nr. medialis 2 BK-2023a, assembly GCA_035044325.1. Lineage (NCBI taxonomy): Eukaryota > Metazoa > Arthropoda > Insecta > Diptera > Drosophilidae > Drosophila > Drosophila nr. medialis 2 BK-2023a. The sequence goes on along the minus strand of JAWNMH010000397.1, from coordinate 5,401,969 downwards.
ATATGTGTAGCTTATGGTTTTTGTTATACTTCTTACACTTTATCAAATCTCATTTGCAATGGTTTAAGTTACATTATTGTATAAAAAAATAAATTTAAAAAAACAAAACGCAACAATAAAAAAAATTAAATCAAATCGGACGCCATTTTGTGCTGTGAACATTTGAATTTTATTTGCCGCATGCAGTGCTGTCATGTTACTAACAGTGCGCTGTAAGCGCTTAACATTACACCTAACACGGGCAAGCGGTTCTTTGTAGCGCACTGAGCAACTAAATACTACAACAACAACAGTTAAAATGTATACAAAATAACGCGTTTTATGCTCTGCTCTTTTTACGCTTCCCCCTTACGCAATTTACAACACTCGCACAGGAGGATGCAAAAACTGAAGTCGGATATTTGCTTGTGACTCTCGCCGCTTGGTAGAAGAGAGAGAAAGCGGGCAAACCTTGGCGCCAAGTATAAGAGTTGATTTTTCAACACTGCAATAGAAATGCCAAAAATATTTGCATTTTCAAAGATAAGAAAAAATGAACAAAAAAAAAAAAGTTGAATAATCGCTGAAATTATTAATGTTGTGATGTGCTTAATTCCCAATTATGTTTCTCATTGATAACGTCTAACGTGCAAGCATCTGATATTGATACTCTTTTGCCGATTAATTAAATTATAACGATTTATATATATATTTACAGCAATTTTGTATACATTTTATTTGTAAATTCTGTTGTAGTTTGCGCTTGTTGTTAACATAATAAAAACAGAACAAACCGTTTGCTAGTTTCCAGATTAAAACAAATCAAATATTTTTTTCTTTCGATTCATTTACAGGATGATATTTCCGGCGATTATAGCTACGTGCTGCAGTGTTTGGCTTCTTACTAAATACAGTATATGAATTATACATACATACATACGTACATACATTTCATCAACTGTTGTATTCTCTTTTTGTTTAACTTAATATAAAATTTGTTTTCTTCACAAATTCTTAACCAAGTGGCATTCAATATGGAAAACTGTTTTGTGATTTGTATTGTTTTGTGCTTATTTTATAAATTGGAAATACGTGAGAATGAGGTCAACGCTGTGGGCTGGGTTCAACTGGGGTTACTTGGCCACACGCTCCTCGTAGGCGGCCCAGAGACGATCGCTGTAGGTGAGCGCCTCCTTCTCCACATTGGCCGCCTGGAGAATGCCGCGTCCAACAACGCCAATGTCGGCACCGCGCTCCTTGATCACATGCTCGGGTGTGTGATACTGCTGTCCTAGCTTATCGACACTCTCATCGATCTTAACGCCCGGCGTTAACTGTATGAGACCTGGAAAGGCAAAGCAACTGGATGACTGACAGACGACACCAGCCACAAAGTCCACATCGCCGCCCTCGGTGGCAATCTTGTTGCTGCTCTCCTTGTACTTCTCATCAATCAGATTGCCACTGGCCGACATTTCGGCCAAAAGGAAAACGCCTCGTTCCTTAGCAGCATCGTTGCCATCAAGCGCCGCCTTCAGGCCCTGCACAATGCTCCGTCCGGGCAGCGTGTGCGCCGTGACCAGATCGGCCCAATCGGATATCTTATGAATACCCTTGCCATACTGCAGGGACACCGTGTTGCCAATATCCGCAAACTTGCGATCCTCTAGCAGCAGGAAATTGTGACGCGCTGACAGCGCTTTCAGATTAGCTATAAAGCTCTCACTGAAGTCCTCCACAATATCCACATGCGTCTTGAGCAGACAAATGTATGGTCCACACTTGTCGGCCATATCCAGAATGGCATCCGCCTTGGTCAGATCGGCGGCCAAACAAAGATTCGTTTTCTTGGTGGCCATCAAGTTGAATAGACGCTTGGCCAACGGACTCTTGGCCAAGTTGGCGCGACTCTCGTAAGTCAGTTTGGTGCGCGAGAAATCGTTGGCTGTTCGAAAGTAAAGATAAGTATTATCAACAGTTATTATTTATATTTAAATTATGCTCATGACATGACACTGTGCGACAAACAAACTGTTGTGGACATGGACTAGGAATTTGGGAGGGCAAGTAAACAATAACTATTAAATCAATAAACATACTAAATATTTAAGGCATCCCGAAGATGACATACACTTGGCTAGTGATATTGCTCACGAATATACATAACTTATGGTGTCCGGGACGACCACTGCCTGGACATAAAAATAGTTGTCCTTTGGGCACAACTTTCAAAAAGAAGCCAAGTCCCATTTTGAATCTTCTAGCTATATATATTGTGTATACATGTCATAGATAATATAGATGGAATACAAGAATATAAAACCCGTTTGGCTTAATCAACTGCTATCAGTAGCGTTAATTAAATTAGATACAGTAATCTATCATCGCCTCAATTGATGTGCTCATATTATATAACTACTGAAATAAAATGCCAAATGAAATCAAATTAGACAATTTTGGAGCTGAACAGACCAACACGATTTATAACGACCTGCCCTAATTGACAATGGAATATAGCTGGATGGACTGATAAAATTGGGGTTGGCTTTTGGCTCTGTAGCTAACTGGCAATGGCAATGGCACGCTAAACCTAATTAGCCTACGGATTGGGGGGCTTTGGCTAAATAAGCACGGGCAAATGTCATGTTTTCATTATCGTTTAACATCTGGGATTCACAGTGCTCCCCCTGCACCTGCCTCCTGCATCTGCCCCAGACTTACTCGGCTCACGAGGTTTATCGCCGCCAACGAACGAGCCATCGCTGTTTATCTGCACTGATGCAATGTACTTGGCAACCGCATCCACCATCTCCCGCTCGATGCGACCCTCCTCGTGCAACGTGTTCAGCAGAAAGGAGAGCGTGAAGAGGGAATGCATGCGAACGCCATGTTTGGCAATGTTGGCAACGCCGCCCTGTTCGCGATTGACGACAACCACTGCATCGGTGCAAACAATGCCCTCACTTTGCAGATCACGAACCGTATCCAAGATACTCGAACCGGACGTGACAACATCCTCCACAATCAGACAAGTGTCGCCGGCCTGATAGACGCCCTCGATGAGCTTCTTGGTGCCATAGGCTTTGGCCTCCTTGCGCCGCACCAGCATCGGTATATGCTGCTGCACGGATACAATGGTGGCCAGTGGCAGAGCCGTGTACGGAACACCGCAAACGTGCTTCGAGCTCAGCTGCAGTTCCTTGATCTGAGCCACCAGCAAATCGGATACGGTTTGCTAACAAAGAAAGAAACACTTGTTTAACCATTCCCTCTCCGTCTCCTTCTCTCTCTTTCTCACCATAACATCTGGATAGCTGACGATGACACGCAGATCAAAGTAAACCGGAGAATTGATGCCAACCTTCATTTTGAAATCGCCAAATTTAAATGCATTGATCTCAAACAATTTGAGCGCTAATGCTTTCATTTGATCGGCATTCTTGGTCACCATTTTAATATGATTCTGTTACGTGTTGTAAATGTTTAACCTAAACTCAAGTTCAGTTAATAGCCACGTTATGCACACGTGCGAGGTACGCTTACAACTTAAAAAAAACCTGTCCGCGCGCCGCTGACAATCAACAAACATTAAAAACTGATTGCTTCATCGCAAAGGGAATAGCGGCTCTTTACTCAAAAGGCACTGCTTTAAGCAATGAGCGCTGTTAACTTAACATGGATGAGTGAGATGTTAAGGTATTCCCTTTTGTTGCGTATACATTTTATTCACAATATGAGTCATATGTGGTTTGTTTTTAGGCTAATCTTGTCATTTCTGTTTAATAATTATGATTAAATATTAAGTTTTGAATTGCTTAAAATAAATTAGAAAAACTCGATATGTTAACTATTGCGCATGACAAAATGTATCGATGATTGCAGAAATTCACATAAATCGATTACGGTTTAAGCGGGCAGCAACAAGTTGAAAATAATGGGAATTTTTTTAGAGCCACTAATAATGTCTATAAGAATGAAGAGAATAAAAAACTAACTAACAAAAAAGAGTATAAATAAACACATTGGTTTTTTTTTTATAAGTGATTATAATTTATTAGAGTTTTTATCGACTTAAGGTATATATATATATAAATAAAATATTATTCAAGTACAAAGTTATATATACTCATTATTTTTATTTAATTCAAGTAAATATAATTCAAAGTGTGTGTGTGTGTGTCTGTGTTTTCTTCTTGCTATGTTAGGTAAGTACAATTTACTGTGTTCTTGCTTTCCATTTGCCGTACATCAGCAGTTTTATCAACTTAATTAATTTTTGTTCTTTTTTTAAGTCAAGTGTTGTCGGTTGTTCATTGAATTTGGATCACAAAACAGTAAATGTCTTAAACGAATCGAAATTTTATTTAAATTAAACATAGTTAAAACAAAGTTTTAGTTGCGTAATTATAAAAATATTGTAGCTGCTGCTTGTCACTTGTTCTTCTCTCCACTTACATTTCATTATTTCATTACATTTTGTTTCTTTTAGCTCGAAAATACATGGGTATGCCTAACCTTAAACCAATGTCGTCTCCAACCGCGCGCTCTTTTTGTATTTTTTTTAAAAATTTTTTTTTTTGTTTTTTTTTTTATTTGTTCGTCCACATCCTTGTCCATAACACTCGCAATTTTGTTTTTAAACGCTACGTTTCCTTAACTTCAGTCCTTTCGCAGAAAACCTAACCTTAAAATGTATTAAGCTTTTCAAATATTATTTTCATTCTTCGATTTTCTTTTTGTTTTCATTTTTGTGTTCATTATTTTTGTTTTATTTTCTTCTTTCCTTTCCTTTAGTTGCTGCCGACACTAAACATAAATACAGCGCAATACATACATGTACAGTATTTGTATTTAGTTTCCATTTGTTATATTTATTCTTTATAAAAAAAGTGTTTACATAATATAAACGTTCTAATCGTCGCCTCGCTGTCTGCTGCCTGCTTCAAAATGTTCCTTCGTCGTTTCTCAACACTTGCCGTACTTCTAACTACAATTGTAACATCATCTTTGGCCGCACACTTTCCCTTCCCTTCCTCTCCCTTCGATTCGTTTCCTTCTCCTTTCCCGTTAGTTTTGTAAATATGTAAATTGTAATACATTTCATTTAAATTCACTAAGAGTTGCTCGGACTGTGTGTGTGTGTGTGTGTGTGTGTGAGAGAGTTCTTTTAAAATATTTTAAATCATTTGCTTTACTGCCTGTTATACCTTCGCTAGACCAATTTTTTCTTTAATATTTGGAAAAATATGTTTGGTTTGTTATTTCGTTTTGTTTATGATTTTTTTGTTTTGCTGTTTTATGCTATTTTTGTTTTTTTTTTTATAAAATGCCAAAAATTTGTGCAAATTTCTAATGATTTTAGTTTTTTTTTTTTTTTTGTTTTTTTTAACTCTTACATTTTTTGTTTTTGTTGTTGTTTTGTTTAACACTAAAATATTTAACTTTAAAATGTACCATTTTTTTCATTTATTTATAAATTTAGTTTGTATTTTTGTTTTTCGTTTAGTTTCATTTAAAATATTGCATTTTTACTTTATATTTTTTTTGTTTTTTTAGTTTGTTTTTGTTTTGTTTGTTTGGAGGCTTCATCCCTGAGTGATTTAATTTCCTTTGTTTGTCATTTATTGCAATTTTTTCTTTATAAACTTATTGATTTATAATTTCTTATGTGATTTATATAAGTTATACTAAACGAAAAAATTGCGAATTGAATAAATTGGCGTGGGCTTTGAAGGTTGCTTATTTCTCGATAATTACCTGTTGTTGGGCTACCTTCTGACTCTGATTGGGATGATGTGTGGCACACTGGACACATTTGGGGTCGACTACGCAAATGTTAGCCACAATGTGCCCAGCCCATCGAAAATGTAGTAACTGTTACTTAAGATTGTTGTTGTTGCCTTTCCTTGCTATGTATTTTTGTTATATACATATATAACTTTTGGCTAATACTTTTTATTTTCTTGGCTACATTGGCCATTTTGTAAAAGTTTGTTGAATTGTTGTTGCTGCTGCTGCTGCTGCTGTTGCTGTTTTTTTTCTTTCGTGTTTTGTTTTGTTTTTCTATTCGTAATTAGTATTTGTACTTTAATGCAAGTATTTCAATTACTTCTTCTGTAGTCAGAGCAACGCACAAAGCCACAAAAGACAGTTATGCCCGGTTAGGGATAGACTGTTCTTCAAGCTGTTGCACTTGGATCGAGTACACACGTTATAATATATATGCTTGTAACAAAATTAGCATATTTTAAATAGGTAGTAAATTGATAACTACACAAATTATGACACTACATCAATTAGGTATGCTCAAAAACAAAAACACAAATACTAAAAGTCAATTTGCAGTAATATTCAAATGATGCGTTGACCACCAAGATTCATGAATGAATACACAAAATGTTTATTTTCGTAAATCGAAATTCAAATCTGGTTTAGATACATTTCAAAAATATACGCGAATGGCCTAGTGCTCAATGATCATTTGTGTGACATTTGAAAAACAGTCAGAAAACCGAAAGCATTACAACTATTTTGGTTTTCTTTTTCCTTTTGTTTTCCGATGTATGTATATTAGTTTGAAGCATTCGTATAACTATATGCAAATATGCTGGTACATCATATGATAAAACGTTTATTGGTATTGTTTAGACCGTTACATTAATCTCAAAAAATGCTATGTATTTGAACAGTAAATTACGTTTTCACTTGCACGAAGTGTTTGCACTTTATTTCGGTTATTGTTTTATGCCTTTCATTCATATACTTTATCCATTTCTCTTTTCGTTTCTTGTTTTTTATGTTTTTTTTCCTTCTTCTTTTTTTTTTGGTATACGTTTTGTTTTTCTTTTGCATTTATATATAAAAAATATTTTGTTGTTTATTGAGTTTTATTGCAGTTATTGTTTTTGGTTAGCTGTTTTTTTTTTTTGCTTTGATTTTTTTTATGTTTTTTTTTTTTGATAATATCGTTTAGAGCTGCTCAGCGGATTGTATTTTCCATTTTGGGGTTTGGTTATAGATAGTATGTATATATTTGTGGTATTTGTATTTCATAGTTGTTATTTTGTTTTTGTTTTTGTTTTTAAATTTGTTGTAAGCATGGTAAGTTGGCTATAGCTATAGAGTATACGTGTTCGTTTATATGGTATGGTATATTGTAGTTTCTGCGATTGGTAATTTTGTTTTTTTTTCATGGATAGGTAGTTTGCTTTAAACGACGACTGGAATTGGGGCATGCAAAGACGCAAGCTTGTGTTGCATTATTCTGCTTAGTGTTTTGCTTTTGCTTCGCTTTGAACATTACGTTTAAAATCTTAAAACTACATGACATTATTTCCCTTCACTTTTCCTTTTCAATAATCGTCCAAATAAAGTATAAGACTAGAAATATATATATATATATATATATGTATATATATATATATATATATCGCGTTATTCATTTCGTACTTAATTAATATGCGCATAAAATGAATTTCTGAACTTATTCTAAGTACATTTATTTAAGTTGTTCCAAAAACAAAAACAAAAAGAAAATTCAAATGAGTAATAAAAGAAAATTGCACATAAATGGTTTTCTTTAAAAATTATTAGCTTACACTTAAAAGCTTTCGTTTGTTCATTTTTTTTTTCCAAAGATCACAGATCCTCATAAAGAAATGAAAGCCAACTATGCGCATATTTCAAATTTCAAAATTCCAGCTTCTTTTTCCATTTTCATTTTCATCTTCATTTTTAATTTTTTTTTTTTTTTGTTGTTTTTTTTTTTGTACATATAAATTGCTAAACTTTGCTTAACTTTTTGTGCGAAAACTTGAACTGAAAGAACCAAAGCTAAAGAACTGAAAGTGTTGTAAACAAAATTCAACTAATACTTGCATATTGTAGTATAACTTCTTTTCTTTTGTTTTTTTGTTGTTTTGTTTTGTTTTGTTACTTTGTTGTGAGGGTTATTGGATTTGGGGTGACGCTCAGCAGAACCTTCGGTAAACTCTTAACACATTTCAAAAAAAGCAGCTCAGCTGTTAGCAACAATTCGCAATTGTGGCAGCGATTTGCTGGCAACAACTAAGCCGCCTCCTCCGGGCATGAAATGTGCGTTGAGAGTTTACCAAAAGTCCTTGTACGAACCTCAGGAGCCGTGTAGCGCATTATTCTGCGCAGTGCTGGCACCGCTGCCATTCACATTTTGGGCTGAGACCTCCGATTTGACGCGACGCGCAATATGCGAACGCGTGTGCTTGCGCAAGTGATCCTTGCGATAGAAACCTGTAAGTGCAGACAAGGATGCATTAGCAAAAGGCACAAAGTTAAACAAAATGAGATGGCAATGATAAATATAAGTCAATCACTCTTTTATTGTATGGATGTTGCACATATATAGATATGCAGATTCTTGATCAGACTCACCTTTGCCACACTCGATGCAGACGTGCTTCTTCTCACCCGAGTGGATGACAATGTGCAAGGTGAGCTGTTCCTTGCGCTTGAACGACTTCATGCAGATCTGTTAAGATGAGGAACAGAGATTAGACAGATTGGGATTGGCGTTCAACGATTCAACGATCGTCACTCACATTGCACACATGAGGCCTGTCCGGTATGTGGGATAGCTTGTGCCGGGTCAAATGATCCTTGCGCTTGAGCGCCGCATTGCATATATCGCAGACGAAGCGCCGCTCCACGGCATGCGAGATGACGTGCTGCTCGATGAGGCTGCGATCCGGATAGGCCATCTGGCACTCCGGGCAACAGTATAGCGTGGAGCCGTCCAATGCTTTCGTTTCACGAATTTCGCCGGGCTTGGGTCGGGGCTTCTTCTCCTTTGGCGGTTTCTTCTTTTTGGTCTTCTTGCCGCTGGCGGTGGTCGTTCCGCCCGTGGCATTTGTGGTGCCCACCGCCGCAGTGCTGGAGACGGCGGCACCATTGACCGCCCCATTGGCATTGCCATTGACGCCATTGGTGGCCCCGCCATTGGCCAGGGCAGCGCCATTCGCGTCTGTCATGTTGGTCATATGGACGCCATGCTCCATGCCCACCAACCCGTTGTGGTGTGCACCATTTACCAAATTGTTGCTAGGCGTCAGGGCAACGCCACCCAGCGCCAAACTGGCCAAATTGGTGCCGTTCTTAAGCACATCGCCGGTGGACTCCTTCTTTATTGTTTCCGAATACTTGAGGAAGTGCTGTATGGAGATTGGCAGTGTTGCGGATAGCAAATGCGATGAGTAGTCGACCGTGTTGGCCGTATTGGCCAGCGTTTGCCACGACTGATTGACATTCTGTAAGATTTGCTGATTGAGCACTGCGAAAGCCAAAAATAATGACAAATATATGAGTAAAAATGTATCATTTTTTATTGTATACCTAAGGCAGAGTCTGCATTCTGCTATACAATCTTTTTTTTTAAGCCATCTTGTTGAAACTTGGCAATGGTTTGTCTTTTTGCTGCAGGCAAATCAAAACGAAGTATCAACAAGCCAAAGCAGGCAGTTATTGCTCAGCATCTAAGTGATTGAACATTTAGTTATTGTCCTCCTCCTTAACAAATGCTTATAAGTATTGGACTACCAACTGCGATGGTAAGGATTATTCATCCTCAACACAAATCTAGTTGAGCTTAGATCACAGATCATATACACAAAGAGGGTATTCTAGCAGCGACATCCTACGGTAAATGTTATAACTTGTTGTAAATGCTGTTTTTTGTTAATGACGATGGCAACATTCAGAGCTCTAATCCAGACCTAATGCTCTCATCGCCCACCAATCACCGCCCCATTTGGTCCAAATATGCCAAGACCCACCGCAACGTGAGCATCTCATGCATTATCTAATAGCATCCTGGATAATTTTCTTGCTGTAAGAAATGCTGTAAGAAGTGCTGTACAAAAGAAAGAAAAAAAAAACCTACCCCAACAACAAAAAGCTTTGGCTTGGCAACACTCAACCCGTGTGTGTATTTTTCGCTGTGTGCGTGTGTGTGTGTATGTGTGTCGGTGTTGCGTACAGGCTCAGTTCTATTTTCTTGAAAATCCCAGGCTGCCTTCTCCTGTTATCCGCAACGCCGCCCACGCCTCGCCCGCCGCACCACGCCTGAAGTTACAGCCGTCAAGGACACATGACATGCAGCATCCCTAGCCCACTCCTCGCACTCCCCGGGGTGGTCGTCTAAGGCTTATGTTTTCAGGCTGTGCTTTTTTATTTTTTTATTTTTAAGTTAATACGCCCACGTGGAAAATGGGTGTGCGCAAAAACTTTCAGCTCAACATCAAATGAACACAAATTCTTAAAACTTGTTAATAGGAAATACATACTGACACCCACACACACCCACACACCCCCACCACACAACCTCACACACATCTACAGAGTTAATAAATTCTTTGGGAGCTCCAAATTGTCGGGCGCTCCAAAAAATATGCTACAAAAATCTCAATCCAGACAGGGCGCAACATTTATTTTTCGGTTATTTCTTCTCATATATATTATATATATATATATATATGTATATATATATATGTCTAAATACTTTATTTAGCCGAAGCGAGCCGAGCCGAGGGCAGCGGCAAGGCGACAAGGAGCAGGACAGCCGCACACGAAGAATAATGTTCGTCCTTGAAATCGTAAGCCATATAAAAAGATAGCAAACCCACCAAAAAAAAAACAAAAGCAAAAAAAATAAAAGAGAGCAAGGCAAATAGACGTGTGTAACTCTTCCTCCCAACACCCACCAGACCCTCCTACCAACAAAAAAAAAAAAAAAAGAGAAAATAATAAAGAGGAGCCGTTCAGCAAGCGTCGCCGACTCACCTTCTTCCCGGTCACGTTCAATTTTTGGATGGATTTTACCCTTATGATCCGCTGCTGCGGCCGCATTCAAAAAGTTCAGATCACTCTGCGGCTGCGAGTATGGTATGGATATATTTTGACCATATTGCATATTGTTAGCCGCCGAAACTGCAAAAGAATACAAAAATCAAGAGGCATTTTTAGTATGTTGAATATTTTGTATTTTAATTTATATATTTACACATGCTTGAAATTGCGCTAGAATCACAGCCTTTGAAAGTTACTTTATAAATACTATATATTTCAGTTATATATGCTATATCTATTTTTTTTTTATGTTATTTTATTTAATTATTATTATTTTTATTTAATTTTTGTAAAAACTGTTCGCGCTAGCGAGCGACAGCGCACAACGACTAACTACAACTGACTGGGGCCTGCGTCTGTCTGAGTGGTAGCAGAAGCAGCAGCAGCTACAGCTGGCGGCGGCGACGACGACACACATACACACACACCGATGGATAGAAACGCACGAGGAGCGAGGATCGGGTACCGGCAAAAAGCGGGCGGCTGTTCGTTTTATACACGACGCCATCAATGTTCCACTGAAGCTTGATTTTTGTGTGTGTGTGTGTGTGTGTGTGTTTGCTTGCATACACATACATCAAGTTACTGACTGTCTGTGTGTAGGCAGCAACAATTTGGTAGTAGATGGCAACACTGGCAACGCTGAGTGACATGCGTGTGCTGTTGTTGTTCTTACTGTTCTTACTGTTACTTTTAGGCAGCTGTGGGCATGTCTGCCTGCCTGCACGCCCCTTCGCCCTCTCCCGCTCGTTCGGCTGGGCTGTGTGGCCTATCGTTGACTCGCTGCCGTCTGCCAAGGCCACATTTTGCTCCCACACACACACACACACACACACACAGTGGCACGCACAGCAAGAGAGCGAGACGCACACGTGCGAGTTACGCATACATAGGAAAAAGGAAATTAAAATTGAAAATACCGGTCCTACCGAAGCGCCTTAAATGTATGCTACACACATACACACATACATTTATATATGTATTTCCCAAATGCGCGCGTCTGCGTCTGTGTGTGTGTGTGTCTGTGTGTATTTTCGGCGTTGCCTTTTGCGCCAACGTTTTGCCGGGCGCTCGTTTTTATTAATAAATATTTTCTGGCTGTTGCCAATTGGCCCGTTTATTCTTTTTTCTTTATTTCTTTATTTTTTAAATGTTTTTCCAGTATTTTCTTAGCATTTGCTTCCTTTTTCCTGATGAAATGATTCCGCACACATCTCTCTGAGGGCGGAGGTGAGTAGGGATGAGTACCATTGGCATCCAACGGCGAAAAAAACGGACAAATTTAATAATAATAAAAGAAAGATCCCAAATATTTAAAAGCCATATGCATGTGCGCTTGGATCTGAGTCCTTTTGTGTGTGTGTGTGTGTGTGGGAGGGGTGTGTTTGGCATCTGGCTGACAGTCCCTCGTATAAATTAACTTGTGACCTTGCAACACATTTGAACATATTTTCTTATGCTTTAATGCCATTTGCGAGACTTTGCCGCAGTCGCATAATAAACTCTAGCGTACTTTTGAGGGCTAACAAATTTAATGCGCTAACCTCAATTAGCCAGGTCATAAATGTGTGTCTGTGTGTGTGTGTGTGTACAGACAGATGTGTGGGACGCCTTGCTTGGGTAAATAAAGGAAGCAGGCTAATAGGGTACAATAAACAAAAGTAGTCCACAAGGAGGATTAAGATGAAACAATTGACCAGCGAACCGTACGAGGAGGGAGCAAAAGCCATCCTTGCATAGACTGAAAATCCCCGCAACTTTGGGCATACTTAAAAGCAGCATTATATTTAATAAGACAAACTAATTATGCTTAATTGAAGACTTTAAATTGCATTATAAAAGATATGAGTCTTGCCACGTTTTTTTTTGTTTCTTTTGGCTTTTGGCTCTTAAATTAATACTCATCGATTTCAAGTCAACACTTTAAAAAATAGTGGATTCAATTAAAAACCACACATATTTAATTAGCTAACTGATAGAGATGTTGTATAGATAACTATTATTTTGAGTACGTAAAGTTTTCAATTTATTTGGAAAACTAATCAGACATATGTAGATATATATTTTGGTTTCTTTTCATATTTTTCTTCTTTTTAAGTAACCAAATATATCTTAATTTTGAAACAGACAAGTTGAGTTGCGAATTTGATAACAAAAATAGATTTAAATTCAAGTGCATCTCAACACATCGCTGACCATTAGTAAAAGATGTAAAGGCAACGGTAATCAAATATTAACCGAACAATTAAAATGCTTTAGGCGACGAAAGCAGTTAGGCGAATGCTAAACTTATGTAGCCGTAATTAATCAAATGAACCCAATGAGTGCGCAGACAACAGACAATATGAGAGGCACAGCAAGCAGGCCCCGAAAAGTAGACAGCGCAAAGGGACAGATAAACCAACTGCCCGTTAAATACGACAAACAAGCAACAACACTGGGAAAACAACAAACAAAAAAATACAACAAGACAAGACAAGTTGACAAAACAAAAACGACATGGAATATGGAACGGGTTCGGCAGGCAGGCTGCTGGCAGGCAGGCAATCAGTCAGGCGGGAGCAGAAGCAGAAGTAGCATTCGCAGACGCACGGAAATACTGGGCTAAGCCTTGTGGTGATGCGAGAACGAGCAGCGAGACCCAGAGCGACTGAGTCAAACTTCTGACAACAACAACAAAACTGAAAGCATGCGCTCCATTTTCCATCATTAACATCATCATCGCCATCGTCATCGTCATCGTCATTGTACCCGGCATTGTCGCTGTAACATTTCACTTTTCACTTCACTTTCACATGGGCCACACGACAGCAACAGCAACAGCAACGACCAGAAACAGAAACAGGCACCAGGACGAGAACAAGAACGATGAGTACGAGAAACAGCACATGATGTTTTCTGCCTCTGCCTCTGTCTGCTTCTGCTTCTGCCTACCTCTGACTGCTTGTTGTTGCTATTGCTGGTGCCTAGCAACGAGTTAAAGTCGGTGAAAACTGAAACACGGCCGAGCGAGAGTGAGAGCGTGCCCAACTGCGTACAATTTGAGAAACTGAGAGCGGAGAGAGACAACGAGAGAGAGGGAGAGCGCGCGCGCTCCAGCTTGTATGTGGCTGTGTGTGTGAGAGAGTGTGACTCTGCTCTCTCCAACCCACAATATGGCGTCGTCTGTTGGGTTTGAGTGGCTAGCCAAAGTGGAACAAAATGGAAAGGAATTCGCTGGGTTTGGGGAACGTTTTGGAAAACATGGCGCTGCCGACTGTATTCCTACTTTTAAGTGTGTTTATAGTGCCGGCCACACACAGTGAAAGCGTGAGAGAGCGCGCGCGCATCAAAACACATATAAGCTTATATATACATAGCAAAAAAAAATAGAGAGAGAGAAAGAGCGGACGAGCGAGTGGTTAGGAAAAACTGCAACCCCTATTAGAGTTGGGGTTTCATACGCCCGCTTGTCTCGCTGCTTGGGGTGGGGCTGGGCTTGGTGGTGGGGGCTGGCGTTGCGCCACGTTGGGTGTGGGCCAGTGTAGCGCGACGCGGCGCCAGTCGCCAGAGTTTGAGTCATCAGCGACAGCAACAACAAAAAAAAAAGAGAAGAAATAGCAGCAGCAGCAGCAGCCGCCATAAACCACAAGAGTGTTGCCAGAAGCAGCTTTAAGCCTTAAAGCTGCCATATGATAGAAAAAGCTTCGCTTTTGGCTTTATTGTTTTACACTTGCCTGCCTTTTTGGTCGGCTTAAGTGTTGTGCGGCTAGCGAAATTACACACACATAAGGTAATATATCAACTGTACATATACATATATACACACATATATATATTTATATATATAAACACACACACCTAAGGTCTGACAGACTTATAAGCACGCGCATTTTTAGTGTTGCATAGCGTCGGGCGCTGTTCCCGCCTGCTGCTCACTCGCCCTGGTGGGGGTGGTGTAAACCCAGCCAGTACACACTCACACTCATACCCGCACACACACACTCTCTGTTATGTACACATAGAAGAGTATGTACGTGAGTGCAAATAATTTGTGTCGGGGGTTGGGCGAGCGAGCGAGCGACCCCCTCTTGACAGACAGACCGCAATATTATCACATCCATTCGCTTGGCTGGCCTTTTTGCTGGCATCTTGAATTTGCCTTGTTCCCACCATTATGCATTATGATCGAGTTAGTTGCTTGTTGTTGTTGTTGTTGACGTTGTCTGATCATCGGCATGCAAAATTTGAAAATATAAATAAAAATAACATTAGCACGTTTCTAACATTTTATTCCGCACACAAACATACAACACACAGACGTCGCTCTCCCCAACTCTCTCCCCAATTTCTCCCTCTCTCCCACACTCTCACTCTCTCCCTGTTTGTGTTTTACTCATCCTTACCCTCGGCGTCGCTTCGTCATCGCCAAAGCGAAAAATCAATGAGCCTCAAATGTTTTTTCTTTTATTTTATTTTATCTTTTTTTTTTTGGTTTATTTTTGTTTTACTTTTCTATACTTTTGTTACGAATATCCTTTAGGATGTGATTTGCCTCTAAATGGTTTTGATGTTGAATTTCTTGTTGTTTTTTTTTATATCTACTTAAAGAGTTTACCGCAGGACAAGATGGATTATGTAAATTGCTGGGAAAAAAAGTAAGCGCATAATAAACAAATATTTAGCCAAGGTACTTCAATGAAAGTAAGCTTCAATGTTGTGAATTTGGGATTAGAAACGGGAAGAGTAAAGCAGAAATAGCTTACAAAGTTTGTTCTTTCATTCGTGCTTTATGATTTCCTATGTGAATTACAATCGTTTGTCGACAAGGGTGTTTTATAGAGAATATATTAATAAAGTTATAGTTTAAACTAATAATGACATTAAATTGAACAAAATCTATATAAAATGCATCTATTTTTTTATATTATATCTAACTTTCATAGCTTTGAGATATCTTAATGAAATCTAGCATAAATTCGAATTTTCTAGCTCCTAGTCGCAAATTAGCTTCTTTCATTATGATAGCACAAGTTTAAGTATGTTATTAATAGATTGGCAAGAAAGGATTATATGATAATAATGTAAAATAATATCAATTACAATTTCCATATAATACATATTCATAAGTTTTGATTTTTTATCAAGCCGTAACAAACAACAAGTTAACAGCTGCTAAGCTACCATAGTTGTCAATCTAGGTTGACTAGAACATTGCAGCTGGAAAATATATGAAATTAAATGAGTATATCAAATAGAAATGTTAACATCTGATTTAGGTTGCATTTTTGTTGTTGTTAAATCGCCGGCAGCTATCTAAACTAATAGGCTAGCCAGTCCGCGTCTCTGTCGAGTTGATATCGGTATGCGTTCGTAGAAATGTGATTTATACAACAACGAGACACGCTATCTGGGCCTGGGCTATCTATTTGCCGAAAACTGGACTCAAAGTTGATTTTTCTTTCTGCTGTTGTTGTTGTTGTTGGTGTTGCGGGCCGCGTGATAAGCCATGCCAGCTAATAAGCGACAAGAAAATGTGGTAGCTGGATTGGATGAGCAGGGTGCATGGTGCACGGGAACGGTGCGGGGGGACGAGTATCTACCGCCAGTCTACCTGCATTGGCTAGCTGCAGCCACATAGATAAAAGAGCAACCCACACACACACGCACACACAATCAACGACAGACACACACACACACGCATAGACACATTTTCCTGTTGTTGCAGGTAAAAAAAAAGAAAAAACATACAGAAATGAAATAAAATTAAACGCTAAACTGGAAATGTAATGCGTAGAGCTGAAAAGCTGGGATCAATGAACTATACGAAACCAGTGGCAAATGGCAGTAGGTATCGAGTCTGAGTTTGAGTTTGAGTTCGGGACTGGAATTGAAATTGTGTTTGAGTATTTGATTCTTGTAGTCAGCAATAAATGCGTGCGGCAGATTTCAAATTAACAGTTTGTTTTGTTTGTTCCGCTTAGAGATTGCCTTATGCAATATTGTTTTAATAACCTTTGGCATTTGTTATAATTTACTTAGCATCTCTATTTGTAATCAACTATGATTTATCAAAGATGAGACTCAAATTGGAAATAAAAAGAAAATTTAATACTGCTGCAGGCTCTGACAAATAATGGATTAAAAAATAATTTATCTATCTACAATATTAACATAAAAAGTCGGACAAATAATGGATTACAAAATTACAGATACTCATCTTTAATCTGTAAAAACTATTCATAGTTGATGAGCAACTGGAATTTTATATATTTCAATAAATTGTTATGTTTCTACAGATATAAAAATATATAATATTTATGTAAAATATCATGGTTCACCTCCCACCCCCCCTGATTTCTCATAATTAATCTTTGCAATTTTTAACTTATCTGCCCACACTGGGCACAGGTAAATAATATGAATAATAAAATGCAGTTGCTCGGATTGGGGATTTAATTATGCAAGTGAATGCAACTAATTACAATTGATGCAAGATGTGAGTGCATTGAGATGGGCTGTTGTTTTATTGTGCTGCCAATATGGGGATGGGGTCTTTCAGCTTATGTACTTTGCGTTTAGGGGTTGGTAGGCGCTGATAGTGGGTGTACAGGAGTTAAAGGGGTTGGGCTGTCACCCTGACACAAAGAGTTGCAGCGGGCCTGTGTAAGGAAGTCGGTGCAATTAAAAAAGCAGCGACGCTTCCTTCCCCTCATCGGAGGTTGGGGTTGAAAACTGCGCACGCACACACACACACACACACCCCCGTTTAATTGTGTTTGTGCGTGTGTGTTTGTGTGTGTGTTGAGTAGCTAACGACAGCAGAGAAACCCACCCCCAGAGCTATACAAAGTAAAATGCAGCAAATTCAAAAGTTATTTGAGTTCATTGCATTTTCATGCGAAGCTAAGCAACAACAACAGCAACAACAAGAACAAGAAAAACTGGCAACAGCAGCGTGCAACACACACACTTTCTCACACACACACACTGTGGCAAACAGGGGTGGGTGGTAATGACTCAAAACATAGCGCAGAAAAGAAAAAAAAACCAACGCAAAACAGCAACAACAACAACAAGAAAAATCGTTAGATTCGGTTATGTTGACAGGCGCGCTCCGCTCATGTTGGGCATATTAGTGTGGCTAACAAATTAGAGGACGAACGTATGTGTTGAGAAAAGTTTGGGAAATTTGTACTAAGCTAATGGATGGGGTGAATATTGTATTCAGCAATGTATATGACAATTGCTGCAAAATAATATTTGACAGAACAGAATTAAGATCATCTCAGTCTAAAATATAAATACATTTAAAAATGCTTCTCATTTTTGTCTTACTTATAATTATTTTAGAATATGTATAGCTTTGCAAATAAACCAATTAATAAAAGGGTATAAAAAATATATTCGAAATATCGAATGTGTGATTGCTAAAGATTTAAGAAAAAAACCGATTTTTATATAACATGGCCCAATATATTTTGAAAATTTGTATTAATATGAAATGCTTTCTGCCAGAATTTTGTAATTTTTACTAACTCTCAGGATGTAACATTTTATTTTTTGTTAAAAAACATTGCTCTTCCCTGATCATTAATAGATTTTAGGCACATCTTTAGTGAATTTATGATTGTTATGATTAGAAGACTGAAATGCGAGATTAAAGTTTGTCTACATACAATGCTTTTGGTCTGATCAACTCATTTTTATATAAATGTATTTTTTATAGTTTAAATTTATGCAATTTCAATAAATTGTATTAGTTTCTGCGACTTTAAAAATAATATATCGCTGATATTTTCATAAAAACTCGTTTTCTGTCGGGTGGCAACGCCCCAGTAAACGCAAGATTGTTTGAATGCATTTTCTTCCGGTTCGAACTAGTTCTGTGAACGAAACAAAACGAATCACTAAGCGGCTGATTAGCTGTGCATGCCTGCTCTCTCTAACATATGGCACTTCGTATGCTACAGGCCAAAGCCAAGGCGAATGCAAACATTTAATGCTCTTATACACGCTGCTATATTAGTGATATTCTTCAAGTTGATCCTCTGCACTCTTCCAGCAATCAAAACAAGAATTTTGTGCTAGTTATAAATGTTCAAAAGACCCCAAACGGCGCGTTGTAGTGCATTATTAACATAGGGAAAAGCAAAGCGACGCCGCTGTTTTTGTTGCTGACGCCAGCGCCGACGTCGCAGCGGCAGCGCCAACGGTGGCAGCAGCAGCAGCAAGCAAAAATAAATCGATAAAAATAAAATAAATTTTTAGTGATTATGTTGTACATACAAACAGACAAACACATGCAGCGCATATACATGTTCACATGTATACAAGTATATGTATGTATGAATGTGTGTGTGTGATGTTCACTTACCGTTGGGCACATTCTGATTGAAATGATTGCCATTGGTTTGATAGCGTTGCACATGATTATCGCTGCCCGCTGCAGCAGCCGCTGCGTTCACCGGCGGCGTACCAAATGCACCCGGTGTTTGTGCATCAAATTTAGCGGCAAACTGATGAATGCCGGAGAAGGGGCCGCCGAACGCGGAGAAATTCATCATGACAGTTTATGGTTATTAACAGGCTTCACACACACATACGCACGCACACGCGAGCAGCATACGTACACTTACACACACACACACACAGACAGGGAGACAGGAGTCGTTGGACAGTGTGTGTGTGTGTGTGTGTGTGTGGGAGCGAGAATTGCCGATTGGTTTTTATTGGAGAAGCAGCGTATTTTTTGGGGCTTGTGTAACACTTTCGCTTTTTGGTTTATTTTGGTTGTTTTCAAATTGCACTAGCCAACACTAACACTAACTTAACGATGCGTCGAGCCTGCGAAACTAAAATACGATCGAACAGCAGCAAAAACAGGCGATGACGATGACGATGACGATGACTGTGCGGCGCTTTACAACAGTGGGTGGTAGTGGTGCTAACTTGGCTGGGTGTTGTTTTTGTTGCTGTTGTTGTAGTAGCAGTTGTTGTTGTTGTTGCTACTCTTGTTGGTGGGGGTTGGTTTTTGGTTGGTGTGGCGTGGCGCACTCACACACACACACACACACACGTCTGTATGTATGTATGTATGTATGTATGTATGTATGTATATATAAGCGCGCGATTGTATGCAGCGCTTTGGGGGTAGCAAAATGTACAACTTTCAATTTCGCTTAAACTAAACTCATACAGGGACAAACACACACATACGCACACTCACTAACACACGAGGCGCGACCGCGACGGCAACGGCGGCGACAGCGTCCACGGCGGAGAACAACAACAACAATAATAAAGTAGAATTAAACGAAAGTCACGCTTACAACCGGCTCGTCGAGGCTCCGACATCAAACTAAAAGTAACATTACAACGAAAGAAAGCGGAAACACTGGGGCAGGCAACGGCAATCAGGCGCTGGCAGCGACTGCGGCTGCGACGCCAGCGGCAACAGCGACGCAATGGACAAATGACAGTGACAGAGCGCAGCGCTCTCTTTTTTGTGTTAGTTCGCTAATATGTATGTGTATGTATGTATGTACATACACATACACACGTATGTTTGTGCATGTGTTGTGTGTGTAGTGTTTGTTTCGCTTTTGAGGGTGGAAGTTTTTCTACTTCTCTGGAAAATGTGCGTTTACTTGTATATTCTTCCCAATGCGTTTCTGTCTGGGCGTATGACACACATTCAAACCATAAAATTGATTAACTAAATAAATAAATTAGCAATATAAATTAAATTGCGATTTGCAAGGCAAAATATATAAATGTTGTCAATAATTATTTAATTTTAAATATGAGCACAGTTATAAAAAAACATTGATCAAGATTTGTTTTGTCAAAAGATTATAATTATGAACTGAACCAACGAAAGTTAAACTAAAACTCCACATCTTATATAATTTTGTTTTCAAAATTGTAAAATAATTTGAGGACATCAACAAGTCGACTAACTTTGTGAAGAAAATTTACAAACACGGCGTGCCTTGTATTCGTATTTTTATTTGGTTTTCCAACTTTTGGGGTTGTGTGGCCATCGCCGTCGCAGTCGCAGTGAACGACCAGTGCATTTATACAGATGTGTGTGCTTGTATGTATTTATCTATGTTTGTTTATACACGCGTATGTATGTATAAGCATTAACGTAGCTGCATATGTATGTATGTGCCTACTTTTGTACGTGTGTGTGTCGGAGATGTCTAGGAGCACTGAGCATTCTCGGCCGCGTCGCTGCATTTAATTCTGCTGGCGCTGTGCTTGTGTTAATGAAAGTGAGTGCAGCCTCAGCATAAGCACTTGTCTGTGTGCGTGAGTGTGAGGACGGGACGCTCTAATAAGAGAGCAGTAGCCGCAGCAGCAGCATCAGCAGCAGCAGCCTCTCAGCCTGAACGTCAGCCAGCATTCACAGCACTTGCATGCGTTTGTTTTTGTGCCTGCGCTTGGCCCTGCAAGTGTTTTATTATTTTGTCGATGCCCTACTGCTAGCTACGAATGCATTACAAAAAATACAGAGTGCAGAATACTTGTGAAATGCTTAAACCTGACCCCTACTCACAGTTAATAAATTAAATAATAATTCAAATAACTATTTTATATACTTGTTCTTTATATACGTTTGTATATCATGCACACCTCGTAAACTGGTTTGCAGCGCACGCAACAGTCGCATAGGCTCAAAGTCGCTGAAGCGTTTTTCCTTCTTTTGTATTGTTTTTGCTGCTGATGTTGTTGTTTCTTTTTTCTGCTGTAGTCTTCCATTCGTTGACTTATTATGAGGGTTGGAGTTTTTGACTTTCCATGCGTTCTTTTTAGCCTCGCATTCTCTCATTCTCTTGCGCTTCTATCCTCCTACTGTTGGTGTCTCTTTCAAAGGCAATGCTTTGTTTAGCTGGGATCTCAGAGCACTTATTGTTACATGTGTTTATCTTTAA
The DNA here is from genome assembly GCA_035044325.1 of Drosophila nr. medialis 2 BK-2023a. Classification (NCBI taxonomy): domain Eukaryota; kingdom Metazoa; phylum Arthropoda; class Insecta; order Diptera; family Drosophilidae; genus Drosophila; species Drosophila nr. medialis 2 BK-2023a. The sequence goes on along the minus strand of JAWNMH010000397.1, from coordinate 5,380,193 downwards.
TTTCTATGCATATTTTCCAATTATGCATTTACTCTCCGGCCAAATGCACAAATACATATGCATATGCTCATCTGCATGGATGTATGAATGTATGTAAGAATGAAGAGATGTCCTCTGTTTTTATTAGATTGATTAATAATTAGGTACATCATTATTTTAATTCGTTCGATGCACACACACACACACGCACCCATATATATACATTTGTATAAGTGTGCACATGTATCTATGTATGCATCTTTAAATGCTGCAGCTGCAGAGACCCCATCCGTTAGTTACAAATACACACCATGCCAAGCCATCCCATCATCATCGATTATCAATGTATATAATGTATGTACATAAGCGCTTATAAATATACCAATACGTATATGTATATATATACACACCACTTCCACACATTAGTTTTCTGCATTTTGAAGAGCTGCTAATATGATTATCTTACCCATGCCTCCCAATTAACTAACATTTCTCAAACACCAATGGGCGGGGGGTTGCTCCCACTCTTTGCTCTTTTGAAAATGTCATTGGGTTATAAATCAGAGCTTAGCGGTTAAATAAAAAATGCCTCACTATTGCGTTTATTCAATTTTATTAATTATTATGAGCTGTTATCTGATGTTTTCATACAGAGTGGCCAATTCTAGGCGTGAGTTCTGCGAGAGAGGTGTGGAGTTTAAGCCTTGCTAATTGAAAATTGCATAAGCATAAATGAGTTTTACAATGGGGTTTACGTTTCACCGAAATCCCCACCATAAGCCATTCGCGAAGTAAGCTGCATGCTTCTCTAACCGTCAAATATTGTCTGATTTCATATCATATTTGGCAAATTATATGTCGGTAATAAATATTCTATTTGGTAGTTTATTCTATGAAACTTAAAGTTAAGGCATTTGAGTTCGGTCTGTACGAAAACATCAGCATTTTAATGCATACGTAAGTATTTGTATGTATATGGTATATATATTGTATATTGAGAGATTACATTTTATAAATATAAGTAAATACTTTCAATGTCATTTCATTCAATGTCACTTCATTCAAACATACACCAAAAACATACAAGACAAGACAGGACATACAATTGCCATTAATATTTAGATTAATTTACGTATATCTTTTAGCTACGTATTATTTATGATAAATGATTTGCTAACGATTTGGTTTGTTTGTTTGTTGTTTGCATTTAACGAATGCTTACGAAATATTATTATTATATGTATATTTCCTTAGATATCAAAATATAATATACACATAGTAAAGCCTTGGGGTTTTTTTGTGCAACTTTCTACACGGTGGTTGTATAAAAAAAAAACTAAATAACAAGAGTAATAACAAAATTAAAGCTACATTTAAGAAAACTTTGTAAACCCAAATAAACATACGTCAATTGGCAACTTAAACGTTAATATCACACAAAATATATTTGTAAAACAGCGCAAATGAATGAGTCGGTGAAGCGAATGTACATATTACAAATCATAATACAAGTTGTATAAATATCGTGTATCTATAAAGAGAGATACTGATATATAACTATATGTAAGTATTATATATGCTGATATAAAGTCGGTGATTTTTCAGCAAATTTTGCTTGAGTATTCCAATATTAAGCATTTAGTTTCATGTGCGATTTTGCTCAGATCTAGCTAAATTATTAAATATGAATATGCCATAGAGTATATTTGTGTAGTTTTCGCGTTTAGAGTGGATAGCCGAGGGCAGATGATAGTAGCGGCTCCCAGGCGCGATTAATATCCAAGTAGAGCATTGTGCACTGCTCGGCGAGCGTTTCATCATCATCCAGTATGGTTATGGGGAAGAGATCATTCTGTGAAGCAAGCGATTTTGTGAGATAAATAATGCAATAATAATATTATTAATACCAAATCTAACGCACATTTTTGGCCTGCCAGAGTTGCTCGAGCAGCCGTAGAAATCGCTGCATTTCCATGCTGCTGGCAAAGAATATAACCAAATCATCCAAGCACTCCAAGGGCGCCTCCTGGCATGAGAACTCTAGTATGCACCACCAGGTCTCACTGTGCGAGGGTATCTTAATGCCAGTCATTGCTTTTATATCCGCACACGTGAGTATCTCGAGGCCAGAGTTCTTCCCATAAACACTGCTCATCCTTTGCGATTGCCCGGCTGCATCTGCAGCTGCAGCAGTCTTCTGCATCGCTTTGGGCGCATCCTGTGAGTGCTTGGTGGGCGTGGAGTTAAGCGAGGAACAGGAGCGCTGGGTGCCACGTGTTGGTGTGCTCATCGTCGAGCTTAACTGCAAGAATATTACAAATATTAGAAGAAGGGTTTTCTCATGTGGAAGTTGGCTTCTTACCAAGCTGCTAGTTTCAAAGATGCACAACATGTCCTCATCGCGCAGCAGCTGCTTGTGCTCTGCAGCAGCTGGTGGTGTCTCCACCTGCTGATTGAGCTGACGCAGTGGCGCTGAGAAGTCCTCGCGTAGCGTTATCAAATGATTTTCAGTCACTATTAAAGTGCAGCCTAGCGCTTTGTGTCGCTCCTGCATCTCAAAAAGCTGCAAGGGATTAATAATATTAGTAATATAATCATTTTTTAGATATCCCGAGCAGAACTAAAAATATTTTTCTAGTCATTATAGCTCAGAAGAACTGAAAGGGAGTTGGACATGGCTCATCGTACAAGGGTTTAAAAACTATTGTTGTTATGAGTATTTCTGATTTCAACTCACACCACTGGCCGATTGCAATAGCGCCTGTAGCCACTCGGAGGCCACATACTCGTCAGGCGCCGCCATTTGCAGCAGTTCGCCTTTCAGCATAATCTCAAAGCAATGCGGTCGGGCGGATTTAACGGCACGCCGGGCGCCCTGGCACTCGGCTAACGCCATGGCCCAGCTGGGCAGTTTTTGTGTGGAATCATTGAACATATATAGAACGCCAGCTCTGGAAAATGAAGTAAAGTTAGTAAAAGTTAGAGTAGAATTGGTTTTGCAACTCACTTCAGTAAGAAGTAGCCCGGCTGCCAGTTGATTTTAGCCGTTGCAGCTATCGTCGCCGTTTCCCGTACGCGTCGATGCATAAGAAAACCTTTGATGTGGGGACCCAGCGGCTCCTGTTCACCATCTAAACCCATGCCAAGTGCACCGCCAGCTGGCATATTGACCACCGCATAGAACATCCAGTTTTCGTCCTTGCCCACACAACTGTTGGCACGCACAAAAGCCTGCAGTGGCGCCAAATGCTCCAAGGTGAGCTGACCTACTGCCGGCAACGTGGAACCGCTGCGTCGTGCACACAGTTCTAGATTGGCGACCAGTGCATCTGCTGGATAGGGTCCGCCTGCAAGTAGCACCTGCTGCATGTCCCGCATGCTGTTGCTCAAGAGCACCGTATTTCCAAAAGGTCCCATCTGAAACGGAGTAGATTTATTAGGTTAAATAGCTTCCTTCTACATTTGCGAAGTCAACTCACCAAAATTACATCCAGATCCTTGTAGGCTAGCACGAATTTGGCGCACAGGCAATTACGCACCAGATCTGCCACATAGAGCGTTTTGTCCGTGAGCAGCACCAGCACCGGAGTCATAAATCCTTCGTTGCTGTAACCGGTGTACAGCTTGAAGACCTGCAAGATTGAGATGTGCCCAAAATATAATACTGAATGGATTGAATAATTGAATCTACTAATTCGCATCTAATGTACCTTTAGCAACTGCTCGTTGGGCTCTCGCAGAATGGACAACTGCTTGCCATTGAATAGGTCAATGGATATTTCCCCGATGCCCAGCTCGAAACGTGAAACATCTCCAGGCAAATCCATATCCATACCGACGGCCAGTTCGCGTCGTGGCGAATTGGCACCCGACATCTCAATCTCCATAGCAATCTCAGCATTCAAATCGTCAATCAGTTCATAGTTCTTGGGCCGCACACCACGCACATAGAGATGCGATCCTGCGGATTTATGCTCGTTGCGCAGCTTATCGGCAAAGAAATCATTTTTGCGTATCGAGGATTCAAGTATTTTCTTTTGGGTTACATTGCGCAGAAAGCGATTAATGAGCGAGGTTTTAGCCGCCGGCGCTGGTGGTTTCAATAGCTGGCCATAATCCACATCTGTGTAGTCCACAATTACCAGATCGCTCTCCGTGGAGGGTCGCTCATTTGCCGTATCTGTTGTTGTCGTTATGGTCAATATATCGTCAAACTCCTCGCTAAGAATGGTCGCCTTCGAGTCACGTCCATTGCTGCCAGGTCCAACCAGACCGCCTCCTGCCCCCAAATAACTGCTGGGACTGTGTAGGCTGCGACTGTGCTGGTGCTGCTGCTGGTGGTCGCCATAGCGTGGTGGCTGCCCGCTTCGCTTCTTCAGCGGCGATGGAAGATGACGTGACGGTCGCTCCATGCTGCCCAGCACCAAAGCATGGACTGTGTTTTGTGCTTGGGGCTTGGGACAGGAATTGGAGTTGCTGTTGGTGTTGTTGCTAATGGAGCTAAGCTCCGATATGGTGGATGAGGAGTGGGTGGAGGGCAGCTTGTTGGCTGGCGTCGGCTGCTGCTGTGGCTTTGTCGTCTTTGACATTTTCGAAGCTGTAGAAGAGATATATTTATATTGATTAAAGAAAATTGATTAAACTCCCACAGAGTATTCAGATAAATATTTATCTACGATACAATATTCTTTTCATAATTGAACTTTAATTGCTATATATATAATTCCACTTACCAAAATAACTATCAGTTGCTGCTTGTTGTTGCTGCTTTTGGTGCTGCTGCTCCTTTTCGACTGGTGTGTTGACTGAGGTCTCCTTGAGACTGCGAAAGAAGTTGCTAAATGTCTTGGCTAGGGGAGCGCCCATAAAGGAGCTGCGACTCTGACTCGCTGGCTGGGCAATGGGCGTGTCGCGCTCTAGCAAGCTGGCGACGCTGCTGTGCTGTGTCATTGACATGGAGATTGGCTCTGATTGCTGGGGCTCGCTGGTCTCGTAGGAGACGCCAGTGTGCTCGAAGACGGTGCTCTCACAATTGATTATGAACTTGCTGCGGAATTCGCTCTGTGTGCTGGTGACAATTGGTGCCGTTGCGGCGACTGTTTCATTATCGAACTCATCTTGCCGTCGCAGTACGTGCGGCGACTGCTGGCTGTCCATGGGTGTGCCCTCAGCGGAGCTATCATCATTTTTGCGACGCAGCTGCTCGTCCACATTGTGCACGAATTTCTTGACGCACTGCGTCTGCTTGTTGCCATCGAGACTCTTGCTGAGAAACGGTTTGGTCTTGAGCGGCGGCGAGTTGGGTGAGTCAAACTGCTTCGACTTGTGCTCGGGCGTCTGCTCCAGCTCCGGCACACACTCCACCACAGCCTGCAAGTCCTCCGAGCCTTCGGGCACCCCACGTTCCGGCAGCGGCAAGGTGAAAATGCTCTTCAGCGAGCCAAAGATCATTTTGCTGCTATTGTCCAGCAGCTGATGCTTGATGTCGTGCACATTGAATTTCTTCACACGTCCATTGAGATCCTGCTCGTGTATGATGTTCGTGTGTCGTTTGGTTTTCTTTAAACAGCTTGACTTGGGCATCTTCTCCTTGTTCCACACGGATTTCTGCTTGGGACTGCCGGCATCTTCAATATTGGGCTCCGAATAGTAGCAATTATCGCCTGCGTGAAGCAATTGAAAGGAATGCGATAAAGTAAAAGATAAATTGAGCAAGTGACACAAGTTGGGAGAGTCTCATAGATACAGAATTACAAATAACATTTAGACACTTACCAATTAGATTATTGTTGGCATGACTCATGCCAATGCAATCGCAGGAGCTGCTTTTGGCCTGCTCATATTGCTTTCGATTGGGATTGCTATTCGAGTTCTTGTCCTGCTCATCCGAGTCCAGACTTGAATTTGAACTGCTGCAGGCGCAGCGATAAAGCAATCGCTCATCCCGCTGCTTGTCCTCAGCTGGGGGAGCATACTCAAAGACGCCCGAATTGTCATATTGGAGGCCGACTGGCTCATTGGTATCATAGATATCTGTGTTGCCATAGTCCAAAACATCGGAGCAAGCATTGCGATAGACCAGACGACGACTGCGTCCGCCCGCGCCACCGCCAGCCGCCTCCTCAAAATCTCGGCCCGCCGCACTCAGCTCAGTGGGTGCTTGGACGCGTTCCCTTTCCGCACACCAGGAATAGCGACCAGCAGCGCCAGCCACGCCCGCTGAATTGCTGCCCACAACGGCCAGTTTGCGTCCGTTTTTGTAGGTGATGAAGCCATGCTCGATGTGTATGTTGTCGGTGCGTGTGTTCTTGAGGATGTCCTCGTGAAAGGAGACTCGCTTCTTGGGCGCTTTTGGTGTCGCCGAAGCCTTGTGAATCTTGCGTCTGTATACGATCTTGTCTGGGTTGTCAAAGGTCGAACAGGCGCTGGTGGTCATCGTCTCCTCCGCTGCCACATTCGAATTGGTGTCCACCGGAGCGCGAGTTGCCTTCACCGGTTGCTCCTCGTACTCCAGACCTGTCTGTGAACTGATGGACTCCAGCATAACGTCGCTATTCTCCGAATCCAGCATTTGTATGCCCGAATCACTGGGCGTGGTGTCCTCCAAACTGCTGCTATTCATGCTGGAGCTCATCTTGTCACCAGCACCGTTGGGCGACAGCTTTGAGCTCAAATTGTTGTTGACCTTGGGATATAGCGGAGACTCCATTACGACATCGTAAGCATATGTTGTCCGTTGTTGCAAGACCAGAGTCTCTGGTGGGTAAATACTTGTTTAGCGTTTTGAGTTCAATAAGTATATATTTGATATATCTTATATGCGAATTAGAGTTGTGCTTTAATGATATAAAAAAAAAACAACCAATTAAAACCGTACAACTTCTTTTCCGATTTGTAAGCCCTTGCTAAAGTTGTTACAATCAAGCCACGTTATTTTATTTATTTCTTTATCTTACATATAGTTTTTCATTAGTCAGTCAATAAGCAATTGGTAGATAACTTGAATGCTTCCATTGTTATTACAGTTGTTTTTTTTTTTAATTTTTGCCAAACTCACCATTGACAATTTAATCTGGTTTAATATGCTCATCATCATTTGACCTTACAAGATCTGAATATTATATTGTGATTTTCCATATGCCAGCAAGAATTATGAATATTCGTCAGTCCAATAATAAATCTACTTCATCGTCTTTTCGTAATTTTCGTTACTCCGAGTTTTGTGTATCTTGGTTTTCTGGCAAGTAATCAATATCAAATAGAAATTGCACACTGCGCCGCAGCGGCATCACGTCACTGTGCAACAAAAGAGAACACGGTCGACCCCACCTCCTTCTCCGAGGCACCTCACCTATCTCAACCCAGTCATCAACAGCCCCAAAAACTGAATGATGCCCTGCACCGAAAAATCACAATCTGCCTGTTTAGCAATGCATACCTTCGACTTGTTGAGGAAATTCCATGTTAAACTTGTGCTCTGCACTCTTAATGATTTTTATTGCTTTTATTTTATAGTTAATTTGTGGCTTAACTGATTTTTAGTTACATCTTTAAAAATACAAGTACATACAAGTAAAACAAATCAATATTTATCATAATGCGCGGCATTGCCACCCAGTTCGAGGGTTGATCTTATGGGCAACTCGTTCGCTCAGCTGAGCGGCTGCTACTCACAACTGGCAACATTGTACTGTTAACAACAAGTGAAATAAATTGGCGCGCGTTTTCAAACGAAAATTACATTTCATCTGCATTTAAATGATATAGCAAGTCGTGAGGAATACATAAATTTATGGTTTTATTTCCTTTTATAAGATGGGGTTACAAATACGCAAACGCAGATTTGTCAATTATCTGTCAGGCATTACGCATATTCTACTTTCTACATTTGCATGGGGCATAATAACTATGTTGACACGTTTGGCGCATAGGCGGATATAGTGTCAATGTTTGATTTCTCAGTTGTTTTCCCATTTTGTAACCGGCTAGGTATTTTGGCTTCGGCTAGCTATCCGTTCTTTCTTTTGTTGTTTTGCACATACCTTAGGCATGTCATTTTGAAAAGTACAATAGCAAAGAGAGGAATGTCAATGAAAACGAATGAAACCATAGAAATTAATTTATCACCTACCTTGAGCAGCGCACAGCACTACGTCCATATAACTCTTTTATTGTTTTGTTTTTGGTTTGCCGTATAAACTGAAAGAAAAAAACCAATCGTCTTGCATTTATTAAATAATCCAATAAATTGCATTCAAATGCCAGAATCGAGCTAGAAATGCTTCAGTGCGTTTGTGCATTTGAAAAATGTCATCCACATCAGAACAATGTGCCGTAAAACAATGAAACTGAAATATAAACGTAAAAAACAAACAAACAACACGTGAAAACGCGCAAAACTAGGCAATACACCAAAAATAAATGTAGTAAATAGCCGTTAGTTTAATCAAATTTTTTGATTCGATATTGGAAATTCGAAAAACGCAAACGCGCTGTGTGTTCAAAATGCAAATGCCAAACATATTTAGACAATTGAAAAAACATAATTTTCTTATTGCAGTGGCCATCTATATGCATATATTAGAAAAATCATTCCAATTATGTAATTGTGTTCACGGTTTCAGGTAATAAATGATAAAGAATGAAATGCATTGCATCAGACAAGGCTGCAACATAACCTACAAATTAAATCGGACCTCTCTTTTCTAATTCTAATTCTAATTGCAGAAACAATACAGAGAGTGCTGAGCTGGTTTCACATTACGAATCGAGTCTATCGCTGCCAGATATATTGCCCATCCCATCGAAAACCTATGACAAGAATCGTGCGCCAAAGCTGTTGGGCCAGCCGACAGTTGTTTATTTCCATGTCACAGTGCTCTCACTGGACTCGATTAATGAGGAGTCCATGGTAACTGAATGTCTGGGACAAAAAAAAACTCTTCTCTATGAGTGTCCAAACATTTCAGCCGGTGATTCCGCATTTGGTGCAAATTATATCCATTTTTATTACAGACCTATGTGACGGACATATTTTTAGCACAAAGTTGGCGCGATCCGCGTCTGCGATTGCCGGAGAACATGAGCGAACAGTATCGCATCCTGGACGTGGACTGGCTGCACAGCATTTGGCGACCCGATTGCTTCTTCAAGAATGCCAAAAAGGTGACATTCCATGAGATGAGCATACCCAATCATTATCTCTGGCTCTACCACGACAAAACACTGCTGTACATGTCCAAGCTGACGCTGGTGTTGTCGTGCGCCATGAAATTCGAATCCTATCCACATGATACACAAATCTGCTCTATGATGATCGAGAGCTGTAAGTGCTGTCTGTAGTCCAATATGTGTTCAAAGCAATAATAATTACATTTCTAGTGTCTCACACTGTGGAGGATTTGGTATTCATTTGGAACATGACCGATCCGCTGGTGGTCAATGCTGAGATTGAGCTGCCCCAATTGGATATATCCAATAATTATACGACAGATTGCACCATAGAGTACTCAACGGGTAAGTGATTTGGAATAATTAAAATCGTTATGTTTGAATGAAATTTTTTTCAATAGTTCTATAGAAACGGTTGCAAATCATATAAAATGTGTCGTCAGAAATAATTACGATTGATATGGAATATTATTTGTTAATTAAAATCACAATTATAATTAAAATACTTAAGATTTGTAATCGACTAATGTATTTCCCCAATATTTATTTTTATCTCTCACAGGTAACTTCACCTGCTTGGCAATTGTATTCAATTTGCGTCGACGTCTCGGTTATCATCTGTTTCACACCTATATACCATCGGCGCTGATTGTGGTCATGTCGTGGATATCGTTTTGGATCAAGCCGGAGGCAATACCGGCACGTGTTACCCTGGGCGTTACTTCGCTGCTTACGCTGGCCACACAGAATACACAATCACAACAATCGCTGCCGCCGGTGTCGTACGTGAAGGCCATTGATGTTTGGATGTCATCCTGTTCGGTCTTCGTATTTCTATCGCTAATGGAATTTGCTGTTGTCAACAACTTTATGGGACCGGTGGCTACCAAGGCCATGAAGGGTTATTCCGATGAGAATATCACAGATCTGGATGATTTGAAGGTGAGTTTTGGGGGCAGCAAATGACTGTCACAAATTAGCTGAAACAGAAACTCTAAAGGGCGTCTTGCAGCATCATCATCGGGAGTCGATAATTGAGCCACAATATGATACATTCTGCCATGGCCATGCGACCGCCATCTATATAGATAAATTCTCGCGCTTCTTCTTTCCGTTCTCGTTCTTCATTCTGAATATTGTCTACTGGACGACGTTCCTATGACCTGATCTGGTACATAAAATTATAAATACAAAGCGCATTTGTTTCAAAATGTATATAGATTGTAAGACACAAATGAGAATTGCAGTAAATTATATAATATACATATATAATATATTGTATATTATCGTATTGTATAAATAAAGAAAGGCGTTTATTAATTAAATTTAATTCAAAGGAAGAAATTAAGAAATGCATTTTAATTGCGCAACAAAGGTGGAATTATCTTTGGTATTTTTACTATATAAGTATGTATGTATGTATAGATAGACATATAACATATATATGTATATGTATATATATATACATATATAAAAATGTATATAAAAAGTTGCTATCGTGTCTTCCTTTCCATTACGTTTCTTCTTTCTTTCTTGTCAGCAATATACGTATAATCACATGATATTATAGTTTCCTCCTTTATATTTGCACATTTACAGTAAGATTTTTTTTTTTTTTAGATATTTTTTTTTTTTTTTTTAGATATTTTTTTCTTTTTTTTACTATATATTTTGTTTAGCTTTTGTCGCCTACGTTAATTGTCGCTAAATATTCATGTAATTTATGCATTTGCGAGTGTTAATAAACAACTTTTGACACTAATTCAACTTATATATGTAAAAATATTTCGGTTATAAATAATACACACAGAGTTACTACAGATCCAGAGTAATACACGCGCTGACACATAAATACTCTCTCACATGTAAAAAAATACATTAATAATAATAATTATAAGGTTAATTGGATTGTCCTACAACAAAACATTCAGCATATTGTTTACATATATATATATATATATATATATATATATATAATATATATATATACGTACATATATAAAGGTAAGGGAGCAGAACATGTATATAGCATGGAACAAGTGCCTATACAAAAACCACGAAAGAGGAGTACTTAAGAGTGTCAGGATTTAATAACAAATGGTATAAGTTGCTGTTCTTCTTTTTGTTGCTGGTTGCTGTTGCAGTTGCTAGTGATGATTCTGGTTCTACTGCAAACAGGCCTGCAGCTTTTCAGTCCACTCCTGGGCCAGATTAGCGTTCATTGCGTAAAAGTTGTAGGTACGCTTCGATGTTTTCAGCTGCAAACAATAATATTGATAATAAATAAATTCCACAAAACATTTTTATTACTAAAATACTTTTCATACTAGAAAATACATTCAAATGGCATCACTTACATCGAAGAAACCCTTTTCATCCACGCGCTTTGTGCCAATTTGTGCGGGTTGTGCGGCAGTAACCGATTGCACTTCAGCCAGCTCTGTAAAATATAGAAATAAATATATTGAAAATATACAACTTTTGAGTTAAATTCCAAGTGAGAGTACCTATCACGCCTTTGGGTGCTGTATCCTCGGATGTGTCATAGTAGCGCAGCTGATGCTTAATCGAGTCCAGAACAAACCAGCGCTGTTTCCAGCCCTTGAGCAAGGCGCCACGTTTATAAAGATGTCTAAAAGATTATAAGAACATTTAATGATATGCAGTTGAAATAGATAAGGCAAACTTACCCCTCGTGTGTCCGATTCTCGGCAACATTGCTGCTGAACTGATTATAAAAATGATGGCTGGATGTGCGTGCGGTGGTAGCTGCACTGGATGCAATGCTGGCGGTGTCACCCTGCGACATATTAACATTAGGTGGACCGACGGTGCCATCTATGGCCTTGTACTTGGTGCAGTTCTTCATGGAGAATTCGGTGCATTTTTCATGATACGAATTGCCGCAGTCCATGCAACGATAGCCGACGGGTCCCCAGAGCAGTTTCGTGCAATGATTGCAATTGGTGGGTGTCGTGTATGGATGCTTCTCAAAGCGATGCGGATGAAAGAATTTATCCTGATAGCCCGCTAGACGGCCCTTCATGATGATCTCGAGCGTGGAGCGTTTGTGCTGATGCGTTTGCACTAGCATGCTGCTGAGCGAGGTCTTGTGTGACATGGGCTCCAGTTGTGGTACAACGAGATTATTCCACACTTGTTGCCACTTCTGTGGCAGATGGCCGCGTTCCGTTTCCGCCTGCTTCACCTCGCTGAGTAGGCACACATAGGCGTTGGGATTGCATTTCTCAATGCTGTCATAGCCGGCGCTGATGACCATGCGCTTGCCCTTGTTTTCGGACACATCGATTTCGTCGTCCACATTGGTCGCCTCCAGGTCATAGGGTGGTCCCTGCGCCAGCTCCTCATTGGTGTAAAAGCCCCACAAGTCCAATGCGGCGACGCTATGCTGCGGACGCAGCACTACATCTTTGTTGGACGAATAGAGGAAGTTGTAAAAAATTGGCGACTTATTATGCTGTCTCTCGATATAGTCAAATATGGAGTGACCGATCCGATTCAGTTGGGTGGGCGTGCGCGGACTGCGCATATCCAGCGGATAAACATTGCACTCATCATCCGAGCCATTGGCGGCGCTGCCACCAAACATGTTCTTGGTGCTCAACGAGCCCCGTTTGTCCTCCATGGAGGCGATGCCGGAATCGTAGCGCTCCAGTTCGCAGTCGAAGAGGAAAGTGCGAAAGCGACACGACACCACATGATAGGCCAGAAATCGCAAATAGAAATCATTAAACTCGAAGCACATCGGAAACTGTAGCTGCACCTGATAGACAACGTCGAGAAACTGGAGAAATGTGGGCGCAAATGCAATATTTGTGCTCGCATGCGACGGCTTCAGATTGCTGCGATGAGCAAAGCGATGCCCAAATGCCAGCCACTCCTTTTCGACGAGCACACGAAAGCCATCCAGGCTACGATAATAGGGATCTAGGCAGAGCTGGGCTATGGCCGATAGCTGTGCGGTCACATCGGAGCCATCCTCCAGCGACAACATCACGCTGCTCTCCTGCAAATCAATCAGATCCACCACAGCGCCCGATAGTTGCAGCAACGTTGAGATCTGCTGCAGCCAATCGGATTGCTCGACCACCTTGGCAAAGCTTTGGCCATCCGCTTCGTTTGCATTATGTGACGGCATGCAGGCGCGTATTAGTTTCTTGAATGCCGAGCGGGATTGCCGGATGTCCGGATAGTCAACGGGTATAAAATCCGCGCAGAAGTCACCGTTCAAGTTGGACTTGGCCTGTGACTTTTCACCTGTCAACAAGTTGGTAATTTATGTTATCGATTAATGTATGTATTTTAATTTGTCTTACCCAACGTATAAAGCCGCATCTTGCGGAAGGCATGCGCCGTTGAGTTCCTTTCATTGCCCTTCATGGTGCCGCCCTTGTTACCCGACGCATTGGATTTGTTGCCATCGGTCACATTCAAATTGGATCTTTGCTTGCGCATCAGCTCTGGCGTTAGGGATTGATGATGATCCTCGCCAACATTGTGGCCCAGCAGCGAGCTCATCGAGAGATTCATGCCTGTGTACTGATTGAGTGCGTTCAGCTGCGTCGGTTTGGGCATCGTATTGATCAGGGCCATGAAATATTTGTCCTGCTCCGGATAATGTGTGACATCATTGTGCGTCATCGTATTGGCGCCCGTTGTATTCTTAATCATGCCAATCACAGACTTGCTGTTGGGCTGTGCGCCCCGTATGAGCAGGGAGCCGTTGTTGTGTCGCCAGGTTGGCAGCGGTATTCGCTGGCCCTTAAAGCAGCGTCCCAGGTGGGTCATAGCCGCATCGCTGCACTGCACCGGCGCCACAATGATGGCCGGCAAGGTGCGGCAGGTGGCATAGTTCGCGTTCGCATTGCTAATCCGGAAGCCGAGCTGTGCGTCCGCATCGAAACCGAGACGTTTCCAGTCGCGTACATAGCTGCGTTCGCGCATGCGCTCAATATCCTTGGTGGTTAGTAGGCGTGGCAGCGCCTCGTTCTGCTGTGCCTCGAACTCGTCGGCATCCTCGAGTTCGTCGTCAATGGAGTGAGTCTCCAATGCATCAGCACTGCCGCTGCCCAACTCATATTCGGGTACCAATTTGCGTTTGGTTTGTGCCTTCTGCCTGAAGCCCGCTCGCTTGGCCGTGCGGAGCAGCGTCTTCTTCGCAAATCCCTTGAGCGTGGAGTATTTCTCCTTGGTCTTGTGCGGCACAACACCCTGCAGCATGGTGCCATAGGATTGAAATGCGAAATACTCAAATTCATCGAATGGATGACGCGCTTTGTTCAGCGTCTTGCGGAACGTTTCGATTTGTTCCAGGGTCACCTCCGTGTCGAAGGCAATCTTGAGCAGCTGGAAACAGCTGGAGCGCAACTGCAGACCCTCTGGTAGCGTCTGATCCAAATGGGCCAGATACAACATCGATATCTTCTTCTCCTTGAGCAGCGAGGCAATGGGAAAGGCGCGCACAATCGTCTGCTCGCAGAACAGTGGATCACAGGGCGAACCCTTGAACACGATGCGATAGTTGGTCAAGAACAATGCACCCTCGGCTGGGATTAAGCACTGGGTGTCATCTTCTCTGCCATCGGGCATCAGAAAACAGCGTAAATGTTCGGTGGCGAGCTCCTCTCCAGGCAACAGGCAAGGCGTTTGGATCTTGGGCTTCTGCACATGCGGATGCCGTTTAGCCTCCAAATAAACGGGCTCCAGGGATTCAACATGCATATGTACCACACCCGGCACCATATCGTGCAGATTGCGTATGTGCTCCGAAGTGACACCGCCCTCGGTGCAGACGCAATCAATGAAACGGGAAATTGTCTTGCCAACGGTCACTCCAATCTCCAAGGCATCGTTCTCCTCGAAACCCTCATCGGAATGTTCGCTCAGGCTGTGCGAGCCCATAATACTGAAAGTAAATGATGTTATTATAAAATCTATCAAGCACGGAAAGTAGCTGGTGAGGAGTGCGATCTTTCAAAAGTGGTTAAAAAGTGCAAAGAATAAATGGATTTATTTTTTTAGTATAGTAATATTTGTTTTTTTTACCTATTGGAAACGCTCTGGTTCTCCTCGAGCCGAAAGGCCTGCTTGGGCTTGCTGGCCGCATCCACGTTGACGTCGAGCGGTATCAGCAGGGAGACCATGCGATTGGCAAAGTGTATGGCCTGGCTATAGAGCGTGGACTCCTCCGATTTGGCAAGCTCCGCCTTTTTCTCTTCCTCGATGGTGGGACTTTTGCGCAATTGCTCCGCTGTAATTTCCAATGCTGTCGGCTCCTCCAAAGGCACCTCATCCAATACACAATTCGCTTCCTTGTTGTGTTCGTTCTGGCGGCGCTGTAGCAAATACAGAGCCTTGATTTGCGCCTGTACATCCTGAAAGAATGTTGACTCCCAGAATTGCAAGTTTTTCCATATGACATGATCTTGGATCTCCGTATAGGCAAATTGCACCACGCCCATAGACAGCTTACGACAGAATATGGTGGACATGGGCAACAGCGCAGCTGCAACTGTGTATTCATCCACACCGGAGGCGTTTTGCAGCGCCTTGTTCATGAAGCGCACAACCAGATCGAATTGCTGATGATCGAGCACCGCCTTATTGCCATGCACATAGCCAAAAAGCTCGCGGCAGAGGATGAGGCGTGCATCCCGATGCTTCAGCGTCCGCATTACAGCTGGCAATAGTTTGCGCGCATCCGCAATGCGATTCTCAAAAATGTAGGATACACAGGTGCGCAGGACTTCCAGGCGTCGCGCCGAATTGTGTACAGTGGTGGGACGCACGTCTAGCGCCTCCGGCAATCTCGGGCCCATGGGTATAATTCTATGCTGATTGCGTGTGACATGAAAACGCTGTGACTGTCCATTCTTGCGTATGCCATCCTGTATGATAAGCTCCACCTTATCAGTGTTTATGCGCGGAAACGCCGGTTGATGGATGCGCTGGATTGCGCCCTCGGGCGGTCGCAGCACCTTCTGGGCATATGTGGCTGGCGCATTGGATGCCTCGTTCTCGTACAGAGTGCGACCCAGCTCCTGGATATGTGTGAGTATCTGTATAAACAAACAGAGATCATAAAAGTAACTTGAAAACTAGAATAAACGAAAGAATTTGTTGACTACTCACGAGATTCCGGTTTTGGGCCTCCGTTTTGAGCAGCTCGTTCATGGAGCTGTACAGCTCATCCCATGCATCAGCGGCGCGCCAGGGCGGTCCACGCTCATTCACAAACGTGGTGAAGAACATGCTGTCGAGTACGCGAAACAGAAACTCGCTCTCGATGAGATCGCGTGCACCGAGAAAGCCAGCCTTGTGAAATGTGATCACGGTCTTCGGGTGAATGCGAATGATGGTCAGACAGGATCGATATCCCTGGAACAGCTGTGCGAACAGCCTCATGAATATGGCGCGCAGCTCTTTGTCCATGTGTGCCTCCGTTTTAGCCAGTGTGGATGAATGTCGCTCGTTATTGGGGAATGCAAGATCTGCTTGTGCCAAATTGGGAAATAATATCATGCCGAGCAAATCCTGCGTTTGCTCCCACAGCGGTGAGGGAAATATTGGCACCGGCGGCGTAAGTGCATCCGGTATGGTCACCAGGCCACCATCCAAATCAACCACAATCACATCAAGCAAATCCGTTATTTCCGTCTGCAGCGAACTATGTATGCCCATGATAAATGGAGTCGGCGTTGAGAGCACCTCGGTGAGTGGAGCCGGCAGTATGGGTATATAGACATGCGTATAACGAAATGGATACATGAGCGCTACCAATGCCCTGCAACTGTCCGTCAAATGCCAATAGCACTTGGAGTGAAAGAGTATTTTGTTTTCGGTCATCACGGCGCACAGCAATATCAGCACATTCTTAATGCCCAGCTGTTTGAACAGAAAGTAAACACCGCTGCCCGTCATTGGCAGCGAGGAGCTCTGCGGCGGCTGCAGCGATTGCTTATCACCGGCACCAATCGAGAAGCGCACCTGCGGCCCGCCCGCGGGCGGCACCTGTATGCAGCCGAGTATATTGCCAACCAGATTTTCCATTGCATATGGCAAGTTCTCAATATACACTGTATAAATGGTACCCAGACAGTTCTGAAATATTAAGCAATATTAATTATTTTTGATATAATAAATATTTGCTATTAATTTAACATTTTGTTCAGAGCTATTATGATGCGCCAGAGTGTTAAAAACGCCTTTGCATTAATTGCTATATTTCTTTTTTTTAAATTTGTTATAAAAGAAGAAGCCCAATAAAATAGGTAGATGGCAGCCAGTAAATTTACTTTAACTAGAATCATTTTATCTACTAATATTAGATGTGTTTTATTTGTGGGGTTACCTTAAAAGTATCGGCACAATCCAATCTGGATATGAGCACCAAACACTTGGGCGCATACATAATGCTATGATGCGTAATGGGTTCAACAGGCGCCGCGCCCAACAGTCCGCGGCTACTGCTACAGTTGTTGCCAATGGTCTCATCCTCGTCGTCGACGCTGCGCGTTTGCGTTATGGCCAGCGTCTCATGGAAGCTGAGGCACGCACAATAATGCTTGTTCGCATCTATGTCGGTCAGCACTGATATGAAGAATTTTGGCTCTTGTTTCTCGTACGATAAATTCCAGCCCAGTGGCTGACAGAACTGTAATTATTATGAAATTAGTATTGCAATGTGGAAAAACAATTGTGTGTTGTATACAATGCGAACTAAATTAAGAAACCATAACTCACCCATTCGATGCCCTCAATAAAGGGCGTGTCGGGCCAATCTTTCTCAGGAAATCGTTGCACAATTTTACCGCATATTGGCTGGCCACAAACATTACTGGCAGTTTCTGAATATTAAAAAAATCATACATTAAGAAATATATATGTGTATGATGTATGTGTTTTTTTAAACACACACGATAATCATGACTCAGAATAAAAAAAAGGTAGGCCAATGAAATTATTTAATTTTCAATATGTTGTAATTGCGATAGAATTTGTTTAGTAATTTTTTGGTATGGAAATATAAAAACAAAGAGATTATCATAAATAAGAGATCAAGAGATCAAGTGTTCCAATTTCGAGCGACAACTGTATGTGTTATATCCCACATATGTATACATATATGTATATATATATACATATCAACCATTGGCACTCACTTTCTTTGTCGTTATCGTAGCCAACAATTACAAAGTAATCAGCGAGCCGGGACATCTCGTACGCTTACGCTGCAGCTGCACATTGCAGGCTAACTTGAGTTCTTGGGGACTGCTGCTGTTTCTCTTGTTCTTGTTGTTTGTGTGCCGCCGCCTGATGCTTCAGATTTCTTCGTTTGCCGGATCTACGAAATACAAGCACAAAACGCAAATCGAATGAAACAATATTGTTGTTGGTGCTGTTGTTCTACACGTTGTTGTTTTTGTTGTTGTTGAATAATTTTTTTTGTTTTCACATACACACAACACAGCGATGGCAATCGCAGCCGCTTTGGCCGCCTGCCACAAAACTCATTTGCATAAAATTTGAGCTTTCAATTAATATAGTCAGGCATTTTGTGTTTCGCATAAGTAATTAACCCAGACAACGGCGTCTGAACGCATTGCTCGTGTGCCACAAAATATCTCATATTATACAAAAAAAAAAAAATTAAAACAATTTTAACGTTCACCACTTTTAAGCCACAACCACACCCCTACACTAAGCTAGTTGCCGTGTGTTGCTTCGTCATTAGGTAAAGTGTAATAGAATTCGTATATATACCGTTAAACTGCTAGTAATTTTTCGCGTATGGTGTCTGGTACTTTTATTATAAACAAATTACTTTAACTTTTAGATTTTTCATGCCTGCGGAATGTAGGGTTGTTGATATGCTATCGATATTTATGGATACGACTCGATATTTTGTTGCAGTGCTACTCAACGGACAAAATATGGTCTGTTACATTGTAGAGCACTAGTTAAATTGGCGCAATCATGTAAACTAAAAAATGTTTACCATTTCGAAAAAAAAAAATCATCAATTTATCGCAGAACATACAGCCGCAATAAAGCAGTAAAGTTACAATGTTAATGTAGATGCAAGTATTTATGGGAATGTGGATTACGAAGTATCTTATCGATGTCATCGCATTATAAACTTCTTGTATCGATTCATCGATATTTGTGGTAGTCAGTGTATGTGTGTGATTTTTTCCCTACGTAGTGCATATTTCTGTGCTATTTGTGCGATTTTTGCTACGATTTGAGACTTTTAATTGCAATTTTATATAATTGGAGCGGTGGCGAAGTAATTACTGTGTGTGCTTGATATGAAAATAGGTCGAACAAATGACTTCGTTGTGTGCAAATTAGCAGTTCCCACACTTTACCATTAAGGTGTCTTGTCGGGCTTCGGGCAGCAGGTAAGCTCCACTCGCTCTCCCTCTGTTCGTCTTGCATATGCTCTCCCCATACACCGTCTCCCTCTCACTCACTGGCACTTCCAAAATATTTTGCTCTTACTGTCTTATTCTACACACAGCTGTTTTGGGCCAAATCTTATCAAAACCTGCAAGTCAAATACAAATTTGAGTGCACAAACGCGGATTTCGAGCGAATTCCAAAAGTGCAACGACGAATGCATTGCTAGAGTTGCTTTAAAATCAGGTGACAACACCAACACACTGAGTTTTTTTTTGTGGGTTCATTCATTATTTTGCCACACATGAATAATGAACCATTATTCTTTAGCAATGGGTAACAACAGTAAGAAAAAGTGATTTTTAAAATCGAAAATCGTTTGTTAATGATTGATATTTACTTTTTTTCTTAAGTTTTACTTATTTAAAACCAATATTTGACTTGTGCTTTTAAATGTGGCCTTAATTAGTTGGTTAACTGTCAGAAATTCTTCAACTGTCAAAATTGACAAATTTGTTTTGCAAACCTTCCTAAATGAGAAAATTCTCGAAGTAGGCGTCAGGAAAACAGTCGTTCGTATAAAATTTGCTATTTCAGTTTGCTCTCATAATACACATACTTATGTGATAGGACAGACCCATTAATATTTTTCTAATTTGTGTTTCTCTTTAAAAGAAAAAACCAAAAAAAAAAAAGCGTAAGCATGGAGAATGAACAGGATGAACTCAGACACCGACATATGCAGGATCAGCATCATGGTGTCCCCATTGGCTACTCCGATGTAATGGTACAGCTTGGCTCCAGCGAGCGGCGTAAGTGAATCTCAAGCTGCAAAACGAAAATGTGTTTGTTTAAATATTTGAATACTTTTCAGACATACCCGTTTACTTGCAACGCGAGACGCTGTCGGATAGTTATATGTTGATACCTTCCTATCTACAGGCTTCCACAGACTTGCGACCTGCACGGCAGCCGGCCACTGTTACGGCAGCCACTACTGCTGGCTATGTGTCCATGTTTCAGTATCAGCCATCGGTCATCGGATCTCTAAATAGGGATTCCTTTGCGGAGCCGGCAAGCTCAACAGGCAGCCTGACGGCCAATAAGTGCTGGAAATGCAACAGTATACGCGATGTGGGATGCCATTGTAATCGATTGTCTGAACAGAGCAACAATTATGTGGAGCCCGTGGAGCATGTGCATTCCACACAATCCAATGGTGGTAGTCCTGGCGGTGGTGAACCTACACAATTCTTTGAGCTCAGCTCAACGTCTACGGCTGCCACGTCCACACTATCTGCTGCAGCTAGCAGTAGTACTCGAGGCGACAGTGTTGCTGTCTCCCAGTTCATTCCAAATCACAACACACAACGTAAGACTGAAACTAAGCATGAGCAGCAGCAGCAGCAGCAACAGCAACCTCACGCAAAGCACGATCACGACAATAACAACGGCGATACGCATCCAGGGCGCATATGGCCCGCTGCCATGGATGATCATGCTGTGGATGAGCAGCAGCTGCTGCAATCTGGTAGCACTACCTACGAGCTGCCCTCCAGTTCGCTGCTTAGTAGCTCCCACAACAGCAGCAGTACGAACAGCTCCTTTGAGGCGAGCAGCAGCAATAATGTGATGATAAATCAGGTGTCCGCCTATGATGATGTCACATCAAGTGCATCGGATACGGAACATGTGCAGTTTGCCAATACGCGTACCACCAACACAACAACAACGACATCTGCTGTACAAAAGAAAAAGCATCAGCCGAACCACAGTCGCAATGGTGGTGCCACGAGTGAAGCAACTGCAACGGCATCCGCATCCTCATCTTCCTCGGTCATTGAACTAGATGCAACTCCCAGCACCAGCGCGCAAGCTCAGCAGCAACAGCAACGTCGGAACATCTATGAGCCGCTTCATTTTTTTAGCGAATTGGATGATAGCAGCGATGATGGCTGGGATTTGCGTATGCACAATGCCGCAGTTACACAACAACAACCATCAACGGCGGCAGGAGGGGAACCAACAGGTACGCGAACGCACAGCAGCAATAGCAATGATCATGCGGATCACACGTATTATAACCGAGGTGGCTACAGATACAAATATATTCGTCCGCCACCACCTCCACCCCCACTGCTGTCTAATTCCACCTCCTGCACAACGGCCACCCTCACCACTTTCAGTGTGGACTACGACGGTCCCGATATTTGTGGTCTGCATCGTTTGGCAAACGATGGCGGCGGCGGCGGTGACGCCACACCCATAGCGAATCAGGAGCAGCCCATACAACCCGTGCTATGTGTGGATGTGGGCAGAATTTTGCGCACCATTTCGAGCTCCCGTTCCTTGGATGAGCAAATACCCAACGGTAGCAGCAGCAGCAGCAGCAGCAGCAGTAGTAGTAGTAATCTCAGCCTCAGGCTCTGCCAACCGCCTAAAAAGGTGGCACGCTTCGAGTCACGCAGCGATGCCCAACTGTCGCCATCGGCCATGTCCAGTCTATCGCCAACGAACTTCTATGCATTTCAGCCGGGTCGTCATCGGCATCGCACCTATGCGGAAGTGGCGAGGACCACTGACCGACAGGTGAGTGTAGACTTTAAATATATTCCTGATTAGCATCAGCCGTCCACTTATGTTACATTATTTTTTAGGAGGCGCAGCAGTCGACGGCGCAGTCTCAAACACAACAGCAGCAGCAGCAGCAGCAGTCATCAAGCGGCGGCTCCTGTGTAATTGCCTATGTGGGCAGGCCACGTGAAACGGATGGCAGCCAGGCGGCGCAGGGAACACAGGAGCCGCCCAACAGTCTTCCATCCACCTCAACGGGAAGACGTCACAACTCGAATTCGTCACATGCCAATGCGAATGGGGATAATGCGGTGCTAACTGCGCCCGATCTACAGTTGCTTGATTGGTCCTCGGACTCTAATGACGATGATGATGATGTTGTATTTGTGCACTCCACTCGCGAGCCAATACTCTCCATTGATCTGACCTCAGATGATGATGGCTTTGGTGGCACCAGTGATACGGCGCTACAACAAATACAACAAATGCAACAAATTCAAAATCGCTTTCGCTCGGAGCGCCAGCAGCAGCAACAACAGCAGCAGATCACAGATGTAGATGGCTTTAGTGACAGCAATGATATAGCTGTGCAACAGCATCGCTATCGGCAGCAGCAACAACAGCAGCGTCAGCAGAAACAACAGGAGCATCTGCAGTTGTTACAACAGCAGCGGCAGCAACAACAGCACCAACAGCAACAACAACAACAGCACCAACAGCAACAACAGCACCAACAGCAACAACAACAACAGCAGCATCAGCAGCAGCATCATTACATGGGCGAGGAATCTCTAGCGACTTTCAGCCGAACACATGTCGGTGTGGAGGCACTAGCTCCGACTGTAACAGGCGCCACAACACAAGCAACAGTTGCTGCTGCAACGCTGCTGCCACGTCCGAATTCAGCCAATGAATACGATGAACGACGACGCCAGCGTCCAGCGGCGGGCACCTCATTTGCCTTCTACAGCGGCGCCCTGGCGGATCGTGTGCCCATCAACGATCACAATTACAGCACCTACGATCATACACAGGCCATGGGACCGATTTTCAACTTTCGCAATCTAATGCCACCCACACGTTGTGCCGGGTTGGAGGCCGAGGCGGCAGCAGCAGCGGCGCATTCTCAACGCTACTTTCAGCCGATTACGCCACCACCCATGTGGCATTTCGGAGCGTTGCCGGATGGTCAAGCTCCGCCAGCGGCGCCACCGCCGCCGTCAGCGTCAAACGTTGGAAATCCCGGCAATTATGTGCAGCTGCAAAGCATTGTGACGAATGTTGGTCCCATTGATGTGGCACCAGCTCCACCATTGCCAGGCGTTTCTAATCCTGGGAATTATGTGCAACTGCAACGCATTCCGACGAATGCAGGCTCCATTGATGTGGCACCGGCCCAAACATTGCCATGCGTTGCTAATTCTGGCAATTATGTGCAACTGCAACGCATTCCGACGAATGCAGGTCCCGTTGATGTGGCTCCAACCCAAACATTGCCAGGCGTTGCCAATTCCGGCAATTATGTGCAACTTCAGCGTATTCCAACGAATGCTGGCCACATTGATGTCACATCAGCACCTCCATTGCCAGGCGTTGCTAGTTCCGGTAATTATGTGCAACTGCAGCGCATTGCGACGAATGCAGGTCCCATTGATGTGGCTCCAGCACCACCATTGCCAGGCGTTGCTAATTCCGGCAATTATGTGCAACTGCAACGCATTGCAACGAATTCTGGTGCCGTGGAAACTTCAGAAACATTGACCAATGGACGCAACAGCCCGGCTGCCTATTATCATCGATATCAGCCGTTTTATGTGCCGCTTTATCCGATCACAACGCTGCCAGCGAGTCGGAGCAATGGAGATTATTCACCGGGACCGCCGAATCCGCACTATCAGGGCGGCCTGAGCAATGCCACCGGCAGCAGTCGCAGTTCGCTCAGCGGCGCCATGAGCGCAGCCGCGGTGGCTGCCACAGTCGCAGCGGCACAGGCGCAATCCTTCCACGATCTAATCTCGCTGGCGAATGTGCCCAGTTCGCCGGTGGCAAACATGGAGAGCAGCAGCCTAGATGACGATTATCATCATCGCAATCAGACGCTCAACATGCTCAGTCGTGCCACAACGCCGGTGTCAGCTGCTGTCGCCACCGCAGCAACAGCGGGTCCGCCACCAGTGCTGTCGTCTATTGTTTCCGTAGCCGCTGCTGTGTCGCCACCACCGCCGCTAGAGATGTACTCCGGACGCACCACAATGCAGTATTGCGGATCACCGCCGTTTAGTCTGCGACGCTTGGATGCATATCACAATCATCGGCAGCATTATCAGCCGCAACCGCATCAGGGTCATCAGGCGCCACAGAATCAAATGCATGCGCACATTCATCCGCCACATCGGGCTAGTGCTATTGTGGCGACATCGTTGACTCCAGCGCCGCCGTATCCGGTGCATCAGAATCTGTACTATCGGCAGCAGTCCATGCAGGAACTGCACCGTCGCCATATGACGCCCACACCCATTGATCTCTCATCGAATCCGCTCAATCTGACGAGCAGTCTTCGCACCCGCTACCTGCACAGCATCTGCAATTGCGTGCATGCGCGCAACGGGCCCGTCTCTAGCCTAGATCCCGCCTACTATCCTGCCTACGATGCAGCTGTGCACCAGCAACATCAAAGCTCCGCCGCTGCTGCGCCCATTGATGCGCATCAGCCGCACCCGGCACCACCTCAATTGGGGCTACAATATCCGCAACAGCAGCAACAACAACAACAACAACAGCAACAACAACAACAACAACAACAGCAGCAGCAGCAACATCAACAGCATCAGCAGCAACAGCAGCAGCAACAACATCAAATACAAAGACGTCGCGCCGCTGTTCATCATCATATGTTCCATCATTATTCCCCACTCCATCTGGAAATTGGCCTGGCCACGCCCCTTACAATGGGCACATCCCGCATATTGATTGGACCACCGCGTCCCAATCGCGGCGCCACTCTGGTAAGTAATTCTAAATTATTTGGAATCTGCAAGCGAATGTGATCTGCTGATTAACTAAATTAAATCTTTCGTTCAATCTGTAGGAGATTATCGAGCGCAACACATTGCCGCACAAATATCGTCGAGTGCGACGTCCCAGCGAAACTGACGAGGATGCTGAGAAGTGCGCCATATGCTTGTCACTGTTTGAGATTGAGAACGATGTGCGGTAAGTAAGCGTGAAAGTTTTCACCATGCTAACGTAGAATGCTGAAGTTGAATTTAATCCATTTACAGCCGACTGCCCTGTATGCATCTCTTTCATACCGATTGTGTGGATCAATGGCTAGTCACCAATAAACACTGTCCGATTTGTCGCGTTGATATTGAAACGCATATGGCGAAGGATGCACTGGTGCCCAGCTCCAGTGGCGTTGCAGCTGCAGCTGGCACAGCTGCCTTATGACATTGCGTACATGGCATCTTTATGTAAAATTGGCTTCCCGAACTCCACTGCAAACAACGGGGACCCAACTTTTCAGACTGAGTTCATCATGTTTTAATCATTCATGTCGGAGCCAAGCAGGCAGCAAAAAAAAAAAAATTTGTAAAACTAAAAATGACAACAAAAAAAAAATAATACGTAAATTGGATTTGCAAAATTGTACGCGAAGGATGCACTGGTGCATCGTCAGCTTCAGTTTTGTCATTGCCACTAAATGCGCAAATATTGGACAAGACAACACGCAGTGACAACGCGAAAATTTCTTAAATTATTTAAACCAAAAATTTACAAATTTGCAAAGCATTAAAAATGAAATCAGCCAGTTGGAACCGTGAACCCACCAAAAACAGGCGGTAGCAGCTGTACAAAATTAGCTGCGTTACATTAAATTACAAAACAAACAGGAAAAAATTGAAGGAAAAAAAAAATGAAAAAAAATTGGCTCAAACTTCACGTATATACTAATATTATTACATATTAAAATGATTTGATAGATGTGTTTTGGCATAATCATCATAAACATTTCCTATTTTATAAATTATGTCCATTGTTTTTGTGAAACGAAATTCTTGTGATTATTACACATATTTGTATTACGTACTGTTAAAGTGTGAATGCCGCCTTCCAATGATTAAGAATTATTCAATGTACCAACTGTAATTGTTATTGTAATATCCCATATTTTACAATTTGTCACGAAATTATAATGTGTGGTACAGAAAATACGACAAACAACAACATTCAACTCAATTGCATTTTAATTTTAATTACCACTTATCTATTTTACCTACTGAATTCAATTTGTTGCCATATTTGTAATTGATTTTGATTTATCTAACCTGATTCGTTGGAGTGGCGCGTGAAGCCACTTAAAACATATTTTTAAATTATGATTAAGTTTCTCCATTTCGGTATACCTAAAAACCAATTTGAAGTTGGGCACAGGATACTGAATATTTATATAATTATAATTATATTGATAAACATGAATTGCAAATCAAATACATATATTCAATATTACATTTAAATCACATTTGTAGTACTATTTAAGGCTCCCAATATCGTTTTTGGTGATTGTATCGTATAATTGCTAGTTCCCAGTTCCCGCTTCAATTTTAATTTGATTGCACTAAAAAAACTTCGTGTGGCTTTTTTTTTTTATTTAGGTACATGCTAACTTTATTAAGCTTTTACAGTACGATACTTAAAAACTACAGCTAAAAATTGTTGAGAAATGTTTAACAATGATATATGTACAGTGGGTCACAGTTCAAAGCAAGCAGTGTGAAAGAAAAAACGTAACTGCCTGCCATAAGCTAATCATTCATTATTTTTCAAAAATTCCAAAGACCGATGGTAGGTATATATATTAACCACCAAAATTAATATATGACCCCAATAAATTGGGGTTTCCATACCTGCTAGGTAGGATTATGTAAAAAAGTTGCCTATTTTCTTTCACACTGCTTGCTTTGAACTGTGACCCACTGTATGTATAATGCCAAGCCTTCCTACAGATTTTGTATGACTTGAGATAGACAACTTTATCTAGGTTATATTACTTGGTCCAGCTCCAGTATTGGTATCGTGCCCGCCATTGTCATCGTCGTCCTGTTCCTTGGTCATGTCTGCAAAGAAGTCGGAGGCATTTGTGCACTTGGATGAAGGCAAATTGTGTCGTTTCTCCTTGTAAGCATTATGCTTCTCATTATATTTGATATCGCCAAAATCCTCGAAATATTTTACATTCCAGAAGCGCACATCGTTGTTGTGCGACGAGGATGCCAGTAATTCGCCACTGCAATTAATATCCATCGACTCGATGGGCATATTATGCTGTCCCACAACCCCCAAATTACGATATGGTGCAATGTGGCATGCACGTATATTGCCATCCTCGCCAGCCACACACGCAATCCGATCCGTAATGGGTACCATCAGACTTATGGGGCTCTTGATGCCCGGATACATGTCGCAGTGGTAGCCGAAGTAGCCCCAGTTATAGGTATAAAGGCGTCCCTTTGAGGTGCCCGCTACCAGTTTGGAGCTGCCACGATAAATGCCCATGCAACTAAGCTCCTCCTCATATGGTTCCGATTGGACATACAACTTCCGAGCACCGATATTATAGGTGGTCAAATATCCATCGGCACTGGTCGCCAAAAGCAATTTATTCTGTTCATTAGTCAGCATTTGTGTTATCTGATCCTCCACCTCCTTCAGCTCAAATATGGCATCCTTGGTACGAAAATCCCAGAGTTTGACAGTGCCCGCATCATCACCAGTGGCAAAAAGACGCTCGTCGAGCACAAGCAGTTTATTGATGGCATCATCGTGGGCCGTTTCGTAAAGTTTCTTTAGCTTCTCCGTCTCCATGTCCGTTACCATGACGCACTTGTCCTTCGAGCAGGTGATCAAACTGCGACCATCCTCGGTGAACTCTACATCCCGACATGCCTTGGCATGTACCTCAATGGTGCGCAAGAGTTTATTCTCCTCGTTACCATACTCATACAAATGCACATCCCCAATAATAGTTGCGAGGGCAATGATATCACGCTCCGGATGAAAGCAAATGTCTGTTATGAAATCCTCAAGCTTTATCTCTGGCGGCGCACTGCGTGTCTTTTTGATGGCCGCTATCATGGCACGCACCGTCTCATCCGTTTCGTCATCCTCATCCAAATGTGAATAATCCGAAGCACCACTTGGGCCCGATCCACTGGGACCGGCAACATCATTTGCGGACTGCTCTTTGCGCCGCTTGGCACTGCTTGCACCGGCAGACGCCACCTCGTCGATCATTGAGTCATCAGAGTCGGTGTCCTCTGCATTCGGATCAAAGCTGTCATCGCTGCTGATGCTATTATCTGAGCTGCTGGCGGCCCGATGCTGCACTAGCGCGCCTATATCCGCCAAATCGTATTCGTCGTCGTCGCTCTCAGACTCGTTGAGCACCTCCTGTTCAATTTCAGCTATTACTCCAACTACCATATCATCATCAATGTCGTCGAGCTCTTCCTCGTTCGCTGGCGATTTGAAATGCTCATGCCTGCCAAGAAAAGGGCTCAATACGTACGTGCCTATTTGAAGGATCGTTTAATACTTACGTATGCATAGTATGAATGGCCTAAAAACCTAGATTTTTTCTTCTTAATTTGACAAAGCACGCTTTTTTTCCGCCAGAACAACCCAAACTCAAGAGACGAAAGAAGAAGCAGAACACACAACAAACACATGCCTGAAGCACAGCTGATTGATGGCATGGTAACAACAACAATTCAGCAGCAATCCAAAAACACGCCAGTTTCGAGTATAAAATACCCTGAGAAAAACACGTTCCATTTTGAGCTTAGTCTTTATATCAAGAATTTTAATTTATGTTGCAGGAATATATATACTCAAATTTAAATATTTGGGACATATTTGGACATAATTGCTCCTGAAAACTTAATATTTATAATTTATACATATGTATTTGCTGCTGCAAATACTACTGCTACACTGTGAGCCGCATGCCTTACTACTCAATTGACATACAGGGTATATCAAAAGAAAGAACAAGAACAGGAACAGTGCTGCCAGACAGGCTAGAAACTTATTATCAATTGGCATCCATTTCAAGCAATGGTGTAATGAAATAACGCACATACATCTCCTCCTCGTCGCCTGACTGCATCATAAAGTGCATCTCCAGCAGACCGCTGTCATCCGTTTTGATGGCCACCTTTGAGGCCACTTGAAGGGCCTTGTTAGTCAGGCGTATTTGTTGGCTTTTGTAACGGGCCACAGTTGTCGCTCGACAATTGAACAAAATAATCATGTCACTGGACTTTGCAACCTCCACGCTAGATTCGGCCTGCATGACGCCCAATGTGGTGATCTTGAAGTGTGGCTTTAACGGCGAAATGGTGAACTCGTACTCGTCTGCCGCCTTATCCAGCTCATGAAAGATATGTGACATGTCGGGACCGCGCATAAATATTTTATTTAAACTAGGGCTGTTTGAGTCTAGCTCATATTCCATGGGCTCCTCCACATTAGTGGTTTTGATGGAGCACTCGGTGCTCACCTGCTCGTCGTCATGCGGCTCTAGCAGCAGCAGCAGCGGTGCCCCTTCGCCCTTATACAGCATTTTAACGCTGCAATCCGACAAACCAAAGAGGCTCAGACACTCGGCGAGCACACTGATCTTTACACTAAAGTTTTGTGCGCCATCGACTTTGAATTCGGCAAAAAATGCGGGCGCTATAAATAACGTTGCCTGTATAGATTTGCCCTGCTCCACAGTGATGAGAAGCCCATCCTCACTAGCTTGCAGTGTGCCAAACTATATGTATAAGGATGTGTTTTATAAGATGGTAAAATAATTAAGATTGTTAAGAGTTTGGCTCACTTCACTGAAACAGATTGCCTTGATGGATGAGTAGAAGGTCTTGATGTGCTCCAAGCGGCACACTAGCTTGTAATCTTCATATTGCGATTGCGTCAGCATTTTACGATTTTTTATGATACCTTTCGCGTACAGCAGCTTTGAATGCTGCATTAATCCGCATAGATATCGCCCTGGAAATACCTAAACTGTGAAATCGTTAAGATCTGTTCCCTCGGCTCTGGATTCAGTAGCTGATGCAATCGCTGGGCAAGCATATGCTCACAAGTGAACGATACTTGATTGCAATCGTCGTCCAGATCTAGTTGATCATCGCCTTCGCTTTTGGGCAATTGCAGAACGCAGCTTTGGAAATAGCGACACTTGCAATAGTTCACACCAGGAATAATGCGCACAACCTGCGCTAAATTCCGCTTACTGTTAAATTCAACTATGCGACGTAAACGATCGGGTGTATAGTAGATAATAATGCTCCACTCATCAAGTATCCGCAGTGTCCTCTCCAACAGCTCCTCGCTCAACAATGCGCTTAATTCTTTAAACAATTCGGCACGTTCCGCTGTAAGAAACCCGTTTATTTATTGAGTTTCGAATGAGAAAGAACTGTTCCAATTACATTTAGTTATGCTAACGCCTTTTTGCCGTTGGTATTTATTAAAGACCTGTTGCACCAATCCGGGTAAAAATAAATCTCCCGTCGATGTCACTGCCTCACAATCAAGCGCCATTTGCGTACATACATAAAAAATATAAATATTTGCAACAATCGATTTATGCAGCATTCGCGCGCAGATTTGCATGTGTCATCGAAATGTATTTAGCGAAGGTTTTCTTTTAATTTGTTAAATTTATGAAGAGAATTGAATCAGTGGTGGTTATATATTATTATTCTTTATTTATTTATGGGCAATGGTTACATATTATTTTTTTCTTATATATATTTATGGGAAATAATGGGGTCTTACCTCTCTAAAATTAATCGCTTTCGAGTTATTGGCTGATATCTCGCATTATTGATAAAGTCTGGCAACTTTAAGCGATTATCGTGGACAGATTAGCGCTTGGTGCCCGCGTTTTATTTTTTATATTTGTTTTGTTTACTTCTGATATTGGGTTAATTTAGTTTGTAACAAAAGTTGAAATAGTTTATGTTGTACGCGTGAATACACTATGTCCCGGAAACCTGTTAGTCAAAACAAACCACTGACAATGTCAGCATTCCTTGGCCTAGACAAGAGCAGTCAGAGTCAATCGACGCAATCAACAAGAGAGTCGCGAAAAAGTTGTGATTTATAAAAAATATCAGAGGCATATTAAGATAAAATTAACGTTTATTTTTTTCAGATATACTGACAGCAAAGGCAAAGTTTTACAATCCTATTTATATCGATTCTTCGTCATCCGAAGAAGATGATGATCAGAGTCAAAGTAAACAGTCAAAGAACAAGGAGCCGGATAAGGATGCCAATGGAAATGCACTTATCAAAAGGTACAGCTTCGATAACGTCAACCAATCGCCGCTGGCACCATTGCCAGTGAATGCCGTCGTCAACCCAATGACGCCCACAAAGCCAACCAAAGCCTCTGGCATCAAATTAAACTTCGATAATTTGGATGAGGTGCTCAAACAGGATGCAACCTATCAGGCCACATTGTCAAAGCTCAATGGTCACATAAATAGGCTGTCCGTATCACCAAGCAAACCACTTTCGTTGTCTCAATCCGCGCTAAAGCTCATTGATACAACCAAATTGAGTTCCTCAAATGCCAGCAGCAATCTAGACGACAGTTTCGATGCGATGGTGAAGAAAACTATCAAAAATGAGCCACTGTCTGATTGCACACCGACACAGCCATTTCTGCCACCGATCAACCTGGACTCAACACCCTCCAGCGATTCATTATTGAATCTTAAAGAGAAGCCTCCAGCTCCAGCTTCGGCTCTAGCAGCAGATCCAGTAAAATCGCAGTCACAAGCTATAGAGCAGCCCAAGCTAAGATTCGTCTTTGATAGTTCATTGGCCGATTATTTGCGTGATTTGGGTCAGTATGATATTGGCATAAGCAAGACGGATTTTTGTCAGCAGAATGACGCAATGCTTAGGAGCACGATGGGCTTGTACAAGTCCAGGTATATTGAGTTAATGGAGAAGTACTGCGAGGTGATCGACCAAATACCCGCTGTGCATTTTAGTACAATTGAAGGTTTCGAGGCAAACACATTTCTCAAGCTTAAGGTAATGAGGCAAAAGTTTAAAGCACGCACGCAGCTCTTGGAACGGCAAATAGAGCGTAAGCGGCAGGAGCGTAAGGCGGAGCCGGAGGGGCATGACTTTGATGCATTGGAGCGAGAGGAGCGTGAAATGCAGACGGAACAGTTGCAACATACTCCCAGCAGTTATGCAACATGCCCCTCAGAGGATCAGAATGATGAGGAGCCTAATGATCTGGTGCTAATGACAAAACCCAGCATAAGAGCAACAACAAGAGCCCCAGCCACTACCACAGCAAACAGCAAGTATACAAATGGTCCACCAGATGACTTAGACGATTTGGTGCCCATGGAAAGTCCTTGTCATGAGTCGGACGAGGATGATTACTTGGTTCAGAGCATGCGGATGGATGAGGAGGAGCTCTTCAGCTCCACACAATACGCCGAAAATCATGCCAAGTCAGCCCTCACAGTGTCTGTCCAGGAAAAGCCCACAGCTGGTATAGATTCGGATGATGACTTCGAGGAAACCTTGAAACAAATCCGCGATGAGCACGAGGCGCTGCGAGGACGCAAATCAGAGTATAATAATTATGCGTATGCCGATTTTGAGGCTGTAAAGGAGCCAACAAAGCCATCAGAGCCTGCCCAGCGCATCAACTTTGCCGCAGACAGCAAGAAGCCCATTGTGCTCGACGACGATGGCTTCCCAGAGTACGATCCGGCGCTGTTTGAGCGGGCTTATGAGCAGGCATCAGTGATGGCCACTGTAGACTTGACCGCCGTCGAGACTAAGCCCAGCACGAGCCGCACATCCATCGTACCAGCTACTGCACAAAAGATTTCAGGAAATTTCCATGCCAATGTGCACAACGACGGCATCACCGGCGAGTTCGATGGCCAAAAGTTCGAGCATTCCACTCGTCTTATGCAGGCGCTTAGCTTTAACTTTGGTCTGAAGAGCTTTCGTCCCAATCAGTTGCAGGTTATCAATGCGGCACTGCTGGGAAACGATTGCTTTGTGCTGATGCCCACGGGAGGAGGCAAATCTCTATGCTATCAGCTACCCGCCATACTCACCGAGGGCGTCACCATTGTAATAAGTCCGCTCAAGTCACTGATCTTTGATCAGGTCAGCAAACTGGCCTCGCTGGATGTAAGTACCGCTTAGATTAATTATATGTATTTGTTAGGATTTCAAATGCAAACTTATTTAGTCTATGACATCTCCAAGATAACCATTTTTTGGTGTTTACTAATTTCCCCTCGAATCCCCCACAGATTTGCGCTAAGAGCATGTCCGGCGAACAGGCGATGGAGGATGCTATGGCCATATACAGGGATCTTGAAGGACGTTCGCCGCTGATCAAACTACTGTATGTAACGCCAGAGAAGATTTCCAGTTCGGCACGCTTCCAGGACACTCTTGACAATCTGAGCGCCAACAATTTTATCAGTCGCTTTGTGATTGATGAGGCGCACTGCGTCTCCCAGTGGGGCCACGACTTTAGGCCCGACTACAAGAAACTGGGCATACTGCGGAAACGCTTCCCCAATGTGCCCACAATGGCGTTGACCGCAACGGCGACGCCACGCGTCCGCCAGGACATTTTACAGCAGCTGAATCTGACACACTGCAAGTGGTTCTTGTCCAGTTTCAACCGTAGCAATTTGCGGTATCAGGTGCTTCCCAAGAAAGGCGCCTCCACGTTGGACGACATTCGGAGCTTCATACAGACGCGTCCGACTACCGCCAGCGGCATCATATACTGCTTGTCGCGAAAGGAGTGCGACGAGGTGGCACACAAGATAAGCGCAGCGGGGGTACGTGCGGTGGCCTATCATGCGGGCCTTACGGATACGGCACGTGAGTCTCGCCAGAAGGATTGGATAACGAATAAGGTGCGTGTTATATGCGCCACAATTGCCTTTGGCATGGGCATTGATAAGCCCGATGTACGCTTCGTGCTTCACTACTCACTGCCCAAGTCCATTGAGGGCTACTACCAGGAGGCGGGCCGCGCCGGACGTGATGGCGAAATAGCCGACTGCATACTCTACTACAACTACAGTGACATGCTGCGCCTCAAAAAGATGATGGACGGTAAGTAGTATAAATATGGAAATCTGTTGCTTTGGACTCAATCTTGTTGTCTCCAATTTCAGCGGATCGCGCGCTTCAGTATCACGTGAAGAAAATTCACATCGACAATCTGCATCGCATTGTCGGCTACTGTGAGAATATCACCGACTGTCGTCGTGCCCAGCAGCTGGACTATTTCGGGGAGCACTTCACCAGCGAGCAGTGCCTGGAGAATCGACGCACCGCCTGCGACAACTGCCTGAAGAAGCGCAACTTTACGCAGGTCGATGTGCTCGATCAGTGCAGGAAGGCGGCGTGTGCTGTGCGAGATTTGTGCAGCGGTCGTTCACGCTTCACACTGCTCCATTTGGCGGATGTCCTTAAGGGCTCCAATATTAAGAAGATTGTCGAGTCGGGTCACAATAAGACACCGCATCATGGCGCACTCAAGGACTGGGACAAGGCGGATGTGCAGCGTCTTTTGCGGCATATGGTGCTCAAGGACTACCTCAAGGAGGATCTCATCTTTACCAAGGACATACCGCAGGCGTATCTCTATCTCGGCAACAATATCACTGCGCTCATGAATGGTACGCCCAAAATTGAATTTGCACTCTCACGCAAGGAGAGCGGCGGCACCAAGTCGGTGGCCACCGTCTCAGAGCCCGCTACAGCGGGCACTAACGATTTGAGTCACCTGCACGAACGCTGCTATGCTGATCTGCTCGATTTGTGCCGCACCATTGCCGCTGCCCGAAATGTGACCATGGCCAGCATTATGAATATGCAGGCCCTTAAGGCCATGGCCGAGGATCTACCCGCCACGGAGAAGGACATGTGTGCCATTCCCCATGTGACCAAGGCCAATTTCGATAAGTATGGCGCAAAGCTGCTGGAGATTACAAGTGGCTATGCCACCGAGAAGGAATGCCTGCAGGTAATGCACGACATGGAGGCTGCTGAGTCCGCAGCTCCAGCGCCGATAACGCCACAAACTTCAAGCAGCACACGCGCATCCTGGGCAGCACAAGGTGGCGACGATGATGATTGGGGCCGAGCGGCGGCATCGCAGGGCGCGTCTGGCTCCTCGCGTGGAGGAGCGCGTGGCGGCAAACGTAAGCGGGCCTGGCGTGGACGGGCCGCCTCTGGCGCTACCAAGCGATACAAGGGCGCGACGAGTGCATCACCTGCGACGGCTCGCAAGAGACCAACGCCCACTAAGAGCAGTCGTGGAGGCACTGCAGCCAAACGAGGCGCTGCCAGAGGTGCTGGTGCCGGCGCATCTGGTTGGCTGGGCAAGAAAACAGGTACCAGCAGCGGATTTCAATTGATGCCGCTACCAAGCTCACGTTAGTTCATAATTTTGATAATAAACATTTGTTTCTCTTATTCGGTTTACCAACAACAACAAGCGACGGTACTCTAAGTACTTTTTAAGTCTCCAAGCGGCATTTAAAAAAAGAAAACTGCTTTCGCTATAAATTTAGGTGATGTTTGTCTGCAATTTCTCATCAAAGTCATAGGCGCCCATTGACCAAATCAAATTGCTGTCTGTCTCCACCTGAACGAACTCTGTGGAATAGGTATTCGAGGTGCTCACCATCCCGCCAAACTCCATTTGGGCATGATCTAAAAAAAAAATATAAACAATTCATAAGTATCAACACATTTGGAGATGTTCGACAACCCACATAGATTCCACTTGAGTCCCTGTGTGGTGACATTGTGTGCCGTGCTGCCCAGTGGCATTAGAGAGCACCAACGTTGACTGGTCACCAGATCGAGCGGAATTTGTATTGTATGTTTGCCAGGCCGCAGCAGCCAAGTTATGGAATCACTGCTCAGCAGATATACATTACAGTTGTCATTTTGCTTTTTGTACAATGTGTTCAGATTGGCCATCACCTGATCCAGTCGACCGGAGCAGTCGTGGAATACCACCACATCACTGACCTTGCGTTGCTGCATTACCGGCTGCAGCACTGTAAAGGCTTTTGTGAAATCTGTCGCATCCTGATCGGGTGTTCGTATTTTTGGTATTGCTTTGAAAAATTGAACGGTTTCTTCTGTTATGGAATCAAAATCGCCCGTTATAACGTCGGGTGGTTCTATGATTCCCACTTCGGTGTTATTTGTGTTGCTCTTGTCTGCTGTGAGCGACTGGGCTAATACGAAATCGCGCCAGTGATTGGAGCCGCCATCAACGGCGCATCTCAAGGTCGCTGCGTGGAATGAGACTGGAAGTTTAAAATCTGTTTGTTTTAAATTTGTTTTGTATTTACCGTTCTTCCATAACAGCTTCACCACGTGAGCGGGTACTTGAATTTGTCGGTTAAGTACTATGCAGACGTGACCGTTGGGTCCCAGTCTAAAGGACTCATTGATTAGATTGCCTGGCGTCCATTTGTACTCTTTGGGAGGAACGGTGTGGTCCATTTGTTGTCTAAAGCCAATTGTTGTTTTTGTGCAGAAGTAATGTGGATGCACTTTAAGGTTGCCAGCCCGTCGAAAAATTACGGTGTCATCTGGCAGCGACAGACTCGAACTCGCGCCACGCAATAATTTAAAAATGGCATTTTTGATAACCGCCGCTGCTGCCATCTTACGGCAGCGCGTGCCTTTAAATCGAACGAAATTCATAAAATTTGAATTATTATGCTTGGCACAAACTGAGATTTTCAGTATTGAACTCAAAAACAACATGAATGTCGTAAAACCCCTGCGACAACAAATCAACAGATCACACAGACCGATTATACGCGGCTTGCGACTCTGCGACGCCGCAAACAAAATGGCTCTGATTTCTGCAGACCAAAAAAAATATTCTGTTTGGATTTTCGCAAATGCAAAATGTAATAAATTAAAGTGGAATGAAAAAACCCAAATGCAATTGCAAGTGCCAAGTGCTCCAGTGCAGTTTAGATGATGCGTCTGAAATTCCTAAAGGTCAAATGAAGCCAAATTGTGTGATTGGGTTTTGAAATACGAAAACTAGTTCTTATAAAACTGCACACACACACGCAAGAGCTCGAGCTGCGGACAGGCTGCCAAAAATGGAAGGTATGGACCTGTGGACGTCCATGTTTTCGGCCGACTTTGAAGATGCTGATGCTGGACCAAAGAGTCACAATTATGCAGACGAGTTTATGGGCGAAGAGGATGCGGATGAGCAGGAGACTGCTGATGATGATGTTGAGGCAGGGAAGGGACGTGAGCCAGATGACGATGCCATATTTGATTTTGAACTGGAGCCAATTGTTAGCATTGCAGAACCCGAACCAGCTTCCAGACCAACTGTCCGATTGGCACCACCGATGCCGGTTGCTCCGCCCGTTCGGCCCCAGCAGCATCATCATCAGTCAAACGTTAGCTCCACCTCCTCCTCCCTAATGGGAGGTCGCGGTGGAGCTGCAGCGCCACCCACTCGACCTACAACATCGCAAATCAATGCCACAGATGAGAACGGGGTGCCCATTAACTATGAACTGGGCGTCATCTATATATGCCCCGCTTGTGGTGCCGAGTTCCGCCAACAGGACATGTGGAAGCGTCACATGAACCAGATGCATCAGTATAACACTCGTCGTGGCCTCAACTTTGTTGGAATTGATAAGCTGTATCATCGGTGTCTGGAGTGCAACAAGCGGATTGCGATGCACAGTCGGGAGAATCTGCTAAAGCACAAGTTCACCCATTTGCCATATCGTTGCACCAAGTGCTACATCTGCAAGCGCCAGTACAAATACAGACAAGACCTGATGGTGCATCTGCGTATGGTACACTGTGACGAAGTGGTGGCCATGATGCGTGCCGGTGATGCCAGTGCTGGACGCAAGACGCGAGTCCGGGAGCCGCGCGTCGAGCAGCGTGCTCATGGTGCATCTCGGTTCGGGCCTATGGGCCATGAACCGGTTCGTGACGATGATGATGGTATCGAGGTCAAGAATGAGCTGATGGTGACGGAAGCAACGGCTGCCGAAGACGTGGATGACGATCAGAATCGCAGCTTCAACCAAGCAAAGAAGAAGCGTGTTAATCAGCTGGCCGGTTCTACAAACGCTGGCAAAGCCGACAACGGCAGTGGCAGTGGCAGCGGCGCTTCGGATATCTGCGAAGATTACATACACTACATGTGTCCCGAATGCGGCACCGACTGCGATA
The DNA here is from genome assembly GCA_035044325.1 of Drosophila nr. medialis 2 BK-2023a. Taxonomy (NCBI): domain Eukaryota; kingdom Metazoa; phylum Arthropoda; class Insecta; order Diptera; family Drosophilidae; genus Drosophila; species Drosophila nr. medialis 2 BK-2023a. Next base: position 5,341,709 of record JAWNMH010000397.1, on the reverse strand, counting down.
CCCACGCTCAGTGGAGCCAGCACATTGAATTTGTGCACGACTATGTCAGTCGGCGGGGACTCAATTTTCGTTGCGTGGACATGCAGATGCAGTGCCTCGAGTGCAAGGAGGTAAGAAACACATTGAATTATCCAAATAGCTATGCCATTGAGAGAATTCTTGTTGAGCAAGATGCACATTAAGTGCAAAGCTCGGAAAATGTTCTTCTTAATATCCAAGTTGATAGTTCTTACTATTTGTAATCTCTTGAATCCCTTTGCCTTTCACAGTTTGTCATCCCAAACACAATCAAGACACTGCGCGCACACAAATTCAGTCATTTGGCTCAGCCGGATTGGATGCGTTGCAAGCTGTGCTACCAGGGCTATACGGATCATCATGAGCTGGTCACGCATTTGCTCAAGCAGCATCATCTGGAAACATTAATGCCCGAAGAGGAGCAGGAGCAGCAAACGGTTAAAGCCAGTGCCGGCGATGATGCTGAGGATAACTCTGGCAATGGAAATGGCTGCGATGATGAATCCCTGTTGCAATTTGAGGATTTGCCCCGTCGTGGCGGTCGCATTGGCGGCGATGATATGTATGAGCCGCACATTGATTATCTGTGCCCACAGTGCGGCCGCGAGTTCATCGAGAAGAAGCACTGGCGCACTCATGTCGTCCAGGTGCATGGCATGAACGATCTGGCCAAGCTGAACTTTGAAGTCATCAACGATCGTCAGCTGAAGTGTACAGAATGCGACAAGATCATTACGAATGCCTACGGCATTCAGAACGCCCAGCAACACCGGATTACTCATTTGCCCTACAAGGCGTATGCGCGCTGTCGCAAATGCCACAAATCATATACGGATCGTAAGGGTCTGGTTAAGCACTTGGCCACATACCATTGTGTCGGCTATGAACCGCGCAATTCCGGTACTGGAGGAGCGGGAGCCGTAGCAGGACAGAGCCAGGTCAAGTCGCAAACGCCGCGCAAGCAAATTGTGACAGTTGCCAATGAAACGTATGAGATTATCTATTTGGATGACGAGCAATCACCGCCAAATAACAATAATATTAATGAGGAGAATGATTTTGGCGAGCAGATGCAAGCGGATGATGATGACTATGCCACAGGCTATACCAGCACACGCCAGTTGCCACCAGCTGCCGCGGCTGTTGCTGCCACTACCTCTGCATCCAATCAAAATGCAAATCGTTATAAATGCGTTGATTGCGGCTCCCTGTTTGCAACGCAGGCTGCGCTCAAGACGCACATTAGCGAGGAGCATGATTTCATGGACACACAGTACAGTGCTAAAAAGTTTGATAATGCAGAACACGCAGAGGAGACGGCACCAGCAGCAGCGTCTGTGGCAGCCACTTCACCGCCCAAAATTTTTACTGGCGGCTCGACAATCGAACAGAATTATATATACCTGTGCCCCTCCTGCGGCAAGCCATACAAGACGCAATTCGAGTGGCGTCGCCACATCAACGAGGAGCACAACTTTGATAAGCGGCAATATTTGAATATGCGCCAGTTGGACAAGTATCGCTATCAGTGCACCCAATGCAAGGACATTGTAAGCAATTCAAAGTTAAAGGGACTGCAGGATCATCATTTCAGACATTTGCCCTATAGGCTCTACTTAAAGTGTCTCGTTTGCGGCACCTGCTACAATCACAAGCCCAACATTGCCGCCCATCTGCGTACGCGCCACAACATCTTTGAGCGTGACACGCCCTGGCGTGAAATGCAGCCAAAGCCTCAGAATGGCTATGACACCATCAAATATAAAGATAACGACATGCCAGTCACGTCCGGCTCGACGTCAGACTCACCCACGCCTGGCAGCAGCAGCAACAGTGGTCGCTCATTGAAACCGCAGCCCGGATTGCTGCCCATGCGACCCGCTGGCCTAAACACCCTGGAGGATAGCATTTCCTATCACAATGCTGTTGATCTGGACTTTATTACCTACTTCTGCCCCAAGTGCAATAAGAACTTTGATTCGCACGCCTTCTGGCGCAAGCACATTGTCGAGCAGCACAACTTCAACAGCCGGCAGGGCTTGAATTTTCGTCAGATCGACAATCATCACTATCTGTGCCTGGAGTGCTACAAGAGGGTGACAGTGACCCACACCAAGGGCGCCATTGGGCAGCTGCAGTCGCACAAATTCCGACATCTTCCATATCGTTCGTTTAAGTGCTTGACCTGCAGCGGAAAATTTGTGCGAAAGCAAATGTTTTTCAAGCATTTGAATCGTGACACGAATCGCTGCGACAGCGGAGATCATAATAATGAGGAACAAATCACCGAGCAGCCGGAAAGATCTTCGTCTGCAAACGATGCAGCTGATGCTGCCTCGTATCGCTTGCTGTGTCCGCAGTGCGGGGATAACTTCAGCACCAGCACCAAATCCCTCTGGCGTAAGCATATTAACACTCAACATGGTCTGAGCAAGCTGGAGGTGCTGCACATGTGTAAGCTTGGCGACGAGCTCTATCGCTGCACGGACTGCGATGAGCAGCTGGAAACGAAACAGCTGCGTGTGCTGCAACAGCATCGCTTCCGCCATTTGCCATACGCCGCCTACATACGATGCCAGCTGTGCGAACAACAGCAGCCGGATGAACTGGGTCATGGTCCCGCTTCAGCCGGCATGCACAGCATGAGTGAGCTGCAGCAACACATGCGCGACGAGCATCCCTCGATTGTGGAGAACGACGAGCAAATGCAGTTATTCATCGATATGGATGAGGACAGCCAGCCGATTGGGGTGGCAAGCAACGAGGCTTCCGACAATGGGTCATTTATGCCGATGCCGCTCCAAATGCTCCTCGATGGCGATGAAGATGAGGAGAGCCAAACAGCGGCAGATAACAATGAGACGTCCGACAATGGACCATATATGCCCCTGCCGCCACATTTACTGGAGGAGGACGTAGAAGACTTGGAGTTCGAAGATCAATATCTATTGAGCTAAATGCTTCCGAAATATCTGTTAACCCAGTCATCCACATAATCTACATGATTCCCAATTGGAGAAAATACTCACATCACTTATAAACATATATACAGTGGGTCACAGTTCAAAGCAAGCAGTGTGAAAAAAATAGGCAACTTTTTTACATAATCCTACCTAGCAGGTATGGAAACCCCAATTTATTGGGGTCATATATTAATTTTGGTGGTTAATATATATACCTACCATCGGTCTTTGGAATTTTTGAAAAATAATGAATGATTAGCTTATGGCAGGCAGTTACGTTTTTTCTTTCACACTGCTTGCTTTGAACTGTGGCCCACTGTATATATACATATATATTTATGGCATTAAGTATTTATATAAATAGTTTATGACACTCATTTCACATGCATGCAAATTGTAATTTCATTTAGAAATCTCATCTAAATACTTAAGTAGATATAAAACTGCAACTAATTATTATTTACCCCACGGCTCGCTACCTGGTCTCACTCAAGTAAACAATACCGTTAATTAAGAACAAATTAAGAGATCGGGCATTTAACTAATCTATGAAATTATGAGAATTATAAATTATCGACTATTTTTTCTAATTTAATCTGTAGTTTTTTGTTAAATACTATAAAAAAAGAAAATCAAAATTTATCCTGATATGAGTTTTTCTTTGGGTGCAAATGGATATGAACACTTGAATCGAATTTGATGGATATGATTCCAACAAATGTCGATTATGCAACTATTTAAGCGGGTTAACGAAACTCTTCGGTAGAGAAATCCAGGTAAATAATTGTAGGTGTGTTCATCTATAAAATCTAAGATTTGTATTTTTATTAGTAATGGTGTTTTAATTTTTATTATAAATTTCGCCTAAGGACCCCCAAGAACGACCCCACAATATTTTTGGATAACACAAATGTTTTTAATTTAGAAGTATGTATGTATATATCAACGACATATTTGAATTGAATTTGATTGTTTGAGGTGGTTTAGTAAAAGCGAATGAAAATGAGAAAAAAAATCACCTTAAATATTAAATTAATATATGTATATATATAATACAGATCGAGAATGCATGATTGAGCTTTATAGAAACATTGCAGCTGGCAATATAATGTAGATCTACGTTGTTGTAATCAATTCAATACGATAATAATACGATATGTAATACACATATATTATTTATGTGGTTTAAAGAACGTTAAAACTATAATATATGTTGTTATAATGTAATATAATAAATAATAATAAATACTTTTGAAAAGCATAAACAAATTGCACGCACATAATAATTGCAACCATATAAATAAAATAAAAATTAGAACAATGTTTTCACTTATGCAATATTAAACAAATCGGTTTGCCAAATACATTTCGTATGCGCATGGAATGAAGGTTAGCTAATTGACTGTTCTTTTAAACAGTCTTTTTGTTTTTCATATCGTTTCGAAGATTACAAGTTTCAGTTCCGTTCTTCTTTGTGCACGCTCGCTCCACTATTCGACATTATATTATTTTCTGTTTGTATATATGTATATATATATATAAAACTTATGTTATATGTGTGTCTGTGTGTTTAGTAACAATTTGTTGGTGTTTCTCGTAGTAGTAGTAGTAGTAGTTGTAGTATTAAATAAATAAACACAATGCAATTTGTGTTTATTTGTTGTGCAACCTCACAGCGTGGGCATGTTGCGTCTACCATTGCTGGTGCTGGATTCTGGGCCACCAGTTAACCCATCCTGTTGGGCCTTTTGCTTGGCACGTCGCACCTTCTGACGCGTATGCTCAATTTGAAAATCCTCCACACGCAAGTTGAGCCTCATCATGTTGTTGATAATAAACTCCTCCTCCATTATATGCTCGGGCGGAGAGCGCAGCACAGCCAATGTTTCACATAAGCCCGTGCAAGTTTTGCGCACCTTGTGCCTGCTGAGCGAAGCACCAATGATGACCAGCGCCACCTTGAAAACAACACGTATGCCCTCGGCCAAAAAGCAATCCCAAACGCGCAGCAGCGTCTCCCATGGCAGTGTGCGCGTCATTGCGCACAAAAACCAATCGGTCATATAAAGCAGCGGCTCAACTTTGTGCTTCTGCAGATGACGGTAGACGGGCGGACAGGTTTTCTTCAGCAGGCCCTCCAAGATGCCCGCATCGTTTTGTATCACCTCGAGCCCAGGTATAAAATAGTCTTGCAAGTAGCTGCAATAGACAAACGTGTGAATTTTGTTGCAAAATCGGATATGAATACTAACAGTGGGCGCTCAAAAATCAGAGCCTTCAGAAATAAGAATTGTTAACAATTGTTAACAACAAAAACTAGATTTTTAATGCATTTAGAATTATTTATCCAATAACTGTAATCATCTCTTACGACGAAGCCTCCTATTTGATTTAGCCGACCACTGTACCAGGAAATGACTTACACATCACATACGCTGACGAACACCCAGAAGGCATCCTCTGCCGGCAAGTGCATCAATAGAAAAGCGGCTATTGGTGCTTGCGCTTGGCAGAAGCCCACTTTGGGATTGTATATTGAATAGGCCTTGAGCACATTGAATAGCTCGATTTGGCCCACCTTTTGCTCGTCGAGAAACATTTCGTGAAACGGAAACTGACGATGTTTGTCCTTTTTGATCTCCTCAATGGTTGTCGGATTGCCAGGCTTCTTCAGTAGCTCCTCGTAGACATCTGGGTTCTTTTTCTTTAGCAGATAGGCGCCAGATAAATAGAACCATGCTTTGGGACGCACTGACTTGGGTATGCCCTTGCGACATCTGTCGCGTATCTATAAATATCGAAAATATCAAATTTAGTAAATATTTTAGTTAACATTGTGTAATCGGTTGCCTTTTTGTAGTTCTTGGACATGTAAATTGACCAATTGTCAGTCATGTAGAGCCATTTCTTTTCACGCGCTATGATTTGTGCCTTGGAGAGCGGCTCCTTGGGTTTGTCGGACCGCTGAAATCCGCCATAGAAGCCATTGCGATCCGGACAACTGGATACAGTGGAGCACAGCGAGATCGTATCCAAGGAACGCCCTGCTGTTGCCATCTGTTTCGTCGTCGTCGTCTGAACTGGGCAGAATGATACCAAACTAAATACATAAATTATTATAAATTAAGAGACGCCCACATTATATAGGAAAAAATACGGCTTAAGTCGGGTGTGCGCAACTACGATGCACCCTGTATACAATTGCGATACGTACAGTAAAATATATAGTGTTATTTTCTACATAAAATTTCAGAAAGCTTTAGAAAAACAATTATTTCTGATCTTGGTCATTTTGTAGATTTAGTGCCAATACAGTCTGAGATTGACGTAGTTGTCATCTTGATAAAAATCATATTATGATTATGGAGATATCTCGCATAGTCGTTCACAAATATTTACAGAACTTTATTATGCCCTTTTTACACATTTGTCGTGGGTGTAGGGTATAAGACAGCTTAGCTTATATGCACGTAAATATGTAGGTGGATTGAGAGAGAGGTAGAGAATGTTAGACCTATATAGAAAGGTCGAGAGAGCGGCACCCAATTATACTGGACCCAAAGAAAATTTGCATTAATAATTTGCTGGTTTTTGTCTGTGTATGCATTATGAAGAACTGCGCAATTAAAGGCGATCAATGCTAGTTTGACAGTCTCTCCATCATCATTCTCTCAATTCACAACGTTTAGCACAATTTTGGGCAAGCATTACGCATCGATATATATAAATATATATGTATACACACACACCGTATATGTATATCTTCAAGTAAACTAATGAGATTTGATTGTTATTGTTTATTTTTAACATGACCTTATCAGTAGTTGGTTAGATATTATTGCGCCTTGATAATATTAATATTTTATATGACTACCTATTTCCATTGAGAAATGGCAGCTCCTCCAAACTGGCGCTTGAGTAATAATGAAACCAAAGCAACTAATTTAAAAGTCGTCTGTGGAAAAGCCTCAAAACCAAAAAAAAACAAACTGACTGACAGACTGATAGACAAAAGGATAGACACCAAGAACAGGCTGCACAACTGTTTTTTAGACCCAATAAAATATAGCGAAAAATTCGCCATTGCCTATGGCGAATAATAACCTTGAAAATTAGTCAGCAACTATTTGTAAACTGTTCGATTTAGAGGGATAGTAACAGCAACCAAGAAAAATGAGATGTGATTAAATCTACAAATAAACTTTGTGGCGAGCATTTAATTTATTTTTGTAACACTAAGATGTTAAATATCACAACTTTAATATTTTAACACCAATGTAAGAGGGGAAGCTGAGTTTAAAGTGCTTTAAACTTCCTGACTGACATTGATAAGGAAATGTTGAGAGTCAGGCTCAGAGTCAATTGCAGTCTTCCTATTTCCATAGCCGGAAGCTCAAATATATAACCTGAAGCCACAGCTTGTGTTTGAGTGCTTAATGACAGGCAACTGGCTAATTGAGGTAACTATGCTGTTTGTATGCTGTTGCTTTAAGCTCACTGAATACTTAATTGCAAAACAAAAAGCGAGCGAACTCGCAGAAAATGGGAAAACAAAAGTGCAAAGCAAAGCAAAGCAACAGCTGCAGGGCACAAAAAGAAAGTCACTTGCAATTCACGAGTGCGGCACAATTCTGATGGGAATTTCTGAATTGCTGACGAGGTCATCTTATGCTCCAGTTATCATTCTTATCAGCAATGTGTATTTCAAAACGCTAACTTCTAGTTTCACCAAGTGCTTAAGGTAAATACAAAGGTTTCATTGACTAATAAATACACATACACGAACACATACATACACACACACACATACATACACATATACAAGCACGGCCCACCCACTAAATGCGCCAGTGTCGCTCTTGGCTGCCATTTTGCCTACGCGCTCCAAAAACAAGTGATTCTATTGTATGTGTGTGTGTCTGTACAATACCTAGTAATTGTTATTATTATTAACAGCGCAACGCAACTGGCCCCGCCACCGCACCACATCCACATCAACTTTTTGCTTACCTTTGAGCGACTTGTTCTCGGTGACTGTTGTTGTGGTTGCTGCTGCTGCTGAGCTGCTGCCGTGGAATGCGCAATTGTAACTTTTCACGTGAACTTTCTATGCTCTCTTACGTTTTCTCGGTTTCGCTTTACACTTTGCGCCCGCACAAGTGTGTCGCATTTATTGTGTTGGTGTAAACACTATATTCCAATTGGAATTTTGTTTATTTCCTATACAAACTGGAAAGGGAGAGGCAGCCATCGAATAAGAGACTTCTTTTATTTCACAGTTGTAAAAACGCACAACAAATTAGAAGCACAGTTTTAAATTTGGCACACAAATTTCAGATATTTTATAGTTTAATTAGAAAAATTTGCACGAAAAGTTAATTATTTTGGGGCTCTGTTGGGTGTTGCGCGATGTGAACAGCCGAGCACATAGAGATGATATCTCGTGTTGCTTTGTCGTAGAGTGGCTATTTCAAAATATCGATAGTGCATGTGAGGTTCGATAGACCGCTAACAGCGGTATGTAATGTACATTGCCCTAACATAATTAAATATAAGCGCGCATTTCTTTGCTAGAAACTAGTTGTAATTATTTATTTAATTTTTAACCAGATGTACATTCCATTTAGGTAGCTCCAGCAAATCTTTTGCACTGTCGCCCAACATAAAGTGCGCCAGATGAATTAGCAGCAGGCATACAAATGGCAATACTTGCACGACGATAAAATGGACAAGGCGAATCCTAATTTCCCCCCAAGAACCATCAGCGCGCACTCGAAACAGGAATATCAGTGCCATAAAATTACACATGATGAGCAGCTTCTGGAAAATCTCTCGTCGATATAGCCAAACAATCTTAGAATTAACACAAATAATGCACAGCAGCAGGAGAACCGGCAACAGCAGTTTCAATCCAATAAGTAACCCATTGATTATCATTGAATAGTATCCAAAGACCGTAAATCTCATGTAATAACTAAATCTATACACAGATTCAATATCTCCAATCACAAAGAAGGAGTACATGCTGTAAATCAATATGTACATGGATATGGTTTGCTTTTGATTAATCTCCATTTCATTCTCCTGCCTTAGGCGCAGCGCCAGTTGAAGTTCCATCACCAGCAGTTGTATGACCAATGACTCGAAGGATGTGCACAGCATCGCGTACAGCGTGCACAGATTGTACATAATGAGCTCCAGTGCTTGCTGTCGAGAGCGCGGATAGAACACATAGCTCAAATACGCCCGAGCAATCAGAAGCATCATCCAAGGCTGCGAGCTGTGCAGCAAATGCACCCCAGCTAAAAGCAGAACGAGTCCATTGCACAGCAAACTGTGCCTGTGCGTGGCACAGGCTAAGTGCAGCGTACGACATACAAAAGGACTCACAAGTGTAAGGATTAGGCAGCCTAGGAGCAGACTACGCTGCCAATAGCCCAGTGAGCATGGCAGCCAGCAAACCAATGCCAAGCAGCAGACGAACAGTAGCCAAATGTAAAAGTTCAGCGAACGCCGCTGAACAAAGATGCAGCGATTGTTGTTGCAGGTGAATCCCACATAGCAGCAGGAGATGTAGCGGCGGTCAAAGAAGCCAGCAATGCAGCATAAGGACAACACAATGGGTCTCATTAGCTGGCGACAGGTCATGATATTGGCGCTCTCCCCGTGTGCCTTAAGAGCCATCGTCCAAATGACCCCGGGTAGCAACAGTAGTCCACTATTTAACCAGGAAACACGCTGTAGCAGCACGAAAGCGAAAATCACAAGGATTAAGAGACGCAACAACGACTTGGCCGCCAGCAACTGTGTGCTACTAGTCCTGTCTGCTTGGCCAGACAAACAGCGCAACTGATGCAGCCAGCCAAGGTAAGCAAAAGCACTGGCCAGAAGCAGGATGCGGCGATAATATTGCTCATAGTACTTGATACACTGCAGCAACAAGGGCATAACGTCTTCACTGTATTCCTTAAGCGAGAGAAAGCGCCGCTGGTGCCACAATAAATTCCCAGTGGGGATGAGCTCATCCAGTTGTTCGCAGTTCATACAATAGTTGGGAATCCAATTGTTTAAGAATCCACGCTGATGATGCCGCCGCGCCTCTAACGCCTGTTCGAGCAACTGCATCGCATTGGTGTACATGGCATGGGCCTCGTGACTGCTGATGTTTATTAGATCCGCAGGTAGTTGTCCCCGATTGTTAACAGGCGGCGGCAGACCCAACAAGCCGCTCATCAGCGGTGTCAACTGGATGGGTTCCAAAACGTGCAGCGGTAGGCGCTGCTGCTGGTCATTAGCCACAAATGTGCGTCCAGGATGGGAATTGGTGTTGGAGACGCCAGCGCCCCAAAGCAAGAAAGGAGTTTCCAGCTCCTGTTTGCTATTGCTAGTGGGAAAGCCTAAAAAAGAAGAATAGCCAAAGTGGATGCAGTCAGTCGAAGTTCTTTAACTTACCCCACTCTGGCCTGCCATGATGAGAGATTAGCAAAAATGCTGTACGTCGATCCGGAAAGGCATGCAAGAAACGTTCGTATGTTGTCCAAATGCCTAGTTGAGTGAAGTTGAGGTTCTCATGAAACATTTTAATTCCACTTGACACTTGCAGGCCCAGCAGCTGGATAATAAACACCAGACCCTTAAGTTGCTGCAGCTGTGGTGCCTCGCTGCCAAGGAAATTAACGACTGCTTTAAACGACCACTCATCCAGCTTATAGGAGTCTTCAGTCAAGCCTGAGATTTCGTTGGGAAGCGTTTTCACATTATAGATACCCGCAAAGTGTTGCACCAACTCGGCGGAGGCCCAGGCATAGCTGCACGTGCTTCGATTAAAGATAGTATCGAAGGCACCGCCGAGCACAGGAGCCAGAGCATCTTCATAGTAACCAGAGAAGATAGTCACGTGCGCAGATCTGCTTGTGGTGACTGCTGGCGCATGGCTAATGCCCACCTGTCCCTGCTGTAGGAAGATCTTGCGTAGTTCCGGCACATTGCGGCAACGATTCTCAAAGAATGTCTTGGCGCTCAGGCCGTGAGTAAGAAAAACAACAAGGCGATTGGCTGGTGGTTGCTTCAATAAAGTCTGTTGCGGCTCCAGGCCGGACATGAGCGTGGACTGAAAGTAGATAATGTAGACGGAGCACAGCAGCAGCAGTTGCACAATCAATGCATATCCGTAACCGAAAGTATACATTTTTACTTTGATTTTTTTGGTTCAGTTGTCAAATGTAGAAATTTCAAATCTTTTTTTTCTTTTCCCCCATTAAAGTAAGCTTTAAATTGAATGGATTTAACTGGGCTATGCCTTCATTTCCATACCCTACAGTGATACGAAATCGCCCAAACATTGTGTGCAACTGATCCTTTTCAATGTGAGCAGTATATACACAATGATGAGTCTCTCCTACGAGTCCATCTTAATACAACTGCTCTGCTCGGAGTATTTGCTAGGTGTGCAGCTGCATGAGGACTATAAGCAGTCGTCGGCTGTAGACATAGATGACGATGAGGACAAGCCGGATAAGTCCTTGACACCCGTGGAGTATGTACACAGCATCTGTCGCTATGCCCTGCTCATTCTGATGTTTGCCAACTTATCCATGATTGGCTCGGATCAATTGCCCAATATCAACTCATTTAATGCAAATGCTTCTTTGTGAGCGAGTGCTCCACTCTTTTGATAGGCGACTTAACCGTACTGAAGCTTCTAATACCCATCATTATCATTATGTTCGACAGAATGTTTGCGGCATCTTCATCTGTCTGCTCCTCATCTGTGATGCTACGTGCCTGTACTTCTTCTTCCTTGTGCGGAACAGCGGCTCCTGGGGTGGCATACGCAACTGCTCTCCCAACAGCTTGTTTTGCATGGACTACCCATGCAGCTGGCCATCCCATTGACCATGCTGCCCATGCTTCGCTGGAAGAGTACTCTACACTTCCCTCTGCCGGGGCAGAGTCTCGCTTAAACCTGTTTGTTCCAATTAAATGTTATGAGCATTTCAGTATCAATTAAAGTTGATTTGTATTTTTCTATTCAATTTATTGCATATATTTTTAGATCCACTGATAAATCAAAGTTCCCTGAGATTTTGTAATTAATTTATAGATAACTAATTGACAATACTGTAAGTACTTTCTTTTGTTCTCGTGGACAACCAAGTATAGTTGTTATACAGTTTTTTGCTTCTGTGATTCCAAATGGGCCTGTAAAAAACAATATTATATTGGATTATCATCTGTTATTCAGTTATCCTTATGTAATACCCACCTTTTCTGCTACTTTTAGCAGACTATCGAAGCTATTTTGACCAGTCCCCTGGACCATACTATGGAAGATCTTCGAGTCACACTGAGTAAGGAGTTCGTAGGGTGAGCCGAACTCCACCATCTGGCCAGCATCCATGACTATCACCTTGTCCGAGTCCATAATCGTGTTTAAGCGATGGGCTATTGTCAAAACTGTGCACTCCCTGAATTTATTTCGAATCGTCATCTGAATGAGGGCATCTGTCTGTGGATCTACATTGGCTGTGGCCTCGTCCATCACTAGAATACGATTCTCGCGAAGAATAGCTCGTGCCAAGCACACCAGCTGCCTCTGACCCACACTGAAGTTGGTGCCTCCCTCGGAGATTCTACTCTGCAGTCCACTCGGAAGATCACTGATGACGGGCTTCAACTTGACCTCCTCGAGAGCATCCCAAAGCTTGGCATCGCTGTACTCCTCGAAGGGATCGAGATTGTAGCGCATACTTCCAGTAAAAAGCACTGGTTCCTGAGGAATAATAGAGATTTTGCTACGCAGATCGTGTAGTCCTAGTTCGTTTGTGTCGCGGCTGTCAATGATGATGGAGCCATCATTATAGGACAGGCGGAAGAGGGCGTTAATAAGCGAGGATTTGCCAGCACCAGTGCGACCCACAATGCCCACCTTTTCCATGGGCTTGATCTCGAAGTTGAGCGACTTAAGCACATACTTGGACTGTGGATCGGGGAAATATCGTAAACTGAGATCATCGGCTACAATTTTACCCTCCTCTGGCCATGTTATTGGCGGTTTCTTGTCTGCTTTCGATTCATAAGCACCCTCTGGCTCAATCTCATCATATTCCAGGATGCGTTCAACTGCAGTCATCGTGGTGTCCAATTCAGCGGATTGTGTCATTCCATACTGCACCATGCCCGCCAGGCTCATAGCCTGGGTAATGAGCAGGCCAACCTCACCAGAATTCGTGGGCGGATTAATGAAGTAATTAAGTACAATGATGATAATGAACAGCGCGCAGAAGAAGTCGATATAGTAGCCAAAGGCTCGACTCGTGCTCAGAAAAGTATAATAGCCGGAGCTGTGCAGATCCTGTAGATTATCAAATTCAGCCATGAGAGCCTTCTGTGCACCTAGGGCTCTAATTGTGGTTAGTCCATTAAGTGTTATGCCGAGATGGGAATATATCGGGGATCTGGCAACTGCCTCCAGACGTTTCACATCTCTCGAGGTTTTCAGATAAAACTCTCGAATATAATAGAATACGATGCCCAGCGCAAATGTCAGGATTATATAATAAGGATTCGTAATGCAGATGACAACAACGACACCAGCCAATGTGAGAAAGATTTGCATCACGTCCAGCATAATTGTTGGCAGAACTTCATCCAGTTGACCGAGATCCTTTGAGAAGCGATTCAATATGCGACCCGACGGATTCGTATTGAAGAAGTACATTGTTGCTCTGGTGATGCCACGGAACATGGCATTGTGCAGCTGTACGGAACTGCGCCTGGCCATCGCAAAGAAGACCATTGGACGCATTACGCTGAGAATAATGGCAACCACATTAAGTGCTGTGAAGTAATACATATCGATGGGAGCGTAATTATCAGTGCTGTTCTGGTTCTTGTTAACCCTGATGCGAAGAAGATATAGGTTATATAGAAGAAGACGTATACATAAAGGAGTAGTGAATAGGTTTCACTTACCAGTAGGAGAGAAACAAGTCCGCTGCAGAGACTATCACTTGTGTGCCAATGCATAGGAGCACCATAAAAGATACCAAGAACCAACCACTGCCTGCTGAAAAGTATTCCTTGTAGAGGCCCAGGCTGATCTTGCCCTCAACGCGCTTCTCCTGTGGAACGACGGCCGTATCCATGATAGTGGAATTGGCAAGCGAGCTAACCGATCCGAAGCTATCAATGCGCGAAACCCCACGACTGATTATTGAGGACAAACTCGTATGATCGTCAGCATTACTCTTTGGGATCTCCAACTCCTCTACATGGGGCTTGTTTGAGTCGGGCAGCAGTTGGGCAAAGTCCAAGCCACTCTGCTGCATCGTGGCATAGGTGCCCATTGCACTTATTTTACCTTTGTCCATTATGACAATCTGATCAGCGTGCTCCAAGAACTGCAGCTGATGTGTGACCAGGATGACAAGTTCGCTCTTCAAATACCCTTTCATGCATTGATCGAACAAGTGACGACCGACATGAGTGTCCACTGCGCTAAGGGGGTCATCCAATAGGTAAATGTCCGCCCGACGATACACAGCCCTTGCCAGACTGATGCGCGCCTTCTGTCCACCAGACAGCGAAGCTCCTCGTTCGCCCACAATCGTCTTATCACCTTGGGGAAATAGCTCAAAGTCACGTTCAAGAGCACACTTCTTCACCACTGTGAGATAGCGTCGCTTGTCCAGAGTTAATCCAAAGAGGATATTTTCCCGCACAGTTCCCGTGAAGAGCCACGGCTCCTGAGAGGCATACGAGAATTTGCCATTGACTTTGAGGCTTCCTTTTTGCGCGGGCAGTTCGCCGAGAATGGATTGTATCAGGCTGGACTTGCTTGCGCCGACGGGCCCAATCACAGCCACCAGCTGTTGACGACTCAATTTCAAATTGATATTGTCCAGAGTGTTCTCTGTTGCTTCTGGGTCCCATTTGGCATGAAAGTCGTTGAATTCCACGAGAGTTTCCTCGTTACTATTGTTCTTGGCAAAATGCCCATCGCCTTTGTTGATCAGGCCAATATTTTCCTTATCATTATTTTCGTTAGCAAAGGCAGGTGCAGTAATTGCGTTTGATGTGTCTTGCACTTGGGTCTCCTCACGAAGCATAAAAGTCTGCAGACGCTTGATGGACACGGTAATCTCTGCCAATTGCGAAATGCTGAGCGGAAAGAAATTGGTGACGGCGCGCTGCAGCAAATTGTAGTAGGCGGTGATAAAGAACGCCGCCCCGGCAGTCAATATGTTGCCCAGCAGCACGAAGCCCATCAGACTGACAAAGGTGAAGGCGCGAGATAAGCACATGCCAAAGGAAATTAGGAAGCCACGAATATAGTTGATATTCCTAATGCTTATCATCTCCTTGACGCGCATTAGCTCCACGAGTTTGCCGATGGGCTTCTCCCAAGCATACATCTTGATCACTTGGATGCCAGAGATAAACTCGTTCATCATTCGCACACGTTCGTCTGTGCGCAGAGCGGTAAGCAGCCGGAGTACAGATGTCTTCTTCGCCAGGTAGGCTTGGATGGGCAGAAAGAGAAACATCAGTGCGACGCCAATGAAGGCGGCGAGTCCAATCTAAAAGCGACACTTGGAGATCATTCTGAATAAATGCCAATGCATTATTTTTACCTTTTGATACATAAGGAAGGTGACAACGATCAGCTCCAACGGGGCTAACCATATGTAGTGTACATTAAGAAGGATCACATCGAAGCGACCCACATCGTTCGACAGCAGATTCACCACCTGACCGATTGATGTATCTCCCAGAGCTGTGTGACTCAAGCGAAGCGCCTTTCGGTAAACCAGGCTGCAAAGAGCAATCCGCATCTTCATACCCAGATGCAACAGACCCAAGATAAACGGATGTCCAGTAACGACCGAGAGCACCGAGGCAATCATCAGACCCCCCGCATATAGCTGCGCCTTAAGTGGGTCAGGATCCTCGCCTGAAAAGTAGGCCATAATACCATAGAGGAACATGGGCTGGGTTAACCTGAAAAATAAATGTTTTTGATTATTAAAATTATCCAAGAGATCGCATTATGTTCAACTTACTTTACTATAAACTCTCTGACCCCCAGCACCATTCCAGTGATAAATAGATGCCATCCAAACACGCGGAGCACAACGCGCCCCAACCGAGGTGACTTGTTTTGTGCTGATCTCTGAACAACTTCCGCATCCCAGGCAGCGCACAGGCGATCTCCAAGTTTATCTGTGGACAATTACATAAGCACATAAGCACCAGCCAACTAGATATGCATTATCAGGAAATTATGTTTATATGACTATGATCTATGCAATAAAAATATAGTTGAGCTCTAAAATTCAACACATTTCACCACAATTACAACCATAATAATTAAGATAAGTTGCATGTCATTGGTAATCATATATAAACTAATTATCTTTCAGCGTTACTCACCAGCTTGGTGCTCTTTCAGTGGCCGGTATAGATCTGGTTGCTCCAACGTCTTCTTGCGGCCCTTGAACAATACCGGAAAGACAAAGCTTTACGATTTCGAAATACATCGTGTCGAAATAAAGATAAAATTAAGGCTTTATAGAGTCAATAATAAATAAACATATATAAATCAAAATTAATCTAAGCCTTATAAAACAATAAATTGTCGTGACAAAAGTAAAAGTAAAGTAAAAGTAGACAAGAAATGCGCCAAATTCAAAATATGTGCCAACTTATATATATATATATTTATCTAAATATGTAAATCTAGATAGCGTTATCTGAAGTTTGACGTTAAATGGAAATTTACATGTATGTTTTATGGATGGTTTATATTGGACTCCATGTTTTCATAATACATGCATAACGTTATTATGTTTAACAATCTGAAAGATAAGATAACTAGATATATTCAAGTAATTCGCGCACGTAATTATATTACTTATTAAACGATATTCAGCGGAATATAAGAAATGCCTCGTCACCATTGTCAGTTATATATTCAATGCCGACAAAATAAAAATTACCAAGAACGATATAAAACTTACCACAGCATAAGTTCCGAAAATGGGTTACTCAGCTCCCGTGGATTTTCGGGTAGCTCGTCGGCCTTGACTGATTGCATATTCCTTTCTTATTTATTTAATCACAGCAGAAAGACACACATTTAAGTGTTCAGTTACAATAAATCACACATTCGATTATTCGCTCTGAGAGATGCATATGGGTGCCCTTCTAGTTTTTAATTTGTTTATGATTCTGCAGAATTTGCTCTTTACTAATAAAAAATATTCCACTGTCGACTGGAGATGCTGCCGCTATAACATATTTGTTCAATATTATTCGTTTATCTTAAGGACTCCATAAAAACGTGCACACTTCATTTTCATATATAAATTAATTACTTTACACAGTGAAATATATAGATAAGAAAATTGTAAATAGTTTTGTTTTATATATTTGTCTTGCCACCGTACATCAATCACAGCTGTTCACTCTCCGGTCGTCGAGCACGTTCTAAAACACAGCTGACGGGCTTTCGCCTTTTATGTGAACCGACTGTGAAAACAACTGTTGCGCTCGCTCTCTCTCTTCGACAAGCACATTTGCATTCCGTGTTTTTATAAGAAGCTTTCGCTCTCTCAAATATCTGAACCATATTGTGCTTTAATAACAAGCTTTGGATATTATCGTCATTGAATGACCAGCGTTTTCCCAGGCAAATAGACAATGATATCAATTAACACTTTTTATTATGGCATTAATTCATTGATAAGATAATCGGGTAAACAAATATTCTTTTTGCATTTTGAGGGATTTGACAATCTTGATCGTAATCGAAATTAAGCCGCTGGATTCTTAACGAATCATAAATCGAACTGCTTTGTATGAAACTTTACTTTTCTTTTTTTTGTCTATGTTATAGGTAGAGCGAAGCATCTCCGAACCCATATATTTTTATTAGGGTTAACTGCCGACCTTAAGAGATAGACGGAGCCTGATAATTTATATATAATATACATTGATATACTTTTGATTAACTGGACAAATTTTAAGGTCGAAAATATATTCTCTTATTGATCAGCAGTTCCAAGCATGGTCTGTTTTCATAAAAATAATGATAATAATCGATATGCAGACAGTATATTATTGTCTGTTAAGTGGTATTGTTCAGCATCCCAAAAACTTCGGTTGCGTGTATCCATCCATACACACATACATATAAAGTATAAAAATATAATAGTATATTTAGCAACTGGGTTCAGGTATCAAGTAGCCCTTTCAACCGACTCCAGTATTCTTAATTGTTCAGTATTTATTTAAAGTATTTCATAGTAATTTGCTGGTAAGTTAAACAGAACTTTATTTTGTTGTTCAAATTTGTATTAAATTGTTAAATTCTATTAAAGTTAATGACTTAAGCTGAGTGTTTATTAAATATTTTAAAGAAAATTGCATGTTTTTTACTCGTATGACAATTATTTGAGTAAAGCACAATAAACAAAATGCGACGCAAAGTGTCGTAAGGCAACATCGGATCCCATGCATATACATGTATATATATATATATATATATATATATATAGCTTTTTTTTATTTATTTATTACACTCGTATGACAAATTCAATTTCAATGGGTTAATATTTTAAATTATACTTTGACACACAAGATGATTAAAAAATACTTGAATACACAATAATAATAAAACCCCATAAAAAAAATACATCGAATTGTATGGAGTACAAAAATATGGACCAACACATAGAATAAGACGAAGATCAACATAGAATACCAGACGTTATTTACATGGAAATGTGGCCTTAGAAGCTAGACTTTTGCGTAAAAATACGCCGTGTATAAGTGTGAAGTTAAATAGAGTCGAGTATATAAAAAGGGAATTGTTGTGTATACGTTATATATAAAAAATAGAATTAGAATACTAGAGCACATTTCTATGTGGGCTTCAGGTTCAGCTTGACAGAAACTGTGCTGCTCCATGGAATTGCACAAGGATTATACATATATTTTTCTCTGTATGCTTCGGGTGAATATTGTTTTTCAAGTTTGGGGTTGACTGAACTAATTGCTGGACGCATGACTGTTTACGTTCTTAAAGTCCTGTGTTTGGGTGGTGCTGCGCAGCACTTCTAGCCACCTGCAGAAGATAGAAGCATTAATATATATAATTAGATATATATCAATTTCAAACTTGCCTGTTGTAAGTATGGGCGCTCTCCGCTCTGAAGAAGTACACGTGATTCTTGAAAGATAGCTTAAAGACAAACTCCTTTTGGACCGCATCCTGATGGCCGGGTGGACCCACCGTATAGCCCAGCAGCGGCAGACTGGCCAATGCAAACTCATCCTGATAGCTCTTGTAGAAATACAAACAGAACGACGTGAACACCACCCATAGCTTCTGCCAGCCGGAGCTGTTCTTGAATTTACGCAGCAGATAGCCGGACAGCTGATGCTCTGCCGCAATGAGATGATCGCCCAGCCCAACGGTGGCGCCACGATGCCAGCAAACGTGCAGAGCGGTGTTGCTGCGCGACGGTTGTGTCCGGTTCTGCTGCTGCATCTGCAACTGCTGGGGCGTCAACGGACCCCCGACGCCAGTGCTGCTGTTCAGGCTGTTTGTGCCGTTGCTCAAGCCGATCATGTCGAGGCCCTCCTCCGAGGAGCCTGTGCGAAAAACAAAAAATGCACATGGTTAAAGTTAGGTTGGCATTTACAATTTCAAATAGTGGAGCTGGATAAGAGGGGGTTTGCTTTCTTACGAGGCTTTGCAGCGTGCTTTTCTTGCCAGTCATTATGATAAAAGAGTTAGATGGTTAGATAGACAGATAAATCGATAAGTATAATCAAAAAGACAAGTAAATGTTTCACTGACAGCCATTTGTCAACTTTTAGCAGGTCAACTTAATAAACGAGAAATCAAAAAATAATTTCAACTAATTAATACAAGTCGCTGTCAGAGAAACAATGGGAGAAGAAATTTTAAATAAAATTCAAAATTATGATCAATTAGTCGCATGTGAGAGCAGAAGATTATTTTATAAGAATTGTGAAGGCTTCGAATTTCGAGATCTTATTTCTATTTTAGAATGAATGTGGGCAAAAGCAAACCCATTTGAGATACTCACTGCAATTCTTGAGTGTGGTCAGCTGCAGCTGCATGTTTGGTGGCCTGTTCTTGATGTCGGCCGCTGCCTTGGAGAGCTCAGCTAGCCACAGAGTTTTCTCTGCGGTGGTGCCAGCACTCACCGTTATGGCACACTGGCCGCCAAATATGGAGAACGTATTGTGCTCGGCATTCTCCGTAAGCAGCGAACGGACCGGCACATGGCCAAGTATGCGGAAACTTTGATCGACCGGCGACTTGGAGCCATAGAGCAGAATATCCGAGAAAAGGAAGAACATGCGCTGCTGTAGGCCACGCTTCGAGTGCTTCAGCAGGCAGCCCTGGCGTATGAGACGGCGATGGGGCTGCACCAGCTGCTCGAAGCTAATGTCGCGCTGTAGCTCGCAGAGCTCAACAAAGTTGGCGGAATCGGGCAGCTGGATGCGTATCTGTTTGGTGGTGCGAATGAGCAGATGATAGACGGCCTGACAGTCGGCATAATCGATGTGCTCCTCGGCATAATAGTCGCAGAGGCGCTCCAACAACAGCTGATAGTGCAGCAGACGATTCAGTGGCTTCAGTAGCAGCTCACCAATGGGCAGATAACAAATCTTCTGCTGTTCAAAGTCCTTGTACAGCTGCTGGAAGCGATTATCCGACTCGTACATGTCGTTCATGCAGTGCAGTATATCTTGATGCGTCTGCACATACTCATCGTAAATTGGCAATGCGCCCATGTGCTTCATCATGACGTCGCCAATGCGATGGGAGTCGTGATTGCCACGCCCCTCCCACATCACCATGCGATGCTCAATGTCGCGCAGAAAGAAATTGTGATGTTGGGCAAGCGAGTCGAGCAGCTCGAACAGCGGCTGCAGCTGTTCCACATCCTCGAGGCTGAGCACCTGCCGCCACGAGCTGTTCAGCACATCCAGATCCTTTTTGTAGGTGCGCTCAGTCATTAGCAGCTCCTTGGCAAGGAAATAGCTCGGCTCGGTGGGCCATTTGCGTTTCTTCACCTCGACCTCGATGTCATGGCTATGGTTATGGTTTTGGCTATGGCTATTCGAAGTGGGCATTCCTCCATTGCCGTTGTGGCCATTGTGGGCGGTGGCGACGCCAGTGGCCAGCTCCTGCCGCTTGGCATGCTGTATCTCTGCCTGGATGACGTCGTAGGTGCCCGCCTCGGAGCGCGACAGCGATGAGGATTTGTCCGAGCCCAGCGTGAGATCGTAACGATTCGGGGGCGTGCCAATTTCACCGCGTCTATCCAGCGACATGTTGCCATTGATGCCGTGGTACACATCTGCAATGCCCCAAGCAACCGCAAATGAAAAGAAAAATGTAAAGCAAAAATTAGAAAAATTAAAAAAATAAACAAACAATAATAATTAAGAATGGCATGCATGTAAAAGTAAAGTAGTAAAATTAATTAATACATTCTATAGAATATTTATAAAATAAGCGAATGATGATTCTAAGTTTAATTAAAAACTGTGTCTTTATTTTGATTAATGAAGTTTTTATTTTTATTTTATTTATCTTTCTATATAATTAATTTATGTTGTTTTTAATCGCTTGCATCGTGTATAGATTGTTTTTTGTGTGTTAATTCAAACTTTTTCCGTTCAATAAATTGTTGCTAAAAATTGTTTAAATTAAGTGTGTGTGTGTGTGTGTGTGTGTGTGTGTGTACGTGTGGTATTAGAAAGTGTGTGTAACGAGTTGTTTTCTTTTCATTATACCTAATGGCTAAAATTCAGCTAAGATTGTATTTGTTTTCAATATTTAAATATAATTTAACTCTAAATAAACATTTCATTTGCACTCGAAGGAATTATTTGTTTACTTTTGATGTTGGTTAAATTATTTGCTAGTCTTTTCGTAAATTGGAAGTTGGCAATAATTGTCTCCATCGGGTAACAGAAAATGGATTACAAAAACATTGTAGAAAACTGTATGATTCATTCGAAAACGTTTGCCTAAACTTACTAAACTAAAGAACAGGTAAAAACGATATCAAATATCAAATATCCAATCTGCAATACTCAATCTCAAAAATCAACTAGCGCACACAGACAACAAACAATCCGAATTATGTAGATTTTAATTCAATTGACTAAACCTAAACACAGTATAATATGTATATGCCAATAGAAATGGTTGATTTTTTGATTTAAATACTTTTGATCCGATAAATATTTGAATTTATTGTACGTTGGGTGCGTTCCTAAACAACCGCATTGACACCCATAACATATCCGAGCTCCTCTTAACTTTCCTAACAATTTCCTAACGATTTATTCCTTCATCTTATTATTATGTGAGGTTTTCAAAACTTAACAGGGTTTCGATTGACTACGATAGATTTCAAATATAATACGCTTCGATTTGGCATCTAATATTATTAATTATTATTATTTATTTTGGTTGTTGTATTTTTAAAGATTTTGTTGTTCTGGTTTTGGCACATTTATGTACTAGAACTAAAGCTAATACAACTTGTTCTTGGTGAAGATATTCGAAGAAGAACTAATGGTTACATCCATTGCTTATTCAAATTTTGCCATAAAATTCAAAACTTATATTGCACATGAACTATATAAAATATACATATATAATTAAGACATATATATATGTATATATATATTGAATAAAAAAGTTTCAAGATTGACTTTTCTTCTTCGAATGAAATAAATGCTTTCATTTTACGTAAAGACCAAACAGTGTCGTAAGAGATCCTAAGTTGTCCCAGATATAGATCATTATTGAATACTGTGAGTGCTTCCATATTTTGGAAGAAGTTAATACTTTTGATTTTTGTTTGTTTTTGGCATTGCTGATAACTCAGATAACTCGACTTATATATGTAATTTGAAGCGTTGATTGTTTAACTGGAACTTATAGCATAGGTAATACAATAATACTGATCGAGTACTAATCATAAGTAATTAAAATACTTGTCTCAATCCATATTTAATATAATTGTTTACAACTTTAATCGTAAAACGTTTTCTCAATCTGACTTTTGTTCATTGTATTAGCTAAATAACAGTTAAATATTTGGTATTATTCGATGATTAAACAGTGCATTAAAATTTTGCCAACTCGCTTGCTTGTTTTTTTGTTGTTTGTTTTCTTTTGTGTGGAGCTGCAGCTTCGATAACATTTTATATATATATGTATATATTTGTATGTATGTATAAATACTCTATATAAGGAAAGTACTCCAACTACGGTAACCATGTTCGTCCACTGACAATCTTGATTATTCAATTTCATATATTTGAATTTTTCTTGATTAAAATTTTAGTAAGTTTGATTTTGTTGAACGCCTCTTTTTATCGGGTTATATAATGAATGTTATAAGTTCCTTCATTTCCGGGTAGTTTTTTCTTTAGCAGCAATAATCCTTTTTTTTTTTTGGATTGTAGGATATATGTATATATATATATATATACGATTTTTTTGTTGGTATTTTCATTTTAGGTTTGTCGTAAATCAGTCTCAATTATAAATAAGTTATATACTTGGATCGTGTGTAAAAAATGTCGTAGAGTTGATTCTAAAAATTTCCAAGGCAACTGAAGAAATGGGAAAATGCTGGTGCTGCTGCTTTTGTTACTTTGACTGCGTTAACGATCACTGAGATCATCCGAGTCATGGAATTTTGGTGGCGGATCAACCCGGATGTCCAGACCACACGCATAACGCTCGTACTCGATGGGCTCCGTCTCGTAGTCCGAGAGAAAGTCCGGATAGGGCAGCTGCTGCTGCTGATGTTGCTGCTGCTGTTGCTGTCTCGACGCCTCCGTTGAGATCGTTGAGCGACTGGCGCCACGTCGTATGGTGCCCATGGCGCCGGCGCCGCTATCCTCGCTCGAGTTGGCCAAATCATCAGAGAGCCCACCGCCGCGAGACTCGTACTCGCTCTCCTCGGGATTGCAGTAGCTGCGTCCATGATACGGCTGCGGTTGTTGCTGCTGCTGCTGATGCTGATGCACTGCAGCACTCGAGGTGCTGGGCCCCAGCGAATCCTCGCGCTTAAGCTGTCGCTTCTTGGTGCGCGCTGGCTTAATGGGCTGACCACTAGCCGGCGGCATGGGATGATTAGCTGGCGCAGGCCTATCCGAGGACATGGTCTGATACATGGGCTTGGTGATGTGACCCAAACGATCGTAGCGTGGAAAGCCCATTTCATCCACATTTTCGCTCATGTCCAGACTCTCGAACTTGTTGCTGCCGGTGGCGCCACTGTACTGGGGATAATCTTCATAGTCATCGGTTTGCTCGCGCTCCAGTTCCTCATCGAACTCGAGATACTGCTCATCACGTTGATACGAATACTCCGAGCTGCCCGAATCCATTTCGGGCATATAACCCTCAGAGCACTCACTGCTTTCCGCCTGCTCCAGCAATGCAGCAGCATTGAGATTGGCACGCATCCGCTTGACGGGCATCTGTCGCTTCTTACGATAGCCACGACTACGCAGCTGCTTGGCAGCATCCTGTCCACCGCCACGAACATCCAGCGAGCTGTCCGTATCATTACCACTGGGTGGACTCTTTAAGGCTGTGGCCACAGCTACTGCTGTCAGCTGACTGCTGGCTGTGCTCTTCCGCGGCGGCTTCTGCACCAGTTGATTCGGTGGCGACTCCGAGCTCAGACTGCTCGAATAGTAGGGTGAGCAGCGTATCAATTTATCGGCACGTTGCGGCATTTGGGGGGAATTGGGTTCGGTGCTCTCGCTGTTTAGGGTATTTGTTGTGGTTGTCGTATTGGTGGCCGATGAGGTGGAATGCGGATCACGTTCCTCATCGATGCGCATGGGCAGCTCCTGAGAGGATTGCTGCGATTTGCTCAGCATGTGCTCGTGGAAAGAGCTTGATTGCCGCAACTGTTTGCTTGTGGTCTTAAATTCACGTATCTGCGTCTTGGACAGCGTCTTATCGTCGTAGCTGTGATGCTTGGCCAGTGGTTTGGGTGGTGGTGCACCCACATTGCCAGGCAGATCGGTGGGCGTCACAATCGGCGGCACACTGGGCACGGGCGGCGGTGTCCTCTTTATCTGAGCAGCTGCCGCTGCTGCAGCTGCCGCTGCTGCAGCTGTTGCTGCCGCCTCCTCTGCTTCGGCAGCAGCAGCTGCCTTCTCCGCCAGTCCCGGCTGCTTCATCTTGTTGAGCAATGCCTGCATTATGGGTCGCGTCACCGCCGGCTTGGGCTTTGTGGGTGGCAGTGGTGCTCGTGGCTTTTGACGCTGCGATTGCTGTGATTGTTGCGTCTGGATTTGGGTGGTGGTCTGATGGCTGCCGGGTGCGGGAGTATGCAGCGGCACAAACTCCTGGCTCTGATAGCGTTCGGTCAGCTTCTCAGTGTGCGCATACAGACGCTCCACAAACGGTGATTCTGACTCGGAACAGATCTCCTGGCTCTGATACAGTTTCGACATCATTTCCAGCGAGCGACGTTTGCGTGCGGCCGCATTTGTCTCCACGGGCTGATCAACAAGCTGTTGGTGATCTGTTGGTTGAGTGATGCGCGTCGGATTGCCATTGCTGCCACTGCGTCGATGGATTTGGGGCAAAGAGCAGCGCTTCTCCTCGCTGGGCGAGCTGAGACCGGGCTGCACGCGTGTCTGTTTCAGCGGTAAATACTCGCCGGGCACAACCCCAGCACCGACTAGGGTGCGACTGCTCGACGTCGACCACTCGCTGATGGTGTGCGCCATTTCCGTAAGGGTTAAGGTCGTATCATCGCTACGCGTCGCCGAGGTGGCCTCACTCAACTTGTCCGTTTCGGAATTGGACAACATGTCGTAGCGTAGTCCGTCGGAGGAGCCATTATCGCCGCTAAACTTGTGCGAATAGCTGCCGCTCTGCTCGTTGAGGCTCTCGGCCGATTTGTTAATCGAGCTAATGCTCGATTTGGTGTGATTGGATTTCTCGCTTTTGGCACACGAATGCGTTGAGACTGCCGACAGACTGTCCGATCCGGACAAATTGGCATATTGACGTACCGTATTTGTGCCCGTTGACCATTCGGAGATGCTCAGACCGATCGAGGTGTCCTCCGAGTGGGAGCTGTGTGTACATTTCTTTTGCTGCAATCCCATGCGCACGGTGCCATCGAGATCGGTGCCAATGGAGCTGGTCTCCTCTTCGGAGTGACTGGAATGGCTGCACTTCTTGCAGCTGCCACCGCCGCTGCTCAAGCGTGCCTCATAGTTGCGACGCACCGTTGTCTGATCTTCCAGATACGTGCCACCCGACAGTATGTCATCAATCGATGTATCCGAATTGTTTGAGCCGCGCGACAATTTCCGCAACTGGGCATCCGGCGACAATTGCACCTTAATGGTGCCCGGCATGAAGACATCATCGCTGGAGAAGAGCTCATCCTCGGAGAGAGGGCTGCGTGGTGCTGGCGAGCGTGTGGGTTGCGCCACAATCACCTCCGGGCTCTTGGAGCTCCTGCGTATTCCAGTTGCGGCTGCCTTCGCCGTTGGCTGTGTGGATGAGGTGCTGCAACTTACATTAAACGAGGAGGATAAACAGGATGCAGCACTCAATGTTGAGCTCAGGCAACTAACTGTATCCAATTGCAATTGTTCGCTACCAAAATCATTATCCTCGAATGCGGCGGACATTAGATAAGCGGTATCCTCATACGATAGCACCTTGGCCGCATCCGGTGGTCCTGTTGCCGCCTCCTCCTCGAGCACGACCTTGTCGGCACTCTGCGCTTCACTGGCATAGTAGGTCTCAATGCTCTCGACCACAATGGGTGCGTCGATGGTGCTGGAGGGCGGTGAGGGCCAGTCAATCGAATCTTGGGATTGCTGGAATGCCATGCTTGCCTTCCAGCAGAAGGATTTCGGCACCGGCTTATCAAGATCTGGCATGGAATAGATTGTCTCTGGCGGTTTCACGGGCACATGATCGAATGGTATTTCCGGGAGCGGCCAATCCTCCGAATCCTGACTGCCCGCATTCGAAAGACACATCAGGGTGTGACGCTCCTTATCCTCGGGCTGCTGCTCATCGACGTGTGTGACCGAAAAGCGACCAGTCACCAAGGTGGGTGATTTCGGTTCGTGGCAACTGCCAATACTGGACAGCCGATCTGCCGTTGCTGAATCGCATGGTATTTCCGGCATCTCAGCCGAGGTACGACGATCTGCATCCGAAATATAGGCAAGATTTGTGTTGCTACGCGAGTCCGAACTGAGACTGGGCTGATGATCCGTTGAACCGACAGATTCATCTCGCATGCTAACCGAATGTGTTGACGCCTTGCTAACATCATCCTCCATGCTGGACTTCTCCGATGCAGTGCTGCGTTCTGAGATCCTCGATAGGGTGCGACCCAAAGTAAAGCCTGTATTGTAGCCAATAATATCCGTGGGATTCACACCAATGCCGCCGAGGGTACTTGTCATTGCCGGATAGCCAAAGGTGGTGGGAAAGTCATTGAGATCGTCCTGATAGCTGGTGTCACTCTCCTTTTGCTCATCCGGAGATACCTCCTTGATGTCACTGTCCGAGGAGTCACGCAACGGATTTTGTGCATCGTAACGCTCATATCCACCATCGGTTTCCACATGATGCCAGGGGTCATCTGTGCTCGAACTGTTCGAACTTTCGATGGGGAATGCTTTCCATGTGCTTTGCTGCTCTTTTTGGGCCAAGTCACCGCGTCGCTGAGCTGCACCCAGCGAGCCCGAGCTGCTCTCCGTCTCAAAGGAGCCGCGCGACTCAACGCTCAGCGATCCCTTCGAATCGAAACTGGATCTGGATTCCTGCGAGCTGCGATCACTGCCAGATTTCCCAGTTTCTGCTTTGGCCACCAATAACTTTTTGCCAGCATTGGCCCGAGCTGGTTTCTCGATTTTAGGCGGTCTGCGTGAGCCGCCCGAGCTAGACTCACTGTCCTCGGTTCTTTGCAGTATTTTGGCAATGCGTTCCTCAATGGGATCCAGATAGCTTTCGGTGCTGTTGCCCAAATCGATGGGACTTTGTTTCTCCAGTGTTGGTGTTGTTGGTTTCTTCACAATTATCTTTAGCTCGTTGGTTGGTGTCTGCTCATTGGAGTCGGTGGGCGTGACATCGCCATCTTTGGCCACCACATTCAACTTGAGCATACGCTGTTTTAGTTCTAGACATTTTTTCGCTTCCTCATTGCCAAAATCTTGGGATATGCCCAAGGGTCGTGCTATGGAGCAGCTAACACTAGACTCCTCTTCGAGTGAACTCTTCTCCTTGCCCACGGACAAACTCCAATCCTGCTGTCGCTGCGGACTTGTGTCCTTCTCACCGCTGGTCCAGGAGTCCGAACTCTTTGATCTGTCACTCTGCTTCTCCAGGCTGTACTTCTTCTTGCTCTCTGATGTGTACTTCTCAAATGTTTCGAGCACGGACTTTTCAATCATAGGACTGGAATTGGGCGGCGTAACTAGTATATTTAAATCAGATGTGGGCGTGGCGCAGTTGGAATACTCCAACGGAACGGCATCCTCCAATGTGGCTTGCGTCTCCAGTATATTGCGATCTGGTTCCAAGGTACGCGGCTCATTATCGGAGGTATCAGAGCCAATAAACTCATCGCACTCGACAGTTATCCAGGAGCCCGTCTCATCGCTACGACTGCGATCCAAGCTTAGCCGATTGACATCGTGACGATCGACTTTGAGATGACGTCGTTCCGACGAGTTGTCATCCTCCTCGATTGAGGGCTCCTCGCATTCAATGGTGGGCACACGATGTGGATAACCCTCCGCCGGCGGCACCGGTGACTTACTCGCCGGCGAATGACTGTCATCCACCGACACAAACGAGTCGAGACTGTCCGCTGTGGATGCCTTGCGACTGTGGGTGCATTCACTGTCGCGCGTATCCTCCGATGGTAAGGAACGCTTGAGTATCTCCAGAGAACGACGCTCGGAGATCACCGCCTGCATATCGATGTCCTCGTGGACATTGTACTGATGGGCGAACATCCGACGATCTCCAATTGCACTTCGCACAACTGGCGTTGGCTTCTCTTCGGCCTTTTTTTTGTCATCCAGACTGCGTGCCTTGACATCTGTGCCCAGATAATGATGTTCAGCCGGTTTTTCCAGGCTACTCGATTTGCCATCAATTTTCTTGTGGACAACGCTGCCCTCGATTTTCTGTTTGATTTCCTGCGCTTTTGCAATTTTCTTTGGGGATTTAATCATCATGTCTTCGGGTATATCCGATTTCTCGGAGTCCTCAAACGATTTGTTGCGATCCTCGAAACTGCGATTGGCCTTGTCCAGTTTGTCGGGACTGCGACCCTCGTCAAAGCTGCGACTGAATTTTACCAAAGATGTGTCCAGTTTGCGCGGTGCTTTCGCAATGAGCACATGATCCTCCGCCTTGGACTTGAATTCAGTTTCAATGATTATCTTATCGCCCTCGGTCTTGACCAGTATCTTATCCTCGGGCGCTGGAAAAGCGGGTAGCGTATCTTTAACCGGACTCAGCATTGTTATTGTTTGTTTCATTGCCGACTCGTACAGCTTTTGTTGGCGCTCCTTGCGTTTGGCAATGTCCGCCTCGGTTTCCTCCTGCGACTTGCTCTTGTCCTTGCTCAGGCGACGCATTTCAATGGAGCGCGGACGCTCCTTGGGACTTGACTTCTTGCTACCTCGGCCATCTCTGCCAGCTTTGATGTCATCGGCGCTGGTGCGTCTCGATTCCGGCCGGCTGCGCGATATATGCTTGCCCTTGTACGGCTCCGATGTCTTTAGTTTACCCTTGCCGGTGCTCTCGATGCTGCTCGCCCTCGAAACGCCGGGCGATGTTTTGCGTGAACTGTTTGCGGAACTGTACGGTGACCAGTCAGTGAATCGATATTTTGGTATATTCAATATCAAATGATCTCCACTCTTTAGCTTCATCTTTGACTTTCGCTTGTCCTTGATTTTGACACCCTGCAACGCAATCTTCTCAATGTATTTCAATTGATTGAGCAACTGCAGCTCCTCGCTGTCAATGGTCACAGCGCTGAGCAGTGAATCCCGTCCATTTGCATTGTAGCTGCTCTGCGTGGGAATTGAACCGGCACATGAATGGATGCTATCTGCCAGATCATCCTCCTGCTGTGCAGGTTGATTCACTTGCTCGAGCGATTTCTCCTCAAGAATTTCGCCTTCTTCCTCAAAGCCGACGGTGTCGTCTTTGGATGAGAACGCGTTCATCGGTGGCAAACGATGCAGGGATATAACCGGCGTATCCAAGCTCTTCGTCCGTCGTTCCGTTGTCGGCGACTGCTGTGTGGCATGCTGGCGTTGCAGGGAAACCGAACCCTCCGACAGATTGAGTCTGGCATGGGCAAACAAGATGGGAGCGTGTCCCTTCGAGCGCATCACTATCGACGAATCGATGATCTCCTCAATGAGCTTGACCTTCGACTTGGCCGTTTGTTTCTTCAGCGTGTAATCAATATCGGAGCCGGTGATCTTTTCCTCGTGGCACGTCTCGTAGATGTCATCATTGCTGCGAAAGAACTCGGCATGCTCGAAAATTGGAGATGGAATATTTTCATTGCGCTGATAGTCATTGGTGCACTCGTCCATGCGTCGCGTTGGCAGATGCGGCTCATCCTCTGACGAGGGTATCGATATCGAACGTTCCGATATGCGGCGCAATTCCGTCGCATTGGCATACTGTGGATCGAGCTTCTGGGTGTGATACCGACTCTCGAGATCGGCCAGACGGCGACACTGGGGCGGTGAGCCCTCGATTTCAGTGGAGCTCATTGTCTGTCCCCTACCCCAGGCGGCCGAAATGAGGCGACTCTGCTCGATGCGCAAGATGGGCTCGATTTCTTTGCGTGACTGCGGCGGTGAGAACTCCAGGCGATCCGGTATGGCCTCGGCCGAACCAAAGACATCGTCCGAGTCCAGACTCTCATCATCCGATGAGAATGAGGTAATTCGTGTCTTACCCTTCTTGGACTTGCCCGATGGCTTTGTTTTGGGTATTACCCTCGGCTTGTTGGCCTTGCGCGCATTCGCCTGCAGTTCCTTGCGCAGACTCTGGATGAGCTCCATCTGTTTTTGCTCCAGCTTTTGTTGCTGTTGCATGCTTTCGGTTCGCGAACTTGTCGCCGAATCGCTCTCAATTTGACTCAGTTTCTTGTTCAGTTTCTCCAGCGTCGATGCATCCATTTGCTTCGTAATGTCCCGCTTCGGCGACGATAGCTGTATAGTTGGTATTGTTTTGTCTATTTCGAGTGTTATCGGATCCACCTTGGATAGATCAATGTTTTGGGTAAAGAGAAACTCTTTGGTCTCTGCCGGCAGCAGACTATCCAGTATGTCTGGCAAAAAGTCAGCCGGTCCAGGAACAACTACAGCGTTTGCCTTGGGTGATTTCGGTGACTTTGGCGATTTGGGTGACTTTGGAGATTTTGGTGATTTTGGTGATTTGGGCTTGCTATGCTTTTTATCGCCCGGTGAGGGCGCCGTTCCATTCATAATGTGTCGCTTGTGCAACACATAAGGTATATCCTCTTTCAGGACCTTGGTGAAACGTCGCTCGTAGTCGCGAAAGAAACTCTTTGGCAGCTCAAAGCCAGTCTTAGGTAAATCGACCTGAGCGGTTGGCTGTTGGCTACCATCGAAACATTTGGGTATTTCAAAGTTACCATGGGCCTTGCACAGCGGTGGTGCGCTTGGTATTTGCTTATAGATATAATCCTCATCACTCGAATCGGCTGGCGTTAAATCTATGGATTTCTGATGCATCAGCACATGACGACGCGAATTGTTGCCGAGGCGGGCGCGATTCGCCAACGAGTTGGGATCGCTCTTGGTGCGCTCCACAGTGGCATGGGTATAGTTCAGTGGCACCAATATAGGATTGTATTCCTCAAAGTGGGTCTTTGCCATTAGCTCCTCCTTGCGTGTGATTTTCTGATGCGCCACACGCGCCTGTTGCTTCTCAAATTCAGAGATGAGTTCGGGAGTTAGCGGATACTCTGGACTTTGCTTGGCCTTATCATCTTTGGGCTGACCCTCCCAGTGCTTGGTGTACTTCTGAATGCACTCAATTCGATCTTGATCGAAGCTAAAGATATTCTCGCTATCCGAACGTCGTCGAAATGCCGAGATTTTACATGACTGTGAGTTGCCCTTCTTGATGGGTGCCGTTTGATCGATCGAGTCACCCGTTTGGATGTCCTTCTCCATGCAGCGCATCCCAGATGCCGGCGTCGATACAGTTTCCGGCGATTTACTGCCAAAGGACTTGGCATTACGTTCAATTTCCACATTCTGCAAACTGATCGAATGGACCTTGGAGGTCTTATGCGTCTTATTGCTCGGAAAGGTGGAATATGTATCTCGGCTGTCATAGAACGAACTGTTGGCCGTCGAACTGTGCGTGTCGGACAGCAGACAATCGTGGCTCTTGACTTTGGGCCGGGTACAGATAGCATCCGTTTCGACGACTGGCTCCACGGCATCGTAGTAATCACTCTTGGACTCCTGACTTGATTGTGCAAACTTTTCGTAGAGTTCCTTTTTGTTGAACTGCTTGACCTTCTTGCAAGTGGTCGTGGGCATCTCGTAATTGCGTCCAAAACAATCGCCCACAAGTGACTCTTTGGAATCCTGACTGGACGCCACGGATGTTTTGCTTTTGGTTGTTTCTCGCGATTTCTTGCTATCCGTATGATATAGACTGTCACGGGATTTCTTACTCGAGTCCGAGCTACGTGAAATTTTTGTCTCAAACATTTCGCTCTGACTCTCCTGGCTGGAGGTGCGCGTCAGAGCCTCCTGAATTTTCTTGTAAAAGTTGCCATCCGATTTGACGGAGAGCTTCTCGCGTGGCAAATAGCGCGGATCTTCAGCATCCCAAATCTCATTCATAATATCAGCAGCTGATTTCGATTTGACATCGATGGCTGAGCGATATTTTGGCTGCTCAGAGACGGACTCATCATCGCTGGGTATATAGTTACCAGAGTCCAGTGAACAGGAGCGCATATGATCCTCGGATCGACGACGTCCGCTAAAGAAATCAATGTCATACTTCTCGAGCAGCTCATAGCTATCCTGAGATATATCATCCTGGGAGCCAGTGTAGTCCAGCTGCTGTCCATGATGGCGTTTGTGCTCCTGGGTGGTGTACGTGCTGCCCGGATAACTGGATGAGTAGACCTTGCTTTGCGGAAGTGGCGAAAAGTCCTGATGCGCATCAATGGAATGATTCTTGACGACGTACAGGGAATGCCTTGAATCATCGTAGCGCGTAACTGGTGAATCAATGCGATTGGAAGAGAGAAACTCTTTGTCGAAGGCGGTCATTGGTTTGGGTTGTTCGCGATCGTAGTAGGTGCTGCTGTAGCGCTCGAAGAGATCCTTGCAGGAGCTGCTCTTTAGCCAGGACTCACGCTCCACCTGATCGTAGATGTTCTCGCCATCCGGATCGTCTTCCTGATCCTCCTCATCGTCCATGTAATGCACTGCGGCCTGCTCGGGCTTAACAAACTGAGCCGTGGAGTAAAGATTACCGGATGCCATTTGATACTCGAGCTTCTCCGATGAGCTCCGTCTCGGATGATGTGTTATATAGTGACTATCATACGAATCCACCGAATCCACGCCAGACAACTCCGAGTTGCGGGGCAGCGAGTGTGTGTGCCTGGAACTCTGCGAGTCCATTGAGGGTGTTAAATAGTTCTCGGATTGGGCGAGTTTCACCCGTTCATTATTTGGTGCACAACGCTTTGTGCCAAAGCCCGTGCCAAAGTAGGATGAGGAAGACGATTCCGATGGATGATTCAGATCATTGTGATATTGATAGTTCAAGCTGTTATAGTTACGTTCCTGAGCGGCAGCATAGGCCGATGTGCTAGGCTGCTCTAACATGGGCATTAGTATGGGTACAGGCACGGCAACGGGTTGAATGCCCAGCTGCTTGGCCCGGGTATACTGTAGGATCGATTGATCGATGAACTCATCGCTGAAGTGCTTTTCGCGGGTCTTTGACTTGGCCTTGCGATTGACCGTTGCATAGATATCGTTGCGATCATTGAGATTTAGATGCTCGCTATTGGAGATCTTGTGCTCCATTTGAGAGCTGTGAAAATCGGGATATTTGTAGTGGCCCATATCGTTGATGTCAGTGTAGATGATGTTGTCGGTTTCCGTTTCGGTTGAGTTGGCATTGGCGTTG
Organism: Drosophila nr. medialis 2 BK-2023a; assembly: GCA_035044325.1. NCBI lineage: Eukaryota > Metazoa > Arthropoda > Insecta > Diptera > Drosophilidae > Drosophila > Drosophila nr. medialis 2 BK-2023a. Next base: position 5,307,419 of record JAWNMH010000397.1, on the reverse strand, counting down.
GCATTGTTCAACATACACTGTTTAGACATCGAATAACTGGTACTGCTATAATGGACTGGGGTGACAGTTTGCGATTGGGACTCCTGTGAGCGAAGCGGCTGACGACGGGCATTGACCATGGCCATGGCTGAGGCCGGTGAGACTGCCGCCATAGTCTCCCGATTGATGGTAGATGCTGTCAAGTCCGAATCCGCTTCCTCCTCCACCAATTCCTCCTCCTCCCCCATAGGCTCCTCCTCCTCCTCCTCCTCCTCCTCCAAATCCGCAGGCTCCAGCAACTCCTCCTCCTGCTCCTCCAACTCCATGGAGCTGCTGAGATCCACCGAATGGCGACCCACAGTGCTGCTGCTGTTGATAGTGTTGTTGTTGTGAGTGCTGTTGTTGTGAGTGCTGTTGTTGATGTTGGTGCTGATGCTGATGAGCTGCGGCGAGGCAGGGACATACGCTTGGGATCCCACTGAGACTCGACGAGGCGTGCTGCTGCTGTACAAGTGGGACAAGTGGCTCAGACCTGAACACGCGCGTAATTAAAAGAATTGAGCATTAGCACGATGGGAACAAGTTTGAGACAGCATTTAACCGAAACAAACCGAAAACGTATCGAACTCAACTGATGATCACAAAATAAAGGCTGAAAACACTGAAAACATAATAAATCAAGGTTTCTGGGCAGTATTCTTGAGGTGGTGTTAAATCCACTGTGAATACTTTGAACATAAATAATAGAGTTAGAGCTAAAATTAACTTAAGTTAATATCATAAACATAATAACACTGCAATATAAATATTAAAGATGTGGCTCTAAATAAAATTGCTATTATAATGCCTGATTTGTAATCAAAATCACAGATTCATCGATCCGTTATTGTCTCAAAACACAAACTTAATAAAAATATATATTATATAGATAAAATGGAAGATTCAAGTAAAAATAAAGGGACTCACCTATATTGTGATCGCCTTGATGCGCACGAGCCAGATCGGGAGCGCGCTGTGCCTGGCTGCTGCTGTGGCTGGGTGAAGTCCACGATTGCGGACCCTGTGGTGAAAGCGAGCGGTTCGAATTCATTTGGTCCATAGCCGCTGCCGAGTGGTGTTGACGTTCCGCCGAGCATGCCGCTTCCTCCGCTGAGGTTGGCGATTCCGCTGCATAGTTCTTCGTCTGATAGATCTCCACCTGGGCTGCTGTGACCTGTGAACAATAATTCCATAATTCCGATTAGAAATCAAATCAAAATTTATACATATATATATTTGGGTGGCACTCACTTGAGAACGCATGTGGTCTGTAGGATTGTCGCGTCGGCGATCCAAGGTATCCGCTGCCTTCTTCGTCAGAGAAGGGGTCATCGAGTCGCTGCATTGATTGCGATAGTCCCATGTCGCTGTAGCGTGCAAAACAAAAAAAAAAACACACACAAAATAATATGCAAGTAGTATGGCAAATCATATATATATATTTATATATGTATACATATATATATATATATATTTATATTGATATAATTTATCGCCATGGCTACACATTCCGCTAGCAAACCAAGAGAGAGAAACTCTTTGAACTATGTACGAAATGAAACGATAAGCGATAAACGATAAATCAAGAAATATAATAATCGAACAATTGAACAAAATAAATACAAACCAGTGTCAATTGGGAGTAGGGGATTGGCTGAAATGCTGGAATTCACATACGTATGCGACTGACTTCGGCTACTAGCATTCAGTGGCCCTTGCCGGAACGACTGAGACCTGCAGCAAAAGAAAAGACAAGAGGATACCACGATTTTATTTTCACATGCTCAGTTTTTTTTGTTTTTGATTTTTATCTTAGTTAAGCAACTTAATTTGTTCATCTTTAATGTAATTTTATTTTCGTATTTAGCTTCTTTTTTTTTAAATTTTTAGTTTTGGTTTTGGTTAAGCACTTTTTAGTTTGATTTTTTGTTGAGCTTTTGAGGAGCTCAGAAAATTGTGGTTTTTTTTAGCATAAAGGCAATTGCATCAGTTTAAGGAATTAACAACAGGATATATTAATTAAAGCAAAGAATTTTCAAATTGTTTAGTTAATACAAAATAAAACTTAAAATTAGACACACACGCACACAACATAAACTATTTTAGCTAAAAGGATAGGCCTAGCATATCTTTAAGAAGAGCGCATCATGAAGAAATGTTGCTCGGAAACATGAACCTCATAGGCATATGGTAATACTTTCAATACCGAAACAAATCAGCTATATATTTTTGTATATATTTTTAATATTATTGTACAGACTAAGCTACTTATATCAGTAGATACGTTAAGGGTTTAGGTTAGAACACAGATATATATATATATATATATATAGCTATTTACTACACATTTAGGGATAGTGGGGCAATCAAAGGTATTAAGTTAACAATGTGAATTGTGTACAGTCTAAACAAAACACACATGTTTACATGTAGAAAAAGAAAAGCAGCAAAACGATGCATTACTCGTTTTGGGATCAAACTAGACTAGACTAAATACAACACACGATATGAGAGGGGGAAAGAGCTGTGATGTGATGCGAATGAGGTTCAGTATACTAATGATGGGCTTGCGTTGATGATTACTTTAGCTTGGATACGATAGTAAGAGGCTGGGTTCGATTAAAACATATAAATATGATATATGAAATTAGTACGCATAAAATATTTGCCAATAGCCAAAATTTAGTATACAAATAAAGAATGCTGATTGTCTACATTATTAAGACGTTGGTTAAAACACATGTTCCAAATAATAACAACACAAAATAAATCGATTTTTAGTTTGAAATGCTTTTGTCGTTTGCTTCTGTACAATTTACTACGAGATTTGCTTTTAAATTATTTCGTTTTGTATATATAAATATATATGTATATATATATATTTTTTAGATTTAGTTCAGTTTTGTGCTTTGTTTTTGTTTTTGATTTGTACTTAAGACCAATTGGTTTTTTAATCCTCTTCTCTTTTCTCTTCTCGACTTGGCGCCACAATGCGGCCCAGATCTTATGTGGTGTTTTTTTCTGGAGGGGAAGTTGTGGGATTTTAAAGACTGTTTTTGAAACAATAACATAATCGAAGTTCATAAGCAAAATTCAGTCGAAACGAAAAACAAGTGAAATAAAATGAGCACGCTGATGATTCATAATGTGTTCGGATGAGTTTCTTTATAAAATGGATTTGCTGTCGTGTATAAAACGCACAATCAAATTGTACACATAATCAATTGGCATAGTTTTTTGAGGGTTGGTTATCGGTTATTCATATGGGGAGTAGTATAAGCTTGAAATTTGTTATTTGATTTTCAAAAAATGGAAAAGTAAGCAAGGCTTTAAAATCAAGTTCAATCGAGTGTACTTATTTAATAATGTATAAAAGTGAAATAGAAATATTTTATAATATTAATTTTGTCAGTGAGCAAATCGTTTTTAAAATGCTGAAATGCTCTTTTTACCAACGATTTTTTTTAAATTCATATTTTGCGTATGGTAGAAACAGCCCTTAAAAATGTAGTCAAAAATGATTGCATTATATAAAAAAAAACGATTAAAATTCACAAAACAAATGAAAATTGCATTATTACAGGCATTTAAAGCTGCTGCCTGCGACTGCTTGTTGTTGCTTCAGTTGTTATTGTTGGCGTGTTTTACTTATAACCTACCTTTGGAAGTTCTGACGTTTTACATAATTCTCGCGCACAAATTCAATGATTTGCTTCTGTGTCTTGCCACTGTAGCTGTAAATGTGGCAACAGAATAAAACAAGAGTTAAAGTACGGTTTTTTAACAGAGAAACCGCTCAACGTGCTCACCGAAAAGAACTGCCGCGTGAGAGGACACGGGTTTTGCGCCTTTGTGTGCTCTGTACGGCCGTGAGGCGAAAGAATCCATGATTCTCGACGCATTTCTTCCAAAAGTTCTTGCACTCGTTGCGACCCTCGAAGAAGAACTCAACGGTGTCTTTGTAGTAGCCCTGTAAATTAGGCAGAAACATAATCAATAATCAAATTTAGTTTTTCGAGGCTTCACACGTACGTAGCCCTCGGGATGCAGCTTGACCAGAAAACGTTTGCGCTTGAATGAAATTTTGCGTATCTTGGCCCAGGAGAAGGTATTGATGCGCGTGATATTCTGAAAGACTGTAATGCCCATGTGCGCCACGGCCAGATTGAGAGGCACACCCTCCACATCCTTAGCGGGATGCATTTTCATGCCATAAAGCTCGCAGCGACGCGCTGTCTCCAGCAGATTGAGGTCAGCCTCGGCGGGCGATTGGCCACTGCAATAAAAATAAAACAAGAAAATCACCTGAATTAAGAATGCCGAGAAATTAAATCATGTATAGCTTACAAGTGCTTCTTGTGATTCTCCATGATCTTGCGCTGCATGGTGGCATCCTGATGTGGCACAAAGCGATACGATGACAGATACGTGTGATCTGGATAATCCTCGGGCACATAATCGCCACACGATGCCTGCACTATGTAGCTGGCCATTAGAGCCGCGGTATTGTCATTGCACTGCAGACTGCCCATGGCCAGATCTCGTTTGATTTGCAAACAGAACAGATATCTAAAAGGCAAGGCAGTGATGGTTAGTTTAAATACTCTTTAGCTGAAATATGTTGACTGGAGTCACCTGGTATATTCCTCTTCCAGCTGTGCTGGATCTGGTGTATAGAACTTGATGCAGAATCGCAGCACTGGATCGATGAGAGATAGACCCACCTGACGATTCATGGGCTTCTCCAGATCCAGCCAGTATTTGGTATGTGTGGATATTTCCTGATACTCCAGACCAAAATAGTCCGCTTCCAGCAAGTTAAGCTGACGACAAACCTGCTCAAAGAGCACGCGACCCAAAGCCTTGGCCTGTAATCAAAAAAATGTTTGATAGTCAAAAAAAAAAAACAGTTTACAAAATAAATTTACAATTAAATTAAAGACTTCAAATGGAATTCCTCACGAAAATCACCTGAGTTTTTGATTATGTCATGAAAGTTAAAAGTCAAGGATTCATTTTAATAGAAGTCGCTATAGTTTCGTGAATATTATGCAAGTTAAAAGCTTTGTTTTCCAAATGCCAGCGCCTAATGCATTCGCTTGACTTTAGGCACAGTACAGCCTATTTATAAAAACAGTTCAAAACTTGGCAACTTGGCGACAAGTTTTAGCGCCGCATAAATCACCAGACTCAACGTTGGCCTGGCACTGTAAATGGGTGTGTGTGTTGTGTGTTGTGTGTGACACACACCATTTGAGTTGATTAAAAATGCCATTAGATGGCGCTAAATAATATATATGAATGTGTATATGCATTTGCTTTGCACTCAACCCGGCACACTCCGCTCAATTTGGCAGCGGGCAAAGAGCAGAACGAACTACATTTTATACAACAAACTAATTGCTGGCAGCGACGATGCTCAGCCAGTCCGGCGAGTGGCCCAGTTAGCAGTCGCCAGTTTGGGCCAGTTAACTCAATTGAAATTGATTTAAATACAATCAGACGGGCATTGCCCACAGAGCAATTGCTGGCGTCTGGCAGCGCTTGGACTATGCTCGCCTAATCTGAAACGCAGTTTAAATTTCAACAAGCTCAATGCGCAAAGCCAGCGATTGCTCACGCCCACAAGCCCAGTTGCCAAATTGCCCAATTGTTGAAGGTCGTGCGTAAATTGTGCGTAAAATTGATTACAAATCATTTGTTTACTGGCAACGTCAGAGCGAAAAACTGTTATAGCCAGGCAACTAATTATTAATGAGTGGAATAAGCACAGACTCCAATTTAAGTGATAAACTCGAGCATTTATATTTGAATGCCGTCCTTAAGGACAATATCTGTAAAGTCCCAATTCATTAACACGGCAAACAAGCACGTATAAATGAGAAATCAACTCAACTAAGTATCTCTCCTTGAGATGTCCTTCAATTTGCTAATAGGTTAAGGCATCAACACATGTCTAGATTAAAGACTATGTGGCACACATAATATGCTTATTTGGGAGTCGAACAACCCGACTCGAGTTCTGAACAGCTGCTACACCTGTGTGCCATTAGGCAAATCGAAATGTTAACGTCCGCTCCGCTCCTATAAAGGGACACTTCACCAGGAACTGCATATCATTCGAGTAGCAATCAAGCAAAGTGCTTGCTTTCCAGTTCGATTTCAATGTGTGACCTTGTCTTAACTGAAATGATATCAGTCCACAGGACGTGTCAAAATGTAATTAAAATCTCCAACCAACCCTCTTTCCTCCTTCTAACTCTTTGTGATATTTGAATATTTCATGTGCCAGTTTTTTGGCAATATACAACACTGCAAAATTGGTTTTGGGCGTGGTCGAATCTTGGCCCTGACAACACAAAACTGTCATTAATCATACATACATATATGTATGTATAATTTTCATATTATACACAAATGTAGCGCGATGAATAATGTTTATGCGGAATCCTGTTGAAAGGGTCGCCCATTTTTTAATTGAAATGTGTGCCGAAAGCAGGCAACGAGTTCAACTAAAACAATGAAATAACAAACAGTTTGCCGACACACAATGGAATAGCACAGCTGATGCATTTTTTATGGGAACAGGACACTACAAAAAAAAAATGAAAGAATGGCAAAAATAAAAACGGAAAGTTGCGCAACATTTTCGTGTCGAGTTGAGGTCATTTGGGAAATATGCTGATGAAGTGGTTGGGCAGCGAATTGTGGGCAGAGATTCGGATTTATTATGTAACCGATTTTGAGCACTATAACTGAGGCATTGCATTGCATATTTATTGGACGATGTTGTGCGTGGAAACTATGAAATAGTCCAGATAGTCGGCAGCTGGCAAAGCTGTACCGTATCTGAACTAATGAAAAACAGCTGCGAGAACATATAGTTCTGATCATCAAGACTATACTTGAAGAAGTTGATGTATAATGATGTGTAAAACACAGGAAAGAACATTAAACTATTTGTTTATTTTTAAATCCATGTGAGAGAAATTTTGTTTTTTATTACAGCATATTTGATGAACGAGAACCATCAGGCACAAGAACTAAATGCATCCAGAAAGCATAGCCAGTAATTATTATTCAGAATTTGGAACGCAACTCATAAAAAAAACAGCAAATTATTTCAGAAAACTCTAAAATCGAAAAAGAGTCGTAAATTGAACGCCTTTCATTTAATTACTGGAACAGCAAAAACTTTACTGGAAATGCTCCACATAATTGGCAACATAATCTGGCAACTGTGTTGGCCATAAATTTGAAGCTGCTGCAACAAAAGCACAATTGAATCCCTCTTAGACGGCAGTCCCACAAACTATTTATGACATTTACACAACTTTTCCCTTGTGGTGCCACGCCCTAAAGCCTGGACTGCAGCAATTGCAACTAATTGGTAAACTATAATGCAATTTACACAAGCTTTGCCAGTTTACACAATAACTGATGCATATTTAATTTAATTTTGGCAAACAACAGGAGTTGGAAAACAAAAAGATGAAGAAAACCTAAGGCAAAAGATAAATGTGCGGGTTTTCCCGTGAGAGGAGCCGGAGAAGAGCTTGGCAGCTCCAGGAACTGCACTTGCATTTGGTGAGCTGAAGGGGATGGACGAAGGGGTCGCAAAAACCCCTAACATTCAAACAATGGCCCAAAGAGCCACACCCAAACTTTGACATTTTCCCTGGACGAACTTTTATCTAGGGTGGCCTGCTTTGTAGGCCAATCCACTAAACCAATTTGGGATTTTCAACAGCTACAAACAGCCAATTAACTTTGGGCGCGGCGCGGCAACTAAGCATTGGCAACTGGACTTGCCACAGGAAGCTGCTACTGAAAGCAAACAACCAACTAAGCAACACATACACACACACACATATATATTTGTGTGTGCTGACAATTGGCTGTCGTTCAATTTGTCGCTGGACCCGCAAGAGATGCAAGTGTCATCTGGTCTCGTTCCCCCTGCAGGTCTGGTTGTCCCTTGCTTTGTGGGCGTGGTTTGCTATTTAACTGCCTCTAGCTGCAATGTTGTATGGCTTTTGTTCATTTCCCTGTTAACACACACACACACACACTTGGAAGTTTTGTTGTCTATTAAAACAGCTGCCTGGTGTAATAAATTTGCAGATATGCGGGCTCAATTTACCACACAACTAATGGAAAAGTTTGGTTAAAGTTGCCTGCTTTTAAATTTATAAACTGAAAATTGTGTAAACAAAGTAATATAAATAAACAAACCGATAAATTTAGCTATTAATAAATAAACCTGTTGTAGAACAGTTGTATGGATAACGGTATGTAAAGTCATAATTAATATACTTAAGATTAGCATCAATAAATCGATCCAATATGGTCACAATGATCATAAACTTATAACAACAATATTAACTCACTATATAAAAACTTAATTCATTTCATTGCGATATAACTCAAAGGAAATAAATAAAACTATATGATGTAGTGGGTCGATCTGGTCAACTCCGACCTATGTACTATCTTCAGCAAAAGCAGTTTCAAGAAGGTTGCTGTATACATATATATATATATTTATATACATATTTCAACTTCGACACTCAACACATTAGAAACTTTATTTGCTCTATTCTCCCTGTGCTCACATTTTCCCTTATTCCAAAACTTGGAGCTAGTTAATATATTCAAGTGTAAGTAAAACACAAACGAAAACTTTTCTTCTTAGCTGGAAGAACAAGTCGCAAAGGCATTTAATGCACTCAGTCAGCAGCTTGGTAGCATGCCCCAGCATATCAAATGCCAGAAAATAAATCCTATTTATAGTTGAACACTTGCTCCCAAAAGTGCAGCACCTGCCAACGAAGGCGACCTGCAATCACATCAATCTTTGGCAACTGCAACTGCAACTGCGCAACTGCGGTACAAAAGGAAACCAGCCAAGCATTAACAGAAATTTCATTAATATATAACTCAGTACTCGAAATACATACATATATCTACATACATACATCGAGTTAGATAAAGTTTGGCAACATATACAAAATGTGAATTTAAATTTAAAATTATTTATAAAGGTCCACTCCGAAGTGGAAGTGGAGACGCATATATAAGAGATTAATGCGACAAGTGCTACATAGGCCGGCACAGAGGGGGCGGCTGGTGCCTATAGCCGGGCGTGGCAGGGCATTCACAGTGTTTGGCTGACGGCCAAAATGTGTTCCGGGCCAACAAGAGCACAGAGTAACCAGGCAACAGCAGGCAGGCAGCCAACAGCTGAAGCAACACAGAAGCTGCCGACAAATCAACAACATCAAAAAAAAAAATGTTTTTTCTCTTCTGGGTAGCTGGTCGGGTGTAGGAAGTGTTGCGGCTGCGACTGCGCCCCTCCATTTGCCGACTCCAAAAATAAAGTTTGTTTGTTGGCTTTTATTTTATTTTATTTAATTTTTTTTCTCTGGCTCAGTCTGAGGTTCATTTGAGGTCTACGAACTGTGGCCGCACATATGCGATACCAATTCTTGTCAATGTTGTTGTTCATTTCATTCTTGTTGCTATTTAGCTCCATTTGACCGCAAAATGCATTAATGCAAACACAGGACGACTGCCAACCCTGCTAAATGTTCTTGTGTTCTTGTTTTGTCGACTACTGCATTTGCCGGGTTCCTTCTTTGTGGCTGTGTATTGCTTTTAGTCATTTTGGGTTTTGTTAATGGGTTCTTCTTGTTGTTTCTGTGTTGTTCCACTTCCTGGCTCCATTAGCCCAGGCAAGCAAAAGGCTTACTCGGTTTTTAGTTGAAGTGGCCACACCCTGCTTTCCCTCAACCCCCAAACCCAAGCCCGGACCCAACCCCTCTCCATCTCACCGTAGACAAACACATTTTAAAGGCTTCGCTCACTTTGCAAACATGTTGAGAGCGGCGTAAAGTGGGGCGAAAAATGTGTTGTTGCAACAAACGAAAAGGTGGCTGTTAGTTACACCATTGTTATACCCTGTAATCCAAGCAAGGCGCAAGGGAGGGTGTGAAACGTGCATATATTAAAAGTTATATTTTAGAATAATCAAAATATGTCTGATTAAATTTAGATTAAAAAGAAATGGGTATTTAATCCATTAATCTAAAAGGATATCTCATAGTCACAGCCTCCGCAACTATAGTTTGGCTGCACATTTTGAGCTATTGTTGTGGCTGCTGCCGGCATTGTTGTGTCTGTGTGGGTGTGTGTTGTGGTGTGCTGTGTGGTGTTGTGGTGCTTATGTGTGCGGGTTGCTTGGTTTGGGCTTAAGAGTAAACCCTTGTGAACCAGTTGCGCTTGAGGCGCTGCTGCTGCAACTGTAAATGTTGAGCGCTTTTTAAAGTGCCACATGCAAAACTATTTTATTGCATCTGCTGTCAGTTCACCCCACGGCCAATCAGACCAACCACCCACTAGCTGCACCACCCTCCCTTTTACTCACATTGCCGTCGTCGTCCACTGCGGACTTATTAAAAATTGAAGCACGTAACAAATGTGTTTGCCAGCAACACAAAACACACAAACACACAGCCATTTCATACTTTATGTGAGCACACGCTGCGTATACGTAACGCTTGTGCAATCTATTGACACAAACGCCCGGACTGCAGCTCTATAAATAGATGGCCAGCAAGAGCAACCCTTAAACTAAAGCCACTAAGGCCCAATTACTATAACCATAACCATAACCAGTTTGTGGTCGAGTCAATTTGTGTGCTGTTAACGCGTTAAGCGCAATTTTGGTCAAGTGCATTATGAATGCAAGTAAAAGCGTTCAGAGAATTCGTCTGGTGTCTGATGTATACTTAAATCTCTGATTTTTTGATACAAAAAATACAATATATATATTATATATACATACATATGTATCTGTAGGTATCATTAAGAGGTGCTAATGTTTCATACATAAAATGAAATCTGAAAATATATAAGAATTAAAAGCTGTTTATATATCGATTTTTCGGCTACATACTCTCCTCAATGCATTCCAATAGTTACAGGATATTCTTTGGTCACCATAATGGCCTCTATCGTTATGTGTGTAATATAATGTTGGGATGGGTCAGCAAAACGATAACCACACTCATTTGACCTGCGGTTGTTTGCTGCGAGTTGGACAAATATGTTTTTGACGCACGCTCCATAAAGTTTTACAGCCATGAACTATTTGACACATTTTTGCATAACCAAACTCGTAACTATTCAATGAGACGATTTCAATGGATGCACATATTTCCCGATGGAAGTTAAAGCTTTATTGTTATACAAAAAAAAAAGTTAAATTCTTTAGTTGTATCTTTCTATTCCATGACATTGCACATTTCGTTTTCATAAATTCATTAAAGTTATACAACTTTGGCGCAATTTATTTAGTGCTTTGTCAAAGTGAAATTCGCTTTTTATTGTAGTTCGCTGGTTTTTCTTTTAGCTGTCAGCTTCTCAGCATTTTCTTCAACGTTTCACTTGCCATAACACAGAAAATGCTCTTGGCTTTTATTTTGACGCCAATTTATTTATCTAACAAAAGGCTTTGTAGTTGAATTTGGTTCATATATAACTGGAAACATTCTTAAGAGCTTATCTCGCCAAATGGGTAATGTGTACATGAAAAAAAAAAACAAACTATACAATGGCGCTGCGGGGGCGGCACTTGCCATTGAAAAGTCAACAAAATTGCTGATAACGCAGCAAGAATGAAACTTTGTTAATAGAATTATTGAAAAGTTGTTGCGCACTTCGCAACCAGAGGCAATGACGCAAATAACTGAAGCCGTAGCATTATTTGTCGTGGCTGCGAAAAGTAATTGAAAACTTGAATAGAAACAAGTTGTGGCAAGCGGGAGCCAAGCAATAAATCAATGAAAATTTAATAAAAATAAAACCAAATTTAAAGACCCTAAAGCAATTTGAAATGACTTCTAACCCTAAACGTTAACAGTAAAAAAAAATTAGCTTCGGTACTGACGCAAATTTAATGTTTCTGGTAAAACTAGGGTTTTATTTAAGATAAAATATTCGCAGCTTGACGTCACAAACGTAAGCGTAAGTTCTCAACATTTCTCAAATTTAAAAATCGAAATTGTTATTTAACACTATTATTTTAATTTTGTTTACTTAAATATTTTATTTTCTTAGATTTAGATGTCAGGTCTGCAAGCGTATTTAATCTTCGGCGTGTCTAAGATAGCCGCTCTTTGTGGCTCTTCTTCTTCTCTTAATTATGATAATACACGCTGCTTTAGCACTCACCTGAACTTGAAACATGGTAACCGAATCATCCAGCATTTGTATGCGCACCGTCAGCTTCTTGCCGCCGCGATGTCTGGGCGTTGAGGGGGTGCCATCGACGCCGCTGGGTGTGCTCAGCGAGTGCGTCATGCGACCGCCTGCAGCTCCACCAGCGCCGCCGCCACCACTGCTTAGATCATAGTGACGTGAACCACTAGCACCACCGCCTCCTCCTCCTCCACCTGTGGAGCGTGTTACAGTGCCCATGTCGGCAAGTGACATTTTGTACACGAGAATTTTGGTTACCGCAACACGGAGACGTCTCCAACTGCTTGTGCTGCTGCTGCACTTACTCCAATCTTTGTGGATCTGTTGATCTCATGCATAGACATGCACGAGTCTTTGTCTTTTTGTTGTATTAAATGCTACGACTTGGAATGCTACTGGGTTTGTTTCTTTTATTTTTCGATTCGCTTCGGTTTGGATAATTTAAAAAGCTGTTTTTGGTTGCTTGCACAATTCAATTTGATTCGTTCGCTTCCAGAAAGAGCAGAGAAAAACAACAACAATCGATGAATTAAAGTGGAAGCCACAACTTCATGCCACACATCTGCTTCACATTTGACTCAGTTCATCCAATATTTCAAGTGTCAGTTGCTGTTATTGTTATTCTTCTTGTTGTTGTGGCTTTCGATTTTTGTGTTTCGCATTATTTTTACTGCTGCTCTCAATTGAGTTCTTGTTTCGTTTCGTTTTTGGTTTCTTCATTAACATTTATAACGCGCATGTGGACTCGATTTCCTCATCGTTCAGCAGCTGACTGTTGCCTCATCGTGCTGCAATGATAAAAGATAAACGTTAGTCATAAATGACACAAGAACCAACGCCACCAAAACAGTTGAGAGTTCTTAACGATAATCTCACAGTTATTGTCTGTGGCTTAATAATTTGGGCACGGCTCTAAGAGAATGATGTCAATTTGTACGGAAAATGACGACATTCGCATAATTTATAGAATCTGCGGATCTATTTAAAGACAAGTGTAACCGACTGTTGCATACTCTGTTACCAAATGTAAAACCTGCTGATACCAGGTGGCAAAGCCCATTTCTAGTAATTTACCTTGAAAGATTGGCATCTTCAGCTTTTAAGTTGCAGTAAATATAATTTTCATGCAATTTTGGCATCTTTAGTATCAGAGTATAAAAAGTCATTTTGCTTTTAATTACAAAAACGAGCTCTGAGGAATTACATAATGCACAGGACATCCCTAGTTAATATATCACATTACTCTCTCTGTCACTCTCTCACTTTCTCTATCTGTCTCTGGCTTGTGTTGATATCAAGCATTTGCAAGACTTGACCAGCAGTAACAAATCATAGCTTGTCTGCCCACATTTCGCGTGTCTCTCTGCGTTGGCATCAATCATCATGCAATTAGCACAGTGAGCGAAAGAGCAGAGAACAGAGACTAGAACAAAACTGAATACACACATACATACAAATGCGAGCTTTGTCTATAGCTATGCTAATCATTCGCGAGTTATGCATGTGCTAAAACGTGACTTATGCGGCTCGGCAATTGAATCAGTCAACCCAATTTTTATTTTTCTGTTTCGGTTTCTTTATGGCCGGCATGGCACATGACATGTATGAAGAGACGACGACTTTGACTTGAAGTTGGGAGAGTCGTTATCTGAGCAGCAACTAAGTAGACACTGATGGGCAATTCACTGACTGAAAGACTGACTGGCTGGCTGAATGACTGGTTGAGTGAGTGCGTGAATGAGAGACTGAGTGTTGGGTCATTGAACGTTGTCGTCGTTGGTTGGTTCAAGTGTTATCGATGCTCACATATATACTCTACATATACTACTTAAAAAGAGATGGGTGCAGAGGGTGTACTCTCAACCTGACTACTGTTTGGTTCATTAGATCACATCGTAAATTCACACATTTTACGCCCCATTCGTAATGGCCGAGCATCCTGTATCTGCCAATTGACAGCGGGCCACGTCCGCATTGAAATTTACGAGCTGCCCATAAATATGTAAAACTTTGCCAGCTCGACTCCAACTTAATCATAATTTTTCATAATTCTTTTTTTCTTTCGATTCGCTTCGTTTTCATTTTATTTTCTGTGTGCGGCCCACAATATAATTGGCGCCAAACTTCTTCTAGCTTCACGCAACATGATTTTTCATATCGGTTTGAGTCTCACAGCGACGCTGACATAACCTCAAACCTCAACTTCAACTTCAACTTTAGCTTTAAGCTTTTCAGCTTTCCGGTTTTGCGTAGGCGCTTTACGTGGGTTGCCCATTCGATAGCCATCCTACCTTTACTGCTCCCTTTATCTCTCTCTCTCCCTTTATCTCTTTTTTCACTTTTTTCACTTTATTCAATACTTTACTTTTGAGTGGCCAACATTTGTCATGTTTACTTTGTGTGCCGTCATTCTTCCAATTTTTGTGGGTCGCCTGCGATAAGCTTATTTATTTTCACAGGTGTTTTTACTAGTTGTTACTCTATTATCTCATTCTGTATCTCTTTCTCTCTCTCTTTTTCTGTCTTTCTCGCACACAATCAATTTTCATTTGAGTTGCTGTACAACGCTTAAATTTTTGATGCGTTTTTAATGTTGCATATTGTTTGTGACAGAAAATATTTATTGGGTCATTGTTTGGTTCGGCTTGGCTTTTTATACTTGTTAATTATTTACTGTCAACTTTGTGGCCGAGGAGGTGGAAGAGGAAGAGCACCACATGCTTATAAGGTCGCCCACTCGCCTTTGTTCAGTGTGTCAGCTTTTAATTGTTAATGGGACCATAGCTTTTGATTTAATTATTTAAGTCGTGGGCGTGGCAAAGCCAACTTTTTATTTCTTGTACTTTGCAGAGATCCTAAGATAAGTGCATTAGAAAAGCGATTTTTTTTTTGGGTACTTTTCGATTTTCTATTTAAAGGCAAAAAACATAAATAATGAAATATGCTCATCAGCCTTAATTTTTTGGTCAGATTTAATTTGTTTAATTATATTTCTGCACTCGTGGGCTTAAGCCTAATTTGGTTTCGACATTTTGGTAAATCTTCGCTTTTATGAAACTTTCTTTTGAAGCGGTTAAGAACAGAAAACATAAAAATAGCCCAGCAGGCACAGCTAGGACTTCTTTTAAGCTATTACTTAAGCTCGTTTCCTTTTACCGAACTCATAAAACGTAATTAAGTAACTGGAAATTGATGTCAGTTGACAGCATGTAAAAGAGATTAAGTTTTTTGATGGGCCGCGAGTGTATAATCCACTTTTAAGCCATGCAATAAAAGGAGAAATAACTAATTATGCACTATCGAGACAACTCGACTAGGAAATACCCTAAGCTCAGCTCTTAGAGCGAAGAAAAACGCAGACGAATATGGCTAAAT
This sequence comes from Drosophila nr. medialis 2 BK-2023a, assembly GCA_035044325.1. NCBI lineage: Eukaryota > Metazoa > Arthropoda > Insecta > Diptera > Drosophilidae > Drosophila > Drosophila nr. medialis 2 BK-2023a. Next base: position 5,291,765 of record JAWNMH010000397.1, on the reverse strand, counting down.
CAGTTCAGCATTTAATACAGACCAAGAATATATATATTTAATCGAGTCGAACATGCTTCCCTTCTGCCTGTAACATACTTTTGCACAATTTCAGTATTGCCTTTTTAAAATTATTAATGCGTTCAGGGTACACAAACGATTAGGGGAATGTAAACTTTTTAACTCAGCCTGACAACTCTGAAGGAAAGTTGCTGTGTTTGTATGAGTGTGTGTGTGTGTGTGTGTGTGTGAATATAAAGCTGCATCATCGCCTATTTAGTTGGATGGCACGCAAAATATGCGACTCCGGCGGTTGCCTCTGCCACAAATGGCAACAAGCGCTGACACAGTTGGGCAGCCAGTTGACAGTCCAAAGTTGGTTAGTTGACAGTTTCCTCGATAACGGTACTTTAACCTATTTTATATGTCTAAGTAACAAGCGTTAGAGGCAGATATAAGCTTCGCTCTCTCTCTCTCTCTCTTTACTGCAAAATCAATGAAACTTCATTAAAACTGGCAATTAAAACGATTTTATTGACAAGGATTAGCTGGCAGATGCTCAATTCCGGGCAGCGTATTCAATATGCAAAGCCATGGAAAAGGAGGGAAGACGCTCCTTTCATGTATTTCCATATTCGAAAAATGTTGCCAACTGCTGTTTTGAAATTTACAAAAACATGTGCAACCTTTTCGTTAATAATACGAAGTGTAATCTTAACTCTCGCATATATGAACCAACTTTTAACTGAATTCATGTCAATATCAAAATAGAAAATAAAACGAAGTTTCCCAAATGAAAATTAGTTGGATCTTAAGTTTCTTTGAGTGGATTTTGTTTTTTGCAAAAAGACGTCTATTTTCAGATATTTATAAACTCCAAGATAGTTTATAATATTATCTACCAAAATATGGGATAGTTTATGCTAAGGCGGTCCTATAATATCACGAGTCACCGTACAATTGTAAAATTGCGACATACTGCACGTAGTAAGTGATTGCCACTTCCTGTTAGCCTGTACCCACAGAGGCAAACAGGAGTCTGTAAGTGCACTACAAGAACAAATTGGAAACGCAAAATCAATTGACAGAGAGTGCGTTAGAATGTTCCTTGATTTGACAAGACTATGCTTTTGGCCATGCGGCGGCGTTCAGCTATTTCTCAAGCACAAGAGTGGTCTGGCTAGCGGTGCTTTAACCCATTTCTCGTGCGCAGATTCATTTCGCTGACCAGTTTGGTGATGAGTTGCTAACGACGACGTCAACTTCTACTTCGTCGCCGTCGTCAATTGTGTCATTAATGATGGTTATGGTTCTAGGCTGTTTTATAGCTATGGATTAACTGGTAAGACCGCATTCTATGTGGGTGACCGTTATTCGCCTAGCAAATGCAATTAAAACCGGCCAGAGATGAAAATGTGTCTGCTGACAGGCTGAAAAACAGACAACGCATCGCTGACAAAGATGTTTTTTGCGCCACATCTGTGTGTGTGTGTGTGCGTGTCTGAGGGCAGAGTTTTATGAACTGAATACACGCACACAAGCACACAGATAATGATCATAAAGGAAGAGCTCTGTATATGGAATTGAAACGATAAACAAAGGCGAGCGATATACAAGAAGAGCAACTGTTTGGGAACCCTGTTTTTAAATACATATTTTAATGAACTGCACAAAGAGCGAACCGAATGGTTGACTTTGAAATGCACTGACTGACAGATAGAGACACAGAGAGAGAGAGAGAGAGATAGAGAGAGAGTGAGAGAGCAGCAGTGCATCCTTTTATACATGCATATCGTAATTTGTTTTACTTTGCATTTTATTTTTAAACCCAAGTACGAGTACAAGAAAAGCACTGTAAATGGAGTCGGGGTTGCCATGTGGCAAGTGTGTGTGCTGGCATGAGTTGATGCCACTGCTGCATGTGTGTGCGTGCATGTGTGTGTGTGTATTTTAGCTGCCTACGCAAACACAACCATCCACAGTTGCCTTAGCGAGTTGTCTTTTCGTTGCCTGGCTTCTTCGTCTTCCCATTTTTTGTGTGCGTACTTTTCATGGTAGTTCATATTGTATCTCCATACAAATGTGAGTGTATATACAAATATCCGAAAGTATTCAAGTGATTCATCATTCATTTTGGCATTTAAAATTGTGTGTGTTCCTTTTAATTGAGATACATCGAGGTACAAGCTGCATAAATGCATGATGTGACATTTTAAAATTATTTGAATTAACGTTAAGAAGTTTAGGAAACGAAATGCGCACAGTTAAAGCTGTATTAGATGTGTGAAAAGATTAGAGCTTAGCTTAGAGTTGCCAGACCATGCAAAAATAGTCATGCGGCAATCAAAAAGCATGAAAGAGGCATGAATTCAACAGCCACTCGAAAATAATTAATCAGTCAGCAGTTCAGTAGTAAATAAAGATATATTAAATACTATAATCATAATCATAGGAAAAATATACACAATTAAGAAACAAACTGCTCTCAGCCACGTTAAATGTTGATTTTAGTTTGGAGCTTTTGAAGATTCTTTATAAAAGAGCATTAAAATATTTAACATCAGGATGCTTATTCGAGCTGTAACATCTACAACATTCACACCTCAGCTACATTTTATGGTTTTATTTTACATCCATCAGCATATGGTTCCAAACTTTAGGTAAACAAAATTAATTATAAATATTTGTACAAGGAACCCGCGATACTACTACCCACTATCGATTTCAGTCATGGTTAGTTAGATAAAAATTATAAAAACAGCAGCACGCAACAGATTGGTTAATATGCAGCACAAACCACAGAAATACGAAAGAAATTAGCAAAAATAACTTCAACTCATGAATTCAACTTGAAACCTTCTGTCAACAAACCGCAATACACACAAAAACATATGAAAATGGTGTGTGTAAGTGTGTGCGTGTGTGTGTGTGTGTATGTGTTGTTGCTTGACTGTAGAAATCAATTAGTATTGTCAAAGCATTTCTGTGAGCAGAAGCTAGCGGCTCCAAAGACAAGCAAAACACAGGCACACAAAAAAGATGCAGATACAAAGCTAAATACAGTCAGAACAATAATTATTCGTACACTGTTTTATCTTAGAAGTGTTGCTTCTTGCCGCACCTTAGATATATTGAGCATTTGAAACATGCTGGTGGGACGGATAGGGAAACACATGATTTCCCATAGTTGAATTGGTTAAAATAATTAGTAATGACACCAAAACCAGAAAAGCATGCCCCAAAGACATCATAAAGCCAAAAAAAAAAACGCAAAAGAAGGATCCATATTTGCCAACATTTTATTATATATATTGTATAAATACATTTTTGTCATATTTAATATTTTTACCTGTGCCAAAGTGGAGATCTTGGCCATTATTTTTAGGATATGTTATACTAAAAACTGACTACTAACTGAGCATTAAGCCAAGTTATGGAACAAAAAAATGAAAGATATGAGTGTACGAATAATTATCGGTCTGTGCATATAAACATATACATCCATGTCGTAAGTATAATGACCACCAAGACTTTTACAAGCGATGAACAGCCAATGAGGAATACAAAACAAATTCAAGTAGGCACATTGAGTAGATATTAACAGTCAGTTGAGTGTATTCACTCTCTCTCTCTCTCTGTCTTAGGCATATAATTTATAGAGAAATTATAACAATTTGCTGCAGTTACAAAAGCAAACTAATGTCATAGAGGGAGAGAGAAACTCAAGTGCTGTGACAACCTTGCCGCATGCAACTTGACTGACATTTTAACAAGCACGTTCAAAGGGTTGCAGATACACACACACACATACACACACCCACAAAGGCACAGATACAAGATACAAGTGCCCAAGTATCTGATGGTCAGAGGCACACACTCAAGTTGGGCTCAATTTGTATGCAGGCCGAGTGAGTGCTCAGCAGTTACTGAATTTATGTTTATTAAAACGGATATGGAAATCGTTTATCGGTGTCGAGCCGAAAATGTACAAAGAAGAAAAATAAAAGATAAATAATAAAACCTGTTTGCAAGTCGCGTGCCAATTTAAATTTGTACAACACTCTTTAGTCAAGCTACCTCAAATACTTAACTAATATTTTTATATATATATATTTTTGATGATATTTCCTGTTGGGAACCTTGGCTAGCAAATTCCATTTTACAGAGTTAAGATTCTGTGTGTTTTTTGACCCACTTCATCTGCTCGATTAACTCGTTTTGCGCTGCGCAAGTTTTCTAGTCGATAATATATTAAAAGTAAATAATTTATTACAATAAATACAATAGGATCAACAACAACCAAATCAATTCGAATTTCATTAAAAATGGTGCGCAAGCAATCAACGTTATATGAACAAAATACAATCAAGCAGAACATATATAATACCCGATATATATATATAGATATGTGTGTGTTTGTGTGTGTATTGACTTGTATTGTTATTAGGTCATTTTCATCATGTGTCAGCAATTGTAATGTTCTAAGTGAATTTCGGTCTATATAACTAATGATGATCTTTGAGGTTGTACTTCATTTCGTTTTATCTGGAGCTTCCACCTGCATACATACATTATTAAATAATTATGTATTTAAACGTTTTAACTATCCATATTAAATGCCATTCGTCACAAATTAAAATCAACACACACACACACATACTCACATACAGAAATCGAATGATGATGTCAGCATTTGTGGTAAAAAGGGCGGCATTGCCAAAAAAAAAAAAACAAAACTCCTCGCAATAATCAAGAGCTCTGCAAACAATTGTTATTTTTAACATGCTGCTTCTTCTTGTTATTTTAGCCGCTGACTGCGAAGTGAGTTGTCGGCTCTTATCGCTCCCCCTACATAAACACAGAGCACACACACTTATAAGCTGATAACGAACTGCTTTGGGAGTGTAAATAGACATAGCAGCAGAAACAAAAACAAAAACCACAGCAGACAAACAACAGTGTTGAGTGCTCATCGTTTATCTATGTGTGTGTCTATATTTCAACATGTTTTGTTATTGCTATCAGTCGCCGCTGAACACGAAAGCCCGCTAAACAAACAATACAATTGTAAAACTATTTATCATCGAACTTATCGCCAATATTTTGTTTTTTTTTTTGTGTAAATTATGCAAAAAACAAAAGGTGCAATTGAAACATCCAAAAAGAAGGGGAAGAAGAACCTTTGCTTACCGTTCGAATTGATGAGTTGAGGTATTGTGGGGTGTGGATTGGGGCTGTGTTCTCCTGACTGGTGCTTTCAAGTTGTGCGTTTTATTTTCGATTGGCGCGACAAAAGCTCATCTCTAAGAAATGAAAGCGAAAATGTATTGAAAAATCAACAGTCATCAACAACACGCTGGCAGTGCGACAGAGAGAGTGAGAGACCGAGCGTGGGTCAGAAAGAGAGAATGAGTAAACCTGAGAGAGAGAGAGCAGAGAGCGTGGGAGCAACAAATGCAATGACCTGAATTCATTTGTGCAAAGAAACGCGTAAAGGGCGATAAGAAAAGTGTGTGTGTAAAAGGTAAACATCTCTAAGGAAACACCCAAAAAAAAACAACAACAAGGAGTGTTTACAAAATATTCCATCAAAATCTTAACTGTAATTGTAGCCAGTGTCTCTGCGCATGTATTGTATTGTTGTATTGGTAACTGTGTTACTGTGTATACATATATGCAACGTCCTTGTGCCTAACACAATAGTTCGCTGGCCAAAGGGAGAGGAGTGGGGGACTGTGCGAAGAGGACAGCGCCACCCTATTTACTGTTGTCAAAGTCTACACTTGCCTTTGCCTCCGTGTTCGTGTCCGTGTGATGCTGTGTATCTGTGTGTGCGTGCGTGTGTGTGTGTTCTGGAATTTTGCGTGCTTATTGAATTTTCATGTAAATTTTATTTGCGACGCGAACGAGTTGCGCAAATTGCTGAACATGGTATGAAAATTTTTAATTGAATTTGAAAAACTGGGCTGGGTTTTTTTTCGTTTATTTTTAAATTTTTTTTCTAATTGCTGCGCCCTTTACACATACATACACATGGAAGCGACACTCACACACACACAGGCTCTGAGTTATTAACTGGTGCAAAAAAAGATGAATGAGAAAAAACAGCAAACGGCAAAAACACATGTAACTAACAAATAAACACTTGAACACTGCACGCACCTTAAATTTTTTGTTTGTCAATTGTTGTCAGAGCTACGCGCACATTTTGTTGACAATTACTTTTTTTCTTGTCAATTTTAGCCCGTTGCAAATTGCATTTTTTTTTAGCAATAGGTCCGCGGATTATTAACTTGTACGAACTGCTCACGACAACGCCATTTTTGCTTCTGACAGCTGTTGTTGGGCTTAGTGGTGTGCGATGCTAATTTAAGTGTGTACTTGTCTTGTATATCGACTGCTGCTGTTAACTAGATATCGATAAGTGCTGTTAAGTCTGCTACTTCAGCGTCCATTAATAACAGAAAAAACCAATAATACACCTGTTGTCGCTTTTGCAGTTAATTTGTGTTTTTCTATCAAAATGAGTGGAAATAGACATTATAATGAGGCTTTAATGCATATGGATAACTATTTTATTGTATATATTAGGGGTAAAAGTATATATTCTGCCTTTACTGCTGCTGCTCGACGCCGACTTTCTTATCGCCCGAATCGATAGATTGCATTTCGAAATCGAATAAAACGTAATTTTGAGTTCATCAGTTTCGATACCGCGTTTTTTAAATATAATTTGATGGTTTAATAAACAAATAATGCAAAAAAAATTGAATTAGGCAATAAATGGCGCAAAATATGCATACATAAGTATTGTTAAATGACTTGCTTACAAAACTAACAATTTTAGGAACGAAATGAATGCATTTCGCCAAATTCATTTCTTGGCCTTTGCCTTGGCCTTGGATGCAGTTGCTCCGCTTGATTTTTTGGCGGCGCCAGCAGCCGTCTTCTTTTTGGCCTTGATCAAGCCATCTAGCTCCAGATCGTCTTTGCCCTCATCCTCATCGCTAGAGTGAACTGCTACCACTATAGCGCCATCCTCATCCTGCTCGCCCAGCAGATTATCCTCGTCATCGCCAGCGGCTTCGGCGCGCTTCTTTTTGACGTTGGCCTGTGCCGAATAGGAATAGGCCAGCACCTCCTTGTTGTAGGCACGAGTGAGAGCCGCCTTCACACGTCCATCGATGGCATCCATGGGCGATTTCTTGCTCGGCCAGCTGGTCAGTTCGATAAGTGACTCCAGATCCTCGCGCAACAAATGATAATCCTTCATGACAGCCAACGCAGCGAAAACGCCCTCCTGTCCCTGCAGCGCCAATGGACGCACAATGTTCGCCAGCAGATGTGGAGCATATTCCAGACGCACCGATAGCCTCGATGCCGAGGTGCAGACACGGGTATGGTCATGTAGCTCCTGGGCGAGGCGGGAGCGCTTGTTGGTCCGCGAATTCTTGCCCAGCCAGCCGGGAAAATTGATTTGCCCAGTAAAATGTCCACACATATATTCGCCAGGCAGCAAGGAGCTGAACACTGCCTGGGTGGGCAACAGACTCCAGGCGGAACTCGCACGTATCCGCTTATCCACCAAATCGCCCAGACTGAGTGCATCCGCTGTCGCAGCCACCTTGGCGAGAATCTCATTACGATTGCCCTGCGGCAACACTTGCAAATAATTCTGCTGCACGAATAGCGGAGCCATGCTGTAGTCATGGAAGAACAGATCACACTTGTCGTATATGCTCATTTGCTGGTGATCAGCGGCTGTGAACACTTTGCGCACCACGTCCCACGGTCCCAACTTGAGATCCTTGGCAGCCACCACCTGTTGTTGTCCAGTCTCCGGCAGCTGTTCGCCGGCGCTGAGCAGCGCCAGATGATTGATGGTCTGGCGTATATCATTGTTGGTCGCTGCTATAATCTCCTCCAGCTTGGCGGCGGGCATTTTCAATTTCTCCTTGTAGCAGATGCTCATGATGCGACCCTTGATCTGCTCGAGACGTGGTCGCTGGAAGCGCATATCATAGCAATAGTTGACCAGCGAACGAATCTTGGGATGATTGCGATCGTTGCACATGCAAATGATGGGTATGGAACTGTCCTTGATGAGGGCGATGAGCTCCTGCATGCCGCCGCGATCCTCGTTGCCGGCCATGCCATCCACCTCGTCCATGATGAGCACATGCTTCTTGGACACCGCCACCGACTGGCCACTCGCATAGCCATACAGCGACTTGTTGCCCAGCAGACTGGACACCTCCTCCTTGAGCAGGCGTTTGCTGCGCGTATCGGACGCATTGAATTCGACGGCATCGAAGCCGAGCTCCTGGGTGACCAGCGACGCCGTCGTTGTCTTCCCAATGCCGGGCGGGCCGGAGAGTAGCGCCGCCTTGTAGAAGCTGCCATCATCGTTCTTTGCCCAGGGATTTGGACGTTGCGGCTTCGTTTTGCCATCGTGATGCACATACCACTTGGACAGCCAGTTCATCAGTCTGTTGTGGAGGAGCAGAGAAGCCTTTGAGATTTCTTGAAAAAAAGCTGGTTACTCACTTGGTTACTCACTTGTTGACATTGCTGGCGGGCCCGGCCTGGCCGACAATCTCCTTAATGGAGCACGGCTTGTATTTGTCCACCCAGGCCATGTTCTCGCTGATGGCACTCACATTGTTATTGTTGGACTCCATTTTGGGCACATGCATTGAGGCTTCGAATTTCTCCTGCTTGATTTTGGGACTAACACTGGACTCCTTCTCTTTGCGTTCCTGCTTCACTTTGAGACTGTTGTTTGCCTGTTTGGAGCTGCGGCTACTCTTCTCTTCCTGCTCTGCTCGCTCCTTCCTCTCCTTTGAACTGCTGCTCTGTTCCTCCTCCCTCTTCTGCTTTGAGCTTCTTTTCTCCTCCTCCTTCTTCCCCTTTGAGTTGCTGCCTCTTTCCTCCTCCTTCTTCACCTTTGCGCTGCTGCTTCTCTCCTGCTCCTTCTTCACTTTGGGACTCTTGCTCTGCTCCACCTCGACACTCTTGGTCTCGCCCGATCTTTCACGTATCAGCTCAAACAGCCCATCTTCGCTGAGTATGCTGACATTGTGCTCTTCGGCCTGGACCAATTTTTTGGGTCCCGCTTCCTCGCCCACCACCAGATAGTTGAGCTTCTTGCCCACCACAGTCATGACGCGACCACCAAACTCTTTAATGACCGAGGCGGCCTCATCCCGCTCCATGGACTCGAGTATGCCGGTGACCAGAAACGTTAAACCCTTCAGGCAATCGGGTGCACCTTTGGGTATCTGCTTGCTGCCCGGATTCAGGCAGCTGCTGCGATTCTTGTACTTCTGATAGAGCACAGCTGCCATCCGCTTCCGTTCGTGCCGATCCTCATCGCTCAACACGCTGCTGTCCAAATCGGCCGGCGGCTTCCCCTTCTTGACATGCGGCGTGGATGCCTGGGGTGTCGTTTTGGGCTTCGGGCTGCTGGCCTTGGCACGCTTGCGACTCGACTCCGGACTGGGCTTAGAGATGGTCTCAGCGGGTGGTGGATCATCGAGATCCACCTCCATCAGACTGCGATCGATGGCCTCATCCTCCATCTCAATGACACTGCGCTCTTTCGGCTTGGGCGCCTCCACGCGTCGAGTTTCGCCGCCAAACAGCTCAGCGGGATTCACTTTCTGGTGCTGCTTAGGCGCATCTTTGAGCTTGGCGAGCGATGGCTTTTTGGAGGCAAAGCCATTGTCGTTGCGAGGCGATTTCGTTTCCAGCGCTCTCCGCGACTTCTTCAGCTCCTTACCGTGCTTGCTCACCTGGGGACTGGCGGGCACTTCGTCCTCGTCGCTGGAAATGGCGAGGGCCTTGCGTTTTTTGGGTGCCGGCGATGGTGTCGCATCCTCTTCGCTGGTCTTCTTGCCGGGCATGCGCGGGAAGAACGTGTCTATGCCCTGTGAGCAGAAGCGGCTTCGTATTATAATCTGAAAACTGGTAAAAATATCATTTACTTACGCGCTGCATGGCTAAAATAATTTTGTATTGATTCGCAAAAAAAAGGCGCACTGTGTAATATGAATCGATTGCTATCGATGTATTTGAGCATTCTTATTGTCTGAGAGTGACCGTTTGTTTCCGTTGCTAGGCAACAGCTGTGTTAGTTGCATGCTGCTGGCAATGCCATACACGGCAATCAGCTTCTGTCAGTATGCAATTGAACGTTATGTTCAATTTAATAGCAAACTTGAGCCACCAATAATTAAGAAACAAATTCAACAATTTAGATTCGTTTTAATTTAAAAGGGAATATTTATTTTTCAAGTCGATGTTGTAGCAGTAAGCCACTCAGCTTCTTTCAGCGCGCACTCTAAACTTTAATTTGATTTTAAACGTTCAATTTACAGCAGCCAAAAATCAATTTGCGTCCACAAATTGTTTTTCATTGATTTAACATGTTATTTGACACATGTCGTCATCAATCTTGTGCTAATGCCATCTAATCAAGTCAAATCACATCATCAACGCACTTGCACAAGCTGCTTTGTTGCATTTACAGGGCATTAAAAATTCGCCACCCTCAACCCTCCCCTCCACAACTCCCGCTAGCCGATTACACGCGCAATTAAGGGTTGTGGGCAGCAGGCGCCATTGCCAACTTTCCCCCACCCTACCTCATCCTTAACGCAGTAGCAGCGACCGCTCTTGTGCGGCTTGCGGCTTGTTGCACGTGCGAACAACAAATGTTACCCTTGGGGACATTTGAGAGCGATGAGCGTTACTTAACCTTGATGTTGATTAAATTAAAAATATGTTAGCATGGGCTACAATTTTAAGTTAACAATGCTAACAAATTAAAAAGTAACGAATCTTAATTCATAACAAATATTAAAGCATTTAGCTTTTGTATTGCAGTGATTAACAAATCAGCTCTGCCAGTACCGTTACAGCTTTTAAGAATAATAAATTCTTACTTGCTATTAAATTAATCTTATAAGTCTTGCAGTATGAATTGCATAAATGTATGTACATATGTATAAAACTGTGTGTGTGTCCTTTTTTCTTGTTTGTTGTTGGTGCAAGAGGCGTGCAACAAGTTAAAAAGTTGACGCAATAACAATTTGTGCATTCATCGATAAACCGCAAAGGGGAGCGCGTTGAAGCATATAAAAAAGGAGAAAAATAATGAAGAAAAAGGGTTGTCCAATTGTCGCTCCCACATCCAGCCAGCCAGCCACATGACAAAGTTCTCACAACTACAAAACGAACAACAACAACAACCACAAGACACATGAATATAAATTGACTTGGCCGCGTCAAATCGGGCAAATCGCATTTAATAGCCTTTAAATTATGCACAAAAGTCAAAAAGCAAATAGCAGAAGGCGGCTTTTCTCCCTTTGGGGCGGATTTTGTTGTCCAGCAAATCGCATTTATTACATTTTGCATTAGATTACGTGACGTTGATTGTTGGCAAAGTGTTGCCAGATTTGGTGTTTTTTTTTGTTGTTTGCTTTGCAGTGCATGACAGTTGATAAATTCCCATTGGGCACAAGTGCGCGCGCGTTCGTGTGTGTGTGTGTGTGTGTGTGTGTGTGTGTTTGTCACTAATTGGAAAATGGCGTGTGATTGCGAACACTTGTTTTCTAACACTACCCCCCGGCAGCTCACCCCCTGCGGGTGTTTGCTTTTAGCGTTTATCGATCATCAGCAATGCCTAGGCCATGCTACACCCCCTCACTCCTATACTGCTAATCGCCTACACCTCTCCTCCCTCTCTCTGCATCATTATTTTTGGCATTTTATTGTAATGCGAACTCTATATCCCCCCTTCTCTCTCTCTCTAACACACTCTCTCGTTTTCGCCCTTTCTTTTTAATCGTGATTAATTGTTTTGACGCATTATTTTGATTTGATATTTATCAAAATGTCGCAAAACTCGCGCTTAGCCTTTTATTATGTTTATTTAACTGATTAATCTTGGGCGACTTTTCGACTACACTAAGCCTGCCTAAGCTAAGTGGGTGTGAGTGTGTGTGTGTGTGTGTTTTTTTTTTTGCTTTTCCCTGATGAAATTCACCAAAATTAGATTTGCATTTGGCTTTTATGTTAATTTTTGTGTCAGCTAAGCGAAGTGAATAATTTGCCTTTCCTGTTGGGAGGGTTACAACTAATTATTGGAGAAACTTGTGAGCATTACTCACGGCAAAGTCTTAGTATATGATTTAAGTATATGAAATATAGTAAATTATTCAGCTAGAGTCTTGGGAAGCAGGCTGCTAAAATAAGTATTGTGTGAAATTACCATTAATATGGCTTGAAAATAAGCTTATTAAAAATGAAGTGCATATTTTTATTTGCCTGTGTGTTCAAATTGGGTCAGATTAATTTATGAATATTAATTAAACTATTTATTAATATGAACAAAACTTACAACTAAAAAAATGAGTCAGGAAAACTTGGAAAATATATCAAAATATGATTTTGCAATTTTTAGAAGTGATAGACAGAAACCTAAGGAATTAAACCTGTTCACATAAATTGATGGAACCACAATTGAAAATTAAGTCTAATTTAATTCAGATGTATGAGTATGCATAATAGTAGTCATAATAATTGGATATGTAAGATATATAATCAATTAAATCTCTTTTAAAATGACATACATTCAATGTTTCTTCGACATACTCTAAAGCAACCATAGCTATATGATTGTACGTATGATAATACCATCTGATATAGACTCAATCAAAACTCTTTAAGATTGACAAAGATGATCAATATACCATATACCATATTTAAAATATAGACTCAAGTAAAACACTTTAAGATTAACAAAACACTGCTTTTGTTTCTTGAGCAGCCCTTTAAAGACTCAACCCAAAATTCAGACTAAATTTAGGCAAACTAAAATTGATAATATGATACTGATAATAGGGATGATCATGCCATATATACCATTCTATACATACAGAGTCAATCCCATCTCTTTAAGTTTGTTTCTTGTTTCTTGGATAGCACTTAAAGCAAGCAAAATCAAACTCAGCCTAATTCAAGCTAAGTTCCTAAATAAACTTAGATAAAGAGACTTAATCCAATCAATTTAAAATTGACAATTGTTTCTTAAAGCACCCAAAGTCAAACTCAGGCTAATTCAAGCTAAATTCATAATAGGCATAGTTATATGATAATATGGTTGACTATTTAGATATAGAGTCAATCCTGTCTCTGTAAGCAGTTGCTTCTTGGGCATGCTTTAAAGCAACCGACTCCGCCTTCAAGTTGAATTTCAAGTGAATTGGCGAATGCATGTTCGCTTTAAGGACAGCGGTTTGCCAAACTACACAAAACTTGGTCGTCGTTTTCATTGATTTCAATTTGCTTTCGTTGCGACGCCATATTTCAATTTCTGACCGTCGCACAATTTACAAGCCATAGCATGTGTCTCCAATGATGCTCCCCGCCCTCTGGAGGCGTGTGTGTGTTTGTCAGCAGACAGCAGTGGCATTGAGCGAGGGGCTTAGGCAGCTGGGGATGGGTTGGTTGGGGGCAGTTCAACAGACGGAAAGGACAGCTTAATTGATGAACAAAGGCGTTTGTGCCAAAGTTTTACTTAGGCGAGAGAGAAACGAGCCATGTCTGAGCAGAGACACTGTTACAGCAAAGTCAGCAGTGAGGAGAAGGGTGCTAGGTGTGTGTGTGTGTGTGTGTGTGTGTGTAGTCATCGTCTCCGGAGGACTTGCAGAAGTCGTACAGAATATTTAACACCCGCTGCGCGTATTTATGGGAGAATGAACCTGTGTCTTCAACATCGTCGTCGTCATCGTCGCTGTAGTCTCTCCACCATTTTGTCTAAGACGCGGGGGCAGGCGGACAAGGCGGACAGGCGGGCAGTCGTCCTCAAACTCGGTCTCTCCTTGGCAGATTTGCAATTCCAATTGGCGCGACGATGTCGTCGTCTTCGTCGTCGTCTGCCTTTCGCTCTCCTCATCACTGATGATTAGTCCTCAACGTTCTGATCTTGTTATTGTTGTTGTCGTTGTGTGTTCCCATCTCTGTCTAGTTCGCGGGGAGTGGGTGCACTTTCTCAATGGCCGCCAATGTGTTTGGCATTTACCTGTCCACTGTTTGTCCTGCCCACCGTTTAACCTTATTTTTATTGCATACACATCGCAATTATTTGTTTTATTAACTGTTGGACATGGCCACTCGGATTTCTCATGTTTCCTTTTTGTTTTTCTTAGCAACAATTGTAAACTGTATTTATTATGATTGGTGCTTGGGAAAACTTTTGACTTCTGTGTGGCATATGTAGCAGAATCGATGTACAGTCAATAGCTGGTACATCAATATTGGTGTGCAACCACAATTAACCTTTTAAGGTGTTTGTTCGCCACTTGAAATTTGAATTACAATGAGTTTGGCCATGGGAAACAAATGCTGGAAGCAGCATTTGATCACCATTACTCCATATTTATAGAAATGTGACAACAAATGATGAGGATTGCAAATCCTAGTAGACTGGAGTCAGCCTGCAGCTATATAAATGTTGTGTTGGCTGCAAACTAAATATTTCAAATTGGTTTTGTTATTATAAATAAATTAAATAAATTATATATCTTTAATATAAGTTGGCTTGAAGTCTTAGACCTTAAGTTAGCACTATGTAAAAATAAAATAAATTAAATAGACAAAAGTATTTTTAATACATTTTTATTAATTGTTAATTTTTTATTTCTTATTTAATTTTTTATATTTCTAGATATAAATATTTTTTTATTTGCTATATCAACCCTCATTGTTCATGCAATTGTTAAATATTTATAGCTTTTTTTTATGTATAAAAATCTAACCCAAATCCTTCCTTTCAAATCAGTTTTCATTTACATGTTTTTGTGCAATTTGTTGCAAATTAAAGATTGCGGAATTAATTATGATGTCTTATTCTATTGATTACTTGATCTAAGAACCATAAAACCCCCTCTATCCCAGCACTCGATCTTCTCTTGGGTGTCAAGCTCAATAATTATGTCTCTTTCGTAATGAAATTGAGTAAGCCCCGGTTCCATGACATTTATAAACTGTATGCATAAAGGCGTATCTCAACATCTTGTTGCAGCTCGGATTACGTAGTGATGTGACGTGGAAGCCACCGTTGGTACTTCAAAAGAGGATTCAATAATTTTTAATTGAAACTTAAATAGATATGGCGCATAAAATTGACGAAAGCTCCGCCGCAGGAATCGATGTCGCTGCAACTGCAACTGGGTCCTGCCTTTGGCACTGCCCCTGCACCGCACCCCTCACACGCTAGATATAATTATATATTTTAAATGCCGATAAAAGCGCATGTACGACATGCGACTAAACAAGGCACAGAACATGGCATCATTACCACCAGGGAAACGAGCGCCATGTTTGATGATTAAATCTTGAAAATTTTAATGATGCCGACGACGCAGCCGTTAAACGAACAACAACAAGATCAACAACAACAGCAGCCCCATCTGAAGAGCAACCGCATGGTGAACAGATGCAACCCAAAATTCAAAACTCCAACTCAGGTGAGATAGAGTTGGTCTTGAGGATGGGGAGATGGAGGGACAGAGACATGGAAATTAGCTGACGATCGTTAAATGAACGGCAATTTTCGGTGACGCCAAGCAAGAAAGGATCGACAGCCATCGGATCGCTTGTATGGGATTGGTTTTCATTTGACGCGCTCCCTCCATCTCTCTCTCTCTCTCTCTCTCTCCCGCTCTCTCCATATCTCTGGCAAAACGGCGGCTTGATATTTGATTTTTGATATTTGTCTGATATCGATTCGAGTTCGATTTCGGTCTGTTGATTAAACCGACTATCAAAATACCCATAAGCAATTAAAAGGCTTATGACAAGTTGAGGGACTCTCGGCCAGAGTCTCCTTCCTCGTCTAGATACCGTCCCGTTGCATATGCAGCCCAAAATTATGGGACATTAATTGGTGACCGACAAAAAAAAAACAAAAAAATAAAAAATAAATAAATAAACGTGAAAAAATGGATACAAAATTATGAAAGATATTATTGCATTGTCTGGCTGAGTGGCGTAAAGCGTTTTCTTCTTTCTTATATCACATTTTGATGTTGTTGTTGTTGTTGTTGCTGTTGTTGTTGTTGCTGTTTTTGGTTCTTTTGTGTAACTGGTTTTATGTAACTGCGGATTGCCTTTTGTAGCTCTTCTAGTTGTTTGTGTCAACCGCCTTTCTGTTGACGCTCTATGGCTTATAGCCCGGGATTATGGTCTAGACTATTGAATATGGTGTTTATAAAGCGAATACGTGTGATAAACTTGGCAATTGATTGCTTGCAGCGTTCATAATAAGCAGGACACTTGAGTTGAGATGGTATGGCATTGAAGGCACTTAAAATATGATTTTGGAAAAACTTGGGTAGACACTGAAGAAACAATGATAACTTAGGATAGTCATATTTTAATGATTACTAAACGTTTTGGTGTCTGATTTAGCTCTAGAAAAGGAAAGAAAAGTGTTACCAAATAAAGCTTTGGATGATGGTTTAGCATCTAAACTAATGGGAGAATTCATTCCATAAGCCACCTATTGTCTCTAAAGCAAATTTGTTTTAATTGAAGTTACCAAAATGAAGAAATTATAAGGATATAATAATTCAGACCAGCAAAGAAGCTTAAGTGAATCACTTCGTAAAATATTGTTTGATTTCAGATAGGAGCTCTTAAAATCCTAGAGACTGAGCACACAACATTTAAAGAAGTTCCTATAAAAAATATTAAATTTGCTTAAATGTGAGACCAATAAAATGCAAGAAGAATCTTAAGTGAGCAGCTTCTTAAGATACTAAATGGATTATAGCCAATCTATAGAAACAGACCATATACCAAGATGACTACTCCTAAGATAAGAAATCTTGGAAAATTGATCTTTTAATAATGATGCCATGAAGAATATTGAATTTTGCTTAAATAAGAGTTAATTCCCGATCTGAAACATGGGTTATTTGTGTGAGATTGAGTAAGGCTTACTTTTGTTAGATTTCTTATCGCATGCAACGATGTGCGGCTGATAATTTGATCATCATTGTGCCCCTTGTGCATATCATGGCTTAAACTGCTGTCTCTCCCTTCTGCCTATATTTCTCTCTCTCTCACTCTCTCTGCCGCACGTTCAAAGCGAGGCATAGAATCACAGGTCGTACATTACGCACATTGGATAAAAAATAAAGAAAAAGGCAGCCGAGACCAAAGCGACTTCAGCTTCGTCGCTGAAGTTGAGTCTTTGACTGGATTGCATTCTCATTCGGTGAGCGCTTCGAATGTTTTTTTCTTCTTTTTTTTTGGGTTGGGGATTCGGTTTGGGGCTTGGAGCCAAGCACACGTCGCTGTGTTGTCAAGTTTCTGAAGATTAATTGAACAATCAATTTAAAATTTTATAGGTTTTAAACTTTTCATTTCTCTTACACGATTTTCTGTGTCTCTCTTAGAGTTTGCTTGTTGTTGTTGTTGTTGTTGTTATTGTTGTTGTTGTTGGCATATAAATTTGTTTTCATTGTATCTGTGGAATGGTCTGGCCAATTTAAAATTATGAAATAGTAGCGTTAATGAAAGATAAACTTGTGTGTATTTTGGCGAGTTGTTTGTGATTTTTGTGTTCTTTGCCACTTTAATCTGGCGAGATCTTTGCAGGGGATAAGTCAAAAGACAAAGGCTAGCTTAGAAAAGCATTGCGTTAAGAGAAATGCTATTAAAGCTGAGCTTAAAGCTTAAAGCTTTCCTTTCAGTTTTGTGTGCTTTGCACAAATCTTATAATTATCGTCCGCACTGGCATATTTCCTGCAAAACAATTTGCACAACATCCCGTGCTAAAATATTTTGATGGCTTCGATTAACTGGCCATAAATGTTTACAAGCCGCATGGGTATTAAATTGTTTAGTTATTATATCGTATAGTCATTAAAATGAAAATAGGCGGACTTGCAAATATGATGCAATATTCCGATTTTACGGGCTACATTCAAATTATTTGCCTTAATTGCACGGATTTGCTGTACTTGAGCAGCTGAAGCATTGTCATCCTCCGCATGAGTTGAGCTATAAAACCTTTGAATACACATTAATATACATATTTTGTCCAATCGCTGGCGCCATTTTAAAACTGGAGAAGTCTTTTTTTTAATGAAATTATAAATCGTTAGTCGCAGCGACTTTTATAGACTCGAATGCAATTCACTGTTCTTCAAAGTCAATTCCAAGTCTTGTCTGTGTGACGATGCCAACACCTACGGTTTTTACTGCATTTTTTCCCAAACGATCCCTTCGATAGTTCTGGGCATTATCTATTGTATTTAATTTATGCGCATTTTAAAGGTTGTTGTTGTTGTTTTTTGTGCTCCATCTTTTTGTGTGTGGCGCATGCGCTACAAATTTTTATCGGCTCTTTTTGAATACAATAGTTTGTTAAGGTTCCCAAATTCAATGGTCGTTCATAAAACTATGAAACTGACACAAACCAAAAATGTTTATAGCTGCACACATCAAATTTGTATAATTCTTATGCACGAAACGACTCAACATTAAAGGGTAGAAAAAAACCTAAAGAATAGTGAAAAGCAAATCAACTGAAACTAAAAATATATAAATTATTTAGATTTCATAAGTTATTTCGATGGAGAGTGAGGATTAATCAGACTCCAATTTTTTTTCATAAATTTTCCTCCTTGCACACATCAAATTTGTGTAACAACCCAAAACGGTTTGCTCTACTTTTAAGGTTAGAAAATTTAAGTATACTACAGAATATTATAAAGAATATCAAGTCAGTCTGAGTATATATATTTTGGGTTTAGATTTGATAAAAATAATATAAAAACCTTTAAGTATATATAAGCTAGTTTTCTTCTTTCGCTTACACTTTAATTTCCAGCTCAATTTGCATGGGGAAACTTTTGTGTTTAGATATTTGCCGTTGTTTGTTTTAGCCATTTAATTTGCCATGTAAATTATACCGTTTATATGTATGTATGTAAGTAATTTTCTACCCATTTTCCAGCCATTGGTTGGATTCTACTATGTAAATTTCACTTTGGCAACTTTTACATTTCAATTTTCCACACTGTCACCCCATGATAGCATCAAATACCCCAACTAATTAATGAAAGTAAATTAATTTATACGTAAATTGTTTTGTTTAGAAACTGTCTCTGCAGTTGGATTTGGAGTTGGAGTTGGAGTTTTTGTTTTATTTTGTTGTTTTTGCATTTGCATTGGGGGTTCGGGTCACCTTTATCTCTATGGCTTTGTTCGCTCTACGCGCCCTGAATGCCTAATGAGAACTGAGAGCGAACCAAGTGCCATGTATTTGCCTTTCTTTCCGGGTTCTGAAATTGGCTTTCTTTGCTCCCTTTCTGGCAAACGTCGGGTGTCAAGTGCTGTCGGGCACAACTTAATTCGCCGTGTAATTGTTGATTTGGTTTCCAACTCTTGTTTTTACTGGAACGTGGGAGCTTTACTTGTTGCCATTCAAAACAGATAACTGTCTTTTGGATGGGTCTTATCGGCTTTGAAACATTGCTTGGGCACAATAATGCGGGAGTTTCGAATTGGAATTAAATAATTTGAATTGTATTCCATTTGAAATCTATTTATTTTATAGTTAAAGAACAATTTACAAAAGTTTCCGGCAAATTTTAATAAACAATTGAATTTAAAGACATTGATAACTTTTTCAACAACAGGTTGACAACTGATCATGTTATCTGAAGTATATATATATATTATTTATTCTTGCTGAATCCAATGAAAATGAAGAAGGCTATGCTGAAGTTGTACAAGAGTTTGTAACAGGCAGAAGAAAGCATAAAGTATATATATATTCCACTCGATCTCAGATATTTTAGGAGAGCAAATTTTCCATTTGGGAAATTCATTTTATCGATAACATCCCATCGATATAAATCGATGTCTAAGCAATAAAAGACGTAAATGTTTAGAAATAGCCCAACAATGGATAGACAAAAGATACAGATATATTATCGATCGACTGTCAACACAACTATCAGCAAGCCTACTATGTATTTCCTGGTATGTCCTAGTCAAGCTGGCTCGACTCGAGTATTCTGTCCTGCTTTAGACTTGTTTACCAAATTATGCCTCAGTAATTTGATTGTACAAAAAGTACTTGAATTAAACACATAAGTTTGGCAAATTGTCCAGCTAGAACTTAATTGAAGTTCAATCAATGCCACCAAACAAGTTGTGGCCACAAGCCTTGCAAATTGTGCACTCTACACTCGAATTATGTTCAATTATGTAATGTGCCACCAACAACAATGAGCAAAAGGTCATTAAGTGCTGATGGCAGATGTCAAGAGTCGGTTTCTGACCCCATTATGATGCTGGCCAGAACAAGCGCATAAAGCAATTATTTGCATACTATATACGGTGAGGGGGGGAGGTGAAAGGCGCTAAACAAAGAGCGCAAATTGCAAGCGATGAAAAGATGGCCAAAACAGCACAAACAGGATAATAATGAACGCATTCACCTGACCCAACGACCACCCACAAACACAGCCAGTCAGCCAGCCAGCCAGGCAGCCAGGCTGGCAGTATTTGAGTGCATTCATTTATTCAATTGTGGCCACTTGTTAGTACAAAGCCTGGTCAAGAGAGAGGGGGTTAGACAGAGAGAGAGAGAGAGGGAGAGATAGACAGAGAGCTGCCACACAATGGCTAGCAAATTTGGCCAGCCACATTAACTGATTTGTTTGGCGCTGATTGTCGTCACAGAATCAGCATCATCATCATCATCATCATTAACATCATCATCATCATCAACATCATCAGAGTTGCCGTCATCGTCGCTGATTTGTATCTTACAGATACATAGCTGGCTGGCATTTTCTTCGTAGTTCGTAGTTCGTCCTTCGTCCTGGACTGGCGCTGTCAGGCGCATTGAAATTGAAATTGGAATTGTGCTGGGCCCGAGAGCCCGGCTCCATAGAAACTATGAAACGCAACGGCGGCTCGTGTTTTTATTGTGTAACTGACATTTGCTTTTGTGCGTTCGCAGCCATGAGATACAAAGATACAAAGATACAAAAGTGGTTTGTGTTCGCTGTTATGTTTCCATTCCAATAAGACGCTTAGTGGTTGGCTGTTGTGGCTGATGATTGCGCATAATTGGGTCACATGCTTGTCAGGAAAACGCGTCGGAGCTGCACGCCCCTCCCTCAAGCCCTGCTCCCCCGCCCCCATCTCCTCCACTACTCCTCTTTATGCAATTTATGTGTGTTTTTGGCTTTGCGTGTGTGTGTGTGCGAAAAAGATTTTTCATTAAAACTGTCAGCTTTTCTTTTTTTTTTCAATGTCCTCTCCTCCTCCCCCCTTCCCACTCCCTCTCTCTCTGTGAGTCTTCCTCGCTCGCTCTTTAAATTGCTTTCTTGGTTTCTTATTGCTCGGCAACAGCAGCAAAAAACTTTTGTCATTTATTTTACTTCGCTCGTTATTTTTACACTAACATTGTTAACAACATATCTGCAACGTCATTCATTTTGCCAGACATATATAATATAAAATATAATAATAAGGAAAAGATATTTTCTATTTTTATTGATCTTAAGAGCAGATTTCATTATAAAATATTGTTGTAGTTAAATTTCAAATTAAATTGAAGTGCATATATTAATCCATAAACATTTATTTTAATGTTTTTATTTTTTATTTCACTCTCTTTTTCTTATCTTTCTATCTCTCTTCCTCTATATCTCCATATATCTTTCGGTCCCTCACTGTCTCTTTCACTCCATCCCTGTATTCGTCTCTGTCTCTCTATCCCTCTCTTCCATTCTCCCTCTCTTTTACACATTTCCTTCTCTTCTTGTCTGGACAGCTTTTAAGATCAACATTTAACACTTTTTTGCATTTGAAGTTGATTAAAATGTAAGATTTGAGTAAAAACACGATTGTATCTCCATCTCTCTCTCTCTCTCTCCCTCTCTCTCTCTTATTATCTTCAACTGTCTGAGTAGTGCATTTGGAGCTTCGTTCAATGTAAATTTGTCTTTTCGCTGTTTATCTTGCTTTTTGCCGTTTCGTGCCGATTTTTATTGTGCGCCTCGTCGTTTATTTTGCAGTGCATAATTTATGCCTGGCCTCTTCTCTTTCTGCTTTTCCTTCTTCTATTTCTCTTTCTTCTCCTTTTTAATGCCACGTTGCCACGCTCTCTTCTCTGCTCAACAGCACCCCCAATAGCTCCCCAATAGCTCTTTTGTCATCTGTGGCGTCGCCATTTTTTGCGCTTCCTGTGCCTGAGTTGAGGCTCTCCACTCTGGGACACAGGATGCTGGTTGTGTCCCTGGCTGGCTTCTGGTCGTGATTCGGTTGTGGGTCGAGTGCCCAGTGGCCAGCGGAAATGTATTTACACCAAACGTTCGTAAAATGGCGGCCATAAAATAAAGTTTTAACGGATGTTTACGCAATGCGCATGAATTGTTCAATATTGACAAGACAAGAAAGCGACTATTATTCTTCCGACCAGACCAGAATGCAATAAGGCAGCAAGTATTGTATAAACGGACCTATTGAAATGGTTTTTAATGGTTGGCAACTCTTAAAAAAGCCACCGAAAGAAAAGTTGGATAATAGAGGCATTAAGGCTTTTAAGGTCCCCAACGAGACAATTACTTTTGGTATCTATAGACCTCAAACTTAAATATTTAAACATATGGAGGAATTCAAGTTTAAAAGAAAAAAGAATAAGGGAAGTTTATTAACAGAAAATATAACAGGTAAACATATTTATAAGGCATTTAGAATTTCATTTCATCAACTTCTAAATACGTTTTTTTATGTGATATATTTATCAGTTATTTCTAGACATATTCAAATACTTATAATCTGAATATGTGTATCAGACCAATTTGAAATTTGTGGAAAACCCATTTTTAGCAGTAATTCATATTCGCATATATATTTTTTTTGCTAATTTTTCTTTTATCATTATGATTTTGGAACCTTGCTTATCCCACTTGCAGTTGTGTATCGTCAACAGAAATGATCTATCTCATTTAGATTCGGTAGCTTTGATGACGTCTCAAATGAAAACCGCAAATCGATGCAACTTTCAACTGCAATTGTGTGCGTGTATATATATATACATATATAAGTGTGTGGGTGTGTGCGTGTGTAAGTACCAGCAGTTTCTAAGTAACTTGTTACTGCTCCTTTGAAGGGTTCGGGCTAGACGTGGATATGTGCTAATGACAACATGATTATGGGCTGCCAGACAAAGCGACATGGGACGTGGGACGAAGGATGAAGGAGAACGCCCACACAGTTATGACAGTGACACTGACAGAATAACCTTCAGCAGCAACTAAGCGACCAGCGACCAACGAGGGTTGGCCACGGTAGCTGCCAATGCAAAATCTGCCCAAGCCAATAATTGCAAGAGGAGATGTCGTTGCCAATTTCACTGAAGCGACCCTTGCGCGATTGAGAACTTTACGCATAATAAATTTTTCATTCGTTGTCATTAAATCATTGCGTTAAAAACGAGAAACATAACTGTAATCTCGAATTTGAGATACCCAAGAAAAACTGCCTCAAGCTATTTTGAAACTAAACATTTATTAGATTTGAAATTGAAGTGTCCACTTTGAGATCAATAAGAGCAAAAGCTTGTACAGTGGGAGAAAAATTCCTAGAACTTTTGGCGCCAAGGATAACTTAAGTTATTATTCAGAAAGTATCTAAACGGAACACTGGGTATTTGTAAGAAACCAAGGCTTCTTTTCTTAATTCCAGCGTTATTTTTTCTCGTTCTTCATAGACATCAACTAAATATTATTTATATCTGTGCAGGATAAAGAATAATATTATTAATATTTATTTGATGTCTTGTGTGCTTTTAGTTGAGATCAATCCGTATGTTTTCTTCAAACAGGGTATATAAAAAAAAACACATAATGACAAGCAGCATGCTGCAAATGTCAGTGCAGACAGGAAAACGGAAACGTATTGGCGCAGTGAGGAAACTTGGCGCGATGGCCGACGCCCCCCCCCCCCCCCCCCCCCAATGGATAGGGGAGTGCAGAAAAAGATAGAAAAATAGAGTGTGAGAGAGGGAGAGAGAGAGAGGGAAAGGAAGAGGGATGGCAAAAAATGGGGAGCAAGTATCAGCAGAGCAACTTTTTTTTCTTTTTTTTTTTTTGGCCTGCCCCATTATTTCAGTACATGCAGCAGTACAGCAGCAAGCCGGAAACGGATGTGGGTGCGAACAACTTTAAGATGTCTGCCAAAAAAGAAATCAAAAAAAAAGGGGCAAACTAATATGAGAACTGGTATAGGGAATGCGACAAAAAAAACTTCCGGCATAAATTATGCAAAAAAAGAAAAAATAAAATACAGGCGAAGCGCAAAACGGGATTTTATTAAAATTCATTTGCCGCAATATGATAAATGTCAGTGTAAAATATATCAAAATCAAAGCAAATCACTTGCAGTCGACGCTCGACAATTTTTAATAATGTATACACAAAATCCCCCCCAAATAGTGAACGCCCAAAACTCAAATGCAGTCGTTGTCTGGTGGCAAGGATAGAAGGACACGTGGCAAAGTCATCGTCAACGCACGGCACACTTCATAAATTTTGGCAGCGAGCAGTTACAGTTATGATTGCCAAAGTCAACGACAACAACAAGCAACAATGAGCCGGATGTCCGCCTCCCCCCACCCGAAAACAGGAAGCAAAGCCTTGCCAGGCAACCGCAGTAGTCGAAAAGTAAATACGGAAAGATTTGCACCGGGGCCAAAAACTCTAAAAGCCTCAAGCAAACAAACAAACCCAAACGCCACCCGCCAACCACCCACTACCCACCACCCTCTGCCCGCGTACCGTCGACATCTATTGCTTGGGTTAGTGGCAACATTGTAGCCTGGCGTGGATTGGTGCGCATGCCGCAATCAAATCATCTGCCAAGTTTTATGATTTATTTAACTTTTTTAATTGACTTTTTCCGAGCAGCCCAACAACAACAACAACAACAATAACGAGTACAGAAACAGGGACTGGGACTGGGACATGGACAGAGACAGGAACAACAACCCCAAACAATACGGCTGCGTGTGAAAGGATAATGCAGGGTCTTCAAACCAGGACTCTGACGTAGACTTCGCTTGCAGTGGCTGCTCTGCTAGGAAGTGCGTCATATGAGCGGATATCGAGGTGTGTGTGCGGCTGTGTGCGTATGTGAGTGTGCGTGTGTGTGTCTGTTGTGGGTGTAGACGACGAGCGTTTGTTGCAAATCCGGTTTAGTCTATTTATTTGAATGCCTATTTTTATGCTTATCCGGTTGCTTTAACATTTACATTGCACACTTTCTTCTTTTTCATTTTTTGTTGTTTTTTTCATCTTTGCTTTTTTACTTTTCATTTAGCGCTTAAAAATGCTTTTGATTTATGTTATGGTAATTGCAGGGCTCTACGGCGAAAGGAAAACCGGAGTTGGGCAGAAGTGTGCAGAGGGGCACCGGGTCGTTAGCTAAGTAACTCACTGCACAGTTGCTTGAACAACCTTGGCAGAAGATCATGAGAAAAATACTAGCTTGAAAGCTAATGCTTTGTTCGACATATGAGAAAAATGTGTTTACTGGGTTAAGCTTATAAGCGGTTTATGAAATACTTGATTTGTGGATAAATAAAATTTATAAAGGAAAGCTGGCAAAACCCTCAATAATCAAATGAAATTCTCTGATATCCAACAAAATCTTTACGGCTTTCATTGCGGGTTATGCTAAACAAAAAACGTATGATACAAATTTGATTAAGGTTCAAAAACGAAGGGGATATTTGCCAAGAACTAAGAATTGCAAATTGTCTTTAGTCCAGATTAAATTACAAAAATAAATAAACTATATCTGGACATTATGATTAATTTAAAAAACAATTTTGAAGTTGATGATCGACATAAAATAAAATATTTATTCTAAGTTCTCGAATATTCATGTCAAATCATATGATATCTTTCACAGATATTCTGATTGAAGTCTCTGAAATCTTGGCTGAATAATCTTCTAATACAAACTATTCACAATTGTTGTTCGCAGTGCATTGAAAAGGACTTGGATCTTCTCTTATCTGGTTCTCATCCTGCTCAGCATGATGCAAAATGACTGAGCGTTGACCGTGAAGCTGGTTACTAATTTGACAGCCCACTAGCGCCAGCAGCCCCCCGAAAAAAATACCAAATCTCATCGAAAGGAGAAAAAGATCAAATCGAAAAGTCAGTTGTCAGTGTCTGGTCAGCCCAAAAGGGAACTTTCAATTTCTGGCGAAGATCTGCAGGAACTGCAAATATAATTTATGAGGCCACAACATTTGATGTATACATTTTAAGCATTGTTGAGACACAAAAATGATTTTGATGGACATTTAACAAAACGACACCAGATTCAATCCACACTGGACGAGCCGCAGTCAAACGGCTAAGACAACTGGAACCCAAGATTTGTTTCCCCAAGCAGAAGCATCATCAGCAGCAGCAGCAGCAACCAACAAAAGCAACAAGAATCGAAAAGAAAAAAAGTCGACATATTTCATATTTTATTTATTATTTAGAAAGGGTTCGCTGCATAAATCAAAAATGAAATGAGTACGACATAACAACACCAAAGTCAACTCCAACTCCAAACCGAGTCCAACTTCGAGTTCCAGTCGTAATCGCAGTCGTCGATGTTGTCCAATGACCAGCAACCAGCATATAAAACTCCAAATGAAAATAAAACCAACGCAAAACTCTCAAAAAAAATAAAATAACAAAAAAATTAAATATAAGTTCCCACATGTTCACAATTTTTATACACATTACCTCTCGTACCTTATGGAAACCGCACAACAAAAAAAACAACAACAAAAAAACAACAACCAAAAAAACAACAACAAAAAGCAAACAAACCAAACCCACAGATTTGCAACTAAGGCATAAAATATCATTCATTGAACAACTGACGCAGCTTTGATGCGCCAATTTTTGCACTGACAAAACTTTTGACAGCCTGAGACGTTGCTTGATAAATCGACAGAACAATAAAATATGTAAAAAAAACAAATATGCAAATTGATTGCAGTCGCATTTGGTGAGTGTGTCATGGAAATTATTTATAATTATTTATATTTTTAATCAATTTTGTTGCTTCTGAGTCGGCTTAGTTGGTAAGGTAAGTATTATAGAAGGCGTCAGTTTTGTCAGGCTTGGATCTACAAAAATATCTCTTGTAATGGATCTAAAAAAATTGATTGTTAAGCTCTTTAAGTGAGAAATTATTTAATAGGATACAGTTTGTCATAAAACTTATTTTAAGTTTGTATCAAATCAAATCATGTTTGCATTTCTGGCAGGCGCATGAAAAAATGAATAGTTTACTTAAAAGAAAAATAACTTGATGTAAGACAGCTGGTTATAAAACTTAAATTAAAGTTATATATTTGGCAACCACTAGCAAAGAAAAATGTGCTGAAACTAACATAATTTCTCGCAGTGCATTTGTTTGTGACATGAAAGGGTCACATGCCACATTCAGCAGCAGCAGCAGCAGCAGCAGCAGCAGCAGCAGCAGCAACAAAAAGTCAAATGTTGTGTTTGGCATTTTTGCGTCACGCGTTGTTCAACTTGTTGTTGCTGTTGCTGCTGTTGTTGTTTTTGTTGTTGTATTTTGCTGCTGCTGAGGATTGCTTGCGCCTGCGCACACGCCTGAATGCGACGCGACGATATCAGTGAAATGATCGCAATCTCAACACAAAATTTGTGTTTGGCGCAGACATTTTTACTGCGCCTGGAATCAGGAACGCTGGACCTGCTGCTCCTGCTGCTGCTGATGCTGCTCATGCTGCTGTTGTTGTTTTTGTTGCTGCCCCAAAAGATGATGAAGATGAAGCAGCAGCAAATCTGCAAGCAATGCGACCAATCTACCCCTGGCCAAACCTCTCCCGCACTCTCTCTCTCCCTCACTCTCTGTCTCTCGCTCTGTCTCCCTGGTGTGCCACCAACCAAAGCAGGCAAGCAACGTCGTGTTGTCATAATGAATGGCGCAGCTTAAGTCATTTCATTTTGGAACTCAAGCTGCAGCTGAAGCTGAAGCTGGAGCTGGAGCTGAAGCTGGAGCTGGAGCCTGCTAACTGCGACCTGGCATTGATTTTTTTTATAGTTCTGCTGGCGCCACGAAATATTAAATTACGCGCTGCTGTTTTGTGGTCAGTCCTCAGACAAAATGAGGCATAAGATTCGCTCTCCCCCTCTCTCTCTCTATCTCTCTCACTCTCTCTCTCTCTATCCTTATCTCTGTTTCTGGAGACATTCCACATACGCCGTGTGCGACGTCAGCTCTGAAATTAATAACATAAACATTGCTGCTGCTGCTGCGGCTGCGGCTGCGGCTGCCTTCTCGTTTTTGGCCATAAAACTTTGGAGAATTCATTGAAAAAGGCCAATCGCAAAAATTGAAATTCCAGCTCGTAGAATTAATAAGTTAATTCCGCAAACGCCCACCATCAGTTCCCCCCTCCGCACCCTCTCGCACCCGCATATTGAAATGTTTGTTTTGCATAATTACATTGGCGCTCTTGTTTGGCATTTTATGTTGGCCTTTTTATGGCCATGGCTAATTTCATGTGAGCAGATTTTATGATTTTGTGTGAGCCCAGTTGCTGTCTGTGGATTATGTGCAACTTGAGTGCCTGCCGCTCCACAATATGCGGCTCATTAAAAAGGTTAAAGTTGAGGCCGTTTTACGACTATGAGTTACATACTTGAGCATTGGCTTTACAGCTTCCCTTAACACTAATTGCTTGGTTACCACAATGATAAGTTCGTGTGTTAAGGTCGACAATTGACAACAATGACTATGTACAGTTCCTTAAAAACAATACAGTTGAGCTTAAAGGACCCCAAAAATGATATCTATGCTTATGATCCTAGTTAAGTAATTTAATTCATTTGCTGATGGTAGTTTATATAAGATGAAAATACCTTTACCTAATCTTCTATACGACAACATATACGATTATGTCTCTAATTTTATCGAAAATCGATTTGTATCGATATTTGGGAAACAGTGGCCGTTATAGATGAAATTAAAAAAACTAAATGAAAGACGAACATGGCTATTAAAACTGACCAAGAACACATATACTTTATAGGTGCTTAGTATAAATACCCTACAACTCCAATGAGAATCGCATAGAAAGGCGATAGCTATTTGTATGAGGTCCAAAAAAAGGCTACAGCTGCATATGAGAATTGCATAGAAAGCTGATTCGCAAATGCTTGCACTCAATCATCGCAATTATGGCTGACACTTTGACTTCTTTCTAAGGTGAATATACATATATACCTACCTATCTATACATATATATAGATGTGCATATATGTATATATATTTAGCAGAAATCAAATAACGATAAAAAATCACACGAATATTAATTCGCAGAAATGCAAAGACCTTCAAGAGGAGCCCGAGTCGAGTCGCAGCCAGAGCTAAACGGTTACCCCTTTTGCCATTATGAAATTTATAGTTGCGGTCTGCCTAGATCGCAGTTAGCTGCTGGCCCGCGCCTCAAACCCAATGCCCATTCTCTCTCTCTCTCTCTCTCTCTCTGTTTTTACCTCTCTTTCTACTGCTGGATACAGCTGACCAATGCTTTGGGTCGTGTGAGAATGCCATAGCTGTAGCTATGCCTGGTGTTGGGCCACATGTGCCCCAAAAAAAAAAAAACCAAATACAAAAAAAAAGCAGACATAGCTGCCTGGTTGCCTGTGCTCAACCCCGAGTTCAACTGCGATGCAGCGCAGCGCAAAAAGCATTTTAGCCCAAAACGTAGCAACTACTGGCCAAAACGCTTGGAGTCTAATGCCAGTTACTACAGCCGGTGCTGATGCCACTGCTTGAGCGAGACTGCGCTTTGTTTTCCTGCTCTTTTTCCTTCTTATTATTTTATTCATTTCTTCTTTTTTTTTTTGTTTATGCGAGCAACTTCCATGGAAGTGGCTTAAGCCAAATGTAGCAAATATTTGTATATATACGAGTACGAGTATAGACTCCACACTTATCGCCAAACAAGATCAATATGCACGATATCAATATGCTTTGCTTCGCTTCATTTCGCCTCTGCCTTTGCCTGCTTTTTGCTTGGCTTGGCTGTGCCCCGGCGTTGCTCCTTTTGCTCCGCACAACAAACAGCAACAAGGAGAACGAACAGCACAACAACTTAACACACAAGCGGGGGAGCAAGCTATAACCAGAGCTCAAAGCTGAGTAAGGCATCTAAAATTGAGCAACACATGATGTGGTCAAATATATTAAATATATATGAATGGAGAGTCAGCAAAGTTCAAAATGCTGAGACATATCAATGTAAAGTTTGGGGGACTTATATTTTGCTATAAACTGATTATGATCAAGAACTGGAGCAGATCAAAGCGTTCAAACATCATCTTGAATCATATTAGTTGTTTTCGAATAAAATTCCTAAGAGACTTTGGAATTTGTGCATGGACTGAGAACTGCCTACGACTTTTTACTATCACTAAATATATAGATTATAGCTGGGAAAGTTTGTCGGTGAGTTCAAAATCTCTTTAAATATATTATTCAGCTCAGTTTTGGGGATACGCTTATCCCCCCCAATAAAAATTGAATTACTTTTCTTAGAACTAATATAAATATAGGAAAAGGTCACTATCAAATGAATGGATGCGTTTAGACAATTCAATAAAGCTATCTACCCGATTGTACAGCATAACACACCCTTTTTCACTTACTTCTGCTTCAGTTTTCTATACCTACCATTTGAATATTTTTGACTTTTGGTTAATGCCTATATATGTGTTATGTATGTATGTGTGTGCTAAGACCCGTATGGTATTTTTCATATGGTACACACGAGCGATGACTAATTGCTTAACAAGTTGCTGCCACAAAAGCGAAACCGAAATGTCTGTCAACTGATGGAGATTTGTCGCGCTTGTCAATATGATTAGCCAGTTTCAATTTGCTGTCTATGGGCCACAAGCGAAATTTCGCGGAATTAAAAAAAGCAAAATAAAAACGAAAAACAGCCAGCAGAAAATATGCAATGACTGCTACACAAACATTTTGAATGCCCCAAACGATAAGGCTAAAGTCGACGTCGACAACGACAGCGATGATGATGATGATTGCAGTAGACGATTGTTATGCATACCCTAAAAGAGAGTATCTTAAGTTTGCAATGCAATTTGTTAGCAATCAGCATTGTTTCAGTAGCTCAAGTTGAACTTCAAGTTATTAAGAAATGATATGATTTCTTACTTAATTTCTGAACTAATAAATAAAATGATTTTCGAGAGAGTAGACAAGAGAAAAGCCAGTGCAAATGATTCAGCTGGAGATAGTAATATGAGATGAATATTACTCTGATATGGAAATGTTTCCATAGGCTTCTCTTTTTTATTCTTTTTTATATACATTTATTGATTATTTGTAACTTCCTCCATTTGGATTTTCGATTGATAAACGAATGTTTCCAAAAGAAATAGAAAACTCTTTTGAATTTAAATATGGCTCCTTATCAATGCGTAGAGTATTCAAAATGTCGCCTTTCGAATTCAGCTTTATTTATTTGGTTTAGCTGCTTGCAATTGTTGTTGCTCTCTTGTGGCATTTGCATATTTTGAATGTTCGCGCGCTTGCTGCACGTTTTACAACGGCAACAACAACTGCGAAATGTTATCGATGATTGCGAGGGAACGTAGCTGGGAGCAGAGCTCAACTTTGGGGCACCTCGCCAGCTATGTAGCTGTGGGAGTAGAGTGTCATGATGGTGTCTGGACCCAGGACCTTTTCATAGTTATGCTGTTGCTATTGTCGTCATTTTGGTTGTTGTTTTTATTGTTGTTGTTGATGTTGTCGTCAAACAATTGTCACAACGTGTTGGCATTCACACGGACTTTATGTTTTGTCAACACCTCACAATGTTTGAACTGGAGGTATTGGAGAGCGCGCGCGCCGATGTGTCAAGAGTTAAAACTCGACTGGGTTATAGCCCATTAGGTCAATCAATGCTGATATCAGAGAGTGAGGTGCAGTCGGGGGTGGGCAAATGCCAACTGCTGTTTTGGCCTACCGCATTGCACGCATTAATAACAAAACATTTCTCGAGTGCTGTCAAAAATTGCAGCGGCAATTTTCAATCAAAGTCGCAATCATTCGATTGGCATTCCTTTTGTCAGCTCCAAAGACGGAGTCGGAGAAGTTCATTGTGAAAAACCAACACCCGTTCTGAAGGGTTCCTCAACATCGCAGGTCGCAACAAAAGCATAGCTAATAATAATGAGCGGAACCAGCGAACGACTCCGCACCATTGTATCTTGCCTGTACCCCCTCTCAATCTCTCTCCCTCTCTCTTTATACTTTTTCCTTTATCATTATTATATTTATGGCACAATTTAATTTTTTCGCATATAATACATAAAAAACACTTGTGCTTCGCCGTTGCTGACAAGCGGAATATCTTTTTTCTCGCGATCGATCGTTGCAGCTCCATGGCGATCGTTTGCTGAATAGATCACTCAGTCGCAATGAATTATTGATGGACTGACAACAACAACAAAAAAATATCATACACAATCGAGAGAAAGAGACAGCGAGCGAGTGTGTCAGAGAGAGAAGGAGAGAGAACTCACGGGACAACTGTAAGCTGTAGCTTTGACTTTAATGTGGCAAGCGAGCCGATCGATACGTCCAATCTTTGTGACTTTGTCAACATTGTGTCTCGCTCTCGTCTGTCGCTTCATTGCCCCCCCGTCACTCCTTGGCCAGCATTGTGATATATTGTTTCGGTAGCATTTTGTTAAACGTGATCAATTTTTAATTACCCATCAGCCATCGATCGTTGATCGTTGATCGCTGATCGTTGTTCTTGGTCCTTTCCTTCAATCGCACCGCACAAATGCAACCTGCACGTTTTGTCGCATGTCATTCAACGATTTATGCTACCCGGGCTCCAATCGAGCCGACTGAGCGACTTTAATAAATGTATCTTGCCGCTTTTGGCCGCAAGTTGCAGCTTCGCTTCTTTTATTTTTGTTTTTAGTCAGCGACTTGCAAGTTGAAGTTGCCTGATTGAGGCTACTTTTGTGATCTGACTGACTGACTGGCTGGCTGGCTGGCTGGCTGCCTGGCTGCCTGGCGCTGTGTGTGCGTAAAATTTTTAATTAGCTTTGTCTAATTAACACTTGGGCACAGAGAAATGAACGTGCTGACTGCGGCCCGAAGCGTGCCACCTCTAAGGCGTGAAGATCAAAAGCTAAACGGGCCACATTTGAGCGCCGGAAGAACCTGTAGCTGGACATCTTTGCTGAAAAGATCCTAATTAGTGTAAGCCCTCGTAGAAAGCTTAAATGAGAGCGTCTGATTATTGAACTTTGATCCTTAAAATGGGAGTGTGTGCGAAATCCTACTCGACGCCAACAGGTTAGTCAAAGGAGTATAAAAACCATGTTCCTAGAAAGTTCGACTTATTTTGAGCTTACAATTTAATCTATATATTCAGATTAATGAAAAACAAAAGTAAAGATAATATTTCGGAAAATTTAATCAAAGGAGCACGGAGTTAAAATTCGTATAAATTCGATTAAATTCGCTTAGAATTTATTCCTCATCTTTATCAAAATAAAAAACGCAAAGTTAATATTTCAAAATATTTAAATATTTACATTTACCAATTTTCTTGAGCCACAAGTATAAACTAGTAACAAGTTCAGACAATGTTTAATAATTATGTAAACTGGTTCCAGCTAGTCTCCATTTTTATTTCAACTGCAAACATCATATTGATTTCTTTGCATTTGCTGTATTTATAAACCAGTTCTTTCCAGATGACATACAAACTACTTAGTCAAAGTCCTGTAGTACTTATGCTAAAATGGAGGTCTTATATATAGTTGCTAAAAAAATCCAGTAATACTAATCAAATCTGTCTCTGAAAATATGAATTTGCTTTGAACTACTTCAAATAACCAACTGCAAGAGATGCTTGTACCACCTTTTTCCAGCACTCCCAGGGTTCGTTTAAGTTTCACAACCACAGGTGCAACAATAACAACAACATAGTTTCCACAAAATGGGCTTAGAGCCCTAAAGAACAACAAACAAAATCCACGCCCATTTTGGCACCAAGCTACGGTGTGTTGTGTGTGTTGTCTGTTAGCCAGGCACCGATTGCAGATTGCCCTCGGGGGCCATACGGTAGGCAGCTAAATTAAAGAGAACGCCCACAGCACGTGCCAAAAGAGAACAACAGAAGGAGCCAACTCCAAGTCCAAGAACTGAAAAGGCAGCCAGCAGCCAAGAAGCAGCCAGCAGCCAAGCAGCAATCAGCAGCCAACTTGGCTGCCGGGACCAAACTTTTGTCTGGGATCCACTCGAACAATTTTCGCCACTTGAGTTTTGTTGTAGTTTTGTTGGCCGCATCAACTGCCTTGGCAGCTCCGTGGCAACTCCTCTGCTTGGGGCTGCTCTTCTTTATTTATTTTGGTACACGCGCAGCAACAAATTAAAAAGTAATTCACAAGCGCTGCATAATTAGCTGCTAAGTGACACTAATGGGTGCCCGGGTAACGGATCGGCCTCCAGTAGCCTCCACTAGCACCTCCTCAAAACTAATCCCTTCCCACATGCCCCGCTTGCACCACATTGCACTGATGCACTTTTGGGCGCGTTGTGTGGGCAACCAAAGTTTTTGGCTGATGCCACTTTACATTTTGTGTACCCTTCGATTGAGTATTACTAATTTGTCATGCAGTTTGCTTTTGGGAACTAGAATTTAGATTTATTTATGATTTACTTCTAGTTTCTATAGTTTTCTTTCCGAGAAATTAATTGTAATTTATTTTTTATGGGCATTTAAACTTGGCTTCTAAAAAATACGTTTCGGAATTTATTTTCTTCAGTAGCTAATCAAATTAATACTGTATTATTTTTAGGGCATTCAAGTTTCGCCTGTTTGACATTTGTGTTGCCCAAAACTTATTTTTACCTTACAGTTTTTTTTTGTTGTTTTTTGAGAATTTTCCTCTTGTTGCAGCTAATTGATTTGCGTTTGTGTTTTGTGGCCAAGCACATGGCTCCGAGCTCGTG
The DNA here is from genome assembly GCA_035044325.1 of Drosophila nr. medialis 2 BK-2023a. Taxonomy (NCBI): domain Eukaryota; kingdom Metazoa; phylum Arthropoda; class Insecta; order Diptera; family Drosophilidae; genus Drosophila; species Drosophila nr. medialis 2 BK-2023a. Next base: position 5,256,629 of record JAWNMH010000397.1, on the reverse strand, counting down.
CCTGGCTCCCTTTTGGCTACCAAGTTGTTGTCGAGCAGTTGTTGTGTGTGGCATCGGAATGAACCCAAAAATTGATTATTGTGCTGAAAGCAAAGGTCATTACTGTGATGAAATTTATGTGTGTGTGTGTTTGTTGAGTGATAACGCAGCTTCAATGTTGTTTATGTCAAATAATGAGCACAAAACAATGTTACCCAAAACACAATTGTCGAGCTCGCTCAGCCACATGATAAAGCTGCCAAAAACAAATAAAAATATTTAAACAAAGATCAACGGTAAGCTTTATGAAGAGCTGAGCTGCCTAAATTACAAATACTCTCTGCTCACAGCACATGTCTCCAAATTCTCCTCTGCGGCGTCAGGAACGGCATCTTAATAACAAATATGAAGATGAATCTGCACAGCTGAATGACACTGATGATAATGAAGTCACGAAGCATATGGAATCGGAGTACAAAATGGATTCAGGACAACGATTAGATCAACACCAAATCCAAATAACGGAAGAAAATACCAAGCTTAATATTACTGCGAAAATTATACCTTTTCGGAATTTCACTCGAAGTCTGAAGTCAGAGGCAAAGAGCAAAAAATATATTCGAGCTAGCATTTCCGCGGGAAATTCCGATATTGGTGGGAAAACTAAAAGAAAAAGAGCAGGAGAATTTACACATGGGCAACAAACCGACTCAGAGCTCAGTCAGATATCGCACTCAACGAATGATGAGTCGAAAACATATAGTCAAGTTTATAGTGAAATCTTTGAGGAGTCCAGAGTGCGTCAAGAAAAGGCCGAGCATATTCGTAGAGTATATACAAACAAAGTAAACAAATGGCAATACGAACAGTTTAAATACTCTAGCAAATACAATAGAAACAGGGATCGTACAGCACGATGGGTAGCCAACAAGGATGACTGTTATACAACGGAGACCTCAAGTGACAGCGATCCAGAATCGGAGAGCTGTCAGCAGTCTTTGAAAGAGTTTCCTTTTACCAAGGAGATTTATCAAAGTCTAGTCCAAGAACAATTAGACGTAATAGCTTCTTATCAAAATGATGCATTCGATGAGTTCCACGTTGAGGAGTACATGGATAAGCTGGAAGCAACTTTTAATGCTCAAGAGAAGCAAGCCAAAGGGATCTTAAGCGAATGTGTCCAGGCTCATGATCCTTCAAAACAGACTAAGAATCCGAAATTTGTGGCAGAAAATAAGATGGGCAAAACAAGAATTGAGGTGGTGCAATTCGAGCACTGCGATGTTTACCAATTGAAACCAACGAATAAAAGTAAATGCAGCTCAAAGATTCAAAATCGTTCTGAAATATTCTCGAAAATACAGAACTGTGTGGAAAAAGGTGCTCTCGAACTCACCACTGATTGTAGTGAAGAATTGGAAGCAAACAGTTCAGAAGTATCTTCAAAACATACTATAAAGCGAAAGACCCAAAAGACTCGTTCTATAAAAACTGCTCGTGATGAAAAAATGACTATGCTTTGTTTGAAGCAAGTTGCAGATTGCACAGATTCAGAAGTTAACACTGAGCGAATAAGAACAGTGCCAGAAAGTGAAACAGGTTCACTGAGAACAAAGTATAGACGTAATAAATCTAAAAAGGGATCTAATCACAGTGGCAAATCCTCATCCAATTCATCGAACTCATTCAGCCAGAGCAATAGATACTCTCAGCATGACGATAATTTCCCAACTGAATCTTTTGATGGTTTTTCACTAAGTGGGCAAATGAGCTTTAGCAGTTGCACAAACAGCAGATCACGATCTCGGATATCTGCAGCATCCAAGAAATATGAAGATCGTGCTAGTAGCCCCATTCAGGTTATATCGGCACGCAATCAGACAACCCATCCCCTAACTGAGGAGGTGGAAAATCATGATGATGGGGCAAGTGAGCGGAAGGTGCTAGAAAGTGACAGATCCACTAGGAGTGTGCTGGACAAACAGCAATCCGAAGCAGGCAGCTACAGCGAAGACAAAGGTGTACAGTATCCCAGCGGAGATGAACTGAAGGAATCGGCAAAGAGCCCGCCGAGCGTAGAGATTAGTGTAGAGCAAATCAAAGCATACGATACGGACAATCCCAAGTGCGAATTGCTCGACATAAGTTCAGGTGATGACAGTAGGAAAGATGCCAGCTCCAATGAAATTGGCTGCAACTCGCTGGCAAGTGGAAATGGCAGCAGCGACTTTAGCATATCCAGCTATGTGACCGGCCAGCGTTACTATCGACGCACCCAACCGTGTCAAGATGATGTCGACTTTAATCCCTTTGACGACGAAAATGAGGACGACTCGGGGCCGTTGAGCTATAAGAAATATGTGGACCGCTTGGCCGAGCGAGCGCTGCGATTTTGTACCAACTATCATGATAAGGGCAGCAGGCTAAGACCCGTCATGGAGGAAGAGATCTCGGACAAGTTGCAAATGATCTATAACTCGGAAATGCAGTTCCAAACATTGCAGCGCCTCAAGAAACGTGATAAGCTGCTGCAACAGTTGAATGAGCAACTGCAGGAGCAACTAACGCTGATTGCGCCCAGCTTTCCATGAGCTACAAATAAACCACATATTATATTTTGTATATGAGCTTGCGCTTTAAGTTGCGACTTGTAAAAACTAAAGCATAATTTGTTTTATTGCACACGAACTCAAACAATGGCCAGTACAGCAAACTATAACGAAATTTATGTGAAACTCTTGTTGCAGGTTGCCTTTCGTTACGAAAACAGAGCACAGCGAGAAAAAGTCGGCTAAGAACTTGATTTGATGTCTTAAGTACATCGTTTTGAAATCAGGCATGATTTACACAAATACCAAAATACTGGAAACGAGCGCACTTGAATGACATCGATATTTCTCTCTGTGTGGAAATGTATGTTGCACGTTGGCAATACTTGAAACTTTCAGCGAGCAGGCAGCCGCCTTCAAGTCTGGTCCTGCACAGTGCATAAATCAGTTTTAGTGCAGTCGCAAGGGTCTTGCTGAAGGCTCAAGTGCTCGAAAGAGAGGCACTACTTGATGGAGAGCGAGAGACGGAGGGGGGTAGCTGGTGCTGCCGTTGCCGTTGGCGTTGGCGTTCCTCTAGCATAATTAGGCTTGTGGCCCTGCCCCTGGCTACTGTTAGTCTTCAGTTGCGATTGCAGCACATTCATTTTCTTCACACATACTAAATATGCAGCGCTGTTGTTTACAACATCAGACTCAAGAGTTAGTCAGCATAGACATTATGTTTTGGCTCTGGGGGTGTTGCACTTGTTGCAACTACTGCTGCTGCTGCTGCTTCTGCTGCTGCTTCTGCTGCTTCTGCTGCTGCTGCTGCATATCTCCCCATTCCAATCATCCTCTTTAATTGCTAACCAAACACCACAATTTTCTACACTGTGCTGTGCCCAAAAGTGAGCAAATATTGTTTTAAGGCACATCAACATATTTCACCTGTCTAATGAAGACTCTCAGACATTGACTTGCCTCCGATTTGGGTTTTTGATTGTATTCCTTGCCTACATTTTACAACGATGTGCCGCTGGATATGTTTATAATTTACGATAGCAACTAAAAGTGTGAATGGAATAGAGATAGAGATAGAGTGAGAGTGAGAGACAGTGATAGATAGAGAGAGAAATGTGTATTTTCATGGGGGAAATTTTTGATAGTTTTACGGTTAGTGTAAATACACTTGAAGAATGCTGCAATTGAATGACTATGTTGCAATGCCCAAGAAATTATTAAGTTCTATGCTGTCCAACTTAATATTTTCAATACACATATATCCAAGTGAACTAAATGTATTCTCATCGGAATCCACTTATAAATAATTTAAAATTAAAGTCTGGCATACTAACTTGAGACTGGTAGATGAAGCAAATATAAATAAAATATACTAATGTCTGTTGAATTAAAAATATAAAATAAACTTATAGTCTGATTGCTTGTAAGTATTCAAGATCGAGGAGCCCAACAAATGTTGGCCAAATTTCAACTCAATGGGTAGAAACTAAATAGTTACTATTTTCAATAGTATATTAAGTAATTAATGCTAATAATCTTTCTGTTAAAAGATTCTTGAAGCTTACCCATCATTTTATCTTGTATTATCTGTTAATAATTGAATATACACTTCATCATTTGCACCTGTGCTGCACCATGGTACATGCCTCGCTTCTTGTTATTTTAACTACAATTTCATACTCACGGCTTGCACAGACTCCTTATGGCTCCTACTCTCCGCGCTTGGTCACATCCCACACGGCCTGTTCAGTTCAAAACATTCCCAAAGTCATCGCAATCCATATCGCAGAGCAGCACACGGCATAATTTAGACAATTCCCTTCATTTATTATGAAAAATGCACTCAATTTATATGACTTGATTATAAAGGGTCGACGCAAAAAAAAAAAAACAGAAAAAGAAAATGAAAATGAAAAAGCAGTGCTATATTTGCACAGGCATTGACATAGAATTCGCAGTGGTTAGGCAACGGCCAAATGGTCAAGCCGAACAACAACAATAATTGCTGCAGGCGCACTCCACGCCAATTTATTAAAGCCAACACCAAGTTGGAGTCGAAGTCACAGGCACAGGTACAAGGCTGCCACAGTTGAGGCATGGGCTTGGAACTTGGAGCTTGCAGCTTGCAGCTAATATGAAAAATGGCACGAAATGGCAAAGTCGCATATGCAGAATGCATAATTCATTTAACATTTTGTAAATCATTTGTTTGAATAGCACGATGACGATGATGTAGTCGGCTGCAGTCTGTGGTGTGCTAGGGACAGCGACTAGGGAAGCCAAAACAACCTGTGTGAGAGCAGCCAATCCAAGTCAAAGATGAAAAAAATATGAAACAAGAACAACAACAACAACCACTCGTCTCGGCCAGTTAAACTATTCGTCTGCACTGACAAATCGGCCGCAGAGTTGTTCCCTCAGTGCTCGGGACGCCAGTTCATCTTTGGTTGCTGCATCGAACGCCAGTTCCTTAACACAATGGTGCTGCATGACGCGGCGCAAATATAATTTCGCAACTGTCTGCACATGGGCCAAAACGAAACGAGACACACGATGCCCAACTCCAGGCACAGTCTCAGACCCAGTCCCAGTTCAAGCCCAGTCCCAGTCCCAGTCCCAACCTCAGTCCCTACCTCAGTCATAAGTCACATGGCGGCTGCAACGACTTTTTGGGCTTGCCATAAAAACCTTCTTCGGATTTTTTTTTTCTTTATTATTTTTATTATTATTTGTACATTTCGCGTTTTTGATTCCTGTGAAATTTGCATGCGCTCTCGATCCTGGCTCCAGCTAATTTAGTTTTGTGGTCTCTTATTGAAAAATTACAATTTTTTTTTTTATTCCTTTCCTTCGTTTATTTTTGATGTGGATGCCATAATGCTGGAGCAGCTGTTATGGGCGGGTTTGCATTTCTTGGGAACTTGGGAAACTCTGTAATTTTAATGATCTTCGCCGCTGACATCGTAACTCAATATATCGCCAACCGATCGTTCCAGACAGCTTGGAAGCAACAGCGTCTTCGTACTATCATCAATTTATCATTTTTTTTTTTTGGTTTTTTTTTGTTGCTGCACTTTGAAAACTAATTAAGTTTCTGTCGTGTGTGTGGCCAAGTCGATGGCGTGTATGTGTGTGTGAGTGTGTGTGTGTGTGTGAGTGCGTGTGTGGAACTATTGTAATTTGGCTGTGGCGTAAAATTTTGTATCAAAAAACTATTAGCCAAGTGTAAATTCCATCATTAAGTATTGTGGATTGTGGTGCCAATGCGTCTGCCTCGATCGACGACCATCATCGATTGTGTTGATGATTGTTGGGAGCGGCTCATTGTTTTCATCGTTTTTACAAATGAAAACTTAAGTTGCGTGGCTTTTTAATTTACTCAACTCTCAAGTCTTTTGTTGGCCTCGTGGAGGCCAAGGATAACTTTGTTGTTGTTTGGCGGCTTCATAGATCTTGACCACACAACAAATCAGACTAAGGCACAACACTCGTTGGTTAATCTTTTCGAAAACAAGCTCTTTGTATCCCTTTAGTTACTGTTCAACACAAAACTACACTATAATTATTAAATTTATTAAAAGTATATAAATGTTTTCATCAATATTAATCAAATATTGTAAAAGAAATTATTTCATGAGTGTTTTTTATCAGGTTGTTTGTAGTTTGATAATAAGCAACTGTGTGTTTCCCCAGGAAACCCGCCTAATTCAAACAGAGTTATGACCCTTGTGTATCTGGTCGATGCCACATTTATTTATCATATCAACATTTATGAACTCACTGACAAACTGTTTTCATTTTCACAGTTGTGCTGAAGGTAAATTAAAAATGCCAACAACCGCACAAATTAGTTGACCACAAAAGCCAAATAACAACTATAACTATAACTAGTCAAAATTAATTTATGTTATTTAAGAGTCGCTTAACTTTTTGGACACCAGCCAAAAATAGGCAATACAGCAACAACAACAACAACAACAAATATAATGAGAGCAACAACAAAGCGTGCAAAATGTTTGCCAGTACTCAGCTGGCTGCATCGCTGTCTCCGACGCTGTTGCTGTCACAGTCGCTGCCTACTGCTAGTTGATTCGGCACCAGCCTCCCCCTTCCCCTCTCCATATTGTTGGCCGCCCCTGCTTACCCTGTCTATGGGCATATTGGGTCCTATGGAACACTCGACGCCAGTTTCCGACGTCAATTTATAAACGCGTTCAGTTTAAATTGCAACAAATAGTCGCTCATTGAAACTTAAATTGTGCCGACATAAAGTGAACGGTTGACAATGTGTGTGTGACAGAAAGAGAGCTAGATAGAGAGAGAGAGAGAAAGAGCGCACACAGCCCGACCATGCTAGAGCGAGATGGCATGCCCAGATATATAGTTCAGATACAATGGGTGTAGAGCTTTGTGTCAACAAGTTTTTTGTCTGTGGCGCTTTTTGGCCATTTTTGTTGCCTTCTTTTTTCACTCATTTCCTTTAGCCAGCACAAATGTTTGTCAGTTGTTGACGTTGCTTGGTGCTTGTTGTTGTTGTTGTTGTTATTGTTGCTGTTGTTATTGGTGTGTTTTGTGTGGTCGCGGCTTGATTTGTTTAAAGGTTTTCTATGTCTGTTTTGGCATGGGAAAAAAATTGTATGCAGCTGTGAACGAAAGGCTTCGTAGACTGGGCTATACTTGGTTAGATTTGGAGTAGATTTGGCTTTAAAAGTGAATTAAATGTGTAGCCCAACAATTTATTTAGCTACTGAAAGCTGTAAATTTTGGTAACTTATTGATTACGCTTGAGTTAACAATTTATATGACAAGTTTTTTTACCCAACGAATTACGTATTTAAATTATTAAACGAGCTCATCAAACAAAATGTTCTTAACTTGTTTTTTTGTACACATTATTCGCTATAGAAAATGTATTATTATCTAATATCATTTCTTATCCAGTTATTTCATTTATTTTATATATCTATTCTGTGAACCTAAATTAAATTCCTGAAACTTCTTTGCTGTCTTCAGTAAAATGCTCTAACTATATTTGTAAGACGTCTGCCAGGCTCTTGCACTCTTGGCTAGTTAACTAACCCAATCCGACCAAACCTGTTGGCATTTTCTTCGAACATGTTTGGGAAGTTTCGGCAGTCGCATGAAAAAATATATAGAAAAAGAAATGAGCACGTCGAAAATTACATACCCTAGCAGACCTAGTATATGATAAACAAAAACAAAAAAGTTTTTAATACAAAAACTCATTCGATTCATTGTTGCTGTGTCAGCTTTATGATATATCTATCCAATCCGACTGACTTCAGGATATGTACTATCTACACCAAAAATATGCTCATATTGCAAGTTTCATCAATATAGCTGCATTGGTTTGCATGGAAACAGGCAAACAGACGGAGAACGCTGGTAATGCTGATCAAGAATATATATAACTATAGGGGTTCGAAGAGGTCTAGTTACAAACTTGACTATAAAACTAGAATACCTTCTGCAATGGTACAAAATCACAAAATTTAATTGCTTGGCACAACAGTTTTCTGCCTGTTTTTCTTTAATTTCAATTCGAGACTCACACACTGCAATGAGTGCCGCAGCTCCTCAGCTCCTCAGCTCCTGGGGGTTCATCAATAGCCAGCGGCACAGTCGTAGCCAATTTTTTGAGACAGCCCGTCGGAGCAGCAGCAGCAGCAGCAGCAGCAGCAGCAGAAGCAGCCGCAGCGGCAGCAATATAATTTCTTTAGATTAATCCAATCGATTTCTATTCAATAAATCAAAATATGAATTCGTTATGCTCATACAGCGCAGCTAACAGCTTGACTAGCCACAGAGATGGGGCAGCTACCTCTCCTATGGCTAGACAAGCTATTTGCTGCCCCTTACTCACACACAACGGGTATGTTGTGTGTATGTGTGTGTCAGTTTGAGGCACGTAACAAATTGTTGGGTTAATTAAAAAAACATAAATCGTTTGATTTTTGTTACTTTGTGGAGTGCTAACAACCGTGGCCGGGTTTGACGGGCCTTTCATCACTTCACATATATTGTGTTGCCAAAAAAAAAAAAAAAAAAAAAAAACACAAAAATTTCACTTCTACAACGCCCAGGGGTCACAGTTTAGCATACACTTGCAGAAAAAATACACTTTTACAAATAAAAATCTACATTTACAACATTTTTTTAATACTTTTATGAAAATATTTACATATTTCCAATTGGTGAATATTGGGCCACCCTTTTTGGCGCAGTGTTAATACCAGCTATGTTATGCTAATGTTGAATAACAGCGCCCGATAATAGCCGTCGTAATGATTGCCATTAAAATTTGTGGATGCCCACTGAAACCAGATACGCATAGATTTTGTTTGGAACCGCTGTGCGAATCACAAAAACCCATCAAAACAAATTAACAAATGGAATTTGTGTAAAATAAACACGCTGCAAATAAATAAATATTCATGATGGAGTTCCGACGAGAGCTACATGAATTCTACTAATTAACAGATCAAAATTGCAATTAAATTTGCATTTAAAAATTTGCATTTCAAAATTTGCATTTGAATGATAGAAAAGATTTAAATAAAAGACGTTTTTATCACCGATTGGTCGCAGTGTGGGCGTATGGAAAAAGGCTAAGAGTGCAGAGTTATCTAAAACTTTAGTCTTTTCGTTTTATGGCCTCCAATCCAGAGAATTTAAATGAAAAATTTCAAATTGTTTTTTTTTTATAGTTTTTGTTTATATTTATTTCTCGTGTGTTGGTTTCTTTTTTTTTTATTTTGTTGCTTTTACTTTTAGATTTACTTTGTGTACACTTAAGCTTGGGAAATCTAAGGCCGAAAATGTACGTACGTATAAGTGTAGCTCTTCAAATAGACATTTTTTACAGTGTATTAGTTGCTATTTTTACAATTTTTTTTTCGAGTTTTTGTACTAGAAAGCTGGAGGAGCTGTTTTTATATATATATATATATTTTATTTTATTTGTGAATCTCAGTGTGTATGTGTGTGTGTGTGTGTGAAAAGCTGCTTGAAAAATTTGCTAATTCTTATTAATTAAATAGTCAATATGCTTAAGTAATTTATAATATAGTATATATTTATGTTATTTTATACATTTATAGTAATTGATTTTCAAATTTACAATAAATTTCCATTTTTTTTTTTCTTTTTGCACCACTAAAACAAAAGCAACTACAAAACTAACATTTAAATAGCAGAAAATTAGGCAATTTTATTTTGTTTTTTTTTTGTATATTATTTTTAAAATACATAATAATAATAGATGTTTAAAGTACTCTCAACTCGATGATGAATTTTGTGTTTTTGATTCATTTTATTTATTTATTTTTTTTGTTGTTTGTTTTCGTATTGTTTAGTTTTAGTTTATTTTTAAATATTTTGTTTATTATTTAACAGCAATTTTTCAATTATCAGGTATAAAGTTTAAAGTGCTTTCTTCAACTTTCAGAAATATTTGGTTTTCACATTGCGCGACAAGCGCCAAATTCTGCAGCCGCTGACAGCAGAACCAGTCCAACGTTGGCGACGTCTCCTCTGGCGGCACACCGACCACCGCCTGTGCTGCTGCCGGCGGCGGCGGCTCCTCGGGCCACCAGTTCTCCCAATCTCAATACGCCGTCGCCGCCCCCGGATGCATTAGATGATGATGATGATGATGGTGTCCGAAATGATTCAATGGATTCATTGCCTCCGCACTGCCAGCCGGTGCGGCCGTATGATACCAATCGCTGGGCGGATGATGCTGCGCCGCTGGATGATACAGTAAATGATGATTATGATGCCCGGTGACGGCCAGCATGGATGCCGAGGCAGCTGCACCGGGTGACGCAGCCGCTGCTGCTGCCGCCACCGTGCTGCCCGGCATCTGATGATGATGGTGATGATGATGCGAGGGCGGTGGTCCCAACGGTGGTGGCAGATACGCGGATGGGGCCATCAGTTGCAATGCAGGCGAGGATTTCGATTCCGCATGCAGCGACTGATGTGCGGCAAGTTGTTGCTGCTGCTGTTGTTGCTGTTGCTGTTGTTGCTGCTGCTGTTGCTGCTGCTGTTGCTGCAACAGGTGGGACGCATTGCTACTGGCTGTGCTGCTGCTGCCAGTGCTGGAGGCGCCCAGATGCACACTATGCAACGGATTCGGTTCCGACTTGATGGAGTGCGGGGATGATTTAATGCCGCTGCCACCGCTCAGGCTGCTGACGCCGCTGCTGCTGCCGGCGCTGCCATCCAAGCGCGTCGATGGCGGCGTCTGAGCACCGCCCGTCACAATGCTCGAGCTGGAGCTCTCCTCGCCCTCGCTGTCATAGCCATGCGACGGTGACTTCTCCTCAATGTTGCCATGCACCTGCAAAGCAAAAGAATCGAACACAACACACAAAATTGCACAAAGTTAGTTAAAGTTCAAGATTCAAATCGGAGCTGGGAGAGCAACAGTTAATCCTGTCCACTGGACAAGTGCTTACCTTCATGTGCTTGCGCAGCGAGGAGGGATGCGTGTAGGACTTATCACAGCCATTGATGCGACAGTTGTAGGGCTTGTCCGAGGTGTGTACATGCGAGTGCTTCTTGCGGTCCGACGAGTTGGCAAAACGGCGATCGCAGCCCTCGTGCTCGCACTTGAAGGGTTTCTCTCCTGCAAGTCGATGAAACGAAAAGGAGATTGTTAAGTTATTGTTGTTGTTATTGTTGTTGCTGTTGTTGTTGCTGTTGCTGTTGTTGTTGTTGTTATTAATATTATGCTTGGGGTAGTAGCTTAAACAAAAGATATGGTCAATGTGTCAGCTCTCAGGGCAATAAATGACATTATTTATGTGGCAGGCATAAGCTATATAAAATATATTTGTATATACATATATATGTATCGAAGACTCTATAAGAGACGCCCATTTATGAACTCGCTGCACAACGCGACTCAATATCAATACAATTTAATAAAGGTGGGAAAAACGCGCAGTCTGTCCAGCATTTTTATGGAGAAAATCAAATAAATTATGCGGGATCAGGGCATTGTTTGAAATCGAACAGCCGCAGTTTCAGTCCCTGCCCCAGACCTAGTCCCGGCCCCGCACCCGTCTCCGGGCCCAAGCCTTACAGCGGAAAATTCACCTGTGCCGCAGTCGCTGTTATTGTTGTCCTTTGTCGGGACATGTGAAAAACTAAGCGGACAACGGGTCAAGGTAAGTGTGAGTGTGTTTGTGTGCATGTTGCTGGAAAAAAGGTCAAAAGGTTAACATCTATTATATACGAGCATTAGAGCCGTCTGTATAACACCTTTACCAACCAAACCAGCCAACCAGCAACAGGCCAAGGTCTAAACATTTAAAGGTTAGTCTTTAAGATTGGGTGATATTTTATCGCTTATTATAAAATTATGTGTTCGCCTAAAGGAGCCGTTCAAAATTGAGTTTCAGATGTGTAAGCGATAAAACCTGGTCATAAATAATCAGTCATATTTTATGAGATCTAACCCATAATTTGGCAAATATGTGTTACATATGTGTGTTTTGATGGCCATAGTTAGATAAAGGCATATATTTAAAGCAGTTCTTGGAACTGGTATAATTTGGAAAAAGTTAACAAAATATGGGAAAATTCATTTAATTGACTGTGTAGTAAAAAGTATGGTTTGAGAATAGAACCAGTAAACTTTAAATAAATAAATATAAATCTCTCGAAAGTGTTGTAAAATACTTCAAAGTTCTCTTCAAGCAAATTAATATCAAAGGAATTATTGCATAAAAAGTGTTCTTAGACAACTTAACTGCCTAAATATAACAAAAGCACATTCTTATGACACGTTCACAAGTTCTTTTGAGCTGTTACCGATCTAATGGCCATTTAGTATGAGCTATAATCTGCTTTGAGGCGACAACAACAACAACAAGCGCCCACTTTGGGGCCCATCAGTTTCAATAAGTTGCACATAAACTTAATTCAAGCAGAGAGCACTTCATAAATGAAAAAAAAAGTTGAGTAAAATCCATTTAGCATATGGCATTTATGTGCCAGCTAAGCGGCCATTATAAGCTTCGCCTTATGACAATTGCAGCTAAGCGGCTCAGTTGGCCACAGAGACAGCCACAAGCCCAACCGTTGCTCCCCAGCTCCAGCTCCAGTCCCAGCCCCAAAGAGCGACCCACACAGAAAGCAAACAACAACAGCAACAACAACAACAACAAAAAGCAACGATGACGATGACAATAATCGAACATTTTCACACCTTGAGCTTAAAGCGGACATAGTTATGAGTTAGGAGGGGACAGTTCGCTTGATTGGGCTGCGAGGGGGAGTGCCTGGGGAAAGGGGGACAAGGGGGTCGTGGACTACACTGAAAAGCTGCGTTATTATCTGTCCCTTGGGTGCTTTGTGTATGCGCCATATAAAAAGACATCCAGCGGTGCTCTTGGACTTTGCTTTCTGACACGCTCAACAAGTTTCAGTTTGTATTTCTTATTATTATTTATTTTTTCATTTTGGTTTATGATTTCTGGTTGGATTCATTGTTTATTGTTTGTCTGACTCCCTTGTAACTTAATACTAATTTATGTGCCTTATTACGCGCATTTGCATAAACTTTGAGTTTGTTTTAAAACTACCAAATGAGTTTTCGTTGTGAATGGCGTGTCGCATTATTTGCCATTAGTTTCAGTTTGTTTGTTGTTTCTCTTTTTTTTCCTTCGATTTTTCGATTATTTCTATTAAATTGTCAAAAATTTAACAGTCATAAATATGCGTATTAACCGAACAATCACTCTCTCAGACTCGGGCTCAATTATTTTGACAGACCGAATCTACAATAACAAATTGTTACAAAATAAGCGCAGCGAATGCATTTCGATCCGATTCAAAGATCTAAAAATATGAACCATTCAAAATATACACACTTTTGTAATGCATTCCCGAAGGCACCATGAAGTCAATGTCAAGTGTCGGCCTTACATGTGTACTTTGTAATAAGCGTAAAAGGCGCCAGCTTTGAAGATACCAATTGAATTTGAAATTAAGTTCAAGTTGTGTTCAAATGTGCCGATTTTGGAGAGACGAATTGAAATTTGAATTGAGTTCAAGAAAGCAAAAAGCAAAAGTGATCAAATATTACTAAAGATTTTATACCTTAAAGCCAGTGGACAATGGATAAGAGTTGTGAAAAAAATAACGGAAAGAGGAGAACATGCTTAACTCTATATAGTATATATATTTTTGATCAGCAGTGGCAGTGGATGAAGATGAATATGATATTGTTTAAATTTTATTTCATAAAGTTAAATTTAAAATTAATTTTGAATAACTTTCCAAACCTATCGACAACATATTTAGAGCTATAAATAATAGATAATTAAACGAATTATTCGAATACAAATAGATTTGTCGGTAAACTTATAGATAATCTGCATGTGTAAAACAAATGTTATCCGCCTAAAATTTTCCATGCTGTTCTCCATGCCAATTACTTCACATTAAAGCATTAAAGAGGCAGCTGTCTTTTTAGTTGTTGTTTTATTTTCTTTACTTAAACACATATCACGCTGTTTTAGCTGGGCTTCTTATCAGTCTTATCACCTTGACGGCATCGCCGTTTAGTGCCTTTTGTTTTTAAGAGTTGCCGGGACACAGCCAGTCAGTCAGACAGATAGACAGACAGACAGACGCATAGCGTTTTACATATGGGCAACTCCTGGTGCGCTTTGTGGTCGGCACTCAGCAGGGGGGGAAAGTGCACGGCACGCGCCTGCTGCCAAAAGGGAAGGGTTTGTGTACCCGCTAAGCATACGCATAATTTTCACATTTAATAGCGAGATGCGCATTTAAAAAAATGTGTGCATTTAAATATTTTATTACTTTAAGTTTTTGTCTTTGAGGCCAAAGAAAGAGAGAGACAGAGCGAGAGAGAGATGGAGTGAGTGCGAGCAGTCACGACCAAAATCGTAGCCCATTTATAAAATGTCAATTTCAGAGCACAAAGACATTTCCACACTTTCAAAAGGACGACCGGGCAACGAGCAGCGCAGTCCATGTAAATCCCATTTAGGCTGTGCGCATTGGCAAACTTATTTGAATATTTCAATAAAGTAAATCCCAAGCCTGTATATAAAAGCTCACCGACACAAGAAAAATAAAAACGAAAAAAAAGAAAATATGAAGCAAACTTCTGAAATAGGCCGCGCCAAGGCAGGCTAAAGAAATCTGCTTTGCATATTTTACGGCGCCTACGCCCCAAACTCCTCCCTCGACCGCCCAAAAATGCCCCATTAACTGCGGCCCAAATTGTTAATTTCCTAGCGGAAAAAAACGTTTAACATGGCGCCTGGAACGCGTGGAACTGGCACAGCGTCTGTCATGGCGTCGTTCCCATCGTTTCTCGTGTACAGCCGCGTACATATTCCTTGTTGTTGTTTTTTGTTTTATTTGGGGTGGTTCAGTTTCGGGGGTTGGCATTGCTTTGTAATCTGTTTGTGGGTGGCTTTAGCCAAGAAAATGGTACATAGGCGAAGTGTGTGCTTCTGTATATAGAGTAAAATACATGTACATATATATATATATGTATACATAGATATAGGGATGTATGTACGTGTATACATTTATAATGTGGACTATGTGCAGAAAAACATATCACATATTTTGGGCTCTTATGTAATGGTAAAGCTGCTGTCATTTGCAGACACTGTCGAGCAGCCCGAAACTCAGCTTCGGTACTGTGTCTAGGTCTCTTCAACGTCTGACTCGGCAAGCGCTGTGTGTGTGTGTGTGTGCGTGGGTGGGTGTTTTGTGTGTGTTGTGGATGTTTTACTTTTGGGGCGTTGTTTTCTGCCATGAGCAAAGTCGCAACAGCCAGAAAAAAAACTGAATTTTGTTAAACGTTTCTTAAGTGCTTTTCTCGGAATGGGGAAAATGCCTACAATATGTTCTTCATTGTTGTGCTGGGATTAAAGTTATGCTGCATGCCAAAATTGTAAATGGGGGACAAGCAAAAGATTGAAACACAAAGAACAATATGCTTTATGTGCTGGAAAATGTATTTTACTTAGAAAGTAACAAGCTGTTCGCTAAAACAAATAATCAATTAAGCCCCGCTCCGTCAAGTCTTACTGTAGGTGCTCCAAAGATACTCTTAAATATCGAAAATAAATTGAATCACTTGCACGTCCCACCTGGCCCTGGAGCAGCGCAAATTAAGCACCATTGACAGTTGCTGATTAATTGAACCTGAATCAGGTTTTTAATTTTCAACCGGTCAAAGGCGGACAACCAAAAATAAAAAATAAAAAAAACACAGCAAAATAAAACAAGCCGTACGAAATGAAAATCAAATGAAGCATATTTTCCGCTGCAGTGCATATTAAATGCAACTGTCGCGGCCAGGCGCATTAATTAAAATGCCATTAGCAGACGTAACAAACAGCTAACAGAGCGTTAACAGTGCACTGCTAGGGCTAACAGAGCAAGCGCATTAATTGCTCCGTTAAATAATTGCTGAGAGAGAGAGATAGAGAGAGAGAGAGTGAGAAGTAGCGGAGATAAGCGGCACCATCATCGCTCATGTGTCAACAACATGCAATGCGATATGATTATTATTATCTAACAATACAAAATAACAAAACAGCAGCTACTTTTTGCCTGCCTGCCCGTCTTCATACTTTATGTTGTCGTCTCGCTCCCACCCTCACTCACTCTCTCTCTCTCTCGCTCTCTATCTCTATCTGGTAGGTTGTTGACACTCTTTTGCAGGAGGATTTGAAAAACCTTTGCTCATTGTATTTGTTGTTTTGTATATATATTTTTATTTTTTTCGCTGTCGCTTCTTTGCGCCTTTTGTTCTATGTAAAGCCG
This sequence comes from Drosophila nr. medialis 2 BK-2023a, assembly GCA_035044325.1. NCBI lineage: Eukaryota > Metazoa > Arthropoda > Insecta > Diptera > Drosophilidae > Drosophila > Drosophila nr. medialis 2 BK-2023a. Next base: position 5,240,253 of record JAWNMH010000397.1, on the reverse strand, counting down.
GAAAAAGCCAAACCCCGATTTCCTGGTTTACATTTCAATGGGCAATTTTCTTCCCCTATTTTCGGATTGGTTTTTTCATTTTCCTTTTTTTTTTTATTTGTATTTTTGCGAATGTCCCTCTCTGTTTTGGTTGTTCGGCAGTGACTGTTGATGATGATAGCATATTGTTATTTTCAGGATGTCCTTGGAGGGCTGACAAGCAGGTGGCAGTCAAAAGTATTGACTCACGTGCTCCTGATGAGCAATTAGCTGATAGATGGGACCAGAGATAGCAATTGAGATGCTAGATAAATATATCTTGAGTGATCAGAAATTGCTCAAGGCACAAACGATTTTCAAGAAGTCATTATGATTAGAATACAGAAGTCACAAAGTAAACAAATAGATTGTCAGACCATCAGGCTATGCAGAAAGACTTTCAATATTAAGCAGAATTATGTATGATTAAGAAAACTTAAGTAATTTCTTACAAATTTATTCATTTCCAATCGACCTATTTATCACACTATATTCATTTTTTCACACACGAATTTCCTCTCCAATCCCAATTCTTGCTCTGAATATTTATAACATTTGCCTGCATTTGATGACCAAATTAATGGCTGAGGAAATAAATTATTAATACCCAACTCACCGCGCTCATTATTTATGCCTCATAATAATAATAATAAAATAATAATTTAAACGCAATGAATGCTGCTTGTCAGCAGCAAAAGCAAATACAAAATCCTTCAGCCTGAGCCAGCCCGGCTGATGCTCATCATCAGCATCATTATTATTGTTCAGGAGCAGAGTTTTGCACCCCTAAAAATGGAAGTTACCTATTTGCCTGTCCTGGCCTTGCCTTGCCTTGCTTCACCATTCCCTTCAGCTCTTTTGCGGCTCTATTGTTTGTTTGTGTTTGTCAAAAACCGTTGAGTGAATTGCGTAATGTCTGTCATGATTTATGATTTTTGCATCCCTCCTCTAATGCTGACCCATCCTCGCAGACACTACAAAACGTCCTCGCATCACCATTCGCTATTCGTTGTTTGCAGCTTTGCGCGCTGCCGCTGTCAAGTGATACGTTAATAATTGACATTGGGGTCACTCGAGCCCGACTTGGCCTGTGGTTTATTGTTGCCAAATAGTCGTAAATGGGAACTTTTTTCGTTCACGTTTTTGTTTTATTTTTGTGTGAAACTGTGATACAAAACAAATTTTACACTCGGCTGACGTTTTGGGTCTGGTCAAATGAGTGCGGCACGAGCAACGGAAGATCTTCAGTAAGACCAGAAATATCCGTAAAGATATTCTTGAATAAAATTGTCAGTTACAGTTTGCGTACGTCAAAGCAGAACCAAAAGTGAGGTTTAGGTTGCAGTTGCAATTTTAAACTAGATTTGAGGAGATTTGCAGTTGATTTTTACAGAAGAAAATGTATTCCATTTTACTTGCTTCCCTTTTATTTTAATTAAACGTCTTCCATTCCACGCCCGTTTCCTTAGCAATAGTTTTGTGTTGCAGCAAAAGCTCTAGTCGCAAAGGGGGCAACACATTGCGTATACACAATGCGATTGCTCATATGAGCCAGACAACTACAACGGCTATTAGTAAAACAATGACAGGCAACAGCCTTGCTGTACATGACCAAACATGGGCCAGTTTGTCTGGTACTCTCTCGACTCTGTCTCTGTTTTTTTTTCTCCTTTTTTCTGTGATTTTTTGTTGGTTTTTTTTTTCAGCGAACAAATTTTCGACAAGTTTGCCAGGCGAAGAGAACGCCTTGAACAACCCGAGTGGTATGTGTGTGTGTGTGTGTGTTACCAACAGATATCTAAATGCACACATATTTATATATATATATATATGTATACATATACATACGTATTCAAACTTCGTCGTACAAGCCCAAATGCATTATGCATTCAAATTGCATTTGAGCTGGCTGGCAAAAGTTTTAGCCCACCAAGTGCGACTTGTGGAGATGTAAATGCAATATGTGTATATATGTATATAGATACATATATATATATAAATCTAGAGTGTGTATTTGCGTCGGGGCACCTCGGGCAGTAAATACAAAAAATTTGTACACAAAACATTTTGTGATTTGCCAGCAAATTTGTAGACATTAGCATTACTTGTCTATAATGCATTTTGAATGTTGATGTGTGCATCTTATTATTAAACCTGCAAGACCTTTTATGTTTGCTTGTGGCATTTTACAGACTTTACATATATTTTGGCTTATATTAAACATATTTTTGATACACACCAAACATCTAGATCGTGATAAAGTGATAAACCAGCTAAAGACATTATTCAAAGGATACCAAAGTTGCTTTTGGATTGTATATAACTAATATGTAATAATATATAACTAAACATAAGTTTTAAATAACTTTAATCTATTTCAACATACATTTACACATACAGGCGCATTAGACGCAAATAATGATTAGCATTCATCGCATAAGCAGTGTAAAATCGCTTTGCTCAGCGGTTTACTCCAACTGGCTATGCTAATTGATTAGCTGCGAGGCATGTTTGGCATATGCCAACATTTTGTTGCCTGCCTGTCTGCCTGCAACGCAGAATATACACAACGAGGCACAGAAATTCAGAAAAACACACTCACACACACACACACACACACACACACACACACACACACAGACTGACAAACTGCACTCGAATGACAAACGAAGCGTAGACAATAAGTAAAAGTAACACTAAGCCTATTGTCTGTGGCCCAAAGTGCATACAAACAAGGCGCGATAGAGACACTAGAGACACTCTGTAACCCATAGTGCCCCATGGTTGACAAAAGACAAGACGCTAGGCAGGATTAGCCCAGTTCGAATCCGAATCCGAGTTCAAATTCGCAGGTAGAGCCCCAGAGTGCCAGCTGAACCACGACGACAACACTCATGAATGAAGTTTGCAACATTTGTTTCGCTCTTGCACTAAACTCACTGCACAGCACAGCACTGCACAGCTCGCTGCTCCGATCCGCTCGGCTCAAGCCGGCAAAAGTTGGCGGCGTCGGCGTCGTCGGCTTCCACACAACACTCAAAGAGGTGTTGCTTTGTATGTCTACCGACGACGACAGACTTAGAGGAGTTCGATTCGGTTCATTCGTCGCATTCATTCTCCGATTTTTGCTTTTTAGCGCTCTTTAAGATTTTAATCTGTATGGATCTCTCTCTCTCTCTCTGTCTCTATCTCTCTCTTTATCTCACTCACTCTCTTTGTCTGTCTGTCTCTTGTTTGCTTGTTTGCTGTTGTTTTTCAGTTGCAGCCATGTAGAAAATCTCTTCTTTGGTGTGTGAGTGTGTGAGAAATTAAAATGTCATCAAGATTGTCATCATTGCTTATTTGATGTGACAACTGGTGAAACTGTTTCTTTGCGTTATACTCAAAGGCTATCTGAACACTGTTCAAGTTTAAGTGTTGTCAATTCTAACAAGATTTGAGCTGCAGATAAACAAACAGTGACATCAGCGATAGCGATCGAATACTCGAAAGAAGATCTCAAAGTGTGCCAGAAAATTTCAAAAGAAATTCATTCCTAAAGTTGAAGAAGTTGAATGTTTCAGTTTTCGAAATTGATAAATAGATATTAACCAAAATTGTTTGTGTGGAACGAGTGAAATGAAACAATAATAATGTTCATTACTTTTGCGCTGAAACGGATGGAATGAAACACGGTAACTTCCAATTTTCACACCGTCGTCAGAATTGCTTAATGAACACATCATAACAACAAACAAGAATTGCATTTATGTTTATAGGCCGTGTTAGTAAAAATATCATTGAGTGCTAACAAATTGGTCAACGCCCCAAAAACATATTGAAAGTATCGCATCTCAACGCCCCAGAGAGTGTTACCGCAATGGCTCTCGAACTCGATGGTCGACTTAACAGTCCAATGCGCTCCCTGTGTACCCAAAAACCGTTTTGAAATTTGAGCAGGCTGAGAACTAAAATAAATAAAAAAAAAAATAAAAATTGGCAGGCAGACCGACAGGCAGGCGACCTGGTCTTGAGTTTGATTTTGGGCCTGGGCCTGGGCCTGGGCCGCGCACATATCTGTCAGATACAAGTACTTTTCGTTCTTTTTTTGCAGTAGCCGGCGCTGTAGTTGTCGCTGCCGTCGGCAATGCGTCATAGCCAAAAAGGCTGACTGTTTTGGCCGCGTTGGCGGCTGTAATTTTAGCCAAAAAACTGAACTGAACCGAGTGTGTTCGCCTGGCTGTCACAGCATTCAAAACATTTGACAGGCGCATGTCAAGCAAGATTTGTGTTTTATTTTGTGTGTTGACTTTCAGCCAACCAACCAACTCACCAGCCCCCGTTCCATTTAGTCATATTTGCCTCTAATTGCATTGACAATGTTTTTACAATAAATTGCGTGCCAGTTAGCCAACAGCAGCAGCCGCAACATTTGGGTTAAAACAATCACAAATTTATGCTTAAATAAACTTCAGAGGCGTTCGTCTGTTACAAATTTGTCATCGTATACAAAAGCATACGAAATATCCGAGAAATTCACGTGCAGCGTGCAAAGTTAAGCTGATTTGACAAGCACGCTTATAGCTATTGCCAAATATCGTTTAAATGCATATACATATGTTTATATATAAATATGTATGTTGTTTTGTAGTCGGTCACAAAAATATTTTCATTTCAGTTTGTAGCCTCTTGAGCTGGGATCATTTCTATATTATACACTATATTCACAAGAGATTCGAACAGTTTGTGTAAGTTCCTTTTCTGAGGTATTTGTTACCGATGCTTCATCTTTTTATTTCTGAATACTGTTCTCTATATATATGAATTATGTTATATTTACGAATATCTATCTTCCTATTCCTGAATACTGTCATAGTCCAAGTTTTACACTCGAATTGTGATTATTTCTAACTAAATTCTCTGTTTTCTTTAGGCACCAAATATTGTCATTCTTTCAATTTTTTATCACATATTTAGAAGTTAGAAACTGCATTTGTAACTCCTTTGCGTTGTTATATATTTGGTAGTTTCAAATAAATTCCAAAAAATGTTGTTATGACATATTTTAAAACTTGAAATTCCGTTTCTGACAGCTTTGCGTTCAAAATATAATTGGTTTATTCATGCCTTTGAATTTCAGCTAATTTCTATGTTGCATTCTGAAATAAGATAGCTTACTTTAAGTAGCATAAAATTCGTCTATATTCCAATATTCTTTTATTTTGTTTAGAATAATTATTTCGCATATATTTTGTGATTTTAAACGAACTGTTCTTAACATTCAGCTGAGCTTAATTACTATAACACCTTTAGAGCATACGCTGTTCAGCTCAGAGCTACGTTTGCGTGTTCTGAGTTCCTTCTTTTTGGGACTGTTTAACATTTTTGCTGGCATATGAATAATGATTTCATTTTTCCCATAAGCTAATTTATACAAGTGGATGTGGGGCATGTGGGGCCCTTGGCGCGATTTAGAGGATTAGTCAGGCTTGCTTTCATAATTCTCGAAAAGCAGCTCGGCCAAGCACTACCTGTACCCTGTCCCAGTGCTTGGGTGTGTGTGTGTGTGAGTGTGTGTGTGAGTGTGTGTGTGTTTGTGTATCACCTGAATGCATGGTATAAAAAATATGCAAGATGACAGTTTAATTTTATGGTTTGTCTGCTGCTGATCAGTTCTTTATGCGTTGAAATTTTATTTTTATATTATTTCATTTTTTTCTTCTTTTTTTTTTGCCCGAGAATCTGGCCAGGCTGCCGGACTGCTCTGCTTCGGCTCCTGCTTCTGCTCCTACTGCTCCACTCTACTCTTCCTTCTGCTCACCTACACATGTGCATAACTCTTTGGGTTTTGGGAATGCGCTCTGGTACGTGGCTATTTTTGGAGGATTTGTAGTTGTAGTTGTTGTTGTTGGTGTTGGTGTTGGTGTTCTTTCCCTTTGTGTTGGGGCATCTAAGGAATTTAATTAATTTGAACGCGACTTCTATGGCAAATGGGCGTGGCTAAGCGGCAGTTATGCCGAAAAGCGCGCTTAGAGCATGCTTAAAAATATTTCAAGTGTGTGCTAATAGTTGCCAAGGCAACAATAACAACAACAACAACAACAACACCAGCAGCAACAACAACATCAACGAAGATCATCCAACAACAATGGCTGCCAGCCGAAATAAGCCTCATTTATTAACTAGGCCCGCTGCACGTCACAATAAGCTGCTTAGCCACTGAACCATCCTAGAGGGTGACATCTAAACAGATAGAGAGGGACTCACAGAGTGAGAGAGCGGGAGCGAGAGAGGAAAAGAGAGAGAGTTACCAAACATTATGCAACAATTTAAGAGCTCTATAACTATTGTACAAAATGGCTACTTAGCTAATAGATCGCAACGACCAAAAAGGGTTGTCGAAAAAAATTACAAAAACGTAAGTGAAAATTTAACCCCTGCCGGTTAAATGAAATTATAATGCTCAAAACACACACACACGCACACACATACACACATGCATATGATAAAGTAATATGCCTACATATATAAAATTGTTTTGACATTTTCAAAAAGTGCGTGGCATAGTTCGCATAATGGTTAACAACAACCCCTGCTCAATGTATAAAGTAGCTACTCGCTAAGCGGAACGGCTGCACGCATCTCATCTGTATGGCGAGCTGTGGAGAGGGGGGAGAGCAGTTGTGCTGTTAAAAAGGGTGGTGCTAATTATAATGCATGCATTTACTAGATTAATGAATATGCATTCATAGATGGTTGCCATGATGGCAATTGAAAATGCTTTATAGAGCATTTGCTGAGGCCATAAAGATGTTACAAATTGGCTGGAGTAGTCAGGCGATTGCTAACTAGAACTGAAAATGCAAATGATATAACAGCAATTTATGATTGCATTTCATGAGAAAAAAACTACTCAAATTAAAAGCAAGTACTGCAAAAAAACTTGAAGGTAATTGCAACATTTTAAGAAACAGGAAGGAAAGAGAAGAGTTTTTAGAAAATGTGCATAAATATAATATATATATACAAATATAGTTATGTTTCCTAGAATACTCTAAAAGTAAAAGATATAAGTTCAAGTTGTACAATTTATTAAAATGTAGACTTTGAAAAGTTTAAGTTCAAGTTGTATATTAAGGCCGTATGCAACATAAAATCTAATAAAAGTTATAAATCTCGCACTTTTTACATTAGTTTTGCTAGTTCCGGAAAGAGCAAGCAAAATAGTAATAATAATAATAACATTTTCAGCACAGTTTCGCAACCAACTGCAAACTAAACTGCAGATGCGGAGTCAACTGTCAAATACTTGAACCACAAATAAAATTTATATACTTTTTACTTTTTGGCCGGCAGCTGCCATAAATCTGCAGCTTCGAAGGCTTCGTTGTCATAAAAATAACATTTGAATAATTGCAGTGAGCATCCCGCACACCGAACCACGCAACTGCAACCTCCTGTTGATAATCGAGTGTCATGTTCAAAATTGGTCACATTTGGCACTTTTAATTGAGTGAAACGAATGCAAAACACGATGAGCACGATGGGCAGGGATAAACCAGGTTACAAACGAGCCAATGACGAATCTCGATGGCACTTTCCGGCTAAAAATGTATTCGTCATTAGCCCAAAACGCTGTTGTGGAAATTCACTCAGCGAGTGAAATAGACGAAGAGACCAGACCAGATCAGACCAGAGCAGCTCAGACCAGACCAGACCATACCGTTCACAACTCGGAGCGTAACTAATTGATTGTCCGTGTTTTAGAGAGCACCAGTTGAAATCAGCACGAGACTCGTCTGTGGGTGATACCAAAAATCAGAGGTCCTGCCGGGCCAAGGGGCAGGAGTGTGTCTATGTGTGGTGTGTTTGTGTGTGTGTGTGTGTGTCAGGTAGTGTGTAGGTAATCAGTCCCTGGAGCACAGCGCAGGTTTTTGCCTTTGCATTGTTCTCCATGGCAGCGAAAACAAATTCTGAGAACTTAAGCAGCAAAACAGTCAACATTTTATGCGCAAAAATATAAAAAGTTATTTTCGTTTCGACTCAATGTTTGTCTGTTTGTCTTTGTGTCTGTCTGTCTGTCCATCTGTCTGCCTGTCTGTTTGTCGCACTGTTGTCTTGTTTGTTTGAAAATCGTTGAACCCGCAATAAAGTCATCAATCATTGACATTTGCAGCGTTTGATATCTTGTCTCGCACTCTGGCGATAGAATTTGAAAAATTATGTTCCTGGCGCCGAAAAAAAAGAAGAAGCAGAACACAAACGTTAACAGCGCAGAATGTTGACGAAATTTTACAGCACTGTAAGCTAAGGATGTAGATGGTAAAGGAGCAAAAAGCTAAACCATAAAAAAAATATGCCAGACGATAACAGCGTGCTGTTAATTAACAGGCAGGCGCGCTGTAAAGAGCTTGGTGAGGGTGGTGAGGGTTGAGGGGTGAGGCAGAGAACATAGCGTAGCGCATAAAATGTTTGTGCAACAGCTACAACACAAGAGTTCATAAAAGACTCATTAAAAAAGCACTTGAGCTCAATTAAATCGAGTGGCGGAATCAGGAAGCAGCAGCTAATCAACGTTTACAAGGACATTGTTAAATGCACAACTCTGAACTTTGCCACAGCAACAACAACAAGGAGCTGCTGCACTTGCTCTGTATGAAAGAAAGAGGAAGAGAGAGAGAGACAGAGATGGGAATAGGCGACATAAACATAATGAGCTTGGCTGGCAGCATCAACTGCAAACTAACCACAAAGTTGTTGGCCATTTGGGGCAGCTGTCCGCCTGTCGGCCTCGCCTGGCTTGTCCTCTCTCTGTCTGTGTGTTGTAGGTGTTAATGAATAAAGTTGTTGTTTGTGGTGTAGCAGCCGCCGCAGGAGTGCAACGAAAAACGAGCAACAACAACAAAAAAATCACTTGAGCAGGGCAGAGTGAAAGAGAGGGAGACAGCAAAAGAGGTTGAGCCATGTAAAAACCGCACACAATGATAAACGCCATTCATGCAGCTCCAACTCTACACATACACACACACACAGAGCTCTTGGGCAAGGTGTCAACTGGATGCAGCAGACATAACGTTGATTGTTCTGCTCTTGCTACTTTTTTTTTTTTGCTTTTTTGCAGAGAGTGCATAGATTGCACACAGCAACAGACAGAGTCAACGAAGACGAGCTGCAGAAGTGAAGGTTGCAGCAGATCCAAGCACGAAATAAAAACGCCGTTAGTAGTGAAGTGTAAATGTTCGGACAGGCTGACATTGATTTCTTAAAGGTGAATCAAGCGCTGTTAGTAATTGGTAAAAGACAGCGAGTCACTCAGCAAAAACATAATCACAGGTCATCGAAATTCAAAGTCAAAGCCCAAGCTGCTTTTAAGTACAGCAGCCAGCTTACAAGTGGTGACAACCTGCTTTACAGCAGCAACTATGCATGACACGCCATAAATAGTATTTATTTATGCAAAAAAAAAAAAAAAACAGTTATAAAAACTAATAAACTTGACATGCAAAAACAATTTATCATGAATTGAACTATGAACTACGCAAAAGCACAAAAATAAACCTATTTTACACACTGGTTTTTTTCTATACAAGTATTTTAATTCAATTTATTAAAATATATATGTACTCATTTTTACGGTTATGTGCCACCAAAAGCCGGAAAAAAAAAATAAAAATAAATAAAGGGAGATGAAAGCTAAAATTAAAGCAAGCAAACTGCGTTAAATATGCGAAGCAATATAAACGCCATTTTGTGGATTTGGATGCGGCTGGGCTGTGCGTACGTGTGTTGTTGTTGTTGCTTTTGGTTGTCTAGCTGACTGCCTACCCTAGGCCGTTATCTCAATGTGTGTGTGTTTGTTTTGTTTGTTTGTATGCATAGCGCGCTTTTAATAAACGCAGGCTGTGCTTTGGCCAAACAAGGATAATACGACGCCCACTCTTTCTCGCTCTCTGTCTCTCTCTCCCTTTTACACTCACTGTTATGTTATTGCTGTTGTTGTTGTTGATTTGGCTTTCATTTTGGCATACGCTTTTATCGCCTGTTTTTGTTGTTATTGTTTTTGCTGCTGCTTCGTCTGGCTGCAGCTGTTGTTTTTGCATTTTCATTATTTAGCGTTGGCTTTTGTTTTTGTTTGCTTTATTAAAACGAGTGGCGCAATTTTAAAGCAATTATGTGTGGGTTTGCCACTCGGCTAACGTCCGTTGCGCTCGGCTGGTTGTGTTCTCCGCTAAGCAAAACAATGCAAAAAGTGCTTTTAATTGCTGGTGTAATTGTTTTTAATGCTCGCAATAGTCACTCAAAGTTCATGTTTATAATGAACTAAACACGCTTCCACAATCCAATCCCCAATCGTTCATTAATACAGCTTACAAACACAGAAGCAAAAATACCCATCGTGCAATATTAAAATAAAAAGAAAATAACCATAAAAACGGAATGCAAATAAAATAAATGAGTTTGCGAAGTGTTGATATAAAAGCACAAAAGAAGATATAGACATAACGTATTAAGTAATATTAAAAAATTACCGGAAAAATATGAAGCGCATTAATTTCGAACGACCCATTGCATTTTTTAGGTATTAAAAGGTGTTATAATAAATTGAGAAAAAAAATAATTAAAACAGATTTTTCAAGCATTTATGATTGACGATGAAACCACACTGAAATTTTATATGAAGCAGTTTTGGCCCATTGCACTGCAATCTGCAGCATAAAATTAGATAAATAAAAAGAACTAAAGAATTTCGACAAGCTAAAATTCAACTGAGATTTCGTTCCACAAAGCCGCAAGATAGCAGTAAAAATTATAAAAATCAAATCCCCCACACAAATGCAAATGAATATTCAAAATTTAATGAGCTTGAAATTTATAAACAATTGAAATACAAATCATTTGAGTTTCTTTTTTGTGTTTTGAACAGACGAATTTCTTTTGCACACTCATTGAAAGGTAATTAAAATGTTTGATTCGATTTTGAGGCCACAGACGCCATATTGAAAACCCATTGAATGACGCACTGTGCGTATGTAATAATAATAATGATCTTTTTCTCAATTTCTTGACTAATTTCTAAGATGATGCAGCACAAAAATATTGACTACATGATTGGCTTACAGATTTGTTTTTTTTTTTTTTTTTCCTTTTGGGGGAGTGGGTTTTTTTGAAGTGACCGACGGAAGACACAACTTCATTAGAGAAGCGAAATGAGAAAAGGAGAGGCCTTTAACCCATGACTACCACTTGACCTGACACACACAAACATATAGACTAGCGCTCCCTCTCTCTTTTTCTATCTCTCTCTCGCTCACTCCTGTTTATTGGTTGCCCTTTCTTACGCCCCGCATATAAATCAAAATTCAATCAGCAACGTTTTTGGAAACTGTTAGCTGCCTGGCTTGCTGTTTGTTTTTATTACATTGACACACACACACACACACACTCATAGACTCAAGTATGTGTTTGTGTGTGTGTGTTGACACGTGTCAAAACTTCCGTTTGTAATCGCACGGAAATACTTCTAGCCACTTCGTGCCCTGCACTCCAAAATCCATTCGAAACTGGGGTAAAATCACAAAAATCAGTGCGATTCACATGCAGAGAACGGGGCGCGAATTCTGTGTGTGTGTGTGTGTGTGTGTGTGTGTGTTGTGGATAAATATTTTTGGGGTACGCTACTCGCCATGGTACATTAAACTTTTGATTTAGTTTATGCAAAAGCGTTGATCTGTGGCACAAGTTATTTATGGGCCACAGGCCGACATTGTTGAGCTGCCGAAATGATATGTGTGCCGCTCTCAAGTGAGACAGACGAACAATTGTTACACTTACATAGATGTGCGATAAGCGATGTGCTGAAGGGGTGTAGAAAGAGATGCACATAAAGATAGAGATAGACAGCACCAGATTTATTCATGAGCAGACTTTAGATACAAGAACTAAGCATCAGAGCATTTAATCTAGAATTTAAGCATGATATGAATAACAAATGACTTGCTTTAAAATCATAATTATGGCAACAATTCAAGATACTAAAGATCATAAATGTATATCAATGGAACTAAACAATGTGTTAAGAGATTATTAACAACAAGACTAGAGTACGATAGAATTAATTAAATGTATAATTAGTTTAACAAGAGCAACAAATATAAACGTAAACTTAAAGTTATTTTGATCTACAATAGCAATCACAGCGGTTATTTAAGAAATCGGAACTGCACTACGAATGTACTTTTACTCGGCTAGAAGAACTATCTATTTGATATTTAAATACATGCATATATTAAATTAATATTTTATATTATCCATAAGGTTTGTCTACAGAATTTCTTAAATGCGAAAAATATTACGCCGATCGCTCAAAAATTTTAACGACTACCTTTAAAAATTGCGCTTAAAAAATTTAAAATATTTGTATTTTATTATCATATATTTATGATTTTATGATTTCCTTAGAGCAACGAAAGACGTAGAAAAATGAATTTTCAAAAATAGAATTCCCAAAAAATTTGATTTGAAATTCTTCAAGTTCTTACTTGTATACAAGTTTACTTATAATTTATTACCGGATGTGCTTATAATATATGCTACACAAAATAATGACTAGAAATTATTCGCATTGTTTAAGGTTTCTTTTTTAGAAATACTCTTAGAATATTCAGCTGAACTATTTAATAACTGTAATACAATTTTTACACAAATTTTATTAGATTCTTGTGATTATTGGTGAATACTTTGAATAAAGTCATCTACTAGTCAATAATAGAAGAAGATGCATATTCAAAATTTCAGCAAAGAAAAAAAACATTTAAAGATTAGTTGTGAAGTCAACAGATAGGACAGAAGGATACATCGGATATCCTTCGGCTAAACCGTTGAGAAGTCGAAGTCAAGCCCACGTCGACTTAAACCAGATGCCAGCGAGAACAAAGATTGTTTAGTGATCCTAAACAACTTGAAGGGATTTGCTCGAAAGGCTTAGGTAGGCTGCGCGTACAGGTTGCGATCGTAAAGCGCTTAGGACAGGTAAATGTGGGCGTGGGCATGCATACAGTTGTATTTGCACCAGACCCTGGGCTAAGGGGTTAAACCCGGTAAGGAAGAGGAGTGCTACTTACCCGTGTGGGTGCGTTTGTGTATCTTGAGGTTCTCGCTGCGGGCAAAGACCTTGCCGCATCCGGGATGCGGGCAGGCGAACGGCTTCTCGCCGGTATGGACGCGTATGTGATTCACCAGCTTATATTTGGCCTTAAAGGGACGACCGTTACGCGAGCAGCCGATCCAGAAGCAGGCATGGGTAGTGCACTCCGGCCCGCCCACATGCTCCACAGTCAGATGCGTGACGATCTCGTGCATCGAATGGAACACCTTGTTGCATGTCTTCCGCCCGCCAGCTTGCGTCTGCTGCTGCTGCTGTAGCAGACCCGGTTGATCCGGATCAATCCACAAGCATTGCATCTCCTGCTTAACGCTGGACGTCGCCGTTGCCGGCTGATGTCGCATATACCGCAGAAATGCACCAGCTCCCGCCGGATGCATCGCGGACATCGCATGATGCGGATGATGGGCGTGTGCGGCATGTGCCGCCGCCGCATGATGATGTGCTGCATGCACTGCCGACGGAAAATTGCTGTGATGATGATGCTGGGCATATGGATGTGTGGCATAGTCTGCCATACGCATCTGATGCTGATGATGATGATGGCTGTGGAACGCATGCTGGCCGAAGCTGCTGCTCAGCTCCGCCGCCTGTGCGGGAAAACTGGAGAAGAGCATCGAATCTGCGGCGCTGGCAGCTGTCGGCGCTGTTACGGCTGCTGCCGCTGCAGCAGCGGCGCCAGCATAATCCGATGCTTCGCCACGTCGCCCCAGGAGAAAATCTCGGGAAGCATAGCTATTGAAATGTCCATAGCCGGAGTTTTGATAAGCCGCCGCTGCCAATGCAGTGGAATCTGCGCTGCCCTCCAATTGTTGATGTTGTTGTTGTTGCTGTTGCTGCTGCTGTTGTTGCTGCTGCTGCTGCTGCTGTTGCTGTTGTTGCTGCTGTTGCTGCTGCTGCTGTTGCTGGTGCTGCTGTTGTTGTTGCTGTTGCTGCTGTTGCTGCATGTCCAGCTGCTGATTGCTGGCAGTTGTATTGGGCGACATGCGCAGCCCATAGCTGGCCAAATGATGCTGAGCGGGCTCAATGAAAGCGTTCATCATCATTTTGCTGCCTCGACAAGTTTACAAGTTTTCGATTCGAATTGTATCAATATAAAACACAAGGGGCTTTCGCACGTAACTCATGCGCCCATCACACACAACACCAAAAATTCACTCAGGCACACACACTAAGCTAACTATGTATCTATATATTTATATGTATTTATATTGATTTGATTTCTTGTTGTATGTATTTAGCTTTCTGTATATTTGTTGCACTGAAAACGAGCGCGCGCGTTTCTTGTTTTTATTTTGATTCTTGTTTTATTTGTTAAATTTTTTGCTCTCTCTCTCTGTTTGAAAACTCGCGCTTTATCAGAACGCGAACACCGGTTAGCGTCTAAACGTCACAAGATTCGCAGCAGGACTGAATTGTAACGCTATGCTCAGAGTCCCATCGCGAACTGATTTTTTCTCTGCGCACATTGGGCTCTGCCCAATAAACCAGTCTACGCATACGCACACACACACACACGCACATACGTGAGCAACCACCAATCGAAGGCGTGTCCAAACATACCACATAACAGTATCGAGCAATGTGGTCGAGCGTGCATTAGTGAGAAGGCGTGAGAGAGAGATAGAAAGAGAGAGGGCGCGCAATAACATTGTGGTGGGTTCGTCATGCATTAACATAGGGCAGGTGGACTCGCTGTTATTCTTGACTCTTTACTTGTATGGCAGCATGTATTGAGTGCCCAATAATAATATTTAATTAATCAAATAAAAAATATTTATACTAAATAAATGAAATAAAATAATCGTATTTAAATATTATAAAATAAAATTTAAATATACTTCTGGGTCACAAAACTTGCACATTTAATTCTTTTCATTTTATATATTTTTAATATATACCTTAAATTTATAAAACATTTTTAATCTTAATAAGATCACATTTCTAATACCAAACGAACCTCAATGCAAGCTGTTAAGCCTACAGAGAGTAAGAAAGAAAGAGAGAGAGAGAGGGCGCTCTGTTAGTTAACAGTCTGGCTTCGGCTGTGTTCACACTCTCTCTTAGTGAGAGCTGCCGTTGTGGTGTGTTTGCCGTGGTGAGTTGCCATCGCTGCTGCCGCTGCGAGTGCGAGCGTAAGGCATATACAAAATGGCTGCGCTGCCGGCTCAACTCAACACGTCAGAGCAGCAACAATAGTTGTGCAACTTGAGCGACACTCCAATTGGAATTGTTAGGTGTATTGCCATTGCACTCGTACACACAGCAACCGGTTTGATCACAGAATAACACCCACTGCGCATTTGTGTGTGGGTGAACGGGCGGGTGAGTGGTGCTTGGGGCGTGGCGCTGACATGCGCCCAACGCAGTGCGCTGCCATTGGCCTGCCCGCCAGCGGCCAATCGAAAGCTCAACTGTATGCAAGTTTCATGTGAGTCTTTTACGATTGCACTCACTAATTGCAATGCTGCACACATTTATTTATCATATACTCTCATCGCGTTGCGCCTTGGCATCCATTTTGCTTTTTTGTTTAGCTTTTCTGTTTATGTTCAGCATCTCTGGCGCCATGTCAATTTTCAGCTTCCAGTTTAGCTAAAATTACGCTAACGCTGTTTATTTTATTGATTTTAATGATTTTAGCCACATTTCTCGTCGAGCATTTGTTTATTTAATTGGAAATGAAAAACGCTTTTCCACGTTGCATAATGAAGGCATACATTTTCATTAGACGCCTTGCCGTTTAAATTGTTTTTTTCTTAGTTTATGGAATTTTAAATAAGCCTAATCTATGTTCACGATCTCGCACATTTTTTGGTGCCAATTGATGGGGCACAGTTCTCAAACAGTTTCTTCTTTTCGCCTCGCCAAGTGGTTCAACTAATGGCTTTTCGATAATGATGCCCATTGTGAGCAATTATATAAGTTTTGCTTTTTCTTCTTCATTTTTAGCTTATTAAAAGTTTCTATTTGCTGGTATTCGAAGATGTATCCAAAATTGTTGAGTTGTTTCGAAATAATTGCTCATATTTTATGAGTTATTAATTGCAGGGGAGAAAATTTTAGATTTAACAACTTATGCATTTAGATTGCTTATTATTTTTTATAATGAGTAATGCTTTCATTTGTCATTATCTTTCTTAATGTATTTTTCCATATTATATATGATTCTTACTTTCAAAGCTGCTAGCTTTCTATAAATCTATTAAATGTATTTATTTCTTAATTAATGGTGGCTCTAATGCAATATAATTCATTACGCCTTGTTAACTATTTCCTTTTCTGATTGCTTGAAACTTATAAAAATGTATTGAGCTGTTCGAGCAACTTCTGCTGCCGTTTCTTATATTGAGGCAATTAAAAGTCGCACAAATTGTGACATTAAATGTCATTGGGCAATGGCCATCAAATTGGCCAAACGAAGCGGCTATTAAAATGTCAAAACACACAGCGCTCTCTGCACAGTCGCTGCCCGTTTTGGGTCTCGGCAAATCCATAAAAAAAATTGCTTTATTCGAACAACAACAATAAGAAGAAGAAGAACAGCAACAACAACAACTTGGGGGCCCAACCCGTGGCGCATCAAGCGGCTGTTGTCATTTGAAATGAAGCCATTGCTCCACATTCGCCAGGCAGGCGGTGCAACATAGAAGAGGCGAGCACTTGAGGAAGGGGCAGGGGCGGGGGCAGGGCATGGTTGGCAGCTTTCGCCACATGACATGAGATGTTGGCTGAGATGGGTAGCAGCAGCAATGGGCCAAGTGGATATCTAGCACATGGCGAACGAGCCGCATAAATAATGCAGTCGAGGCAGCCACTTGAAAATTGTAGAAAAAACTGCAATAAACTTGCGGTTGAATTTTTGTGCTACTGCAGCTTTAGCTAACAATAACCAGAACGAGTCAGCAACAAATTAAAAATGTTACAAAAAGAACAACAAATAATGTAAATAAACATAGGGAAAAAGATGGCTCAGCAGGGCTCCCCCCTCTCCAAGCGAGTGAAAGGGGCAAGAACTGATTGAAAGCGAGCGAACAAAGTTCTGTGAGAAGCGCCGAGAAAGGTCATGCGCGAGTGCGCCCTCTAGCGTCGAAGTCACGCAACTGAGCCAAGTTTTGCTGGCCACAAAACGCAAACATTGGGCGTGTCTGGTCCAATAGACGCAAACACGGACACGAGTCAAGTCAAGTTGGTTACGGGGGCAATCCAAGCGACCCGGGGACACCTTTGGCACATGCCGCGATCACCAGCGGTGCACGGGTTTGCGCCTGGGGTTTCAACTCAAATGTCGCTTACTCTCTCTCTGCCTTTCTCTCCCTCTCTCATGCCACTCGGAGCTGATGGAGTGTGTAGCGTAAGCGCAGCGAGTGTGTATGTGTGACTGTGCGTGTGTGTGGAAAGCGTGGGAGTATTTTTTTAAGCACAGATTGGCAACTTCGAATTCTGACTGAATGCAGCTCCTTATAAATGTATAAGGAAAGTCAGACAACAACTGAGGAATTTCAAAGAACTTGCACTAAATGCCGGTAAGAATATCTGTTATAAAAATTGTACATCTTCAGATTATATTGAACTATTTGGAGCAAAAAAAGTGACAATTAACATCAAGTCATACTTAGTACTTTAATACTTTGTAAGATCTTAATTTAAAATTTTTAAATCTATGCTTGAAAAACTAAATCAAAGCTTAATTCGTATTAGAACATGAACTTATTTTCTGTTACAAAGACTTGCAAACCTTTACTATATCCTTCCACCCTTTTTTGTGGATTCAAGGGTATTCAAATAAAAGCTTAAACAAATTTAAACTTTGAGTTCTGGGTGTGCACCAACCTAAACCAAGTAAGGGCTTCAAAATAAGTAGAATATATGTCACATTAATATATTATTATAGTTGGGGAGAACCAGCACTGCGACCTATAAGGTCTATTGTGCCCCCTTTCTGAGCCTATAGCTCTTCCATCAACCTCAGCTCCTGCACGAGTGCCAAGATTTTTGTTGGGTTGAGGGTTTCTATGTCCTTGAGACTCAGGACATGCTTGTCTAGGATGCAGCATCTTTTCCTATTATTAATACATATGCTTATGAGAAAACTCTATCAAAGTTTTCAGCCTATGCAGTTCTTAAATTAATATAGATCACAGTAGATACAAAGCTTCTGAAATAATTGTTTTCAATTAATTCTTATAAAGTATTTGAACTCGTTTTAGAAATTAACCTTTAAGCGATGATCTTTTTAATACAAATTATTTAAAAGATATACATAAAGCTGGGTGTTTTATAAAAATAATATTATTATTGGGTGCTAATCCTTTAGAAATCACTCCGACGTCACTGCGAAATCCAACAACAGGTAAGTCACATAGAGCTGACAATTTTTAAGGCAAGAATTGCGAAACATGCGAAAAAAATGGAAAGGAAAATTGCATTGATTGAAAATGGACACTAAGCTGGGCCGTAAAAGGGCGTGATAATGTGCAATCCAAGCAGCAAATATGATGGCGATGTCCTGGAGGACGCCCAGCGCAAATCCCGTCCTGGGCAAATACCGTTTATAAAGTCAATTTTTTTATGGCCAACTATTGGTAACCGGAACCAGACAGGCAAAAATCGGCGACTGCAACAGGAAAACCATTTGGAAAATTATGCGCATCATAAAATTTTGCAGAGTTTTTCCGGGCAAAAATGGCACAGAACGAAATGTTTTCGGTTTCGAAGGAACCATAAAAAAGTGTATCTGTGACAGGATCTAAGGCGGAAAGAAGAAGAAGAGAATTTGGAATTGACAAGGTCGTGTCAACCATAAATATTTACATGCCATAAAAATCAAGGTGAGCCCACATCCTTTTTCCGCAATGCATTTTCCATTGAATGCGCACACGGCCGGACCTTGAAAGTTTATGATATGCACACACTCACACACACACAGATATACACACACATAGACACATACAGGTAGTAGAACTAGGAGCTATAGCAAAGTCAAGACGTTGGCCAAGTCAGTCAACTTGGCTGAAATGCGTTGTGTGTGATTTACGACCTGTTACTTACTTCTCCGCAAATGCTTCGCAAGTTTTTCATTTGAATTGTGCCCAGAATTGTCTATCTATATCCGTAGCTGCATCTTTAGCTGTGACTGTGCCACATTTTCGGCCAGCTTGTAAATTATGCCTACAGCGTTGACGTTGTCGGCCAAGTCAAGTTGTTTCTGTGGGCGTTCTATGCCAATTTAGGCATATCTACCTGGCTTTGAGGCAGGTATCAGTGTCAGCATTATGTTTTGAAGTCTGGGCGTTACAACTGCCCATCTAAACTAGCCTTTAACTCTTTGTTGGGCCAATTATGTTGGCCACTTCGGGTTAAATACAACTACATGTGCCCTAAGCCTCAGTCTTAACTGTTATTTGCTTGCCACTCTCCCTCTCTCAATCTCTCTCTTTCCCTCTCTCTGACTTTTTACAATCGATCGGGTTAAGATGTTGGCATTTTTATGGAAATTATCCAGGAAATGTGCAGCAAAAAAATGAACAGAATGCATTTTAGCTTTGTTTCTTTGGCAATAAAAAAATATTTAACCCACTTTTACAGAGCCACAAAATATTCTACACAAAAATCAGTTTAATAACCAGGGAAATGATTTCTGAGTTATTTCTAGAAATTGGCATTTGAAAACCACATTTTGGTCTCCATTCCTTATTAGTTTTTGTGCTTTCTATGTTCTTGTTGCAAGCATATTTTTAATTTATGTGGCAAGGTCGTGATTGCAGCAACTTTTACCGTCAGTGCCGTTTAATTAATCGTTAATTATGGTCGTGCAACAAGCGCTCTAGTCACGCCCCCACACCAATCCCATTGGTGTGGTAATACAAGTCTAACATACATACGCCCCATCCATGCCCCTTCCCCCACCCCCCCTTTCTGCGCATGCTGTGTCTAGTACATGTACACAGAAGCGTTAATTAAATTTCTGCATTGCTTCGACTTTGGTCTTTGGGTTTCGGGCCGCGCAGTTGGCAAAATGCAGCGAACGGGGCAGTAAATAAATACTCATTTAATTTATGGTTTTAATTTTTATGGCTACAACTTTGGGGCCATCATCATCAACATCAGCAGCAGCAGCAGCAGCCAGAGGCGGTGGCGGAGGCGAAGGAGGGTGCAGCAGCTGAGGTACAGCCACAGAGTCAGACAATTTAGTAGTTTGGCGAAGCGTGGATGGAAATTTAATAACTTTGTTTATGCGCACACTAAATCATAACTAATGAGCGCGACTTTGGGCCACAACAACGGAGGTGGGAATGGGGAGGGGTGAGGGGTGGTGGGAGGGTAAGGAATTGCAGCAGTTGCAGCTGCAAAACTAACCTCAATGACAACCAAAACGATTTGATTTACGTCAGAGCAAAAGCCAGAGCCAACGAGAGAGACAAAGACTTTGGCAGAACCTGAGCCAAACAATGCACAAGCCACTAATTTGAGTTGAACACCTACAAGGACATGGAAATGGAACTCAAAATGGGAATGGGAATGGGAATAGGAATGGAAATGGACATGGTCCTCAGTTAGCTCTCAAGTTGAGAACCCAAAAAAAAAGGCGACCACCAACTGTTTGGCCTGAAGGCAAATTGCAGTCGCGCCGCGGGTGAACGAAAAACCAGGAAGCAACTGAAAAGCCAGTCAGATCCGTAGCACCAGTCCAGGATATCCAGGATACCCAAACAAATGGAACGCTTCACAAATTGTGCCGCTCATTTCAATTTACTGATATCTTTGACATTTGCCAAGCACACACAATGCCTTGTGGGGTCACGCCAACAGATTATTGTCCTTGTTGACAGCAGAACGTGCCCAAGGATATCGCAAAATAAGTCGTCACATCGCTGACTATAAAATATGCTATAAACAGCAGTAATACGAAAATTTACCTATTTACTTTATTACCCAGTAACTAATCGAGTAATTATTGAACACATTTTGATAACTACAGCTGCAAGTATTGCAAATATGTTGTTATTAACAGTATTTGTAGCTCAAAATACCCCATTCTGCTGCAGTACAGGGTACAATTATTAAAAGTCCGGCATTTGACAACTAATCGATTGAGTTTAAGTCTTTCTGTCAGTCTTTCAAATTTGTATTTCCGGCGGAAAAGTTGGAGCTAAGCTTTCAAGTTCTATCTGATTTCATATCATACGATATCATATCACATATCTTATCAAAATTATACTCAATGGTTGTCTGTGTCGGCAGCGCAGACAAAGTTATCGCTCGCGGGGCATCTGGGAAGAAAAACTATGCCATAAAATTATGCTGGAAAAATGTTTCGGGGCACAGCCCACGAAAACAAAAATGTCAAAGGAAAAGATGTTTGAACAAAAAAAAAAAAAAAACTAAAATTTACATATTAAAGAGGGAGACGTATGATAAATGTTATGCTCGATTAATAATTGTTAACTAAGCCAGTCGATAAAGATCCAGGTAAAAAAGAAAACACACACTCAGAATTTATCATAATGGCTCGAACAAATAGTGGAGAGAGAGAGGGAGAGGGGAAAACCCTTCACAGAGTTGGCGTCAGTGTCTGTGAGCGCTTGGCTAATAAAATTGTTAGACAGATAAACGATATAGCGATACGATATGATAGTCTTGCCTCGAGACATAATTTGTAATCAATAAAATGATATTAAATGCATCGACTGTGCGCGCTGCAGATGCGCGCTTTGAGATAGCGGCCCCGCAAAGCATCCATAGAAGGAACCGCAAGAAACCCGATGACCCTCTACGAGTATGTGCTGCAGCCCGACCACAAAACGGCGGCAAGTGTAAACACGTGAAATTGTTGACAACATCTCGGGGCACGTACGTGCGGGCGAAAGGTGCATGTTGCAGGGTTCGGGTTGTTTTATTTCTTATTTGGACACACAGGGCCTTATCACCGAAAAGGTCTCTCGGCGCGTTTATCCTGTGGCACGCTCAGTGGGAGGTTATGTGCGAACCAAACCTCAAACTCTAAGGCTGACTGCCTGCCTCGCAAATCTCAGCTAATTAAGTTTTAACGGCACTTGCTAAATATGCGACCAGTGCGTCCTCTCTCTCTCTGTCTCTCTCTATCTCTCGCTCTGTCTCTCTCTATCTCTCTCGTTCTCTTTCTGTGCATTGTTTTCACTGGGCGTGTGCGAAATTGAAAAACAGTTTGCTTGTTTGATTTTAAAATGGGATTAAATTGATTTGCCGCTACTCGACGACTTTTGCTCAGCCCAGGTCAGGTCAGGTCAGGTCAGGTAGTTTTTTCTTCTGTACACTTAGTGCTGTCATGAGCTCAGCATATTTTGTTTTGGCAGCTGTGCCATTGAATGATGGCAGGTTAAAAGGTTGCCAAGAGTTGCCGCTTATCTAAATTGAAATGTTCCGTCGAATGATTTCGTATGTCTTATGTGGAAAAACCTGCTGGAGACCACTTCAAATAAAGTGAAAAGAAATTGGCGAAGCTTAGTTTTCATTTTTGCAAGCATATCAAAACAATTTTAAGCGTTTTTAACTTGATTTTTTTGTAGTATACTGATTTTAATTTCATTCTAGATCTATTTATTTTTGTCTTATACAAAGCTTAATAATAGTTTAAATCTGTAGGCATCAGCTCATTGAGTAATCGCATTAATTTAATGAGTTAAGTATTTATAAAATGCATGTATTTACTTTATAAATATATTATACATTATTCAGGAAGTAGCTTAATTTAGGGAAATCGAAGCTAAGATTAAATATAAAGCTGCTGAGTTCTGAAAGAAGAAATGTTACTTGTAAATATTTATGTATATATGTATGTATATCTACCAACTAGTAATAATTAGTGTATATAATGAAAAACTTTAAGAAAATTGAAGGAAATTATATTGAAAGTTATAAAGTTATAATATTTTGTATGACTCTCGCAAGTGTTCGACAACTTGGGAATTTTGGTTGGCAGAGTTGCCAGGCATGCGAGCATTAACACTTGAGGCGCAAAGTGTTGAAGGGCAAAAGGCCAAACGCTTGCGGGCCACTTAAGGGCTTAAAGGAGTAAAGTCATGTAGAAAAGCCTAACGACTTCCACTTGAACACTTTTCAATGAAAATCACGTAAAGAGTTAAAAGACTTTCGAAATGTGCAACGAATCAATCTTTTTTATGAATTGCGCATTTGCAACTGAAAAGCTGTGCAAGGTCGGGCCTATAATTACAGCGAACCGGCAAATATCGAAGGCAGGAAGTTGTCAAATGTCAAGAATATACCATATGCATATATACATACATTTATATATAGAGCGTGAGAAACTTTACGGCGAGGGCTGCTGCTTGTTTGTTGTTGTTGTTGTTTTATTTTCTGGCGGGCTTTTGCAGCAAGGAAAGTCATAAGAAGTCAAAACGGCACCGCAAATAATTACACACCTTTCCCCCCTCGGCAGCCACCCCGGCAAGAAGGAGTCTTAGATGCGGGCTCGGTACACTCCTGCTCGGGCGCCCATTTACGCGCTTGCAGCCAATTGTCCAACTTCCGGCCGTATCCGATTTCCAAGTCAAGTAAATGTCAGCGTCTTGACTACGTACCCAGTACGTAGTACTAGCAACCAAGGGGCAAGGATGTCGATCGTAATTGTTCAGTCAGTCGACACGCCCAGTACGCGAAAAATTAAAAAAAAAAAAAAGTGGGCAGGCGTATCGAGGCGCAATTTGAAGGGTCTGCTGCGAGGCGTTGTCCCTCTATTGTTGTACATTCTTGTATATCGTACTACAATCCGGGCCTTGTTCTTTGCTCAGCTCTTGGCACTAATGAGGGTCCTTTGCCGAGAGTCCTTCTGCCATTGACACATTTTGCGCCGCTTTCCTTTTGTGTGTTGAGGCAAATATTTTTGCTACGAAACTTGAGGCAAATCTTGAGCATTTCTCAAAGCGCATAAATATTTATGCAATGAAGTAAAAATTTGAAAGTTCATCAAGAGGGGCTGATTTCGCAGCGAACTCAATGAATGATTTTCACATTTCCTGGTTGACAACAAGTCAGTATTTATTCGAGAGAATTGCACATTTGAATTGTGTGCCCCTAATTTAATGGATCTGGTTACTTTTTCAACTGAATTACGATGACAAAATTAGAGGAAGTGGAAAGATTTTTGCTAAACTGGTTAATCAGTTCCTATTGAGTATTGATAAAAGTTAGAAAATATATTCAAAACTGTTTTGTTTTTAGTTTGACTACGTTAGGCTTATGGCATATCTTAACTTTTGTAAGATCGATTTGATTGTGTGTACTAAGCCATAAAACAAATTATTCTTTAATAGTTTTCCACAATTTAGTTTTCAATAACTTCCAGCACTGAAATACATAAAACTGCATGGACTGTAGTCAGTAAACAATACATCGATTAGTTGGCCCTAATATAGCCGCATCAGAATTCAATTAAATATATAAACGTCATAAAATAATGAGTGGTAACAACAAAAGGCCCATAAATTAATAATAAAATCATACGATGATTATACGTATTACAGGCTACTTAATACAATTTAATTGCCCCAGCCACAAAGCGCAAATAAAGGCGACCGAGGTGGGAATAGAAGGCGGATGTAGGCGGAGCGGGATGCGGAGTTGGAGAAGGGGCCAACAAATGCTATTAGAGCTAAGCATATGGTACTCCAATGGATTTTTATTGTTTTTGTTTGCTGCGCATTAGAGAAAACAGGGAAACAGGCTCAAATGTGTAAGCAAACCCCAAAACCAAAAAAAAAAAAAAAAAATAACATACAAAATGCCCTTTTGGCATTTATGGCACAAAGGCCACCCACTTAAGTGTGAACAACAAAAACAAGAAGGAAGAAAACAACCAAGTTAGCTAAGAACAACAACAACAACAACAAGTTATATGTCGAAATCCACCCCCGGATGGTAAATGGCAATGAATTGAAATTGATACACCCCCAAAATTTTAACGCCGCATTGAGAGAAGCCACAGGGGAGCAAAAGCAACAGCCACAGCAACATCCACAGCAGCATCAACGGGAGCAGTAATAACAACAACAACAACAACAGCAACAGCAAGCAAAAAGGACAACAACATCTCACGCATGTCGTGTGGATGTGCCCGAGCATAAAGGACGAACACCACAAGCCAGTTGGAGGCGGTGGCTCTGACTATGACTATGACTCGAACACTGACTCTGGCTGTGGTTGTTGTTATTGTTGTTGTTGCTGTTGTTGCTGTTGTGGCTGTCTCCCCACAACGCAATTGGTGGGCACAGCTCGTGTTTCGCTTGGTCCTGTTGGACTCCCCGCTATCCTGGCGTCAGCGACCATCATCATTGGCGGCATTGTAGCTTATGCCTTCGGCATCCTTTTTGCCCAAGCGCTTAATTCAATCAAATCCATTTGCCCCTTTCCGTTCAGGAGTGCGTCATTCAGCGTCCCGTATGCTCCACGGGAAATTTAATTACTCCCGGATGGAGGATGTAGGATATATATATATATATATATACACCCGATAGTAAGTTCCCCTTTTTAAAATCCAATAAAGTGTCGCACAATTAAGTGACACGGATATCCTGCGGAGTATCAGCCGTATCCTTGGCCGTAGCGAATAGCGTTTTTCAGCGCTTGCAGCCTTGACTGCTTGTTTTTCGAGAAGAACATTTGTCAAATTATATAGAACTCAATTAGTTGGTAATGTTGTATTAATCATAGATAATTAAGAACTACCCAAAGGGAGACCTAACCAAAATATTCAATTCAATTGGCATTAGATTAACGGATGCAACTAGGGAAAAGGAGTGGTTTAGTATAGGAAGATTGAAGCTAACCTTTTTGAACTTATGAAATGGATATTTTTAGATTGTAACAAGGTATGTAGGAGATAAGAGATTTTTAGTCTGATTTTGGAGGAACATAAGAACATTTATAAAATACATTAAAATAAGTTACATAATCAGAAAACTTTCTTTTGTCTTTCCTTAACTAAGTCATTCTCGAATAGATATAAAGTTAGTTCACAGGATTCTACGTTACTAATATCTATGGAATCCTTGCTAATGTTAATTTTGTATAATAAAAGGATGTTTGTTGGGTTAGTTATTTATCTTTCAATATGCTACATGCAATTTCAAATTTATGGTAATATTTTTTGGGATGACATTAAAAGTTATCGATAATTTTAAGAAGTGTTCTGTGGAAGTGAGGTTAAGGAAGGAAGGCAACTGATTTGAGAGTGTTAGGAGTTTATATTACTGGATATTGGTTATGACAAGAGCATTATATTGTAGTATATAAAAATGATGTTCGATTCCCACCTCAAAATACTGCTATAAAAATACTTTGAACAACTTATCTATTTCTATTGCCGCATTTCGAATTTCTTGCCAAGTTCTCACAATGCACACCCTTAACGAATACAAATTGGGAGAGGAACCATAAAAAACAAATAACAAACAACAACATTTAAACGACGTAACGCCCAGAACATAAAACAATAAGAGGAGAATTCAATAAAAGCCGAAAAACAGGTGTTTTTCAATTCACACAATTCCTGATAAATATGAACGTCCGTCCGAAGGTCAAACAACAAAAACAAACATTTTTCAAATATATATATATATAAATATATGTGTATACATATGTGCAGCAGGCACGAGTCCCTGTCTCTGCCTGCTTGTGTGTGCCTGGAGTGATGTCTGTTAATTAATTTGGCCAAAAAGGCAGCAGGAGAAGGCAGCTTCGGCCACAGCCGCCGTCAGGTGAAGGATCATGGAGTCCACTCGTCTGTCTTGTGGCCCTTTTGGTTAAATATGGCAGGCAATATTTTAAACTTAATTAATCAAGCGTGCGATCCGTAAGCTGAGTACTGCCCTCTCTCTCTCTCTCTCCCCCCATCTCTCTCTGTCTCTCTCGCTACCGCCACATGATTGATGTGTCGAGTTAAAGTTGAAGCTAAAGAGACGAGCCAAGTTCCTTCTAAATGCATCAGGGGCATAATTGGAAGCGTCAAACGGAGGTGGACAGACAGAGGCGAGCGTTTAGTGGCTCTATTAGGCCAATTCGGCAAGGTTCGCCCTATCAATTAGGGTCCCTCCTCTCTTATCACCGACTGCTACCCACATTTCCCATGGCAGCAGCGAGCTAAACGCAGACAAGATAAGGCGACAAATTACCTGAATATGGTTCCGGTCGTTCCGTTCCGTTCCGTTCTGTCGCTTCTTCTTCTTCTTCTTCCACTTCTTCTTGGCACTCCGGTCGCGCATGCGTCGCGTACGTGTCGTGTACGCTTGTCTGTAATGTGACACCTTCGTGTGAAAATTTATAGCCCCCGATGGCCCAAGTTGTGGGCTATAAATAAATAAATATATTGCCACAGGCCCACATACCAAATACCAGATAGGATAGTATATGGCAAATTGCACTAATTCATCACAGCAAAAAACGCACAACCCCACACACACACATACATATACACACGCATACATACACATACCGCGCAAAACAAGTCGCAAATGCCAAACGAAAGAGTAATCGGCTGATAGTTACCCTGTTCTCAGATTTAAATTGTTCATCACTATTCGATAATTGATTTATAAAATCAGATATACATATTACCTAAATATGCTTTAAAGGATCGGAAAATCATACGCTTTAATTCCTTGTTAAAATGTTAAAGTAAGTAATAACAAAAGTGGCAATTTGAACTATATTCGATTATTTTTGGTTAGAAACTAGTCAGGGGTAGAGGCTGTGGCACTGTGTACTCAAGATTTATCTGCTCTTAAAAACTATACTCAAGTCTTATGCACGAAAAAGATAATCTAAGTTATATAGAAAATATATTATTATATTATATCATAGTGTACAAAATGCAGCACACCAAATTTGCTGACTTTCTTTCTGATTTCTATGACAAAAACAATTGAACTGTTGTTGCTTATCAATGTTAAAATATCTGCTCTCTTACGTATAACACTCGCAGATACACATTACCTTTGCCAATACATATCTGAATATAGGGTATATAAGATAAACAATCTAATAGACAACCCGTCGTCATTGACGTATTACACGACGTCATGCGAACCTTGTGCGTTGCCAAGGGATAATACTTTGCTCTGCTTGGACCATATTTATGTAAATATACCCTCGGCAGTGAGTTAGACTTATGCAGCATAGCGAATCTGTGCACCCAAAACAGTGACTTACAGGCCCTCCGAAAGCAGATGACAAATTGAGCTGCTTTTGTGGAGCAAACAGAGCCTGCAGATTGTTCATATTGTGGTTTGTTATTTCTCTGATTTTGTTGTGTGTGTGTGTGTTTTTTTTTAAATTGGTTGCGTAGACCACTTGAACCCAGTCGGAGTCGAAGTCGTCGCAGCACTTAACCCACTGAGTAGCCCATTATGAATTATGAAAGTGTAGCAAATCTTGAAGGAAAATTTACTCTCTAGATGCTCTACAATAGAGTGGAACAAAAGAAAGTGGAAGTTGGGCCAAATGAGTGAAATTCAAGATTTATATGTAAATATAATACATATCTTGTAATCTAATTATAAGAACTAAAAGGATTAGATGTGGGTAGAAAAATAAATAGCTAATAAGAAAGTCAAAAATCAAACTCAAACTGAGAGTTTTTATTAGATTCAAATCTAAGATAAACAATTAATTATTAACAATTATACCTACTAAATCAGTATTATATCTCAACTTTTTATTAATTTAAATCAAAACTCTTCACAGCACACATATACCCAACATACTCTATTCAAATCAACGTAGTGCATTGCGACTTTCATCTAACTTGTCATAATCAAACCAATTTCAGCTCAATTTTTGCTCATTTTGCGGTTTTCGGTTTTGCTGACATGACGTATATTACCCGCAACAACACGAACAACAACAACAACAATAGCAACAACAATAACAACAACAATAGCAACAACAGTGACAACAACAGTAACAATGATCAAAAGGCCACCCTCATTTTGACTAATTTATTTGATTTCGTTGATATGTGCCAGCAAATTGCCGTCTCTTTGCAACTTTTGTTTAATCAAAAGCAATTGTTCATTTCATGTTGTGGTTATTTATTCAATTATTTATGTTTCTACACCCTGTAGACATTAAAAACAATATATGCCTGGTAAGCATCATGTTATGCAAGTGCAAATGAGTAAATTTGGCGTGTTCATCTCACGATCTTAGAGTCATTTGTCTAAATGTTCCCTTTCACCCTACGTAGATCAAGTTAAATGCATATAAAATAAAAAATAATAAAAATCTGTTAAAATTAATAGACTAAGTAAATTTTAAAATATTCACTGGGCATCTGCTAGTCGAGCGTATTCGCCTGTTTGCTTTTGTGACTTTGTCTGAATTATGCTTCGTGGTTTTTGCGGTTACTTTGGCAATTCTTGCAAATGATTTACCCAGCGATCGGAAAACTCGTTGAGAACTATCTGTTCCATAGGGTATATATTTTAAAGATTAAAGACTGGACACTTCATTAACATTGTCACAATCTATGAAATAAAAACAAAAACAACTAGAGTCTGAAAATGTAACTAATTTAAATAACCATAACACTTAAGCTGGCCAAAGACATGACAAAAGCTGAATGCAGCGAGACAACAAAAAACACGTTAGGAAATTATGATTAAAGCAGTTAAGATGATGATGATGTGGAAATATAACGAATACGAAATACTCTACCTGAAGTGCAATTAATAGAGAAATGAATAAAATGCAAGGTTGGTGAAAATGATTATTTGTGAGTAAAAAAAAAAGAATTTTTTATAAATATCTCAAGCAAATAGATATAATTAGAAAGTTTGAAATATTTGCAGATTAAATGATTGTAATTTTATAGATTTTTACACTTTACATACGCTATAACAATTCTCTCATATTTCTGCTGCTCAAAGAGCATTTCCAAAAGGCAACAAATAAACGGGCCAAAGAAAAATAAATGTACAAAAAAAATGTTGTCATTAATTTACGCATAAAGTTTTATAATTTATGACAATGCGAGGTGTAGCTGGAGCGCCGGCGCACCAGACTGCGCAAGAAAGAGGGAAAGAGAAGGAAAGGAGACAGAGAGAGAGAGAGACAGGTAGAGAGAGACAGGTAGAGAGAGAGAGCAGAAGAGCGCCACAAAATGGTCAAATGAAGTTGATGTTGAAGCTGAAACCGGCTCTCGTGGTTCGGACTGTGGCTCTGGGTTTAAGAATCTCTGGAGCTGGAGTTGGCGGGCGGTGGAGTGCGGCGTTTATAATTATGTCTACGCATAAAAATCACATAAATTTGTGCATAAATGCAACAGCGACAACAACAACAACAACAACCACGAGACCTACATAATAAATGATGGCGCTTAAAATTTTCAACATCTCTTTGGGGACAAAACGTTCGACATTTGAAGCGGTCCCAAAAAAAATATATAAATGGATTGACAAAAAAAAAGAGAATATGGTCAAGTGCTGCCTGCCCCATTCCCCCTTGAGACTGCCCATCTTATGAATGAATTAATGCATTTTTTTTGGGTTTTGGTTAATATATTTTGTGTTTTCCATGCAACTTTTGGCCATATAAAAAGTGGCCCGTTGCGCATTTGCGCTTAAATCTTTTTGTGCGTCATTAATAAAAATCGAAAAAAAATAACATATTTGAGTTTTCGTGAACGGTTGGTGTTTGTATTATTTATGATTGTATTTCGATTTAAAACGACAGGCGCCATATAGCGCCGACCCATAAGACGCGACTCGTTATTGTTGTTGCTGTTATTGTTGTGCCCGGGCATTATGATCTTAAGTCAGTCAAATGATGATAATCTTCGCCAAAAAAAAAAAAAAAAAAAATACATCAAATGATGCCCATGTAATGCTGCAAAGATTGATGGCAACTAATACTGAGAGCAGAAGAGATCCCAGCTGGTGGTCCTCTGTTCGTTCAGCTCTAATAGTTTGCTTCAAGTTTAAATTAATGCATGTGGCTTCTTAGCTAAAGAACTTAATAGTTGAAAACTAGTAAAAACTAACATATAATAAATATTATATTGATATTAACTCCAACAGCCGTTAGGCACACCGTATTTGAACTAACAAAACATATTGGTACACTCAGAAACAAAAAACGCCATACTTTTGGTGCCAACTCAGCTTATTACTGAGCAGGTGGCAAAAGTCTTTCTAATAATACAAATAAAAAACTCTTCATGACATTTTTTTCTGTGTGTAGCATTTATGCCAAGTTTAACTTATAACATTTTTTTTTACAACTTTCTAGAATTTCATTCGGTACATTTGTTGATCAAAATATTGATTTATAGTTAGATTAAAAGATTTCTAAATTAGAGTTATTCTGGCAGCAACTTAAGCTTAAGCTACTTTGTGTCTTAAACCATCTCTTATGCCACCCAGCAGTTGGTTGATTCTCACGCAGCGTCTCCATCCAAGATCCACATGATGATTCATTTGTTGGCCAAGTGCAACGTTTCAGTTTGCCTTTTTTTATTCGATTTCGTTGCTTTTTATATGTTTTACTCGCACCGAAAAACTCCACTCAGTTTTGACATTTATATTTATTTCAACGTGCGCCAAGCCTGAGTCCTCAATGCGTTTTGAGTTATAACCAATGGACACGCGAAGGTGGCCAAAACGAAACTCCTACACACACACACACACCAGCACATATATATATGTCTTCATGGGTTGGAATCCCTTGCAATGAATGTAGATGTGGATGGCTGTGGATGAGCGTGCTGCTGGCGCTTTTTCTTTCTACCCAAGGAATGCGGCTGCCACGTATAAAATAAATTAATAATATCGCACACTCTTCTCACTGCTGTTGTTGTTGTTGTTGTTGTTGCCACAATAATTTTTTATTGTTTTGAGCAGAAATAAATGTCAAAAACCAAAGCAAAATAAGTATGTCTGCAGACTGGCTTTGCTGGTCCTCTCCGGCTTCTCTCAGATGCGTGTGCCAAACTTAGGCGTATGTGAACTACAAATAAATAATAATAAAAAAAAAACTTTTCGTCCATGAAAAATTACACAGCTGAATGATAAATAACGTTACTCAAACTGAAAGGCATAACAAATTGTGTGGAGGCAGAAAGTTGCCATAAAGTAGATGTGGGAGCCACAACTGCTGTGAGTGGACCAACGAAGACGACCAGCACCAGGACTTAAATAGCCATCAACTAAATTGACGATTAATAGACACAGGTTAGGAACAGTAAAAATTGAGCAACACACACATTGCAAAGGGGCCAAATATTCGAGTGTAAGAATTCTGCTTTAACAGTAGATTTAATTTGGAGTATTTTTAGTCGTTTAAATGGAAGAATCTAAGATATGTTTAGAAATGGCCAAAAGTCTAAAAAATTAAATAAAATAATGAACATTTTTAAAATAAATTTTCAAGCTGAAAAATATATGCTAATTAAAAAAGTATGATATAAATATTAGCTTAAGGAAATTTACTTATCAATAGTAAAATAAATATAATAAAATATACATGGAGAAAAAATGTTACTTTTGAAAGACAGTAAAGATAATTTATTTTAGGATATTAATTTCTGAATAGTAATTATAAAATTTACAAATCTGAACCTTAATTACCATATTAACAATATATTGTAAATATTTTTGTTAAGCTATAAGAACTATTTTTTCGAAGTAAAGCAAAAAAATCAATTAATTTAAGTAATAAAAAATTAAATCCTTTATGATCTAAAAAATACAATAGCTCTGCTGATCCTGAAAAGCTTCTGAAACTGTTGTTAGAACATCGCGTGAATTAGATGCGTTTGCGTAACCATGACAGCTGCTCGGTTATTGCAAATTATAGAATATTGTATTTTTAAAATTGAATAATAAGAGAAAAACGTACTGCTCTTCTCAGACATCTACTGCTGTTGCCGCTCGAGAATCGACGCATGTCACAGCGTGTGATCGGCGGAAATGGTGAAACAGCGAAATTTCACGCCTTCTTTAACAGCGTTTATTAAAAGAGTATTACATGAGCGTCGAGTAGTATAGGCCCATGGCAACTAACGGTGGCCCTTTGCACACCCAAAAAGTGAAGAGTCAAATCATAGCAATGGCTCGGCCAACCACCCCCCGGGGGGCCCGGTCGGTCAGTGGCGGGCCCCGAACATGACATCTGTGATACTTATTTTTTTTTTTGCGCGCTGACAAAACCGACAAGCAACAACAAGCAATAAGCAGCAGCAGCAGCAGCAACAACAACAATAATAGTTGCCAAAAGCAATTAGACAAACTAATAAAGGGAAACGCATAGAAAGCCGCACACACACACACACACGTGCATACACAACGAGAGCCGAGAGAGAGCAGCAGAACCATCGAGCGAGAGAGAGAGAGAGCGTATGCTCAATGCCAAACCCCCAATGGCGTTTGCTGAAAAGCAGCGCTGCAGGCACGAGTGCACAAACGAGAGTGTGTGCAAGGGAGAGCGAGAGAGCGCGCGCGAGTACGAAACGCAGCAATGAGAGCGAGTGCAGCAGCAGCAGCAACAGCATTCGCTTCACGTTGTAGTTGTTGCTGCTGTTGTTGTTGTTGTTGTTGTTATGCGTTTGTTTTTCACCTGGGGCGCGGCTGAAAAGTGCTAAAGCGAAGAAGCCAAAAACTCTACAGTTGCGCCCTAGGCTAAAAGTGTTGCTTTGTATATTATGTGCACAAATACAAATACATAAAGTACACACACACATACATATATGCGTACCTTTTAACATTTTGATTTCATTCAAAGTTCAGCATATGAATGTAATTGCGTTTAGAAGTGCGTGTACTTGAGTCGTTTTTTTTTCGTTTTCTTTTTCCCTCTCACTCTCTCCCTCTCTCTTTTGTTGTCGGCTTTTGCCGTTACAAATATGTTTTCAAAGCAAAGTCATCGTCGATCACAATAGCTACAGACACGCTCATACAAAGTATATATATATATATATAGTCTGGCCCTTTCTAATGCTCAAAAATTAGTTTTCTCAAGTGGCTTTAGTACTAGGCCTGAATTGTTGATATGCTTGACTTGGTAGTGAAGTGAGTGGAAGCAAGTTTTCCCAAAAAAAAAAAAAAAGAAAAGAGTTTCAGATGTTCCTGATGTTTGCGGGGGGCCTTGCATTACTTACGAGGCTGGGCATAGGCTTGAAATAAAAACAGATAGATGGTTCAGTTATTGTTTTCGTTATTGTTTTATTATTTTGTGTATGTCTATTAACATCCAAGACTTTAATTGCCGTGCCTTAAAATTCCGTTCAAAGATCAAATTAACTAGAATAATTTTATCTTCAAATATTTAATTGTCAGTAAAATCTTTTCTTAATTTATATACAAAATTTGTAGAATTTTCCCTTATATTTTTTGATATGTGTTTTACTATTTTTATTAGACATAACATTTTGTACATGTATATACAAACTAAACTAAAGTTTTAGATACGGTAATAAAAATGTTGTTTTAATAAATAAATAAAGATCTTAAAATACTTTAAATCAGTTTTCCATTGGCTCTCATAGCCAAAATCTAGCTGTCCCTGCTCTTTGCAATAGCCACGCCTCAAGTACAAAATGTGCTTTGAGTAATCAGTAATAATTGCATTACAAATTATACATGGAATCCATTGTCGGCACTCCCAATGCTCAAGCCTTTCTCCATTACAAGCTGTAATAATTTTAATTAAATGCATCAAAGCGAGACCAAGATAAAAACAAAGGCACAAACAAGGTGACAAGGGACAGACAGCGACAAAGGTAGGGGTAGGGGTGGGGGTGGGGGATGGGAGAATCCGAAATGAGTTGCAAACAAATTACGCCGCAGAAATGAGCTCCAGCGGTGACAAATTACAAGGAAACAAAGACAACGATGAGAAATGATGACAGGCGCAGCGCAACGGTAAAAATGAAACAGACATTAAAAGAGTGACTGAAACAGAGAGAGTGAGTGAAACAGGGCTGGACTGCAAAGCTGCAAAATTTAGAGCCATGCTGGGTGCCTTCGCACTCTCTCTCTCTCTCTCTCCAGACCATATGGTCCTTTGCGTAGATTTCGCAGAACTTGGCGAACTTTGATTGCATAATTTGTGAATGAAATGGGTTTCAAAGACCAGCTGCTTTCCACAAAAACAAATAGATATAGTGCCCCAGGCACCACTTCCGTTTCGCACCTTGGCACGCGTTGTCCTCTTTTGGGCCACTTTAAGACCAGCCCCGCCAACTGTTTCCCATTTCCGTTTGCTGCCATTAATACCTGGTCTGTTAGGGGCCAAACGCATGTTATGTTGTCCTAATGCATTCGTACTTGACCTATGTAGTCGATGCCCGCCCCCGCTGACACTGTGAGGCATGCCTCATGCCGTGCTTTTCATTTCACTGCTGTCTTTTGGGCCACTTTCCTGGCCCGCTTGCCGCCCTGTTGAGCCTTTTGGTTATTGGGTTTTACGCTCGGATTTACATCTGTTTGTATTTTTTGTTTTGTCTTGTTGCACTTTGATTTTGCGCACAAATGGGCGATTTGTTTTCCATTTTATTTGCTTGTTATTATGCTGCCACATTTTCATTACCATCATTTGGGTTGTCCGCATTTGCGCTATATTATAAAGTCATTTCAATGTGTTAACTCTATTAGCAGATGGCTTTTAGTATTATATGAGACACACGACGATCCCGGTAGGGTGACAGGCATTGCTGTTGGCAGCTGGAATCACAAATCTCAGCTAATTTAACGTGGATTATATGTAGAATAAGATTATTGAATATTATATAGAATATTATTATTATATATAGAATGAGATTATTGAATATATATATATATAATAATTTTTATATATTTATTTTATTTATTCAAATTATTTTACGAATTTCTGACTAGGTTATTTAAAGCATTCTAACTTTACTTTTTAAGCAGCCTCGATGAATAAGACACATAAATGAGTAAAATAATTGGGTATTCTAAGAGGACATGAAGCAGAAATGGAGTAATAATAATATTGGGGCAATCAGCCATAGACTCATCAGAGATTATGACACTTAAGAAACAAAGACATCGATTCAATTCAATTCAATTTCAATTAATGAAAGTTGTTCATCAATTTTAATCTAAACAACGTTGCGTCTCTGTTAAGTGAAGATGTAGAGGGGGCAGCTGCCCTGACCAAGCTCATAAATGTTTTCATCTAAGGACAAGGCTTACGGCAGACTCGCTGCTTTTGTAATTATACGCCGACCCCTGCCCTTTTGTTAACCTATGACATTTGACAGTTTTCTAAATCAAACTTGTGCGGTTATTAATACCACAAATTTACCTTTGGCAGGCAATGAGCTGCAACTAATGCCGCACAACAGAACACAACACACGCACACACACACACACACACACACACACAAACACACATAATACACAATCAAATCTCTCTATTTGTTTTCAGAATCGTCACGAGGCTTTTGTGTTGTGTTTTTTCGCACTCCAGCGTGAGTCTCCACAGAGGTTATAAAGTAAAAAGCGAATGCAAACAAACAAAAGCGCAGCAGTCTACAGAGACGTCTCTCTCTCTCTCTCTCTGTCTCGCTCTTACACGCTGCTGCTCTCAATCACTGTTGTTTTTGTTTTATGTGTGGAACAATGGACCCACTACCAAGTCAAAAATCGGACGACATCGCCGGCACTCGCTGCAAATTTGTTCGGCCGGTAAGTGAACAATTGGCCTGGCCCTGGCTCAAGGCCCCGTTGCTTTCATCTCTCTCTCTCGCTCTCTCTCTCTCTCTGTCCCTCTTTTTATTCTGATTTGCATTTCCGCTTCATTAACTACACAAACACATCTACTAAACAAGCACACGTATAGGGTATTTGCCTTACTTATTTTGCATTTGCGTTGTATTTTCATTTGGCGCGCAAAAGAACCTACAACAGATTTACCAAAAAAAAAAACAATAAAAATAAAAAAGCTAAAAAAAAGGGGCGTTGATTTTCTGCCCACCGCAAACTGCGCAGTTCAATTGCGTATGGAATCGAGAGTTGCCTTTTTAACCGCATTTTGTATTTTTTGTTTTTTATTCATAATTTGTGTAACTTTTACCCGTCTTTGGGTACTTTTCCAAATTACAAAAACTCATTAGTGTTAATTTGGGGTTATTTATGTTGCGGCCTTTCGTTATTTATGGCACTCGAGCAACGCTTGCCAAACACCCACAGCACAGCACACAACAAGCCACACACAATCCCCTGGCTTCATTTTCTCATATTGATTATCACACTCATCTTAGAAGTGCTCAGTTGCTCATTAATTCAAACTAATTTATCAGTATCTATTTTACACAATATCCAATCGATCTTTTGAATGTTTCAAATATTAACAGCTTTAACTCAAACTTTTCAAAGTTATGGGGCCTGAAACTTTCATACATTACTCAATGCTCGCTATAATAAAATTTTTATTTATTTCAGTACATTTTTATTGAAATATTTTCAGTTTATTCTGCCTTGAACTGTGGGGCAATGAATTGGTTAACATCGTTCGACTTGGAGGATGTATTCAAACCGGAGGCTTGCATCGACTGCGAATCCGACATAGACATATCCATTTGAATATGTTCAATGTCTTCAATCCCGTCCATCTTGTCAGCTACGTCCGGCAACGGTTGTCCAACGATTTGGGTTGAGAATGCTATAGTACGCAGAAGCAAGTGCTTCTTCAGGGGATAATTGAAGAATTTCAAGCCCACAGCAAGGGGATCTTCCGGCTTGATTATCGGCGTGCGCTTCTTCGGAAACTTGTACAATTGATCGTAATTGGAAAACTTTAGCATTCCTTGCAGTTTTCTTTTTATGGCAAGCTGACGGCTAAAACGGTTTTTATTCGATATGGTCTTCAATTTTATCGACTGCATTTTACGTCCGCATGGAGCAAACAACTTCAGCCGCTTCTCACCGACAATTAGTTTCCTCATTTCAAATCCGCCGCACAGTTGAGCGAAGTGACTCAGAAAATCGTCACATTCTATGTGGATCGATCGGGAGATAACTCCGGCCCGTGGCTGCACGTAGTTGCGTATTAGCTGGCCCAAGTATTGCTCCAACGGCGAGCTCATGGGGAGCAGTCGACCGTCTGGCTTGACGTGGTCGAGCACAGCCCGGAAAAAACCCATCAACGTTTTCACCGATGAGTTCCAAATTACATCAGTTGCAGAAGTCTTTCCAAAGTCGACATAACACAGCTTGTAAATATTCATGTTGGCAGTAATCTGTACACAGTACTTTTAAATCCACGTTTTAAAATAAATCCTTTTTTTTTTTTGTACTTACTTTCAGAAATGCCAAAAATTTTTGGAGAAAATGAACAATTTGATAATCAGTACTTCGCAGTCAGCAGTCAACTGAAAGTGTTTCCAATAAACCTTAAAATGCTTGAAGCTTGTTTGACACTTGTGACAACTCAAATAAAATACATCTGGCAACCTGTGCCTGGCAGTGATGCCAATTGTGCACTGCTCCAATTGACAAAGTTCATGCCACATTGTAATATAAATAATTTTAAAAAATACTAAACAACTTTTTTGCAAAAACATGCAACAGGCAGGAGAAAGCATTTTCGACCTCTTAAAGGGTAAATATTCTTAAACAACACCAAAAGCCGATTCGGTTTATCTATGTCTCTCTGTAGAACCTTCAGCTATATGTTTTTGTTCAATTTTATGGATAACACTGCTCATTTCACACTTGGTTTCAGTGTGTATTTGTTTTTACTTGTCTACCCCCAATTTCGCAGTGAAATATGTTAAAGCTCAACTACTAAATATCTATAGATAATTTATCTATCTTTGCCACATACATATACATATATACTTTGTACTTTCGCCACTAGCTAAAAACCAATTTGGTTTTTAAAATTATTTTGTACATTATTGTGTTTTGTTGTTCAATGAGCACCGCAGCGTTGATTGTTATTAAAATTGTTTGGTTATATCAGCTCATTAATTTAGCGCTTGTTTCTGTCTCTCTTCGGTTTACTCGCATTTCCACACCATTTTCCGCACAGTTTATGGGCTGCATTTTCCGGCACAGCAAACAGCAATGAAAAATGTTTCACACTGTGCTGCAGTTTTCTGCGCATAAATTAATGAAAATACTGCAAGCAAAGGGTTGCCATACAAATATGAATTATGATCAAAGAAGTGGCATGAAAGCGTAATGAAAATTCCTATGAAAAACAACAACAACAACATGACAAAGGTGCGATGAATAACTCAGTTGGAGAGTCTCATTA
Source organism: Drosophila nr. medialis 2 BK-2023a (assembly GCA_035044325.1). Lineage (NCBI taxonomy): Eukaryota > Metazoa > Arthropoda > Insecta > Diptera > Drosophilidae > Drosophila > Drosophila nr. medialis 2 BK-2023a. Next base: position 5,200,817 of record JAWNMH010000397.1, on the reverse strand, counting down.
AAATGTTATTAATATGAGGAAAAAAGGAAAACCTGCAATAATTCCAAATTATATAATTTTTGTAACTAATAAGTAAGTTTCGAGAAAAGCAATACAGAAGAAAATTCGACAAGACACAGTTCTCATGTTGGTACCTTTATCATGGGAAAAGTTGTTTCTTAAACAGAAGTTTTCAGTTTTAATAATTTTAGTTGTTTCTTCAACATGAACGTATTAGAAATAAGAGATTTTAGTTTCGAATAAATAACTGAATAAGTAAAGTAAAGGTAAATAAATTGATGGATTGGTAATCAAGTCATGAAATATCGAGCATTGATTACTTTCTCACAAATGCAACCTGTTTCATGTATAACATGCAACCACAAAACTAATTAAATACCAGGGCTGCACACACGTAAACCCAACTAAGCGGCCAAAAATCCAAAATGGCCGTAAATGTGGAAATGAGTTTTGTGTAACCGCAAAACAGATGCACTTGCTGATAATCATCGAGTTGCTGTTGCTGATGATGGTGGCGATGATGATGACGATAATTAATAGCACTAATTAAAATGAACAAAGCGGGGCAGAAGACGCCATTGCAATATTGCATCGCAATGGCAAGAAGCGAAATTTCAACTGCTCCTGCCACATAAAAGCCAATTAATTATTTTTATGGCTACTCAAGGAATTGCAGTTGTTTCTCCTCTCCTTTTTTTAGCCAAGAACGAAAAACGCTGCCCGAAAATAACCAACAGAAGCCAATACACAAATCGAGTGTCTGTGTGTGTGTGTGTGTGTGTGTGTGTGTATATGCCAAAGGGTTTCAGGGCTCAGGGTCTGTCTGGATAATAAAAAATTATGGCCACGATTTGGCGCACTCGAGGAAAAATGCGCCACTGACCAGGCTAACTGCATGCACAGAAACCAACACAATAAAGCGAAAGCAAAAACAAAAAGAAATAATTCTATACTTCAGAGTGTGTGACTAGAAGATACCCTGTAGCAAGTGCAACTGAACACTGGTAGAAATGTTTAGAATGTCGAGAAAGTTATTAGACTTAGTCTGCTCTAAAAATCACAACAAATACTTATGCTTTACAAACTATATATTTTTTTGATAAGTATTTTATCTGATTCTTATTTTATTTATTATTTTATATTTTATTTATATATTTTTGTAGTTTAAAATGCAACTCTGGTTTCTATATAATTCGATCTTTGTGTGCTGGGTATTAGGAAGTCCAAGCTCATGCAATGCTTCCAAAAAGATGGCGCCTTGCTGTGTACAAAATTGATCAGAGGATTCCCTGCCGTTTGAACTATGACGCGATATGTCATCATATTTCCGCTGTGGCAGTCTCGGCCACTTGGCTCTCGTTCTGGGCCATGTGTCCTGCTTGTTGGTCTGCATCTTGTTGTTGTTGCTGCTGTTGTTGTTGTTGTTGTTGTTGTTGCCATTCATATTTTTCACTTTGTCAAAGGTTTTTCCATGCAGTGCGCAAGACTGCAAATCCAGTTGCCCAGTTTCTCAGTTGTCCACTTGTCCAGTTGCCATGTTGTCCAGTTGATTTGTCTGCCCCTTCCCCTTGCCGCTCACCCCTTTTCGTGTTGAATTTGTGTTTAGCATTTGGGCAAAACATTTATTACTCCGGCTACCGCAAAATCAATTTTCCACATAACTTTTTGCTCGAGCTGCGATGTTGTTGTTGGTGGCGCTTTTGGCCAACTGGGCAACGGTGGTCCTGTCGAGCCATTCGCTGTGCTTATGGCCACTTCCCCTGCACTTTTATTGGCCGCTTGCCGTTCTGCCTACTTCTTCTGCCCGTCGCTTTGACTAATGGCAGTTTCGTGCAACTGCTCCTTTCGACGTTTCTTTTTCTTGGCCACTCTTTCATTTGAAAATTATTTGTTTTGTCATATTTTTTGCAGAGCTGGAAAATGCTTTTTATTTTCGCTCAGCACTTTGCCAAGTGCATTTCACATTTTCTTTTTAGAAGAGTTGAAATGCTTGCTTTTCCAATTGAGAAATGGCTTACTAAAATTCTTATAAAGACTTAGTTTTGTTAGAAATGAGCAGGAAATATCTTAAAATTAGTGCTGCAAAATCTATTCGAATACTTCATAACTCCGATAACGCTGTACCCAATCTCAAACATATCTAATAATTTTATAATTCTGTTCTTTTTTAGACGGTTCAGCTACTCATCACCAGTCCAACATCGAGCCCAAATTCAGGCATATAAAATATGTTTTTTTTATTACTATATCATATATTTATAAATTTTTACTACATTTTCTTGTCGTGGCATTTCATAAAGCCATTTTATTTGGTATACACATTGTTTCTATACGTTTTCGGGTCCAGCAGTTCATTAAAAAACTTCATTACCTCATGTTATAAAGCAAATCAATTTTGATTTACATCAAACAACAAATGCAACAACAACAAGCCGGCATGCATACATATATCAATATATGTGTGCTCGGTGTTATTGTGAGGCCCCCCAAATGGCGCAGGCGCATATTGTAGGGGCTGGGGATTGGGCTGCCAGAGCTGGCCAACGAATCGTTCCATCATTCCAAAGTGTTGATGATGGAAAGTGTCCCACTGAGCGAGCACAAAAAACAACCAAAACGAAACACCAATGCGGCCAGTGTGTCTACAATGGACCATAGAATATGCCAGAGAATAGAATAGAACAACAACAACAAGAACAACAACAACAACAACAACAATAAACGCTAATAATGCTTAATCAATGTTACACTTTACAATAAGAGAGAATAAAATATGGAAGTGAGGGTTGGAGCTGCTCTCGCAACGCACAAGAAATCGAAAATGTTGAACTTCATTTGTGCAATGATTTATGGTTATTTCATTACCAAAAAATGAAAAGGAGAAGAAAAAATAAAAAAAAGAACCTCTTCAGAATATAATTCACACCTGTGAACAAGTTGAGGCCAAATGAATTGTAATTGAAATCGCTATCGAGTTGGAGAGAGGTGTTCGTACTCGAGTATGTTGCAAGTGGGGCATAATACAAATCGATTTGATTTTTGGGTATTGAACAATTCGTTGAAATATTTGAAAACAATGCGCTAAATTTGTTGCGCACAAATTGTTGAGTGTGTGTGTGAGAGTGTCTGTGTGAGCGTGTATTCAATAATCATTTATCTTGTGCATTGGATTTCTTGATTATAAACAACAAACGTAGAGGTCCATAAATTATTTAGATTGCTTTCAAAGCTTCATTAGCTGCCAATGAAAACGATTAAAGGTACAGATTATTTTTATTTCTTATGTGCTTTACAATATTAAGCGCTATAATTGTTAGATCCATCGTTGTCTGTACTGAAGCTGAAGTCACATTTCAAGTTTGATGAGAATTGCACATCATTTCATGATATTAATTAAATGGCTTTGCCATTTGTTTTGGTTTAACACGATTTTGAATTTCTGGCACATAATTAAATCAACAACGGAATATTATAAGGGTAATCACACACCATAAAGATCATTCGAATTCTGTTGTATTCCCATTTTTAAAAGTGTTTCAAATTAGTTTTACGTTTCATTTGAATTCTATATTTTTAAGTTTTGCAGCATGTAGCTTTTGTCTTGCTTTAAATGTTAATTGCTGTCAAATTAACTCAATAATTACCCTCGCTAATTTTAACTTGTATAATTTTATAACAATTATAGTTTTCATATTAAATTTGTAACGCATTTACGAAACTTTTCCATCCCCAAAATGTATATATATATTCTGTACCAGCATCAGGGCGAGTCGATCTACCCCTCAGTTTACAATCTTCATTGATTAAAAAAAAAGCTAATTAAAAGTGGAAGCAGATTAACTGCTGCCTACAAGCGTAATAAATGTAATCTTCGGTGTGCCAAAGATAATCAAGCTATCGTAAATTTACAATTAGTAGCTAAGTAAACTTAAGGCAAAATCGAAGCTTCTTTCCCAACTCAAGTTTTATTAGAATTGTATTTGGTTTTCGTGGTTTTAATTCATATATAATGAGGCAGCTGGTGCTTTCGCAGCAGGCAGCTTTTGTCATGCTTGAAGTCATCTCATTCAATGTCAAAAGCGATTGCGTTTAAGTTCCTCACTTGCTTTGTTATCGCACGCGCTTCTTGACGAGCAAGCAGCCGCAGCTGCGGCAAAGATTCAAAAATATAAAGACTTTTCAACGGCATGCCACATGTCAATCCACAGGCTACGCTCATCAAGATTTTCGTATGCCCATAATTGAGGTTAGGCAAGAAGGCGTACATGTTCTCGCAAACAAAAAAAAAACAACAAAAAAAGTGCGCCCAGCACGAGTTAAGAATTAATTTAGTGAAAATAATTTGTTTAGTCGTGCTGCAAAATTGCATAATTGTCAATGGTTAGCCACTCTAAACAGCTATCGCTCTCTCTCTCTCTCACACACACTCTCGCTCGCTCGCTCTCACTCACTGGATCCTTAATGAGCGCACGACGACGCAATTGGATGCGGTTTGTGGTAAACGTCCCACGTGCGTTCGTACAACAAGCGCTGCGCCATTTTGTGTCACAGACACATTTGCATATTGGAAAATTATAGCCGCACAGTCAACGCCTGAACAGCAGCTATGTGTGTATGTTTGTAGCTGCTTCTGGCTTTTGTGGCTGCGGTTGCGCAGAAGGCGACGCGCGTGGCTGCATGGTGCCACAATGGGAGGGCGCCTCTGTGGACGATGACGATGACGACGACGTCGACCCCCAAGCGACCTCCAGCCGCGAGGACTCTTGACTCTGTTTAACTGGAAGAGTGGCTAGCGAGGAGCAGGCAAAAAGAGTGCACGCAAAAAAAATGCATCGGACTCTGATGAGCTGTAAAACACGCGTTTTCATAATGTTATTAAAAGTTCCGTCAATGGCCAGCCGAAAGGGATGGGGTGGGGCGGCGGGGGGCGCTTCAACTGCCATTTGACATGCCAAAAAACACTTCTGTCACAGCAGCAGCAAAAGCAGCGACAGCATCGCTAGTGCAACCCTGTAGGTGGTTGTGGTTGTGGTTGTGTCGGCGATGGACACTCGTGCCTTCTTCTGTGGTTGTGGCGCAGGCTCGTAAATTGTGCGCCGCATGCGCTTTGGCAATTATTTAGCCATAATAAACTTGATAACGATGCGCGATCTATGACTGTAAATTGGCCATTTGCAACAACATACAGTAGCTGCACTCATTTAATTTAAATTTTCAATTTGTTTCAAGCATGTAAAGCAGCTTTTTTATTCCATCGATTTGAGTGGACGTATTTACTTCTGTCATTAAATTTAACGCGCGGTAGCCAAGGCTGCCAGACTGTTCGATTTCGTTTGTCCAAACGAAAGCTTGGTCACACTCATTACGCTCAAAATGGAAGCGCGAACTGCACACACGCTTAAATGTTTTTTTAGATTTAAACCAAATTAATTGAATCAAAAACTTTTAACTTTACAAAACAAAATTAATTATGCAATCGTTCTAAGCAAAATTGAATCTTTATGAAAAAACCAGTATTTTTAACCAGAATTAATTGAATACAGCTAACAGTGTGTACACACTTTAAAGAACAACAAAAAATGTTTGTTGAATGCTTCAGCTGATAGTGCCAAATTAAAATAAACATTGAATATAATTAATACTGAATATTAGCAAGAATTTAAAAACATGCAATGGCTCTTAAAAGTAGCATATTACTGCAAAATTTATGTGTATTTTGTGCATTGCGTTTTGCTCCGATTCAACAGTTGTGCAACTGTGCTCAAACGCTGTTCGGTGTGGTGAATAAATACGGACTACAGCTGCTGATGAATGAACAAGCAGTAGTAAGGTGGAAAACATAGCAAAACGTAAAAATTCAGCAACCGCAACAAAACAAATGCGAAAAAAAAACAAGCTTAAACAAAGTGAGTAGGCTGCAGTGAACCCATAACAAACAATAAGAGCGAGTGCATATGGCAATTGTGTACGAAACAAAACCGGTGAATGCGACGCGAAAGCCCCAAAAAAAGGGAACAATGGCAGAAGGCAAAGCAGTAGTAGGAGTATGTTGAATGTTGAATTTATAGCAGTGTAGTTGTAGTTGTAGTTGTACGAAGCAGCGTGCAAGCCGCAACTGGCAAAAACTGTGATGTGAAGAAGCAGCACCAAAATACACAACTGCAGAATAACAAAAGAAAATCGCAAAAAAAAAAAAAAACATTAAATCAAACATAACATTTTGTTAAAAAAATGCATTAATAATTGTAGCGAGCGCAAGCCAAATAAAACGCCGGGCATGTTAAAAACGCTGACCGAGCAGCAGCTGACGGAGCACACACAACAAGAACAGCAGCAGGAGGCGGAGGCTGCCACAGGAGGAGGTGGACGTGGAGAAAGAGTCAAAGCCAAAGCAGAGCGCAGCTGCTTCAACCAGCAATAATAATGTTGCTGGCGGCAGCGGGGCAAGCAGCGCCCTATACCTACGAATCGAGTGCGGCACGCAAAATTAATAACAATAACAACAGCAGTAGCAGCAGCAGCAGCAGTAGCAGCAGCACCAAGAACAATGTCAGCTCAGGCAACAGCACGAGCACACCCACCACTGGAGCAGCTGCAGCAGCAGCTACCACGTGCAACACAAGCAGCAGCAGCAGCATAGCCAGTAATGCAGCCACAGCGTTGATGAAAACGCTCTCTGTGCGCCTGCATCGCGGCACCGAATTCATCAAGGATACGGTCCAAAAGGCACTGATCATGTCGGCCACAACGCCAGTGATTGCAGCGCCGCCGCAAGCACCGCCCAAGCAACCGGACACCAGTCATAAACTTAAGCGTAAAGTTTATGGCACCGGTGGCATTATGGGCACATCGGCCGAAACAAGCCTCGCCAGTCGCCAGTTTGTGCGCAGCCAGCCATATATCAAGCCGACGCCAGCATTTCTGCGTCATTTCGCTGTGGCGCCGAGTGCCTTGCATCGTTCGGCGTCGGCGCGCAAACGAAATCCCAGCACTGATAGCTTACTCATGGACATGTGCCTATTCAAGCCCATTCGTCCCATGCCCATAACGCCAATTAAAATGTAAGTGCCAGCTTCGATTCTAGTTAATCTTTCCAATTTGTACTCAAATCTTGTCAATTTTTCAACGTACAGCAACAAAGCACGCGGCTTCGAACTGAAGCGGCCCAAATTTATGCCGCCTGCTTCCAATTTATATAGTGAAGATGAAGATGAGGAAGACGACGATGAGGAGGAGGACGAGGGCGAGGAGGGCCAGGAGCGGGAGGTGATTGACAAAGAGCAGGAAGCACCCAAGGAGCCAGTTGCACTCAAGCCAAAGCTCAGGTAAGTTGCACTTACAAATGGGAGCACTTTTCACTAAAGATAAATTGCTTGCAGCACACTGACATTGCCACAAAATGTAACTGCGTCGGCCTTTGTGCTACACGAAGTCGGCAGCAGCAGAAGGAACACTCAAACCAAGGACATCAGCAACACACACACCTCAGGCTCCATAGCAGTCGCAGTCGCAGAAGCTGCAGTGGAGGCAGACGCAGTTGCAGCTGCAACTGACTCCGCGGGCAGAGCCAGCGCCAAGCCAAAAAAAGTGGCCACCAAGCGACGACGTCGTGCGCCCCTCTTAACGCTTAGACGACGTCGCAAAACGGCATCAGCAGCAACAACAAAAGTTAAGGAAAGTGCACCAAAAACAGCTGCCACAACAGCTGCTGCACCAAAGCGCAAGCGACTCACTGCAGCAGCAGCAGCGACTGTCAGCACAACCATATCGCCAATGCTGCGCTCGCCGCCCATGACACGACAGCGTGCACGTCTACAGATCTCCACCAGCAAATAAGCGCAACAGCTTGATACACACTCACACTAGTGCACACCCACCCACACACACACACAACACCCCCATCTCTCTCAGCTAGGTACTTTTTTTTTTGAATGCAGTTTAGTCATTGGAACACGGCTCAAGGCCGGCCTCCCTATTTGTAATCCGATGCCCAAAAACTGCTTTAAGAACGTAGAGACATAAACAACAACAAAACACAGATACAGACACAAAACAACAACTACAAATCCTAAGTCTTTTGGTTCTAGTTACTGATAAATTCGTAAGCGTGTTTCCATTGTGGTTTTTCAATTTGATTGCCAGCGAAATCCAAGCAAATTTCAAATATTTACTTTAGCGAAACTCGAGCGGAGCATTTTGATTTGTTTACATTTGCATTGTCCAATTTGTGTTCTATGTTTTAAGTTGCTGACAAGTATTTCTCTCCAAACTGCTGAGGATTTATGTACCATTAGTTTCTTACTTGTAAATGTGTTTATTTTTCTGCTTCACTTGCTTCCTGTAAAAATGTTTGGTAAACTCTACGCTATATAATATAATATAAACTGGTCTTCAAGACTGATGCATAACTAAACGAATATTAAAAACAAAAAAAGGAGAACTCATTAAACGGCAACTGATATGCAACTTAAACCCTTTAAGAATTTAAAAAAAAAAAGAAAGAAACAAAAACAACTTAAAACGTAAGCAAAGTATTAAAAAACAAAACAAAAAAACAATATAAAACTTAAAAAAAAAATAAAAATGTAAAAAAAAAATAAAAATGTAAAAAAAAAATACAAAACAAAACGAAACCAATACAAATAGTAATTTATAAGTCATTCCTGATTATTATATTTTGTTTTACATTTAATTACATGGCGTATCGTTTGTCGGCCGAATTTTCATTATAGTTTCCAGTAGACTCTTTAGACATTTTTTCAATTGCAATCGCATAATGTATGTATGTAAAATGTATTCATGTTGCCTGTGAGGCAAAGTGAAATGCAGAGAAAACGCCACAACTATTATTAATTTCCTACGTTTAATTAAGTTTGTTAAAATTGATAGCTTAGTAAGCAAAGAAAACCATTCATTCTCTTTTATATATATATAAATAACAAAAACAAATCTACATACAAACATAATATATAATCTATATATATATATCTAAATATATATATATGTATACATCTGATCATTGACTATAATGCATATGCCGGTCAAATCAACTGTGTGTTGTGATATGAATTAATTTATAAATCGAAGCAAAAGACAGCAAAATTCGTTTGCTTTTAATGCCACAGAGATATGAACGCAATTTGACAATTCTCCCCCCCCCAACCCCCCCCCCCAAAAAGAACATATTCAAATGAAATTAGAAAACAAAAACTATATTTAAATAAACCTAAGCATAAGCATTGAGATACCAACGAATTGGGCAACCGAAAACAACTCACAAATTATGTATTAGCACTAAGCCAAGCCCCCCCAACAGTTTTAACCGATTCCAAAATAACGGATTCAACTAGAAAACAACACACACACACACACACACACACACACTAGAGCAAAATTACTTAAAACACACAGCGAGTTATGCGAGTATGCGTCAATAAATCCGTAAAAAGTTATAGCCAAGATTTTAATTTCTATTAGTGATAATCCATGAAGTATACAATAATTGTGTATACCTCTCATCCAATATTGTTTAGATATGGAAAAGTCATTGAATGAGAATTTCGGTATATTTAATATGATGCCATCTGATCAGACCAACATAGTCTGAATCAAAGCAAACTTCTCTCAAGAATCAGAGAATCTGTAGAATTTAAGCTCTGAGAATTCCTACTAAAGTCTACTTTCATTTTCTCGTTTCCTGCCGATCTTAATTGCCACCTATAAGTTCTTGTGAATAATGTACTCTTATTCAGTTGTTGATCAAATCAATTCCCAAAACTTCTATCATCTATTCTTCCCCATTGTCATTTTCTGCAGATCTTAAGTTCCATTCATAAATTGTTGTTAATTTTTGTGCTATTCTTCAGTTCAATGTCAAGAATCAGAGGCTTAGATGACAATTGTGTACAATGGCATTGTAACTCCAATAAAGTCCATGTTTTCATTTACATCTTAAGTCCCATTCATATATGAATATTATAGTTATTATATTATTACTATATATATATTAGTATTAATTAATTTTCCACATTTTGGTAAATGATATTCTTAATTTGATGTAGAAATCTCAAAAGAAAATAATTTTCAATGTTCACTCATCGATCATTTTGGTGGGCAGCACATTCCACAGATCCTGCAGCTTGTAGCCATTGGGTATGGCTTCCATGGCAAAGCCCAGCTCCTTGCAATAGATGGGTTCGACTGTCGTTTGATCCGTGGCCAATGTGCCCAGGCTGCCAGCGGCGAGATACTTGTTCAGCTTGGTATTGATTTCGCGTTCCTGACGCTCGTCCAGCTCCTGATAGTTGTCGATCTTGAATTGTGTTGCCTGGGCGGCCTCCTCGGCGGCGGCAGCTAATCGCTGACGTGCATCCTGCGGATCGTACTGAATGCCCAGATTGGGCTGATCCTTGTAGATGGTGTGCAGCGAACACAGTTCCTTGAAGAGTTCATTCAAGCGCTCGACGGGATCGATGCGAAAGCCCAGCATATAATTACCACCCGTCTCCGCTGTTTGTATAACCAAAGCCGGACCATATTTGGACTCGCGAATGCGCAGCTAAAAGTAAATCAATTTATGGAGTTTGGATTCAATTGCTTAAAGCGACAGACAGGCAGACAGCCAGACTCACGTTGTCCAGCTGCAAATAGGGCACACTGATGTTGAAGGTTTCGTTGGCATCGGCAAACCACACCAGACGTATATTGGTCACTACAAAGCTGCCCAGGTTGCCCTGATCACTGGACAGATTCCAGACGCCCTGCACCTCGCTGAACACCCGCTCATCTGGCAACAGGATCAGTTGACCCGCCTGCACAATGGCGCCGCGTAATTTCAGATCCCGATACAGAAACGTGCGCTGATACAAGCTGTTGGAGAATGGATGCAATTTGAATTCAAATACTACTTAACCAAGCACTAATTGCCACCCACTGATGCACATCGGTGACGCTGGCAAAGATGGGCTCATGCCGACGCGCCGTCTCGCCGGACACATCCGTGAAGAGAAACTCGAAACGGGTCTCGTTGCGAATGGCCAACATGAAGAGCGCCTGGCTGGGAATGCGGTTCTTGGTATGCATGTGCACCATTCTGGTGCTCGAATTGACAATCCGAGCATATCCAATGGCTGCAAGAAGGTAATCATCATATGAGTTAATAGAAGATTAAGCTATATATATGTAAGAGGAATTAGCCAGAAGAATTCTCGAAAATTGAGTAGTGTCTTCTTAATTTGTTAGATTTTTCTCCAAGTTTTTCTCTAAATTGTACGCACACAAATTGAACTTCTTGTGGACGAGTGAATGCCAAATGATGCGCAAATTGGTGACCAGCAGTTTGCCCGTATCCCCCGGATTGCCCTTGCTGTCCTCTATGTGGTAAATTGTATCCAATATTTTCTCGCCGATATGTAGACGATTGTGTCTGAAAGGGACTGGCCAAAGATTAGGCTGCGATGCAATTGAATTGCCTTACTTACAAATGTGGTATATCGAATTTGACTTCCTTATCCTCCCAGAGCAGCTCCTGATGCATTGCATCCATTTTGCTTATTATTTCCAAGTTTTTGAACATTTTTCGCACAAGTTCCTTTAACTGTTTGTTGTGTTCTGTGGCCCCAAAAAGACGTTGCCAGGCTACGTTTTGACTTGAAACAGCTGATTATTGGTATGGGTTTTTTAATTTTATAATACATATTATATATATTTCGTATATTTGACTATAATATAGCTTTATAAAAAACTTATGAATTGTTAGTGAAAAAGTTTTGGTCAAAATGCCGTAGCGTGAACTGCATTTCGGCTTCCATTGCGTTGAAAGTCTTAAGTGGTATGCACTTTTAGCCAGGCTAGTTAATGGAAATGTAATTTAGAATATTGGCAAAACATTCAGCTTAAACGTTAGCAACATTTAAACACACAAGCACACACACACGCGCACACACACAAGGCAATCGGTGCATCGAATACCAGATGACAAAATAATTAAATACTATTTACAAAAATAAAATTGCAAATGAATATTTGCTTCACATAATTATCTGCGGCTCCGGCACACTGGCAGCGATGCTCTTGTGCGGCAACACCTGGCCACCGTTCACATACAGCTCGTCCTTGACAATGACGTCCTCGCCGAGCACAGTGATGCCTTCGATGCGCACCCAGCGCCCCACAGTCGAGCGCCAGCCCACAATGCACGAGTCTAGCCAGGAATGCGAACGCACAATGGCGCCCTTCAAAATCGTCGAGCGCTTGATGCAGACACCATCCTCGATGATGACACCGGGTCCAATTGTTACATTCGGCCCGATGCGGCAACCCTCGCCGATCTTAGCTGTGGCATCCACCAGCACATTGCCGACAACGCCGGGTCCAGTGTACAGTTTGGGTGATTGCTTCTGACGCAGCGAGCTAAGATAAAGGCACATACCTGAAAGGAAAACGAACTTGGTTATTGGAATATAGATACTACAGTATATGTATATATATATAAACAAAGTTTGCACAAGATAGCTAAAAGAAATTGAGATACAAGCAAATAAATTCAGTTTTCTATTGTAAATTCACAGAAATGCCCAATGGGGGAAATCCAAAAAATCATGTATTTATAAACATGAGACGCTTTATCAGCAATTACGGGTCATTACTTCGATCGTTCTATCAAGCATTTAAAATAGATTTCCGGCTACTGACATTGGTTCCAAAAAACCAGATATAAGTCGCACTGTATGCGAAAAGTCAATAAAGACAAGAACTGAAGCGTTAACTGATAAAGACGTAAGTGGGCCAATTGAAGAAGATATGTCGTAATGAAATGGACAACGCACCGGTTAGAAAGTCTTTGGGCTGTCCAATGTCCATCCAGAAGCCGGTCAGCTCCATAGCGTAGAGCTGCTGCTGCAGCGCCATGTCGGGAAACACCTCCTTCTCAATGGACGTGGGCTTCACCTCGATGCGTTCCAGCACCGATGTATTAAATATGTAAATGCCCGCATTGATTTTGTTGCTGACAAACTCCTGCGGCTTCTCAATGAAATTCTTTATGCAACCCAGTTCATCGTAGAGCACAACGCCATATTTGGAGGGCTCCTCCACTTTGGTCACCACAATGGTGCCCTCTTTGCCGTGATTGCGATGGAATTGCACCAGTTGCTTAAATGGAAAATCACAGATCACATCCGAATTGAGTACGAAGAAGGGTTCTGAACTGGCGGACAAGAGGTGCTTGGCCAAGGCTAAGGGTCCAGCTGTGCCCAGTGGTTCGCTCTCATGTGAAAAGATCAACTCCACGCCCAGCTTGTCGGCCTCCACTTTCAGCTCCTGTTCCATTTGCTCCGCTCGATAGCTAACCGCCAGAATGACCTAAAAAGAAAATATAACTTGTTTATATAACTCTTTTGCTCTGGTTAAAAAGGAAAACTCACCTGACGGCAGCCGGCATCGACGAGTGCCTCCAGTTGATGCAACAAAATGGGTTTATTGGCAAACTCCACCAGCGGCTTGGGCGTGCTCAGTGTCAGCGGACGCAGACGTGTCCCAAAGCCGCCCACCAAGATGAGGGCCCGGGCGCCGGTGCCGGCCGCTGTCTTTGGAGATCCGCACATTTTTCTTTTTTTACAATCACTGTTTAATTTTTGATTTGGGGACACGTCACGGAATCAACAACGGGCGAAATTTGTTTAGTGCAGTTGGCGATGGTTTTGCGATGACAAGCGCTGCAGGAGAGTTAGTTTTCGTTTTACTTATTTTTGACTCTTAAGCTATTAATTAATATTGGGCACTTTTTGTTGTTGTCTCTTTTTGCTGCTGATAAGCCGATTGTTGTTGTCTTTTTATTACAGTTGGCGCGTTCCTATTGGGAGAGTCGTTGTATTGGCTGGGTGTTTGTGATTCTGTCTATCGATGTCTATATCGATTTCAAATACTTTCCACAATTTTAATTAATTCAATACAAAAATTTAGATGCAGCTTTTGTGCTGCTTTTGTTGCTGTTGTTTTATTTTCCGTGTAATAAAACCAAATAATTATAATTAGAGATGTTGATTGTGTATCGATATTTTTTCTTGCCGTCAAATGCGAATACGATATATGTAAACATATGGAAAATATGTCATAAAATCACAATATTTGCCAACTTCCAATTAATGTAGCTATGTCTATGTAAATTGTATAGTAATTGTATTGAGTAGCTTATTCCATTTTAATAAATTCAGTTAATCGGTTCTTATCGATATACTGTTTGCCTGCTGCAAGAGTTTTTGGTGATATTTAACATTGCGCTCTTCGGTAATACTGATTTTGAGAACAGTGTGACCTGTGCTGTTGACAGCAGTGTCGGAGTCGGAGTTTCGTTACGTGTGGGAATAAATAAAACAGAAAAAAAGCAGTGAAAATTGTGCAAATCATTCTAAATTAATAGCTTAAAAGGTAAGTTTCACAATTAAGCATATCGACGTACACATGAACGTTCACAGTTATGTAAATGCAAAGGGTATAATTATTGCGACAGACAAGTAGCAGCATAATTTGGGGCTCCGCTGGCCACTCATGCACACACACACACACGCACACACGCACAGTCATACTCACACACATATTCACAGTCAGACATATACATATACACACATATTTGTGTATTTCGTCGAATCAGCAGCCTCAACAGCAGCGAGCGACAGGCAGACAGAAAACAAAATGTCGACCATTTTGCATTTGATTTTGATTGCCTTTTTATTCGATATTCTGTAAACGAATCGTGTTAATTTATTGCATTTGCAAAAAAAATATCTGACAAAATATATATCGCAAAACTGTGCATTGTGAATTAAGACGAAAAGTGCAAGCAAGCTAAACGCGTTGATAAAATTGTGTGTGAGTTGAAAGCTTCTTCGATATTGATTTTTACAATGGCATTTGGGTAAAAAGCGCAAAGAAAATTGCTTCGACTGTATACTGAGGAGTTAGACTAAAATGTGTATACATTTGTGGTCGGCTTTTTGTGATATCGATTCGAGTTAGAAAAATAAATATATATTTACACGTACAACAGTTGTTGGACGAACAGCGATGATCTCAAATTAGTTGGCAACGCTGATCACCCAACAACAGTTATTGTCGAGTGCCCCTAGGATTATATATGTGTGTCTGTGAAGAATGATTTGTTTAATTCTATTTTGAATATTATCTCTATATATCATTATGTACACATGCATGTGTGCTTCATTTTTCCTGACTGATGCGAGGAGCATCTTGTTAAGTTTTTACTTTCTCTTTTATTTATGCTACGAGCGAGCGGCAGCGTCTATATATACATATATATATATGTGTGTGTGAATGTGTGTGTGCCTCCCTCAATGCAGCAAAATCAGCAGTCACGTTGAATTTCATACGCACACCGTATATTATTTGTGTTTAATTTTGGCCTCTTGTCAGTTTTTTATATGTGTTGCTTTTATATTTTTATTTGTTTAGCTTTTATGGTCACATTGCACTGAGTTTCTCTGAAGGTGGTTTGTTCTGGTGATTGGCAACTCGTGTTTAATTTTTTTGCAAGTAATGCTATGCAGCAGCAAGAGAAAAAAACAACTCTGGGCACATAACGATCAGCGTTTGATTTAAATACTGCTTACACATACTTATGAAATACATACATCGTTGTGTGACGTCATTATTGGCTTTTGAATTTAGAATCTGTGATTTAATGCTTTATATAAAGAGTTTGACAAAGAGCCCTGAAAACACAAAGGTCATCTCAAAATGTAAATATCGATAGCTTAAGATATTGTTATTGTTAAATATGGAGCAAGACAATAAATTAAAAAAAGAACATGGTTAAAAGATATGAAGGTCGTGTGTGTTTGCAGAGTATATCAATAATATAGCAACGCTGTCGTCTCATAAGTCAACCTTGAAAGTTGATTGAACTGCCGAAGGGAAATATTTTGACCCCAAGAGTCCCACTACACACATGCAACACTCCCGAGCCGTCAATTGCCTGCGCCGCCTACGGATCGCATATACATAATTTGATTTCCGTTTCTGCTGCTGCTGAAAGAGGAGCAGCAGCAACTCCCGTCCTTAGACCACAAAATGCTGCCTAGCACTTCTTCAACTTTGCCGTGCAGCAGACGCCTTCCTTTTTTTTCAACTCCACAGTGCAGCGAATAAAAACAAAATCCTGTTGTGTGTCTGTCTCGGCTGTCTGACGGCGACTTTGTATGCATAGCAGCAGAACGTGTGTGCTTGTGTATGTGTGTGTGAGAGAGGGATAGAGTGCGCTGGTATTGGTGCGTTTCATTTACTCTTTACACTCGATACCCATTCTCATGCCCTTCCCATGCTGGTTTCGTTTCGCCCCCTCGAAAAAGCCAAAACACAACTCGAACTTGCTCTCTGCGCTTTGTTTTCCCATTGCCTGGCTGACTTTGTTAGCCGTATATATACATATATATATATATATATATATATATATGTGTATAAGTGCGCCTTTGTACATTGAACTCTCGGGTGCCAGGCCCAGGCCCAGCACTGGCTGCGGTCCTATTCCTGGACTCATCGTGTTGCAAGTGTCACGTTCCCCACTTGCACCCATTTTAAATTTGAGATACGCAGTATTGCTTGTAACTCTAATTTCTCTTTATTTTTGTTATCAGTATTGAATTGCGAATACATAGTTAATTTTTTTCTTCGACAACTAGTTTCCACGAAAACACAGAGATAATATACTCATTGGATGACATCGATTTGCGTTTATAATTGTACTTATTTTAGATACACACACATAAATAACGATAACGATATATATCGATTGGCATATTTTGTAGTAGAGTATAATGGATTCGACTTTCTTTGGAGTTAGTTGATTCTATCTACATTCTACAATCCTGTTTCTTGACGTTTGTTTTTTTTTTTTTGGCTGCCAGCGTTTGATTTTTGTTTTCTCTTTTTTCTTTTTGTTTCTTCTTCTGGTTTGTTGTTGGCACCCATCGAATCATCCTCCCTTAGCGATGAAGTTCCGTGTCAAAATGCTGGATGTGCTCTATATGCGCGAGTTCCATGCGATAGTTGCCACATTGGCCAAGCTGGCTAAGGATTGCGTGATGATATTGGGGCAGGAACGGATGCATTTCATTGTTAACGAGGAGCACTGCTCGACGTCGTCGCCGCTCGTATGGGTGACCATTGCGGCCAAAGATTACTTTCCGGAATATAAAATGACACCAGCAGCAGCACCTGCAGGCGACGACGAGGACTTCATTGTGCTAGTCATGTCCGCCACGCATCTGAGTCGAGCGCTAGCCGTGCTCCGCTCGGGCACCACCAGCACTGTGCACAGTTGCAAGTTGAAATTGAAGCAAATCCAATTTCCCTGCATCTCGGTGATTTCATCTGTTGTATCGCCCAGTTCAGCTGAGCCACGCGAAATGGTGCACGATGTGCCCGCCACCATAATCCCCGCCAGCGATTGGCCCGCATTTATGTTGCCCAAGATGCCCACCACTCAGATTGTGCTCGGTGTGCCCTCGCTGCGTCTCATGCGGAGTCTAATTGACAAGCTGAAGAACATTTCGCCAAGTCTGATATTCCATGGTAGCACTGCTGGTGAACTGAATCTGGTCTCCGAATCGGAGATGGCAACGATTACGTCGCGTTTCACTCAACTCTTGCTGCACAAGGGTGGGGGGGTCTCCTGCCACCAGCCGACGGAAGTTTCCTGTTCTGTGGATTCGCGAAAAATGTCGGCGTTTTTCAATGCACTCCAATTGCCCAATGAGGAGGTATCGATTGGTATCGATAACGAGAATTGCATTTGCCTGCAACTGGATATTCGCAGCAATGTCGTCTTGCATTCCATTCTGCCAGCTGTTTGTGTTTAAATTAAGTGCAAATAAATGTTATCGAATATGTAAATCTGATGAGCAGCCAGTATTGATTAGTAAATGTTTGTTTTTTTTTTGCTGCTGTAGGCATCTGTTTGCATTTAGGAAGAGTAGTAAGGAACCTGTAGAAAACGTTTACCGATATATATGTAAAAAGTACTTGATATCGATATGCAAATTGTCAGGCAACATCGATAAGCGAAAGTTTGTTTTTTCTTTTATTGTTTTTTTTTTTTTTTTTTTTTGTATTGTGCAGTGCGTTTTTCGCCCCAATTTGGCAACGACGTCGTCGGCTGCTGCGCAGGCCGTGGCCTGTTTTTCTGTGCCGCGGCAGCGACGTCGACCGAGCGCTCGCTCTGTTGAGCTTGTTGCATTGCCAGAGAGTAGTAGTACGTCTACACACGTGTATGTGTGTGCTGTTATTGTTTGTTTGCATATTTATTGTGTATTTTTTTACTGGTTTTACAACCGCATCTGTTTGCTTAGTGGCAATTGCAATTGACTTGCATTTATGGCGTGTTGTTGTTGCTGCTGTAATGCGCTGCAATTGCAGGTGAGTAGCTCTTTCATGTAGGCCAGCAGCGACGTCGACAGCGCCGCACTCTCAAATCAGTCAACGTAGCGTGGGCCGCTCAAAAAAAAATCGCTCTCGTTGGAAACAAAATCAAGTTCACAATTCAGCAGCCATTTTGGGCTAGGCTGCGATTGCTACAAAACCAAAAAAAAAAAATAGTAATATGTAAAAATCTAAATAGCTGATGTTGTGTTATCTATAAAGTGGTCTCTCACTCCCAAATTCGAACGCTGCGAATCCAGAGAATGAAAATAATATACTATATTTTATTAATTTCTGTGTTCTAAAAAGAAAGAGAATAAATTAAATGAAATGAGTATTGTCAAAGTGCCATTTTGAATAAATAAATGGCTTCCATTTTTATCAGGCATTTCTGTAGCCCTTGTCTCGCCTCGCTTCTTAGCTGCTCGTTTAATTGCGTATTTCAAAATAGAGTATTTGTCTGTGTGTGGATGTGTGTGTGTTTGTGTTTGTGTGTATGTATGTGCGTATGTGTTTGTGTGTATGTGTAGCAGTAGACAGGTCACCTAGCCACAGCAAGACAAACCCTATTAGTAGATTAGTCACAACTTCACAAAACAGCTGTTCGTCTGTATAACCCAAGTTTAACTTTTCACACACACACACAAGTCGATATATTGAACACTCATGCGATCAGCTGATCAGTTCAATACCAATTTCGCTCTAACGAGCAAGTCACAAGTAACATAAAAGAAAAAAAACTAACTTTCCAGCGAGCAACGAGTGCACGTTCCAACCCCAAAGTAGTACTTGGGTGCAAAAAGGATGAAGAAAAAGAGCGCTCATTTCTCTTTCACACTCACTCTCTCTGCTCAGCAGCCATGGCCATATTGAGTGGAATTTCAATTTCCCTTACGGCAAAGAAATTTGTTCGAGTCCCAATGGAAAGTCGTTGTGTGTTGTGTAAAAGGCCCATTTGTTGCGTTAAAAATTAAAGTGCGTCACACTTCGACTAAAAAAAAAAAGAAAAAAGTTAGTCCAAAGGGTGCTGGAGTCGGTTTGTTGACCTCTTTGCTAGTCAGCGACAAGGGTTGAGTGACCCGCTAAACAACCGAGCTAAGAGGCGCTGAGTGCTTTTGTGCTGCCTATTGTCGTCTCTCACTTATGGGATATTAATTCTAAAATTGACTTGTATTAATTGCAAAGTTAACGTGCTTAAAAGCATATTGGGTTTTTATGTACATTTGAGTGATGAGTGTTTAACTCAAACAAATTTCTCGCCTGACTCACTCTCACTCATTGAGTTGAGCTCGTTTATTCGTCGGTCGCCATTATTGACGTAGTCGTTTCTGCTGCTGCTGCTGACTGTCAGTCGTGAGTTGGTTTTGAGTGCGTGCACAGCTGAAAAAATGTGTTCGTGCCGATGAGACAAACGGTTTTTCTCTCTGTCTCTCTTTTGTTTTTTTTCTTTGCTATATAAGACTGTGTGCAAGTACATAATGTACAAGGCATTGCTTTGAAAAAAAGGTGCAGTACGTTTTATATAATTTGCAGTACATTATTAATAAATTACGTAGTCGCGTTTTTCATTTAATTTTTTTTGGGTAACGAATTGTGTTCTTAAATAGCATGCAAAATGGTTGAAATGCTTTGTGTGCTGTGCATTCGTCGTTTATTTCCAACAATTTCTTTTGCCTCCTCGCTTTGCTTGCGTTATGTACGGTTATACGTTACATACGTATACATTTTCTTAATGGTGTGCGTGTGTGCGAGATTGGAGCTGCTTGACTGTTTGGTGTGTGTGTGCGAGTGTGCGAGCGACTTATGTGCTGCTGCTTCCCCTCGTGCGTTCTCTCATGCACATGCCGAGGCAAACGACAACGTCGACGTCAACGTCGCTGCTTAATTCTGCTCTGCTGTGCCCATGCTCCCTTTTTGTATATTTAGTAGAAATCGACAGTCGGTCGTCAACAAAGGAAGAGGAGCGCGGCGCACAGCTACAGGAAAAGTAAATATGGGAACGTAGTAAAATATAAATATGATGCAATTTAATTTGTGGGGAAAAAGTTTTTAAATTCTCATTTTCAATTTTAACTGCTATGTTTATGCATAAAATTCGTTTGTTCTTTTTTTTATACATTTCTGTTCGCTATCGTTGTGTGTATAACAGTATAAAAATTTAAACTGCGTGTGTGTTGGTGCCAGTGTTTACATATACTGTGTATATAGCGGAAATGAGTAAATATCAAGAAATGTGACTTGTATATGGGTGTGTATGTTTAAATATATAATTATAGTTATATAATTTTCGCCTCTTTCTACTTCGATTTGCTGCGGCAACAAGTTGTGCAGCTTTTGTTATTTTCCAGCTTTGCAATAGTTATATTTATTTCGAAAGGAGAGGGGGTCACACTTAATTCCGTGTATCGCCAATGACCCTCAACCAGTCACTCTTTCAATCAGACACCTCCCACTTTGTGCAGACCTTCACTGCGTGGCAACCACAACAATAAATAAATAACAATAACAATGGCAAGGTTTCTAATTAATTGTTGCATGCACTTTTTTTTACCTTGCGTTTTTTTTTTTTTATTTCATTTAGCAGTAACAGTTGTAGAGTTGCCAGATCGACTAAAACCAACCTTTCATTGAAGCAAGGGCTTTATTTATTGCGTTCTTTACTTTGGTGACCTGCTGCGCGTCTCAAAGCAAAAGTTTTATTTGAAGAGTGCGCAACACAGAAATTTTCCAATGCAACTTTAGTTTTTACGGTTAAGTTGCCACAGTAACGGCGACGGACGGGCGACCCTTTATTTTGTAGCCCAAGCCAGCAGAAGCAGCAGCCTGTAGAAAGCGCTGCTGTTGCTGCCCACACATACAAGCACACACACACCCCACTTTCCTATCGGTATCTCGCTCGCACACACACTCGCTGCTGCTGCCGCTCAGCTGTGCGTAGGCCACAAAAGCAGTTTCGTAATAGAAAATAGAAAACCAACATAAAACACAAACAACGAATATGAATAGTAAAAAATTCAAACAAAAAAAAACTTGACGAGGCAACACGGTTTTGTATGCTTGCAGCCCCGTTACTACGTACATCGTCGTTGTTGGTGCTGCTGCTGGCGTCATATGCTCGACTGAGTTTACACACACACATACAGGAATGAATGTGTGTATATGTATACAAATAAGTTACAAACAATAGCACGCTGTATAAATCTATGGGGTAGGTGTTTAATTTTGGGGCGGTAGTGGTGGGGAGGCGGTGTGAATTACAGATAGAGTGAGCGTGCGAGCGGGTCAGTGAGTTTAGGGTTGGGGGAGGGAATAGGAACACACGCATGCATACAAATATTGTTATCAATTATGTTTGCCAACAGGGTTGACAACAAGTCTAGCACAAAAGGTAATTACAATGTACATACATCCTTACATACATACTTACATACATACTTACATACATACATACATCCTTACATACATACTTACATACATACTTACATACTTACATACATACATACATACATACTTACATGCACACATACTTACATGCATATACACACATTATTATGTAAAATTGGAGGCCCTTTACAATTTTCAATTGCTGCTGATAAAGAATTAAACATTGACAACAAATTATAACTACATGCCATATGTTGGAGTTGCCACCACACGCAAGGAAAATGCTACTCTTTCACACAAACGCACATAGACAGTATGTATGTATCTACCATTTGCGGCCTCGCACATTTTTTATTTGGTATCTGTATATTTTTTGGTGTGAAAAACTTGTGGTTTCCACTCGGTCAAAGTTAGCTAGAAAAAAATCCAAATTCAAACAAATTTTATATAGCGTGTGTCGACGTCGACATCTTTGCTGGTTTCATTTGAAGCGACCTTGAACTCAATTCGTTTTCGTATTTTTTTTTCTATTTTCCTTAATAGTTGTGATTGACAGTTGGTTTGCACTCGATGTTTGTTGGATTTCGTGTCATATTTGCTGTAACGACGACAAAGACACACACGCGCACAAACTACGCATTTATTTTATAAGTGTAGCTGGCGGCTTTGCTGCCAGCGCTGACTGCGCTGGAAAGGGCGAAGACGCCGTCGACGTCGCCAACACGTTTCGGTCGCTGCTACTTTCTGTCTGTCTCTCTGTCTTCTGCCTTTGCGGCGCATCACTGCTACAATTGCTTGCTTTGCTTTTTATCTTTTATTCGTCGCGTGTGCTTATTGTATTTTTCAATACATGCGTCTGCGTGTGTGTAAATATATGTGTTTATATGCGGGATCTTGCATTGGGTTCTCGCTGCGAAACAAGCATGACAAGTTACACACACACGCGCATACACAGGCGCACACACACTCAAGCAGAAACGAGTTCGTGTTCGTTGTTTTCTCGCTCGCTCACTCGTTGACTCGCTCGCACATACATAGGAAGAAGGGGCAGTTAGCCAACTAAGCAGCGCTGCTTACGAAAACCAAAATATAAACAAAACGGCCGAGAACAGCTGATTAACAGCGCAGCATGTGCGCGCTCTCTCTTTGTGTAAGTATGTGAGTAAGTTGCTCCGTTTCGTTGTGAGTAATTTCCACTCAAAACAAGTCTCTCATAATCATCTGCGCACAGTTTACTCGCTCGCTCTCTCTGCCTGGCACACTTACACGTGTTGGTGCTGCTGCTGCTTGCAAACAGCTGTTAATTTATTTACATATTTGTGTGTGTTTACTGCGCACATATGTTAAAAAGCGCTCAACTGTGAGCGAACGAGCGAGTTTGTCTACATGTGTGTATGTGTTATCTGCCTCTAGTGGTGTATTCTTTTGTGCTCTTTAGCCTGGTTATCAATTTTATTTTCTGCCTGCTGTGTACTACATACCTGTCTTCGTTTGCCTTTAAAGGGGCAGCAAAAATCTGCGACTTACCCTCAATGCGGCCGGTTCTTTGTCACATGGTTTCCCATGCATGTTTCATCGACACGCACATACACACACACACCCTTAAGCACTTCCTATTCCTCGTCTTCGTCCACAGATCTTTGCAGTCAATTCTCGTTTGGCTGCTCATTGAAGCAGTCATCATCGGGCAGCCTGGAATATTTTTCCTTTTTCATATCCAAATTTTCTTCCCTTTTGGTACATTAAATAAAGCTGACTGAAGCAGAGTGCAAAAATAAAAAAACTGTCGATATCAACATAATCTAGTAATCATCGCTGTCAACGCTGAGTTATCTAGAATATTTACAAAAGCAACGAAACAAAACAAAATTAACTAAAAAATAATTATTTCTTGCAATTACAGAAAACAAAACTCCTCTGACCGCAATAAACACTGTTAACGTCGCGTCGTGCACTCAAAAGAAGAACTCGAAACTCAAACTGAGCAAATGAGCAAAATATATATATAGGAATTTGATCCCGAAGCTCTCTATTCAACAAAGCACAACTTAAAAGCGTGTGTTTTTTTTGGGTTAAAGTAGCATATATACATAAAAATAGATATATAAGACAGATGATTGATTGCAAACAATTCTGAGTGAAGTTTGTGGCATGTTAAGTGTGTTCGATGCCAGTGCGGTTAAGTGTCGTCTATGGCCGAGTCCGTTAATAGTCAAACGCTCTCTGCATTGACGGAGGGGCAGCACGACGGTAGTACAATAATAACAGCAGCAACAGCAATAACTACAACAACATCTGCGACCCATTCACAACGGCGTTACAATAACATTAATTTTAATAATAACAACAACAAAAGCAATAATCATAGTAACAAGAAACGCAACAATACAACAATAGCAACAGCAGTGACAACGACAATTGCTGCTGCTCCTGCCGCATCATCCTTCGTCGCCACAGCCAACTCAGCCGCCGCACGTCGTTCGCGTAGCAAGGGTCGCAGCCTCACAACAGCACCAAATACAGCAGCAACATTAGCAACAACAAACAACAAAAATTACAACGACAAGAAAAACGCTTCCACTGAAACTGCCCCACGACGCTCAACAACATTTGGTGGGTCGCCAAACGGCAACAGCAGCAGCTTCAATAACATCGATTGGTCCTTATCGCCAGGCAGTCGCAAGCGCCAGCATCAACTGCAGTACACCAACAACAACAGCAGCAGCAGCAACAATAGTCGGAATCGTAGCAGCAGCCACAGTAAGTAAATGTTAATCAAGCTGTAAGCAATTGGTGGTCTCATATTTTGTTTATTCTATTTTGCGTTGCCTGAAGAGGGAATGTTTATTTGTTTGAAAGATATCGAATTGTTTGAAATTGATGCAGGGTATTAAGTTATCGGTTGCCAGACAAATACATATATATAAGATATACAATAGAAATGTATACATACATATATATATATATGTATTGCTTATATATTTCGTTATCAACTATAGATAATATTTTTGTTATCGATAGCAGCTGGCACAGGGTGAGCCATGTAAAATTAACTTCAAGTTGCAATAAAATTAATTTCATTTGCCAATCGTTTGAAAAACATGGAAATGTAATAAAAACAGAAAAATGTTTAGCATGCTCTTCTTTGCTTGTCAAAATTGAAAAGGTATTCAACATAGGCAGAGCCACAGTCATTTGTAATTTTTTTTTGTATTTGGTTTCTGTAATCTGTAAATTTATAAGCAAGTGACTCTTCCTGAAGGAATGAACTTAACTAAAGCTCTGCTGTTGTCATGTCTTTTTCAGTTGCGCCGCCCGGTGGAGATCAGTACGTGGGGCTAAACTCGCCGCTTATCAAGAAGCGACGCGTGCAGCAGCAGCAGCATCATCTCCATCTACAGTCGTCACCCAGTGAGGCCGGCCAAGCAACAAAGGGAGCAGGTGCAAGTGTGGGAGCAACTGCGTCGGTTGTTGCTGCAGGAGCAGGGGGAGGCGCCGCAGAGCCAGTGCACAGTGCATTGCAGCAGTACACGACGCCGCTGCGTCAATCATCAGGTGGCGATTGTGTGGCACAGCGTACACGCTCCAAAACCCTATCGCCCGAGGAGCTGCCCAGCACCAGCAGCGCGGCAGCTGCCCGCCAACACAACAACTACCATAACTTCAATAGCTTCAACAGCAACAGCAGCAACAACGCTAAACAGCATCAGACAAGTGAGAGCAGCAGCGGCAGCAACTGCAACAATCACGTCATTGGCGTAACGCCACAGCGCGGCGCAGCTGCCCGCGCAGCAGCAGTAGCAACATCAACGGTACGCGGCAGCAATAGCAGCAGCAGCAGTAGCAATTTGCTCAACTATTACCGCAAAACGCGCAAAGTAAGCCACTCGCGCGCCAAACCAACAACAGCAACAATTGCAGCAGCAACTGCTGCACTGCAACTGGAGAATTCTTTTGGCAACAACAGCAGCAGCAGGTCACGTCTGCAGGCCAGCAGCTCGGCGGTAATTGCAGCCGCTGCAGCAATAGACGCTGCCAATAACAGCAAAAGCAACAACAAATACACCAAAAATCGAAAAAGTCTGCGCAACTATCAACAGCAACAACTGCTCGATATAGTTCACGGCGAGAAGAAGGACAACAGCAGCTGCGAGATCAACGATACAGAGAACGGCTACGTCGGCAACTTGAACACGGAGCAAACAGCGCCGTCGTTGTCCGAGGCAGAGGCCCAGGCAAATAATAAAGTAGAAGTCGTCGTCTCCGCCGCCGGTGTTAATAGTGGGGAGACGCTGTTTGAGGCTGTCGGTGCCGATAGCCCATCCGCCGACGAGGACGAGGAGCCGGAGCAGGAACAGGACGAGGACGAACAGGAGGAGGAAGTAGAAGCCGAAGAGGAGGAGGTGGGTTTCTACGAAATAGTCAACTCGGCGGATTCATCATACGAGGAGGACGCCCAAATCGTTGCCGAAGAGGACGAACTCAGCGAAGCGGAGGACGTTGACGACGAGGAGGACGACGATATCGAAGAGGATTTCGACGAAGAGGAAGAGGATCTCTCAGAGGGTGAATTCGCTCAGCATATTATTGGTGATATTGGTGACCTTGGTGAGTTTCATTTCCATTCTCTTTAACTATTATTCACACTGCCATACAGATTATACTCACACATATATATCTATATAAATATATACACAAGATCGACTAAAACCAGTTAAGCTATGTATACCGTAATATTATAATATATAAAATATTAGTGTGAGCTTTGATAATTGTAGAATATATATTCTACAACAAATTAGTTGATTTTTAACTATACTAACCATATTATATAAGGGCATAATATAGGTAAAAAGTCCGCTGATTATTATTGGATATATATAGTTTGGAATTCATTACAAGAAATTCAAAAGCAATTTTGAGATGCATATAGAATAAATTGATCGAAATTCTTATTTATGAGAGAACAATATTTTGTTTTTAAAAACTTTTGAATTTAGAGTTTCCAAAAAACATCTTATTTATAGATCTGGCCATCATGTTTTTATATAGATATTGTGTGGAAAATTCAATTGTTTCGTTGCTCATTTGATTAATCTTGACAGTGAATTCCAACCAAATGACCTATATATATTTATCTGAGCTATCTTATTGTGTAGATATTCGTGCTCTTTAATTGGTTGATTTTTATCGAATTGCTTGCAAATTTGTTTTCTTTCAATTTGTTGTACATAGAAAAACTTGTTTATTATATGTTTTAATTACGCTTTTAATTATGAATCAAATGCTCTTTTCCCTTTTTTCTCATAATTTCCTCCAAATATTAACCAATGACGGGCCAATGTTGCCACACAACAAAAAAAAAAAACGAAAGAAGCAGAATAATTAATTTGCACATATTTTTCGTGCTCAATTTGATAAGTGCTCGAATTTCTTATCAACAACAACAATAAAAACAACAAAAACATTTCTTGATCAATTGCCTTTTGAGCTGCGTCATGCCGTCTACATGCGCATTTATGAGATTGTGTGTGTTAATATGTACAAACAAATGTGTATATATAGTATATTAATTGTTTTGTTGATAAAAATGTTCATTTTATTGCAATGCCAACGCACTTTGTCAAAAGGCAGTTGAAACTTTTACGTCGCGCTGTTTAGAACAAGAATTTCAGTGTGCATGTTATATGTTTTTTTAGTAGAAATCGAAGCAGACACTAAATTAATTGTGTATCAATAAGAATATATATATAGACGCAGGTGTGTGATTTATCAAACTGGCTACTGTGCCCTCTCCACTCCATCCCCATTTGAACGGAACTCGCATTCATAGAATATTCACCCAATAGTCCTCCAATACTAATATTGTTCGTATCCATCCATGTACATTGTTCAGAAAAAAAAATACGCCCATTAATTTCAACTATTGCAATAAATATATATTTATTTGACGATACCCTTGCAGAGGATGGTTTTATAAGTTTGTTATCTGATTATCTATGTGCGTGAGTAGTGCTAAGAACCACCTACCTAAATTCTTTACTATAAATGCTTGGACGAAGTGAATACCTGAGAAAATAATTTTATGGTTAGGAAATTATATTGTACATCATACATTTATACATCCACTAGAGTGTCTAGTCTTCGGCAAAACGACGATGTAACAGTTTCTTTATTTATTTATTGTATCCCATATATTTATATTTTTGTCATTTATTATAGAACTGCATTTGCATTGCATTAAGAAAATACCGTTTGCATATTTATTTCGTTCATTGAGTGTATGCGTAGACCGTCGTCGTGGCCAGTGTGTCCCCAAGCAAATAGGATTTTTCCCTCATGCCGTTAATTTTTGATTTTATTTTGGAGTGAGATACACGCAGGCAGTGTTGAAAAACGCCGCCAAAGCCAAAAAGTTTATTTAAATCTCGTTTTTGCACGTTGCTGTTGTTGCAATTTTTTTTTATGTGATATATATTTCATTTGATTTGCCAAATTTATAATATTTGTAAATCGCCAAAATCTATTTCAATGTACAACTCACTCAATTCATATGTATGTACGTATATCTATTAGCATATATATAATCTATATATATATATGTATATATGTAACAAATATATATTTCATTGCTGATGCCTTGTGTTGTTGATGATGATGATGTTGTTGTTTTTGTGCAAGAAACAAAATGATATATCTATATGTGTATGTATAATTGTAAACAACAATTAAAGAAGAATTCAAAGCGTCGCGTCGCAGTGTGTGGTGTCTACTCTAGAAAGAGACAGAGAGAGAAAAAGACAGAGAGAGAGACAGAGAAAGATAGAGAGAGAGAGAGAAAGGGAACAGAATTTATGTAGCAGCAACAACAACAACAACAACGACGACGACAACTATTAGCAGCGGCAACAACAAAAGTGCAGCAACAACGAGAACTTTAAAGCGATGGTCAAACAACAGCAGCAACCGCAACAGCAGCAGCAGCAACAACAGTACAAACAGCAGCAGCAACAGCAACAAGTTGCTGCTCTCTTGCAATATCTATAGAACTTACGTGCGTCGTGTGTGCGTATGTGTGACTGTGCGTGCATGTGCATGTGTGTGTTTGAGTGTATGTGTGTTTTACTTTATGCACACACATACACACACACACACCCCAGATTCTGGCGTACAACATTAGATTAGTGTGCCGAGCAGCAGTAAACAGCATCAGCAGCAGCAACATCAGCAGCAGCAGCAGCAGCAGCAACATCATCATTGTCAGCGACTTGATTAGTTCCCCCCAAACAACCCCTTCGCTATCTTCCTCAATCCACCCAACCCCAACCCCACTCCCTCTAAAACTGATCCTTATATGCGTGCGCCCCACCTATTCCTACTTTCTTTGCATTACATTATTCCAAAAGCAACAACAACTAACGTAGTAGTGTAGCTGCAAGCAAAAATAACAACAAACAAACAAACAACAAATCATAAAACAAAAACAAAATTAAGAAACAAAGCTGTTTAACTGTTGTCTCCCACTACTCTACCCCCCTCTCTACTTGTGCCGCCAAACAACAACTACAACACCAACAACAACAACCTCTGCAATAACAGCAGCAGCTACGCCACACCCAAATCGCAGCCACAGCAAACGCAATAGCAGCAGCAACAAACATACAACAGCAACAACAAATACCCACAGCAACAACAATAATAATAACAACAGCAACAACAACAACAATAGCAGCTCCAAACCGAACAAAAACACGCTGGCAACTTATTCATCAATAACAACTGCACCGACAGCAGCAGCCCCGTCGGTAACACCAGCTCAGACAAACCACCAAACACCAGCAGCAGCAGCAACTGGCACAACAGGAACAACAACGTCCTCTGGGTATCAGCGTGCCGCCCCCCCTGGCCAACAAATTGGCGGCGGGGCGGCACGAGCAACACGCAGCAGCGCGGCTGCCGCTGCTGTTGGCATTGTTGATTATAGCGTGCTGCCGGCAGCAGCCGCCACTCACATGACGCCCTACGTACCACAGCAACAACAGCACTCGCACCCGCAACAACAACAGCAGCAGCAACTGCCGCCGCTGCAGCCCCACCCGCAACAGTTGCTGCCAGCGCATCAGTTTGCTGCTGCGCATTTGTCGTCCTTTGTGACACCCACGGCGCCGACAACGCAACATTTTCAGGCAGCTGCATACTTTACAGCTGCTCAGCAACAGCAGCAACAGCAACATCATCACCATCAGCAACATCAACACCACCAGCAACAACAACAACAACATCAACATCATCAGCAACAGCAGCAGCAGCGACAACAGCCGCATTATTATCACAGCTCAGCTGCTGCTGTCGCTGTGCTCAATCTGCAACAGCAGCAGCAACACCCACAACAACAACAACCACATCACTATAACTCCACAGGGCCGCCGCAACATTCACGTCCAGCGCCACCACCCATTATATATCAGCAGCCACGGTACGCAGCAGCAACCTTTGTTCCGCCACCAACACAACAGCAACAACAACAGTCACAACAACAGCAACACGCAGCATACACTCAACAGCAGCAGCATTCTTCACTGCGCCGCAGTTCACGTAGCAAAACGGGTTCTTGTGTGAGTTCCGCAGCAGCCGCACTGCAGCAGCAACAACAGCAACAGCATCATCTACAACAGCAACACCAACTGACAGCAGCTGTTGTTGTTGCGCCCGGCTCGGCTGCTGCAGCTACACTTCAGCAACAGCAACAGGCGCCCAATCAGTATCAATATCATCCGCAATTGGGCGGCAACACGGTGGTTGTTGCCGTGCGCCAGCAGCAACAACAACAGCACGCTGCTCTGCAGCAACAGCACCAGCAACTGCATCAACAGGCGCTGCAACAACAGCAGCAGCAACAACAACAGCATCAACATCATCAACAGCAGCAACGTGCAACAATTGTTCAGCCAGGCTTTTTATTCAGCTACCGCGGCAGCAATCATCAGCCACCACAGCAACACCAGCAGCAGCAACAACAACAGCAACAGTTGTCGTCGCAACAAGCGACGCCCAAAGCGACGCCGCACAGCAGTGGTAAGTGGAGCAGGATTGATGAGAGGCATGTGTGTGGAATGGAAAACTGCGAGCACAGCAAAGCGGGACGGCCGGCGATCTCGATCGACATTCATATATATATATACATATATATTCCTGACAAGCTCTCTTGATTTATTTGTTCGTCTTATTTTTGTTTTTTGTAAGCCCACCACACATACGCACGCAAGCACTTCACATTCTCTGTTTGGGTTAGGATTAGGATTAGGATTAGCGGTTTGAGCAGCAGCAGCAGTAGGCGTGTTGTTGTACGTTGTAGGGGCGTGGTCCGTCCGTTTGTTTTGTGTTGTATATGTACACATATGTTTGTATATATAATGGTCTCGGTATCGGTATCGGTCTCTTAGATATATCTGGTACATGTATATTCTACTGGTGTTGGGTCATCAATCAAACAAGCAAGCAAACAATATATTAGAACAAATGCACAAAACAGTCGAATCAGCTCTGTCCCGACCCCTTCAAATTAACTGAAGCTGAAAGACAATCGATTTTAATGTTATCGATTGTCCTTTTGCGCATTACGCAAAGTCATTTATTGCATATCATATATTTATTGCCCCCCTTTATACCTGTGCCACCCTGTGCGCCACTCTCTGCTGCCGTCGCGCGTCGCTTTGCTCGCGGTATCTGGCCCTCTCTAACACCCCTCCCCAACCACAAACAAATAATAGCAGTTCTAATTTCTCTTTTGCAATTCTCTCTCCTCTCTTTCTGTCGGTCTACCTCTTTTAATGCGCGTTTCGTTTTGTAAAAAAAAAAAAAATCTTCAATTTAGCAGCTTCGGATGCTTTAACATATAGTTTGATGGCACAACAGCAACAACAACAACAAGCGCCAAATGGACCGCCGCATGCAGGTGGACAGCAATTGACGTCAGGTAAACAAAACCCAATAAAAAAGTAAATCACCACAAACAAAAACCACAAGCACATACATACAACACACACATATCTCTTATTATTCACTCATGCTTTTATTTTCGCTTACAACACACGCACACACAGGGCGACTCAGGTGACAGGGTGGTAGTAGCGGCCACAACCCTTTAGTGTACAATTGGATTTTGATTTTCGATTTTAACACACCTTCACAAAACTAACTTATCGCTAACTTATCGATAAGAAGCAGCGTTGCTTTTGTTAACTCATATATATATATACATTTTTTTTTCCTTTCGTCTTATTCTATGCATTTGTTGTCTTCGTCAGCTGTTTGCTAGCTCTCTCTCCCTCTCTGTCTCTCGCTTCGTAATATTTTAGTGCGATTTGCACTGTATTTTTGTTGTTTTTATTACATTTTGTGTAGTTTTAAAAGAAAACAATAATTGCTGCTACAATTTTGTTAATTGTGTTATTTTTTTTTTTGCAGTTACCAATTCGGCAAATCTCAGCATCGTTGCAGCCGCGTTGAGCGCCGCACGCGAATCGGCGGGCAACGTTAGCGGCGCCGTGGGCGCCAACAGCAGCAGCAACGCTAGCAGCGGCGGCGGCAGCGGCAGCAGCAATAGCAACACCAGTGCCACGGCTAGCGGCAGCAGAAGCAGCAATGTAACAACAACAACAACAGCAGCAGCAGCATCAACAACATCAGCGGCAGCTGCTGCCACTGCCGCTGCTGCAGCTGCTGCACAAGCTCAGGCTCAACAAGCACCAACAGCCGCAGCCGGAGGAGGACCAACAACCGGCGCAGCTGCAGCTGCTGCTGCTGTAAATGCCGCCGCAGCAGCTGCCGCCGCTGCAGCAGCGGATTCAGAGAGCGATGATAGTGAAGTGGGCCGACTACAGGCGTTGCTCGAGGCACGCGGTCTGCCGCCGCATCTGTTTGGAGCACTCGGGCCGCGAATGTCGCACATATTGCATCGGACAATTGGGAACAGCAGCACCTCGAAGGCCAACCAGCTGCTGCAGGGTCTGCAGTCGCACGATGAGTCGCAACAGTTGCAGGCCGCCATCGAGATGTGCCAAATGCTTGTCATGGGCAATGAGGATACCCTCGCCGGTTTTCCCGTCAAGCAGGTGGTGCCGGCTCTCATTCAATTGTTACGCATGGAGCACAATTTTGATATAATGAACAATGCGTGCCGTGCCTTGGCCTATATGCTGGAGGCATTGCCACGCTCAGCGGGCACTGTGGTGGACGCTGTGCCGGTGTTCCTCGATAAACTGCAGGTCATCCAGTGCATGGACGTTGCCGAACAGAGTCTGACCGCACTGGAGATACTCTCGCGACGACACAACAAGGCCATCTTGCAGGCGAATGGTATCAGCGCCTGTCTCACCTACCTGGACTTTTTCTCGATTGTGGCACAGCGTGCCGCTCTTTCGATCACCGCAAACTGCTGTCAGAATATGCACGCCGAGGAGTTCCATTTCGTGTCGGAGAGTCTGCCACAGCTGGCTCGTCTGCTCTCGCAGCAGGACAAGAAGTGTGTGGACAGCGTTTGCACGGCCTTCTGGCGCCTGGTCGAGAGCTTCCCACACGATGGCAAACGATTGCAGCAGATTGCCAGCGCAGATCTGCTAAAGAATTGCCAACAACTGTTGGTGATGACGCCGGCCATCCTCAATACGGGCACCTTTACCAATGTTGTGCGCATGCTCAGCCTGATGTGCGGCGCCTGCCCGGACCTGGCGGTTTCCCTGCTGCGTAACGATATTGCTGCCACGCTCCTTTATCTGCTCACGGGCAACGCTGAGCCGGCGGCAGCCAGCGCCAATCATGTGGAGCTTGTGACGCGTCCACCTCTCGAACTGCTCGAGTTGACGTGTTTGATTGGTGAGCTGATGCCACGTCTTCCACTGGATGGCATATTTGCCGTCGATGCACTTCTGGATCGACCCACACTCAATACCCAGGATCAGGTGCAGTGGCAGTGGCGCGATGATCGCGGCGCCTGGCACAATTATTCCACGATTGATTCGCGTCTCATTGAGGCGGCGCATCAGAGCAGCGAGGATGAAATCAGTTTGAGTACGCTGGGACGCACCTACATGGTTGATTTTCATGCCATGCAACAGATCAATGAGGACACGGGCACCACACGGCCCGTGCAACGCAAATTGAATCCAAATTATGTGGCACCGGCGGCAGCTGGCCAGGATTTGAGCACAACTGGTGCCGCCGCCTCCACATCTGCAGCAGCAGCAAACAGCAGCAATAATAACAACAACAATAACAACAGCAGCAACAGCAGCTCAAATCAGTTAAAGCGTCGTCCATCGCTGGACGCGCGCATCGCTTGCTTGAAGGAGGAGCGCGGCTTGGCTGCCGATTTCATTAAGCACATCTTCAATGTGCTCTACGAGGTATACAGCTCGTCGGCCGGGCCCAATGTGCGCTACAAGTGTTTGCGCGCCCTGCTCCGCATGGTCTACTATGCGACGCCGGAGCTGCTGCGTCAGGTGCTCAAGTATCAGTTGGTATCCAGCCACATTGCCGGCATGTTGGGCAGCAATGATTTGCGCATTGTTGTCGGCGCACTCCAAATGGCTGAGATATTGATGCGTCAGCTGCCGGATGTCTTTGGCACACATTTCCGACGCGAAGGCGTCATCTATCAGTTCACCCAACTGACCGATCCCAGCAATCCGATCTGCGCCAATCCATCACCCAAACCGGCGGCACTCGCCACGCCAACGGCAAATGCGGGCGGTTCGCAAAGTGCACCCGCCTCCGCGAATAGCCTGCAAGTGAACCCCTTTTTCATGGACAATGTTACGGCGCCTCCAACATCAGCCTCTGGCGGCGGTGGCTCGAGCAGCGCCAGTGCCACGCCCAGCAGCTCCAAGCATCAATCGTATAGCGTGAAGAGTTTCTCGCATGCGATGAACGCACTTACAGCCAGCGCCAATGCTGTGTCCAAGCATCAGCAGACAGCAGCAACGGGAGCAGCTGCGCCTCCCATGGATGCTGGCTACAGCTACAGCAGCTCGGCGCCCTGCTCCTCGACAGCCCCGACGACGACTGCAGCTGGGGGAGCCCCGCCAGGTGCTTACTTTGTGGCTGCCACATCAAACGCCGATCCGCGTCAGTATCTGAATTTCCAGCAGCCAGCGGCTCCGTTAGCTGCAGCCCAACTTGAATTGCTGCCCACCGGAGGAGCAGCAGGAGTAGCAGCAGCCGGCGGTAACCAACAGCAGCAACAGTTGCCGCCATCACAGGTGCTCTATCAGCAGCAGCAACAGCTGCAGCAGCAGCTGAATCACATGACTGTGGCTGTCGCCTCCACCAGTGCGGCAGCAGCCAACAACAGCAACAACAGCAGCGGCAACAACTCCTCAGCCTTGCAGCACAAGATGACGGATATGCTGAAGCGCAAGGCGCCGCCCAAACGCAAATCGCAGAGCAGCGGACGCGCCAAGTCCAGGCAGGAGGATGCCGCAGCAGCGGCTGCTGCAGCCAGTTCGGCCAGCTCTGCGATGCATGAGCTGCTCAGCCGTGCCACCAGTAAGTATTTTATATACACTATATATCTATATCTATATTACCTTTGCTGTTTCAGGTCTTGGCAGCGGCACAGGCGGTCGTAACACACCCAGCTCTGGCTCTAGTTCCAGCAACTCCAAGTCACGCTTCAGTGCTGGCAGTGCAGGCAATGCGGGCAGCAGTTCGACCAAAACCTCATTTCTGTCCTCGCTTAATCCGGCACGCTGGGGTCGCCAAACTGCGAATCATCATCACCAGCAACAGCAGCAGCAGCAGCAATCCTCGTCGCATCATGGCCTGTCCAAGGATGGCAGCACCAATAGCAGCTCAACAACTGGCGCCTGCAGCTCGGCCAGCGGTGGCTTCGCCTATTCGGCGGGTTCGGGATCACAGCATGGTGCTGCGGGCATGAATGCCGCCGCCGTGGCGGCCAGCATCAGCAAGAGCATCTCGCATGCCAATCTCATGGCGGCGGCT